>JAWWES010000171.1:4559487-4575299 GCA_035583135.1 Lophotriccus pileatus
GGAGTTCACCTCAGCCATTTTAATAATAAACACAAAAGTTTTCTGTTGGTTTTTTTTCCCTTGAAAAAAATAAGTAATTTTTTTTTCTTTCATCTTCAATTTGTGTCTCTTTTAACTTTCAGACTTCTGTGTGATAATTGCTTTGATCATGTCATGTAAAACTAACAGCGATGTTCCATCAGATCATCTACATGTAGATAACTTAAAAGGTTTAGTTGTTTGAATCTGAAAAAAAGATAACACATCAGATGACAAAATAAGAATCTGGAATATGCAAAACAGTGTTAGTTACCAGGGGAAAAGGCCCTTGAATTACAAGTGACAGCTTCAAAGCACTGTATGTGTTGATATATTTGTATTTATGTAAGCATTATTTGTATTTATGTAAGCATAAGGCCTAGAGATAAGAATTAATTTAAAACAAATGACAAACAAAGACAAAATACAAAACCTGACATCACCTCCAAAAAAGCTCAGGCAGGTCTATCTTTATATAGTTGAATCCTCTTTTTCTCTAGTATTATTTTTAGTCATTTATTTTGTTCACGGTTCATGGAAGAAAGATTAAGTTTTCATATGGTTCCTTTTATTTTTTTTTGTTAGGAGAGGAGAGTAGGTTGAAGGAATACAGAACCAGTCATTTGGGAACAAATAAGAAAGTTGTAGCTGGTGAGGAATCTTCAAAACACTCTTTCTTGTCGTTCCAGAGAAGCTGCCTTATATGCCAGCAGTCTGTTTGAGGTTTACTGAGCTGCAAAAACTATTTTATACTTTATTCTACAGTACTTAAAAATGCATAAAATTCAAGATTATAAATTTAGAAATAGATTTAAAAATGAAAGATTTTTTTGCATAGAGAATTTATGGATGCCCCATCCCTGGAAGTGTTCAAAGCCATGTTGATCTGAGCTTGGAGCAACCCGGTCTAGTGGAAGGTGTCCCTGCCCAAGGCAGGGGAGTGAAACAAAATGACCTTTAAAGTCCTTTCCAATCCAACACGTTCCATGATTCTAATTCCAACCATTTGTCTTTCCGTGGATTTGCCACCCAATTTTATGAAGGATGTTATGTTAGTCTGTGGTATGACAGTGTACCTTCTGACTCCTTTACATCAACCATACTGAATGTTTTGCTATACCTTGGAAAAAAAGCAGGAAGAACTGGAGTTGTGTCATGGACTAAGTCATATAGTGTGTTGCTTTCTGAATCTGATAAAGTACAGGATGTTGGACTCATTATTGTTGGTTAAGTAATGAAGTGAACGTTATTTATTATTGTGACGTGACTGCTACAGTGGTTAGGGCTTTAATCAATCAACCCTGAATTTCCAAACATATCAATATGTGTAAAATTTGTACATTCTTCACTACAGCAGAATGCTGGAAGCATTTGGGTTCAGAAATCCAGAAACTTCTCTGCTAATATTTGTTGTTATTTTTCTCTCCATTTATTCCCGATTTGGTTCAGGGCAAATTTGTTGAGTGACTCATCGTATACAATGAAATTATTGATGCCATATGCAAACATTGTCACAAAAAAATATGTGTCAAAACAAATGCATTTAAGGCACATGGGCTTTTTATACCACAAGGTAGTGAAAACTGGGAAATCATGCTTTCCTTTTTAATTTTTTTTTGTCATTCATTCTTTCTCATCGTGCTTTCATTCATTACTCTTTATTTGTTCACCAGTCCAAGTTCTTCTGCTGGACAATAAACAAACAGTTTCTGAAGTTTTTCTTGTAGCTTCAAATGCTTTATCAATTTTTTTTTTTTTCTGGAATGTTTGTTTGGTTTTAATGTAAGCCTGTTTGGATTAGACATAAAGTGTCTAAATGAAAATATGTGCTTAACTTTCCAGAAAATAGAGGCTGTCGGAAGGGTTTCAAGCCATGCTCTAATCGCCGCTGCATTTCAAGCAATAAAGTGTGTGATGGTGTAAATGACTGTGGTGACAACTCTGATGAATTTGACTGTAAAGGTAAATGGCAGTTATTTCCAAGGTGATTTTAGAGTATTGCTTTCTAAATACCCAGTATGTAAATTGAGTAGCTAGAAAATATGTGTAATTTAATCATATTTTGGGATGGATATAAAGACTGATTTTGGTTTACACCTACAGTCTTCTAGGAGGAGAGTGGTTTTGGCTATAAAAGAAAATATAAATATGCATATATATTATATATAACATTTTTACATTATATATGTATAAAATTTAAAATACAGGTGCTGCTGCTTCTGTGAGGTAATAAATGAGTGAGTATCTTTACTGCAGGCAGCAGGGTTGAAAAATTGGTGTTTTCTTCTCCGAATCTGCTTTATCTTTGAAGTAGCAAGTGTTCTGTTTCTTTGCTTCTCAGATGCATGGCAATGTTTGTGTCCTTTGCAAGGATTACTAGAATTGTTCTCCCTTTTGTATCAGAATTGTTTTTTGTTTAGTGTCTTAAAACATGAATATTTATATCTGTGCATCAGCCAGTGAATAAAGACTAGCTAGCAGACAACACAAATCCTTAGTTACAAGGCAGAAGACTGGAGGGGATATTATCCCACAATGTATAGCTAAACAGCTATATAGATGCAGTAACTAGCCTTTTTTTTTTTGAAAACACTGAATGCTTTTTAATCCTTTAGTTAAATATGGGTAGGGAGAAAAGGATACAGGGGAAAAAATGAACCTGGTGTTGCAAGAAAAAACCTGTGAGATTCATAGATGGTCCTGAAAATGCTTCTTCCTTCCTTACATGGTGATTATCTCAACTTGAATTATACAGAGACACTTTTAGGCTAAAAAATAAATTGAAAAATTAGGAACTTACGAGGTCCTATAAACTCAAAAGCATATGTCTGCTCAGTTTTTAGCTATGGAAGGTACAGCGTGTTCTGAGTGCCTCATTCTAAGAGGTAGAATTTTTAAACATAATACGTATATTGTGCATCTTAAGAGTCTGTTTGGTGCACAAATTTACATCTTTTATGGCCATATGTTATAGAGTCAACGTGTGCTTCAACAGAATTCCGTTGTGCAGATGGGACTTGCATTGGAAAATCAGCGCAGTGCAACCAGATCATTGATTGTGCAGATGCTTCAGATGAAAAGAACTGCAGTAAGTTTGTGTTTGTGCTTCACTGTGGCATCTGCTCCATGATTATTCCTTGTTATGTGGCAGTTAATTCATAGTCAGTGCTGGCTGGGATACCAACACTTGCATGGTCTGTGCAAGCTCAAGATAAACCCAAAAATTAAACTATAAGGCTCTCAGTCTGCGTTAGGTGTGATGCACTAATTTGATGTCTCTTCCCAGATAATACAAACTGTGCTTACTTCTATAAACTTGGAATAAAATCTTCAGGATTTATTAGCTGTAATTCAACTTCCCTTTGTATACTGCCAGAGTGGATATGTGATGGATCTAATGATTGTGGAGATTATACAGATGAACTAAAATGCCCAGGTAACTGTAAAAAAAGTAAACAGAACAATAATTTTATTTTTTTATTCTTTTTTTTTTTGTTTCTAATTGTGTTGCAAAATGTTTATTCAGTCAATACTGATTTATTTAATATGGAGAATAGTATAATGTTGAATGCAGTTTACTCACCTTTATTTTGTGTTTCATCAGATTATGCAAATTATTACAAATTAATAATGCATTTTTCTGAAGAAAACTGCAATGTCTAGCTTTCTATTTCCTCCAGGTTAGGTCTGTCATTTATCACTTTTTATTTAAGTAAAACATGAGTCATTAAAATGTCAAGCTCATCAAGCATCAGCATAATCACTCAGGAACTTTTATTAGCTACTGCTTTAGTGAGTGGCCTATCTTTTCTTGCTGACTATTTTTTACTCTCTCTTTTATTTGGTTGAGGTCCCTGGGATGGGCTGCCATGGTAGGATCCAGGGTTATTGTTTTTGTGATTGTTCTGGTCTTCAGCCAGTAAAAAGGGATCATGACACACTTGAGTCCCAGACACAGGACTAGGGTTATTGCTCTTTATTTAACGTCCATCAACAAATTATTCACAATATTAAATTCTTACCTAATGAAGGATGGCATTTATGTGTTTGCTCTGTTTTTATCCAGAAACCCTCTTTTGAGTTGAGAATATGAAGTCCAAAATCTAAACATATCTGTAAATAAAGAAGTGATCAACTATGTTTAGAATGAGAATACTTTAGTCAGCAGAGGTTTATTGTAGCATGTTTGTAGGATTAGGCCCATCCTAGGAAATTCTCATCAAACTGAATAGAGTGCACTAATAAACTCTGGGAGCATCAAGCCTGTATCTCCTCTCCTGCAATTCAAGGTTTTATATATATTGGTAGTATTTTTGCTTATAGTATTCCTGTTAATTTTGGCTTCCAGAACCACATTCAGTCTTTTAATTTCTAACCTACCTGTATTCCACTTTACACCTGCTCTTGTAGCCCTTCAGTAATAGCCTTTCTCTGTACTTGCCATGGCAAATGAGCCAGGATATTTTTAAATTCCTGCTTTCAATATAAGAACATTTTGGTCATCTCAGCCTGCATCTCTCTTGAATATACTGGACTAGTATCCTGTATAGCAAATGAAATCTTACTTTTGCCTTGTATCAGTGCAAATACAATGTAATTTTTTGTTTCTGTTGGTTTTCATAATTGGCTTATGCTGGAGTATAGTTGTCCTCCTATGACCTATAACTCTCTTTTAAGATTTAGAATTTATTAATAATATTTACTAAATAATACATTTTATTAATTTATTATTAATATTTACTAAATAATACATTTTGTTAATTTGTAGAAATACAACTTTTAATTTTATGTTGGTAAATCTTCTCCAGTTTTTGCCTAATAACAAGCATAATCTGATTATTTCCGTTTAGTATTCTGTTTTTCTGTGTGATAATGCCACTGTGCTTCCAGAAGTTTTTATTAGACTTCTCATATGTTGTGCCAAATTTAATTAGGAAAATATTACCAGGATCCAGAGAAATCTAGAACTTCAGCACTACTGTCAGTCAACCTGACATTAAAAACTTTCCTCCTTCCTATAAAACAGATTCATATTAAAATTATAGTTTCCATTCTGATCTTCATATTCTCTAGATTCTCTTAGTTCTGTAGAATTAATGCATATAACACTTCACTGAGCTCAGAAGAGCTTACATTTACTGTATTTCCACCAAAAAAAAGCTTTTTTTCCATACCAAAGGGGATTTTGAGGGCAGTGTCCTACAGCTCCAGTAAACTAATGTTGCATAAGTACACTAATGTGCATTTTACTCCATTTACTTGCATCACTTTTTTTCTGTCTTTCAAATGTGTGCCAAAAAGTTCCATCATTTTAATGTGTGACCAATTGCCTGGATCCTTCCTCCCTTTACTTGGGAGCAAAGCCATTCACATTCAACCTCCACGTGACTTCCTTTGCCATTTCATTCAAAACTGACTGACTTTGGCACATTCAGTTTTTGAGTGTTGTTTCTATTAGGAATATTATAACTCCCAGTAGCAGTTTTGTTCAGTGTCCTTGTTCTTACAGCAAAAATACTTATTTCGGAGTAGCTATACTTAGACAATCTTTAATATCTACCAAATCATCATAGACGTCCCACTTCTTTCTTTGTTTTTTTTTGCTACTCATACAGCTGTAGAAGCCATAAATATAACAATTTTATCTTTCTTTTCAAAAGAAGGAGGTTGAAAACAAACCCAGTGTTAATTGCCTCAGTACATTGAGGGAATAATAAAAGCCATGGCAGAGTTTCTGTGGTCTCCAGCGCTTGCAACTCTGT
Organism: Lophotriccus pileatus; assembly: GCA_035583135.1. Lineage (NCBI taxonomy): Eukaryota > Metazoa > Chordata > Aves > Passeriformes > Tyrannidae > Lophotriccus > Lophotriccus pileatus. Next base: position 4,565,268 of record JAWWES010000171.1, read on the forward strand.
CTCCTGGGTTTTCCCAGGATTTTGTTAGGATTTTGAAAATACCCTGTTATTAGACTAATATTTGTGCTTAAATCACGAAAATAAATATATAGCATGTTTTCTTTCCTCATATCTGTTTTCTAAACGTTCATAAAAATAAAATTTTTAGTTACTTTCACACTCTACAAAGAACAAAGACAACAACTTTTGAATTTCTGACAAAGTCTAAATCCCTGGCTCCAACATCACTGGTACGGCTCCTGTTAGTCAGCACATGAGTCAGACTTGTAGCTTATCCAGTGATAAAAATACTGCCCCAATTAAGTTGTCTTGTAAATTATGGTAGCTAGATCAGAAAGGTAATCCTGTCAGCTGGTGTAAAACATGAAGCAATGTTGACCTGTCTGACCTCAAAATCTGTAAACTGAACTACTTGCCTCTACAGGTCTTTTGATTTAGTTTGAAGCTCTGCTCTGATTCTTCTCTAGAAAAAAAAAAAAAGTATTTCAGCTCCCTAAACTACTTAGGTGTCACTATTTTTTTTTTTAATTTGTATGAACGCAAATTACATAAATAGGGGTTTTTTTCAGTTTTAGACATGAACATTTGTCCATTAGTATTCAGAAATTTAGCAGAAATGTTTTAGGCTCCTAATCATACAAGTAGAGACCATTTTACATTACATTCTTTATTTTATCACAGTTCAAAACAAACCCACATGTGAAGAAAATTATTTTGGTTGTCCTAGTGGAAGATGTATTCTGACCACCTGGCTTTGTGATGGGCAGAAAGACTGTGAGGACGGAGTAGATGAATTGCACTGTGGTGAGCATTTTATCTTTCTTGTATTCCTGTAATCACTAATGCACTTTGAAAGCAAAGAAATGTGCATTTATATCTCAGAGATTGATTATAGATCTGTATAAGAAGATCTTGAATATATTTTCAGATTCAGCTCTAATACTTCATGTTGCCAATACCTTAAATTCCATCTCATGCCAGAATGAAAGCCCTTTAATTTCTTTTTCTTAAGGATATGTTTCTATTATACAGACTTTTCTATTACTTTAATATTTAACAATTCCACTAATTTTTCAAAACTCCTAATTTTGAAGGAGTTTTACGTCAGAAAATTTCCTTCCTCCTTTTCTGTTTTGGACAAATTCTCCTTCTAGAACAATTTTAGATACAATCAATTTGAATCAGTATCTAGACTCCAACAGGAGACCAGCAAACATAAAGGTAGACATTCCTTTGAATCAGGGGCCATACAGGTATAATTCTTTAAATTAAAAACAAAAGGAATGTGAATAAAATAAAGCATGAACTGTGAACTGGGTTAAAGGTCTGTTCTGACTCAGAACTATTCAGATTCTTAAATTCTGCCTAATTGAGGAGCAGTGCAGATTGGTTTCACTGCTAGTAAACAGCTGATCTTTTATCTTCAATTTGTATGGATTAGCTGAATGGATTATTTCTGTTGTGAAATTGTAGCAGAACAGCCAAAACCAGTATGAAATTTTCCTATTCCCTATTTAAATAAAATCTGAATTTTGTGGGGTTTTTTTGTGTTGGTTGATTATTATCATTATTATTATTATTATTTGCTTTACTTCCTAACATGACCAAACATTATTCTTTACTCTCCCCATGACCCAGTTCCCATTAACATGCTTCCATATTTGATTTCCAGTTTACATTGTATATATACATCTTACAACTTCAAAATAAGGATCTGCTGTGCACTGTGATAATCAGAAAGTTTTGTGTTGAACACATTTATCAAGTGTAACTTGGTGTTTACATTTCAAGGTTTTATTACACATGCATATTTTTATACAATATTGTAAAATGTATTAGCTGATTTTTGTGGGCGAGAGGGAAGGGGATTAGGTCAATTCTATTTTCCCTACTGATCATTCTTACCCATTTTCAGATACTTGTTGCAATAGCCTACTTAGTAACTCAGATTGCTTATTTTTTTTGTTGTAAATTCTGATTGCATTACCTAAAATCCTTTTTATTGTTAACATACTTTTTTTTTCATCTGTTAAAAAAAATTATTATTAAAAAGTTTGGTAATTTGCAAGATCTGAATTTTTCAGAAAATGTTGCAAGAATAGCATTGATTTAGAAGAGTTGTGCAATCTGATTCTAAAGGCAGAAAAATGTTATTTTAAATGTATAGGAAAATGTAAATGGGACAACAGAATGCAAACACACAGCAGTTTTCTCATGAGAGAAAATAACATGAAATCTCTTGGAGATGGAGATAAATACCAGGATGTGATGAAAAATTTGGACAGTGCCCTCTCTGCCCTTCTACCCAAACAAAACAGTTCACTGTAGTTGTAGTATTTATGTTAATTATACAAACTAGACTTAGTTTTTCAAGTGTTTGCCCTCATCCCACTAGCAAAATGTTTGAAAATATTAGAAGGTGTTTGTGATGTTTCACTATTTATTCATTTTTATAAATGTTTTGGGGATACTGTGTTTTATACCTGGAAACGGGAGGGACAGAAAGGAGCAGTGTGAAAATTCCTAAGCTGTGCCAGCAAATGCAGGGAATGCAGTGATGTTGTGTCATTCCTAGATTCGTCCTGCTCATGGAATCAATTTGCCTGCTCTGCAAACAAATGCATCTCCAAGCAGTGGACGTGTGATGGTGAGGATGACTGTGGAGATGGTTTGGATGAGAGTGATGCTATTTGTGGTAAGTGGGATAATTTTAGTCCTGCATTGTGTCAGGTCATGCATAATGAAAGAGATGATGTGTTTTAAGAAGATGGTGGAAAGAGGACAAGAACAGCATCTCCAAAGAGTGTTTGCTTTAAGGATAGAGTACGGGAGGATCTGCTCCTTCAGCCCCCTCCAATTAGCTGACAGAGTCCTTTTTATGGGGACTGTATGATCTGTGTGTGCTCTGTCAGTAAAGATATGAATAGCACACCAGTGTGGGCAAAAGGACAACAAAACTTTTCTCCAATTCCCACCCTTGAAGTAAAACCCCTGTTTGAGTTTCACATTTCAGTGGTAGGTACTTGAAGACCGAAGATGTGTGTATATTTACCTCCAGCTCTTTCTCCTATTTCCTTTAAATTTTTGTATATACTGTCATAAGCTTTATATAAGCATAATATTCCTCTAAAATTCCCAAAGCCTTCAGGATGTATAAGGATTAGAAAATTTTGTTTTTCATTCTGGGGCTCGATGGACTAGAAAAGCGTTAGTGAATTCTTCTCAAAAGAAAATCACATTGTGTCAAGTCATACTGTCACAATGTCATGATATTTATACATTGGTTCCATTGTTAACTATGCTGTTTTTTAAGATTTAACTTTTAAATATTTGTTCCTTTTCAGAAATTCTCTCATTTAAATTTCATTCAACAAAGAGTATTTTAATCCACATTTCATATGTGGTGCCACAGTGCTGAAAGTGTTAAGTAGACAGAAGAAGAAGTCACTTCAGCTTGTGTTCAGATTTGTGGTGGCTTAATCAAAAAGATGTAGAAATGTCATCAACTGAAAAGGATGGAGGTGGAACTTACACTGGGTTTATATGGCAAAATGTTAATTAATTGGTATACTAACTTCAAGCTGACATCCATCTACAACACAGTTTTCATGGTGTTCAGGTCTTGCTGAGAAGACAAGCACCTCATCTGAGAATAATATAGAACGGTGTGAAACCCTAAGAGACATGAGGACCTGAAGCTTGATAGGAATAGAAAAATGGAGATGAAAACAAAGGCCAGCAAATTGCAAAGTGTCACTACAAGATGCCTTATTTTTTTCTTTTAAGGTTGTTCAGAATTAACTACTTTTGATACCTTGACTTGCAGCACATTGCAGATTTCTTGTGAGAGAAAAGCTCACCAATAAAATTGTAGATCATCTCTCAAAGAGGGGAAGAGCTGCACCGCTTATGAAAAGGGGAGAGTTAAGGCTCTGTTTCTCCTTAGGAACAGGAGATGGACTTGAACTGCAAGAGGATAAGAGAGATCACAACTTCAGATTTTTCAGCCTTAAAAATCAGTATTTATTTAACATGAAGTTTAATTCCAGGAGTATCAAGAAGTAGCTGACGGGTATAAGTAATCAAAAATTGCCACTTTTGAGTAAATAGGACAGGAAAATGATTTTTTATATTTTATTAATTTCTAATTAAAATTAGTAAAAAATGCACTGACTATTTTTTAGTGAAACATATTTAACTTATCTAAGAGAATACATTAAGTGATAGATTGTGCAAAAATTTACTTCCAAACACTGTAAAATTAATCCTAGGATATAATATTATCTGGAGAATAGCCCATTAAAAAAAAAAAAAAGTTAAGTAAAAAGTATTTGAAGTTATTAGAATTAGAACTGTCAGATTTTTTTTACTCTCACTACTATTGTACTTGGTCCACATTGTTCTCTTCTATGTGGGATTGACTCATGAAAATTTTGAATACCTTTAGCCTCCTGGAATAGTCTGGTGATTCAAGGATTATATTGTTTACAAGACTGGTTCCTTTGTTTAGTCAGTCCAAACATGCAGTCAAACACACAGACCAAAGGTTTTTTGAAAAGTTACTCTGCTGGATAGTTTCCATGAAGTGTGGGAAATTAAATTTCCTTGTAGATTATTAAGGGACTGAATAAATGGAAAGAATGGAAGAAATAGGAGATTGTCAAAACTTTGCTGTCTTAGTCAGCATGTTTGTCACAATGTGCAGAACAAGTTTCACTTTAAAGTAAACCCCTCTTTTGATCGTTAGACATTACCATGAAAACCTCAGTTAGGACATTCCAGCTCAGGATATTCCACGATTCTATGTTTAAGGCTCCCACCTGCTGTTTTTCCAGGCTCAGTGACCTGTGCAGCAGACACCTTCAGCTGCCTGGGCTCCCACGCCTGTGTTCCCCGGCACTGGCTTTGTGACGGTGAGAGGGACTGTCCCAATGGAAGTGATGAGCTGTCCACAGCAGGCTGTGGTATGTCTGCATGTTAAAAAATGTATTTATTTCCTTGGTCCTTCTACCTTTATAATGTCCAGATGCTGTTTGTTCCTGCAGTATTGTACCCTTTTGCTGCCAAGATTGCTGCTAAAGATTGATGGCCCACGTGTGAGCACACATACCAGAAACCTTCCATGTTTTAATCAGCCTGACACTGTCAGGCTCTCTTAATATATACTGAGGCACAGCAGCTGAAGATCAGTATGTGTGTCACGTCATGGACATTATGCAGCATGTTTCCTAATGAAAATTAGCACGTTATTGACTATGCAGTCTTACTGCTCTTCCTGAAGAAAATGCTGCTGCTCCTGTCAGGGAGGTTGTGCATCAAGAAGGGAGATGCAGTCCTGTCTGCAATTTATTCTGGCTAATTGTTCAGGTCTTGACAACTCCTACCCTACAAACTGTTAGCTCCAGTCTTCTGAGAGACATTTCTATTAAAAGTGTCAGGAGTTCAGTAAGAGTTTCATTGAGGTTTGATTTTTTGGTTTTTGTTTGTTTGGTTTTTTTAATTAACTTACAAAAATGGTATAGAAATATGTTCTAGATATTTTGAGTGCTTATGGACTTTAAAGAGCATTTGTTCAGGAGTAGAGTAACATAGGAAGGACATCTCTACTTCCAAAATGTTTTTTTCCTGAGAAGCAGACCTTAGGCTAGTTGTAGACAGCATCAACTTCTGAAGCCTTCTTGTTTTGGGTTACAGGAGGTTTTAGCCATCCTTACTGCAGCTCTCAGTGGTAATGAGTAGCTTTTTCTGCTATTGAATTGTGTGTATGACTAAACAGTTACAGTTATTTCCATTGAATCCACTCAAACTAACTACTTCTCATTTCATCTCTATGTAAGAAAATTGGCTGTATGTCTTACTGTTCTCAATTTCATTTATTTTTATGTACTGTATTTTCCTTAGCTCCTAATAACACTTGTGACGAGAATGCTTTCATGTGCCATAACAAAGTCTGCATTCCCAAACAGTTTGTTTGTGACCATGATGATGACTGTGGAGATGGATCAGATGAATCTCTGGAATGTGGCAAGTATAACAAAAATAGAGTAAATACAAAAATTTCAGACTTTTAACTGTAAGGCATTTTCAGGGTCTGTTGTTTTAAGTCGCTAATTGAAAAGGAAAGCTCTTCTTTTTTTAATTGTTTTATTTTTAACTTTTAAGTTTTGCATTAATAGAGCCTAATATTTACTTGAATCTGGAGCTACAATGACAAATTATTTCCTATAGTGTCTTACAGTTGATTGTTAATAACATTTAACAGAATTTAAAAATATACTTTCTAGAATTTCTTGGTTATTATGTATATCTTTTTAATATATTTTTTATCTTTGTCTCTATATGTGTTCTTTCTATTAAATAATAAAACACCTCTGTCATGATTATCACTGCAGTTAAAGGGTATCTACTGAAACCATAGATCAATGTTTATTTTTCACCGTTCACATGAATTTGGGGGTTTTTATATACTATGTGAATATCTATAGAGTGTATCTGTGCCATACTCAGAAATATGAATCTATAGAAATAATATTTATGGAAAATATAGAGCAAATGTTCCCCCAAAAAAGATACACTACTGATTTTTTTTATCACGCGTGATTTTGTGCCATTAAATCTGTGTGGGTTATTTGCTGTTATATGTGCTCCAGAAATGAGAGCCACAGCAGAAAGTAGCTGGGTACATGTTTTAGATGTTTCTGTTGTACACACCACCTGTAGACTGTAGGTGCATGACTGATGAGAGCAGACAGCCAAAGATTGTAAGAAAAACATTCTTGATGTTTGCGCTTAGTGAAATTCATCATGAGTTGAGCTTGTAATGGAACATTTTAGGAACAAAATATAACGTAGCAAATACTGTTTTATTTGTTGGTCATATAAAAATCACAGAATCCCAGAATATGCTGTGCTAGAAGGGACCCACAAAGATCATCGAGTCCAAGTCCTTGTCCTGCACAGGCACATCCCCAAGAGTCACACCCTGTGCCTGAGAGTCTTGTCCAAACACTCCTTGAGCTCTGTCAGTCTTGGTTCTGTGCCCACTGCCCTGAGGAGCCTGTTCAGTGCCAACCACCCTCTGGGGGAAGAATCTCTTTGTAATATCACACCTCTCCTCAGGGTCCTTTACCATCTTCGTTGCCCGCCTTTGGATCCTCTCTAATAACTCCTCAGGAGCAGAAGGGAGACAGGGTGAAGTGAAATCCTGAAATTCATCTGGTGTGGGTGTTTGTTTCTCACTACTAGCTGTTTCGTTCTACTGTGCTCCACCTCTTGCTAGTGTAGACATCTGGACTCTTGAAGGAGAAAGGGAACAAACAGGTCTTTCCCAGCAAACTCCATTTGCTTTTCTCTTACGTAAACTACAGGGTGTTTTGAAAGGACCAGTTTGCGACAATAGGGGTAGGGGTAAACTGCTTAGTTCATGGAGTTTAAACCAATTTAGAATTAAACAATCACAAATTTTGGAAATACAAGTTTTGGGGTTTTTTTGCGTTTTGTTTTGTTTTGTTTTTAATAATCATTTGTTGGTGTATTTAATTTATTTTCTATAGCATCACATACATGCACGAAAAGTATACATACCCTTTAACAGACTGACAAATAAATAGTGTTATTTTGTCAGACATTTGGAAAGAGACAGGACAAAACAGCAACAGAAGCAGGAGACGTACAAATTCCTGATCTAATTGTAGTATGGACCTGCCCTCAGGCACTGGCTCTATTTAATTTCTACTGGGTAAACTGAAATCTCCAGCAATGTTTGTTACATGCTGCACTGCTTCAATGCAATTTTCTGTTAGCTGGTAATCAAATACACACCTTAGTGTGGGTCTAAACCCATTATACTCTAATTTTAGGAAAGTGTTCCATTCTTTTATGAGAAAGGGAACTAGTAAAGAGTAGGAGTCAAATTCCAAAACACGCTTCTCAACCTGTTGTCAGGATATAAAAATGAACCACCTAATTCATCGAGATTTTAAACTTCTGCTTTCTGATTTGACTGCAAACTAGGTAGCCTGACCACAGCTCTGTTAGGTGGTAGAGCTAGACCTTTTCCATCTTGATAGCTAAACAACCCAGGTACTCTGCAGCAGCAGAGTTGGTGTGAAATTTGATTTGAAATCTATTCCTAAAATCTGAATTAATGGCATATATTTAAAAATCCAGGTTTTGTTGTTGTTTGGTTGGGTTTTTTCTCATTTGTATCATTTAAAGGCATATCTCTTGTTTTTCTTTTTTAGAGTATTATTCAGAAATAATATAAAAATGGGACTGATGATTGAAGCAATCAGTTGTTTTATTTATTTTAAAGTTGGAGTCATTCTAATCCTTGTACATTTCTTTTGACTCCATTGTATAAACCTTTTTAATGAAATCCTAATAACTAATTACATGTGGACAAAAAAATAGCAGTAACTCAATGTTATTGTTCATATATTTCTGTGTGTGTTGTATCATGGCTATACAGTGCATGAGAGACATTTGATTTCTCTCTCTGTTGGTAGGCACTTTTGAATGAGCATGTATTGTTTTATATGTCTTTATGGAACAAAAAATACTTTTATTTACATTGCCTTAAAACATGCAAAATTTTGTGTTGTCACTGTGAAAGAAAAGATGAGGTCACTGACTGCTGTATTTCCAGGATATCGTCACTGTCGCCCCGGAGAGTTCACCTGCGCTGATGGAAGATGCCTGTTAAACTCCCAGTGGCAATGTGATGGGGATTTTGACTGCCCAGACCATTCTGATGAAGCACCTCTCAACATCAAATGCAAAAGTTCAGGTTTGTATTTAAGTTTTTGACCTTTTTTTGGAGGGAGCAGTGGTTTAGGGTTGTAGTTCAGCAAGTGTAAAACCTCATAGCTTAAATATCTCCAGTGCTGTCATGGTGATATTCCTTATACCTTGCAAGGAGAATGTGTTCTGAGCATCCAAAACCTCAATCCACAAATTTCAAGCCACAGTTTCCTGTGGTGTAAGATGGCAGATAGTTCATTAATATATAAACCCTGTTAATACTAAAATAAGATTATACTAATATAATAATTGCCAAATTTTCTGTCTTGCTCTCAAAATGTTTGCTGTGTTTAGGATATTTATCACACAGAAGCAGATCATATAAAAAGGGATGTAAAGTTTCTCTCACTATAAATAATAAACATTGGTTCAATTTTATTAGTAAATTATCGACCAAATGCAATTGATTTTATAGATATTTTCTACTCACATTAATAAGCTGGCCGAGGTCTGACTGGTTTTTAAGAGGGAAATTAGTCTTGGTCTGCACATGTTATTCTGTTTGGTGACTTTTCCAAAGACCAATTCTTCTGTTTATGCCTTAGAATTTTATTGCACTTTAGCCAGGTCCTTTACATCAATTTTGATGGAAAATACTAATTTGCTTTCAGGTGAGGCCACATACCTGCCTTATATGTAAGTGTTCTAACTCTGATTTGAAGGATCTGAGTGTAGCTGAAATGATGAATTCAAATTTTGCCAAACAGGGAAAAACATATACATGTATATAGATATATACATAAATACATATATACATATCATTAGACAAGAAATGAATCAGAATTCAGTCAGTCATGTTACTAAACACCTCAGGATCCACAGGGGAGAGAAGCCTTTTAACTTTTGTAAACTGTAGAACTGTATTTTGTGCCAAGATAATGTAGAGGACTCTCCATTTTATGAAAACAAATATGTAGGAAGGAGTAGTAAGTTGAAGTCTTCACACATTTTCCAGAAGAGGAATGACCTTTAAAGGCAATGAAAAATGAAAAGATGTTATAATGCTGTCAATAATTAATAAATATTCAATTTTTACACAATTATTTCATCTCACATGCACACATGGAAGCAGATCTATGAGAAAATTAATTCCAAATACTAGTAGATGACACCAAGTTGTTGCTCTCTCTTTTTTGTTTGTTTGTTTGTTTTTCAGAGCAGTCATGTAACAGCTCTTTTTTTATGTGCAAAAATGGCAAGTGCATTCCTCAAAGTGATGTTTGTGATAAC
>JAWWES010000171.1:4597860-4621019 GCA_035583135.1 Lophotriccus pileatus
TTTCAAAATAGCATTTTTAAAATTAAATCTGTGATTAATGTTGTAAGCATATCTGATATTAAATTCTAGTGAGGTATACTGTTCAGTGGTAAGATAGCACCTTAAAAAGAACCTGGGTTCTTAAAAGTTGACCCAGGTACTGACTGGAAGTACAGAGCTATTTAGTTGCATTATGGTACAAGTTACCAGGTTTTAAGAGGGTAACAGTGTGTGATAAGAACTTTTAACATTAGTCTTTGAAAATCAAGTTAGTGTTAATAATGCAGAAGAATATACTATTTAGGAACTTGTTGGACTGAGGGAATGTCAGACAATGTGGGTTGTATGTCTGATCTCCTGATGTCCCTTTTTTGAATTGTAACTGAATACAACTTGGCACTTGACCTAGATAAGCTATTTTTTTCTCTCATTAATAAATAAATAACAATTTTAAGAAGTGCTTTATTTGTCCTCTTATTTTTTCAGTATTGAACCTACACCCATTTAGTAATGTAATAATTTTTGCATACAACAGAGAATAGCTTAAAGGCAAAAGGAAAAGTTTCACTCTATGGATTTTTGATTTGAGACATTCTATTGCAAAGATAGCACATGTAATACATCTTTCTTCCTCTGTAAAGCAGATACCCTGGGGTGCACTGAAATAATGGGCTCTGATATCATTTTCCTGCTCTGTCCACAGTGTCTAAACACGTGTGTACACTAAACAACGGTGGGTGCAGTCACTTGTGCCTCCTGGCCCCTGACAAGATGTACTCGTGTGCCTGTCCCACCAACTTCTACCTGGCTGCTGATAACAAGACGTGTCTGTCGAACTGCACGGCCAGTCAGGTGCGTGGGCAGGGGGAGCAGGGATTGTATTTTACTGTCATTACCATTGCTTTGAAATAATCAATGCTGGTGCCTGTGAAATGTGGAAGTATCACTCAAAGCAGCTGAAGGCTGGGTGCACTTAAGGAGTTTTGTTTTCAAGGCTCTTAGTGGAAAACAGACTTGCAAATGCCCTTTTTTTCCCAGAGAATGCAGAACTTGTTCACTTTCAAACGTCGGTGTTTCTGCCAGTCACTAGAACAAATACAGCTACTAAACCCATAAGAATTGCCTTGAAAAATACATTTGTATGGAATATAAAAATACAAAGTGCATATAACAGTGATTTGGGAAGATCCATGTGTGAGTGAACTTGATATTAATGAAAGATGACAAGCTCAGTCCAGTTAAACAGGTGGCATAGCTACATAGGTAAATTATATAATAATGATAATAATAATAATAATAATAATAAATGAATGATGAATGGGAATGATGAAATATGTAATTAATTAACAATTGCATCAATTTCATGAAGTGTATTCCCTAGTACTTGAAATAAATATTTATGCCTTTTTTCTTAAAATATGAGGTAGATAAGTAAAACAAACTGATTTCTTATAAGAAAACCACTTTTATCAAAGTCTTAGGACTATTCCACCCAGGCAATTAATTGGTTGACTGTTATAGTACATATAACCTTTAAAATATTTGTAGTAACCTGCTTTACTAGTAGTTCACTTCTGTTAGATGTAATCCAATGACCTCTTACACTGCTCTATATCATGATGTATGATAATGATTTCCATCATTAAGGAAAGAGTTTTACTTTTATTTTTTAGGGAATGGGGTTCATCTTAATAAATGATGCACCATTTAATTCAAGTTATATTGTTATTTGTGAAACCTTCCTGCTGTCTTCCTCTGTTGCCTTATGGTGGTGTGATTTTATGATATTCATGGTATCTTTTCTGTTTATATTGTCTTGTTGTTAATTCCCATTAAGAAATGAGCAGGGGGAAAAAAGGTGTAAGCCACCTGAAAATAAGGAGTTTCTTACCTATTTCTCTCTTGTATTTAGCTGCTCAAATTTTTTTGGTTAAAAGAAAAGTCACTCTTTTCCTTTTTTTTTTTTTAATATATTTTCTTTAAATGACACTGGAAGCTTAATCCACAGTGAATTTATATGCTAACATTTGATTGAATGGCTCTATTCCTGTCTAAATAATTCATTGGTTGTCTGAATTGAAGGATTGCATCACATCTTGGATCCTTCAGGAGCAATATTTTATCACTTGTGGATTCAACAGGATGGAGAGCAGAGTTAAATAGAAGAAGCAGCTCCAAAGAGAGAGTTTACACTGTGCAATATTTGTCATTTTCTTCCACTTTTGAAATCTTTTTACTGTTTGATAATTCATCAGTCTGATGGCATAAGGTGTAGAGATCAGTGGCAAAAATACACTTTTCTGCCTAAGATTTTCAGATATGATGTCAAATCAGAGCTGGTCCTATGATGTAATTGCTCATGACAATATACCCACTGTTAGCTGTTTCTGATGAAAACGAGTTGGATGGTCTTGCACATCTACAGACCATTCTGTGACAGCTAATCTGACATGAGAAATTGTTTAATATAAACCACATCAGACTCTAGAACACCAAAACTCCAGCCATTTGAGATCCATGTGACTCTTCTCCCCGATTTTGCAGGATGTCTGGCTTCTCAGTTTGGAAGGGAATGCAAGTATTGTCATATAACAGCATCTAAGAGTTAGTACCCATTTCCTGGAAATAACCTCATAATGTCTTTTTAACAGCCTGAAGTCCATTCTGGTGAGCAGGGCAAGGCTGGCACCTTAAAACAATTAAGCATCAGGAAGACTATGCTAGAAAGCAAAAAGTACTAAGAGTGAGAATTGCATGAGTTTCTGTTTGTCCCCTACATTTGTTGTCCTCCCCCTTCCACTGGAGCTCCTCTGAGCTGTGTAACTTGTGTTGGGCAGTCTATAGTTTAAAAAAGCTGCCTTTCAACCCAGCTTGTTACAGGGCATGTCCCTCAAGATGGTACGAGAATGCTGTAGCTCCAACTAGAGGTCCTATTACATATATGCCGTTGAAACCCTAGTTTTTCTTGGCAGAAAAGATTAAATTGACCCAATGCACTGAAGATAATGTGCCTTTTAAATACAGCTTTACTGAATAATCAGTTATTCTTAAAATGTGAAGAAATTGAAAAAGTACTCCTGAGTCACAGAAACTCAGATGTCTTGCACTTTTAAACCTGTTGGTTTCCTTCCATTTCAGACAGCAGGTAGGAAAACCAACATATTTTAGAAGTTTCTGATAATCTGCTCAGATTTTTCTCCCAAGCATTAGCCACATTTACTTAGATTTAAGGTGTAGCCCTAGAAGTTTCACCAAGTAATTTCTACTCAGTTTTCTTTGCATTCCTGTTTCAATCCGAACGAAGGTACAGTGTCACCTGAGTACAGAGTCAAGGCACTGCCAGGGTTTTACAAAGGATTTTTCTTTTTTTTTCCTACAAATATTCTGTCCTTTTGAAAGGCTGGAAGGCCTCATATCTGGTCTGCTCATTTAATTCAAACAACATAAGCAATACCATACAGAACACTGCACGTTAAGGCCTTTTTTTGGTAACTGTGGGTGTTTGGGTTTATCTGGAAAAAGGATACTGTCTGCTTCAGCAGTCTACAACAACTGAGGATTGAAGAGCTTGTTTTGAATAAGATCTTAAAGGGCAAAAGCATAAAGAACAGCAGAACTCAGTGAGTGGTTTGTATTGGGGCATTGTAAGCAGTGTGGAAATATCACTGAAACTACAGTTACTTGTGTTAGTGGAAACCTCAGTGCAAAATATCTCCAAAAAAAGACTATTTAAAATACGAGTTCTGTACAATTGACAGCCAGAATTCATTAATGGAACAGGGACTTAAACAGCGAATCTAATTTTCGTAAACTACAATTTCTAAGTAAATGAATAAATGTTCGTATGAAAGCCTTTTTTCCTTCTCTCCTTCCCCTTACAGTTCCGTTGCAAAACTGACAAGTGTATCCCATTCTGGTGGAAGTGTGACACTGTGGACGACTGCGGGGACGGCTCCGACGAGCCTCCGGAATGCCGTAAGTGCATCCTGAGTTTGGAGCCCAGTTTTATCAGCAGGGTCCAAATCAAATATAATGCATTGTAGTTGTCAGGAAGAGGATTATTTCTGAACACTTTTGTTTGCCAGCAGTGTTTTCTGTTCCTTGGTTTCTGTCAAAATTAAAAAGGGTCCAGGCTCTTCTTTGTCAGCCTGTGAAAGATTATCATTAACTCATGTATACCCAGAGTCTCTCAAGTTCTTTGGAAAATCATGCATTGTTTTTCATCTTTCAAACATTTACTTCATCCCAGTTATAAGCAAGTCACAGAATATGCTGAGTTGAAAGGGACTCACAAGGAGCATCAAGTCCAACTTGTAAGTTAATGGCCCACACAGGGATCAAACCCACAACCTGGGTGTTATTATCACCATGCTCTAACCAACTGAGCTAATCTCAGTTAAGGTTTTGCTAAAGATTTTTACTTCCTAGCTGTCTTCTGAGGTTGCAGAATTTTTTATATAAATACAAAATTCTTCCAGGTTTGTTTTTGTATGTAATAAAAAGGTGGAATTCTAACCTCATTTTCCTGTGTTTCATTGCAGTTGTAGAAGTTTAGATACACATTATTATTATTTACTGCAGTTTTCTGAGCAACAACATTTTCCCTTGTCCCCTTAAGCTTATATATAAACATGCTCTACTATGTATTCTGCAATCTTCCAGTTAATTAACAGTTAATTTGATTTTTTTTTAATTGAAATCCCTCACCCCTGTTTTTACAATATTATAATTAGTTCTCTTTTCCTGCTGTAGAGGCCTCTGAAGCAAACTTCAGTGTATTAACATTCTGCATAAGAGTCCATTTTAGGCTACACATTGTTTATAAAAAATATTGCTACAGAGGTACATAATTGCTCGTTGCTTCAAATGACAACGACCAGGAGAGGGAACAGTGTTAGGCCTTTCTTGGGAAATAGAATTAGAGTTGGGATAGTGAGTATCTTAAACACTGGCTTGAACTCAAGTGTTTAGATCCTAAATTGCCAGTCTCTGGTGAACCTACAGGAAGCACCAACCTGCAGGGGGTTTCACTCTGTATCATTAGTACTGTAGCTACAGTCAGGCAAATTTAAAATGTCAGGCTTTGAAATTAGTTTTGCGATAATATGTGTACCTTTGAGTCACTAATATATGCTCAGATTGAGATTATATGGGCAAATATGAAAGTTTATAGGTTCTTTTGATTAGTTCATAGAGGAAGAACAGCACTATTGGTACTTTACCCATCCCTCTGATAGAATTCATAAGCAGTTTTCTTTTTTCTCAGCTGAATTCAGATGTCAGCCAGGACGTTTTCAGTGTGGAACTGGACTTTGTGCTCTTCCAGCCTTTATTTGTGATGGAGAGAATGATTGTGGGGACAATTCTGATGAACTGAACTGTGGTAGGTGATTATATGCATTGTAGGCTTCAGAAATATGCTAAACTGGTTTAAATGCCGTGCTTTCCACTCTGTCAAGAAACTGTTTGGTTTTTTTTTTTCATTTACCATTTAATTTTTGAACCTTTTACTCTTTAACTTTTAATCTTTTTAACTTGTTATTCTTTTAATTTACAGACACACATGTGTGTCTGTCAGGTCAGTTCAAGTGCACAAAAACTCAGAAGTGCATTCCAATAAACCTGAGATGCAATGGGCAGGATGACTGTGGTGATGAAGAAGATGAAAGAGACTGTCGTAAGTAGCTGGTTTTAAACAAAGAACTGGAGTAAAATATATAAAATCCTGTAAATATCCTTTATAGAAAATAATTTTAGAACATGGAAACAAACCTCATTTTTTAAAATTTATTCCAAAGAAGAGGGGGAAATAAACGATTTCAGGCATTTAATTGGGGTTTTGACTTAGGCTGAAACATCTGTTTTACTCTTAACCACCCCACAAATGACTCATCCTTTTGAGCCTTTCATCTGCCGTGCCTTGCGGCAATTCATTTCCGTGGAAAAAGATAATTTTCGGCATCTTTTGTTGGAAAAGCTGTAGATCCATAGCTCCTTCTACACCCTTTCTCTTTGATTAAGTTTTTTACCTTTTCTATTCCCTATCCCCTGGGAACTTCTTCATTAATTTGCCCACGTAACTGGATTTGCACTTGCTCAGCTTTTAATACAACTTACTTTTCATAAGTTCATTTTCACTCCATATTTTTTGCATATAGGTAGAGCAAATGCTTTCAGATTTAAAATGGAATCTATTGAATAGCTTGTGTCTTTGATCATTTGGTAATTAAGATGATGGGGCTGTCTTGAAATATAGCTGCTTCTTTCACTCAGTTCATTACTCAGATCTACTGCTGATTTAAGCTGCTTATTCTGAATTAGCTTTCTCAAGGTTTGCATGGGCTGCCTTTCTGCAAAGAACATCTCCTTAACCAAGGGACAGGTTGCTAAGGATACAAAGGCTTTGCTGATGGTCATGTTTAATGTCTGTCTTCGAAACAGCTCAGGAGAGATGTAGCCTCTGGCAGATAATATTATATGTTGGTTTGCATTTTAGGTTTCTTTAGAAACTGATTAAGTGGCATCAGGTAAACTCCTGTGAAACGTTGGAGAGATTGATTTTTATCTTGGAAAGAGCTGCACATGGTATATGGAAGGTTCCCAAATCCTTGAGGTGTAGCTGGCAGAAGTTAAATCAGAGCAGCAGAGTCTGCAGCACAGCAGTGCTCAGGAGCTGTGGGAGGGTCAGGGCCAGGATCAGCAGTGATGGAGTTGGCAACATCCTGGGGATTAATAAGAACAGGACAGTCTGCTGTGACACAGAGCAAGCTTTGGAGTTGTCTGAAACTTGGCCATCAACCCACCTGCAAAGACAGAGTGAGGAGCAGGGGAGGTTAATCATATAAATTTTTTTATTTTCGTTGTGTCTTACCTCGACTTTGTTATCTTCTCTCTGAAGAAATTAAGTGTACTGCTTTTTTTTTTTAATAAAACCTTGCTCATGGGTTCTGAAAATTCTCCAGCTGGGGAGATTACAAAAAAGGGTGGTTTTAAGTAGGCTTACCACAGAGTTCAGAATACTTGGGCTCCTTTCAGAGAACAAGTAACAGATGAGATTATCTCATTTGTTCTGATTTCACCAGACTGGGATCCATTAAATACACACCTTTTTTTCAGCTCTGCCATTGTTTTGTTTTATTTATCAGTTGATTTTGAATAAGTCACATTTCATACTGAAGACTTCCCATATATAAAACAGAGGTAGTTATGCTGGTCTTCCTTGTAAAGCAGTTTGAAATGTCCTGCTAAGGTGTACTAGATGAGAATTAGAATTATTTGCTCAGAGTATAGTTAGGAACTTATCCAAGTCTCTGGAAATGTGACTCTGAAGGAAATAACACACCAACTTTTAGCATACCTAAAACTTTTCATCTTGCCAAACCCAAGAAACAAGAATGATTGCATCAGGGAGCAAATTGCTTTTCAACAGGACAGGAAAGTTTGTTAAAGAACTTACAGAGTTCCTTAGGTAAAAGTGGGACAAACATTCACGTGGGAAAACACTACCAAGATTTTGATCCTACTGCTTTCTACCTACAGTCAGCTCAGTTTAAAAGATTTAGAGATTCTTGTACATATGTACATCTTGCTGTAGAATTCACTAAAAAAATTGTTCTGCTAAACTGATAAAGAGAAATATTTGTCACACTTTTCTCACTATTTTCCCAATTTAACAGAGAGTACAGAATTTCACCAAAATTGTACATAATTTTGTTTCCTTTTTCGAACAAGGCATCACGAGTTGCCTTAGCCTTCAAAATTGGCTTTCAGAATTGACAACTGGCCTTTTATGAAGTTGGAAAAAAGAAATCGTATCTGATTTTTGCTAAAGTGGTTTGATTGTATCAATGTTAAGTATATTTGTTGTTAAAAGAATATCACAATAGATACTTCATTATATTCGTCTTACCTGACTCTTACAGATAATATAATATATAAAAAATGGCAAAATTATAAACAGTATGAACCTGAATGCTGCTTTCTTATAGATGTTGAATAAATTATGCTAGAGGTATCTGACTTCTGAATTTTAAACCCTTAACATTTTTTCTTTAAAACAAGCATTTTGAATATTAGTGGCTATTTCTAGTTTTGATTTGGAATTCTTTCATTTAAAGCTGAAAACAGTTGTTCTCCAGACCATTTCCAGTGTAAAACAACAAAGCACTGCATTTCCAAGCTGTGGGTATGTGATGAAGACCCAGATTGTGCTGATGGATCAGATGAAGCCAACTGTGGTGAGTATGCCAGTGGTTTTGAATATGTTACTGTAGCTTGAATTTTTTTTTAAATAATATAGAATATTGTGACTTTCATGGGATATAATGACATTCTTGATTTTTCTCACAGTGTTATCCAGTTTCTGTCACTTCAGTCTGCATGCTTTGTTGATGCTGAAGATCATAAATAGTGAAAATATAATTTGAATATAATTTGAAATTCCTGTTAGTTAAGACTGGATGTATAGAAGGGTCCAGAGCAGATTACAACTTGACATAACCAACTTTTGCTTTGCTGTGTGAGCTCCAGGGCTCTTACAGGTGCCCTAATACACCACTCCACAAACTTTGCATTCCCACAGGACTTCTCCAAGAACCTGTGATACTTATGGAACTTCTGTACTTAAATGTGATAGTTTGAGGAAGCAGATCCTCTACAGAGAAGAGCAAGGATAGGATTGCCCCATTACCAAACCAAAGTCCCAAATTATGTCAGATTTTACACAACATCCAGAACCACAGTGTTCTAACCCACTGAGGTGGGTTATTTTAGACCTGGTAACAATTAACTATCACTTGGGAAAAAAAGAGATCACACTTTATATTAGTAGTACCAGTAGTTGTTCTCACTCATTGCTTGCATTGTTTGAAAGTACTGAGTCAGCTCTTTTTGTTGTAAATGGGAGAAAATAATAAATTTAAATACTTTACCTGGGAAGTGGGTTACAGATAACCAGAGGCAGAATGAGTGGACCACTATTGTTAGAAAATCACTGAATATGGATGTCAGTGCAAGACACACACTAATCATGAACAGAAAACTTACAAAATTTTTAAGCCAGTTCTACAAAGGAAAATGTAGAAAAACTTTCTGAGATGGGACAGACCAAGACAAATATTATGGATCATACAAATCTCTCCCCATTATTCATCCACACATCAGTAAATGGTTTGATGAAACATGTGAGTCTGGACAGGTTTATGCTATCTCTGGAACAACAGACTAACAAAACTGCAGGCTGTAGTCAAGGACAAAGCACTGAGGAACAGCCAGCTTTCCATGGATATCTTTCAAGAAATTGACACCAGCACGTACAGAAAATGTTGGAAGCAGCAAATATGCCTGGGAAATGGAACTCTTCCTCAACACTGAAAATACAAGAGCATCATTTGAATTGTCAAGATGGGGAAACTAAACCCTATCAACTGGGGAGAAGTTACAATCCAAGAAATCAATTTGGCTTGAAGAAACAGTGAATGCAAAGGAGATGAACCTTTGCCATAGAGATGCTTTATATCCCCTTCTGGAATATTATAGAACCAACTCTGCACTGTTCAGTTTCTGATCCACTTCATAGCTGCTTCTCCTGCACTGTTCCACATCACCTTCATCTCCAGCAGCTGTTTTTTTTCCACTGTTGACAACTTTCCAAGCTTCCAGGCTGTGGATTCATATTCTGAATTACCCATCCAATACCAACTTGTTCAACACAGTTTCAAAATAATTCATCTAATAATATCCTCAAGACAAGAAACTTAAAAAACAAGGAATAAAAATACAAGTAACACAGGAAAATTTGTATTTATAATAGCAATTTTATGGTGAGTCATCATTTTAGAATCAAACAAACAATGTCCAAATTTCCAAATTACTCAAACAATCGAATAATATAGAGGAGCGTTGTGTGCAATCCCAAGTTCAGTAGGTTTTTCCAATCACAATATATACAACTGGATATGTTGGTTCATATCTAAGACTCATCTTGCTTGTTATCCCATCTCTGGCAGCAACTGAAAATGATTATCTAGGGAAGAATATGTGAGCAAAGCAGGCCAGTAGCAAAACTTCCCTGGGATACTCTGCCAGGGATACTCTAATAATTTGAGAATCAGAGATATTGTGAGTCAAATATGTCTCTGCATGCAATAACCCTTCATGGAGTTAATTCTCTTTTTACCTTTGTAAAGCTTCCACAACATCCTGTAGCAAAGTGTTCCACAATTTAATCCCTGAAAAAACACCTACGTTTTTTATTTTTAATCTCCCAGCTGCAGGTACTCCTCTTAGTTTTTCTGTTGAAAGAGACAGAGGAACTTACTTATACTCACAATTTTTGTGCCACACACAGTTGTGTACACATAGAACAGCTAAACCTTAAGAACAGGGTGGTTTAATCATGTTTTTAAGTTTTCCATATTTTTAGTATTTGAAATACGTTTAAATGACCTTAGTATGGCAGCAGTTTCAACAGTTTGGCCCCTTGCATTTTTTTTTTAAGTTAAAGGTTGTTATTTCTGTGGAAAAAATTTGATAGAATTAAATTCTAAAGCTGCAAGCTGAGTATAAAAAAGATCTCCATATGTTGATGCAATACTAGCTTATTATTTAGAGATCATTTTTAAAATGCTTACAAGGCACAACTTGTATTAAGGGTAGGGTTTTTTTGCTCGAGTGCTGCACAGCCATGTGTATTTTGCTTAGCCTACATCTGCTGCTGTGTGTTATTGGAGATATTATGTTGAGTAAACTTGCTAGAAGTAGTGTAAATGTATTTAGTCTTCTGTGGTTCCTTTCTGACTCAGACAGCTGAAATGGAATTAGAAAATATATGTTTATTAGTGAGTGTATGGTGGTTTTTTGGTAAAAAGTAGGTAGAGTTAATTTGTGCTTACTTTCCAGACAATTAGAGAAAGCCATTTGATTGTGCTAATCCTTGCTCTCAACTTTAATATTTTACATCAGATATGGGCCATTTGAGGTAGAATCTGAAGAAATCTGTGTGTGGTCTTGAAAAGTGATTATAATTTGCTTTAAAGGTTATGTGTATTTAAAGTCTTTATTAGCATGATGTGTCAACATTAATAGGACTGCTTTCTACTTCCTCACTTTTTTAATATTAATTTTATTTTTAGCCTTAGGAATCAAAGTAGGCTTTTTTCCTGATGATGAAGGATGTGTTCCTTGAGAAATTTGAAGGGTGCATTATATGAACTTAAACTTCCTTTGACAAGATTATAATTTCCTATGTCCAGCATCAGTGACAGCCCACCAAGCTCTAGAACAGCAAACTGATCCTCAATCCAAAGTGAATTTTCATTTTGGATTTTATCCCTCTCAGGAACACACACACAAATGCACAAACATGAAAAGATGTGCAATTAAAATCCCCAAATGGCAATGTAGTGGAATTAGTGGCAAAACAGTTTTCATTTGTAGGGATTGATATTTGAATCAAAATGATTTTAGGGGTGCATGTTTTTTTTCAGACTTGTTTTGTTGTTCCCATTTAAGCCTTCATCCTCTCTTCTTTATACTCATTTAGAATTATTTTTAAAGTAAAATCCTGGTTCAGTAAACACAAAGGATGAACCCCAACAAAAATATGAACCCCAACCAACCAGCACCACACAAATTTCTGAAGAAGGACCTTTGCCTGTTACAGTACATCAGCGAATCTCTTAATAATAATTTGAAGAGAGAAATATGAAAACTGAGTAATCAATACTTAATTCTTTGCCTTTGTACCACTCCTATCTGAACTTTCACATTTTAAGGTCACATTTTATGAAAAATGAGAAAGATAGCAGTGACAAAATGTATGTGGGTCCATGTGTGCTTTGAATGGTTCCACAATTCAAAAAAATTAAGGTCTTGCACTGTTTCCTCTGAGTTGAGTAAATCCATCATTCCCAAAGATCAGGTAACTGTTACCCAACTTACCCAAATCTTTCTTTTTGTTATATCCTATCTCTGCTATCCCAGTATTTTCCTCAGTTCTCATTAATGTGAAGGAAATCTGATTTGCAATACATTGCCAATTGTAAGCTGCCATGAGAGGTCAGAGGAAGAATAAAGCTTCCAGATTTGTGAAGAGGAGAGAGCCTTACAAACATGAAAAATATTTTGTATTAAAAATATAATTAAATATTCCTTTGTGTTTGGTAGAAATGGAATAAGAAGAGAAAGATTAACATTCAAATAAGGTTAAGCTACAGTTGAATAAATTAAAAAAAAAAAAAATCCAGCCATTCTTCACATGTAAAGAGGCAATGCTAGAAACTGGATTTAGCATCCTTGAGAGCTAGATGATTCTTTTTGAAGAGTAAGAAAATATATATTGCATGATCTCTTCATTCTAGCAGGTGACTGAAATGAAGGGATGTCATCTTTGTATTCTGTGTATTACTGATTAGATCTTGGTATTTCTTTTGAATCTGGAAGGATAAATAGAGTATTTAAATGTTACTGTGATTATACCTGTCATTAGTATTTAGAACACATTTTGTGGGCAAATGTCTTATTGGGAGATTGCAGACTTTACTAGAAATACTTTAATAAATACAGGATGGATTGTGGGTTTGAAACTTCATCTTCTGCAAAGGTACAGAGACAAAATACAATTCTGTCATATGTTTGGAGGCACTTTTTTCCTTTGTAATGTTAAATATTTTTAGTTGCTTGCCAACACAAGTTTTTGAAACACTGTGATCAAAATATCATAGACTGTAGTCTTGAGAAACATCATGGGAAAAAATATTTTGGGAGAAAACATCTTACTGCCATCATATTGGCAGAGAATAAGGAGCAAACAGAAATGGCAGTGTTGTAATTATCAGATTTTTGACTGTACACAACTGAGCTGCAACACCATTTAGCTCCACCTTCTTGATATTCAAATGTAGTTTTGATTTATCACTGTAATTCCAGAATCACACCTAGAACAACAGAATAAAACCAGCAGTTTGGACCATGGAATCAAGTCTAATCCTTCTAATTGTTCATCCTTTCCATTTCACAAGCAGGAAAAGCGTGTTGATTTAAGCTGCTGTTTCAGTCCCCTTTAATTCTGTCAGTTTTTGGAACTCACTGAGTTGCCATGAGAGCAGTATGGAGCTGAACTGACATGCTGGGACACAGCTGAACGGAAATTTAAACAATTTCTATTGAAATATCACCGTGACATGTAATTTTAAATATGTCATTGAGGCTTTTACGAAGCAAACTGAGGGGTTTTTTTCCCAACAGAAATGTCACTGATAACTTTTTAATTTACTTCATCTCAGTCTTTAGAAGCTGAAAGAATTATTCAAGGATTTCTCACAGAAAACACAGAGGCAGCTCCTTCCTGCTGGAGGAGTTCAGGATGTTCCTGTATCTCCAAGAGGCTTTGCCTCCAATACTTCTCTGCATTGAAAATTTACATCACGAAGAAAATTATGCTCAGTTTAGCAGTGTAGGCTTTGTGATGTTTTACCTTGTGTGAGTAGAATTTCAATCCTGTACATCAGCAGGTGAACATGTAAACCAACGTGGAAAGCTTTCTGTCAGGTATGATTAGTCTTAGATTATTACATGCAAGAATAACTTCTGAGAAATACATATTTTGTACATTTTTCAGATCAATGTTCTTGTGGTTTACTGTGATCTGATCTTTTGTAAAACAGCCTTACAGAGAAATTCAAAGAAAAGTTAATGGAGTTTTTGAGATTCAGTGCAATAATAACCTCTCTTCGAACTAATTTGTCATCCTTTCTGAAGTTTATATTTTTAACTTTAAATAACAGTTTATCCAGTGTGTGTTTTAATTTTATCAAATTTAAGAGCATATGCATTTTGGTATAAATAAACAGAAACTTAAAGAATGTGTCATGAGAAATAAATTATTCCTGAAAGTAACATTTCAAATGATAAAATGGTAGCTCCTTCTTAAATTTATCCAGCAATATTGTCATGCCTTTAGTAGAAGTCTTCCCCATTTTGACTCCTTGTTTGCAATGCTGTAAATATTATTCACCTTAATTACAGATAAAAAAACTTGTGGACCTCATGAGTTCCAGTGTAAAAACAACAACTGCATTCCAGACCACTGGAGATGTGACAGCCAGAACGATTGTGGAGATAATTCTGATGAAGAAAACTGTAGTAAGTAACTTCTACCTTAGTCCATGTTATGAGAAATAGAGTTAGTTTAGCAATGTGTAAGGGGAAACTTTTGAACTTTGAGAAAATACACGTGTATGTTTTCATTCAACACCTTCTGATCTGTTGGAAATTAGTTGACCACAATTGAAAATGTCCCTTGATGAAATTCTCCAATTCTATTTCTTCTTATAAAGAGCTATAATTCTGCACCACCTGTGCAAAAATGCCTGACCTATAACTTTTTAATAATCTCATTAATTCCAAATAAATATTGCAATTGCTTTACTTTTGTCATTTAGTTGCTTATGACATCTCTTAGCTTAGTAGATAAGAATCATAAAAGCTGCTCAGTGATCAAGTGATAAACTTTGTTAGCGATGAAGTTGCACCAAACACTACCTGCACATCATATTCCTGAGATGATTCCTTTGTTTTCTATCATGAGAAGTCTGTTTCTGTGATACTGAAATCACATGAAGAAGTAGGTGTGGTTATTCTGAGTATCTCAGTTATCCCAGTTCTCTCCTACCTACCAGGAACCTGAAGGCCTAATAAATCTCTCATTTTCAGTGAATTAATTTAGATTTAGTTGTCAGGAAGAAATGTCAAATCCTTAACTGGTTCTAGATCGTAATCATTGCCTTCATAAAGTACTTCAGGAGAGAAATTGCACAAATAGCTATTAAACGCCTTCTTTTCAGTTGACAATTCCCATTCTTTTTGTTCTTTTACTTAGAAATGCAAGAAATTAATATCTTGGTTTGTAGATAATCTTGAACTCACATTCGTGATGGCATATTGTGAATGTATATTTAGTACCTTCAAGGTAATGATTTAGAAAGCTTAGTAAATTAGGCATTGTGGGGCTGAGTACCTGCTGTCTACCCCGTTCTCCAGCAGGAGATATGGTGTCCATAGAGTGTCTCATTCTGCTTGACATGTTACAGTGGATTTGTCTTCCTTGTAATTACTCCCTGCATTTGAAAATGTGAGTTACTGCAAGCAATAGTGCTGTAGTTTTCATATATAAATGTTTCATATAAAAATGAAAATGTCATATAGCTCAGTAATCACTCAGAGCCTTTTGTTGTTACACCCTGGAGGGGGTTGACACACAAAAGCTTTCTTAGCTTTGTGGGAGATTTTACTTAGGAATTTATTATTAGTGTCAGTTTCCTATATTATAAATAGCAATAAATTATTTTATGTTCTTTTTTTTTCTCATGTGAAAATCAAATAAAGGGTCATAGTTTTGCTATGATGGTGTTAATCTGCATGACTGAACAATCTTTTGAAAATTAAAAAAAAACGACAAAAACAAAATCAAAAACTTCTACAAAATGTTATTGCTGTTTGCAAAATAAGTGTTGAGGATCTTATTTAGAATTTGGCATGTGTATCACCAGTAGTAATGATCTTCTTTGAAGATCAGATCATCATAGTACAAAGTCATTAAAAGAAGCTCAAGTAATGAGGGAGCAGTCATCTATTTGGGTGTTTTTAATATTTATTGGGTTTTCCAACCTTGCCTTCATATCAATAACCGTGTTCAGTTCTTGACTGTTCTCTAAACTTGCTGATAAAGAAATCTGTAATTAATTGTAATGTATGGAATGAGTGAGCTGAGAGTACCCAGACACAGGCAGTGCATCAAAATAAATGCTGGGTTTTTTAATTTACTTTTAATTGTCAAATGCATACTTAAATTCTAGCTATTGAATCCCATATTCCACTGTTTAAATTAAGAACAGTAGGTTGACACAATTTTAAAATTCAAAATCTTGGAAGCCTCGGGAAAGTACAAAATACTGTTTGGTTGTTTGAAATAGGTGTATAAAATTTTTATAGAGTATCAAGTCACTTATAGAATAAAGTGTAATGAAACAAATATATATGAAATTAGAACTTCAAAAGCATTTGACAGAATATATTACATTGCACATTGTGATAAATTGTTCATAGCATATGTGAATATACAAAGGGCTGTCAGGCAATTATATCAGAAAATGAGTTATTTCTCAAGAATGCAGAAAGAATTCACTGAATTATAGAAACTCAGCTCAAGTATTTACATTTCTCTATATAGTTTGTTCACATGCAAGAAATTCTCTATCCTGGTGAAGTTATCAAAGAGGTAACAGAATACATATTTAAAAATGTCATATATGGGTTTGAGAAGTTATTAGTGATATCACGCAAATCATTGTGACCATTATGACTTTGTTTAATAACTGCATTTCTCCCACAGTCTGTTGTTCTTTAACTATATTTGAACCTTCTGAAATAAGTCAGAGTTGTTAGGAAAGTATAGGCCCATAACCAGTTTGCAATTAGAAGAGCAGCATACACTGTTGATTCTTCTGAGGTAATATCTGTTTGGGGGGGAGGGAGGGGTAAAAATCAAAATAAAGAAATTGAAGCAAAAACAGTGTTTCATCTTTCAGAAAGCTTCAAAAGGAAAATTCCACAGTAATGACTATCATTCCTGCTAAGGCAGTGCCAGTATTTTTTTTTTATTTAATGTAATTAAAGGAAATATAATGTACTGTAAACATTGAAGCAAAGCAAACATAATAATGCTGTAGAAAGATATTAATTCAATCCGTGTAAAATTATTACTGTTGCTAGAAAATCTTCCTAATGCTGTTTTGTTGCTGCTACAAGTTGTCAAGAAAACAAATTAGTTAATTTTGTCCTGGGATGAGTTTGTATCCAAAATGCAATGAGAAGTAGCAATTATTTAATCTTTAGTGAAAATGTTTGAAATGAGCATATTGAAGTAAAATAAGCTGGAGCATCTCACCATGTTGCATTTTGAATGGATGGTGCTGTAAATTCACATTCTTCACATTGCTTAGGGCTGAGCTGACTTGGTACAGGAGGCAATGGCTTGTGTGAGTTCTCTAAAAACAGTTGGGTGTCAGTGCCAGCCAAAGGCACATGTGCTACTCTAGTATGATAAAGTGATGTGTACCAAAGGTTTTTTTCTTTTGCAGACACCTACCAGTCTCAGGAATAGATTAACAAAGAACAAGCCTTGTCTTTGTTTTAGATAATGCTAATTTATTAAAAAAAAAAAATAAGTAAAGAAAATCTGCATTTAATGCCACAATAAATATATGAGAAAACTCCCGCTATTACCACTTCAATTATCTTGTGTTTAGAAACATTAATTCTTCAGGATGCTACATGTTACTAGTTTTAGCGTTTTTTAAATGATGTTTAGTTTTTTTCTCAGTATCACAATAATTCTCCAAAGAATTTTGGTAGACATGAAAGTATTTACATTACTCTCTTGCTATGTGTAAATGAAATTTAGTCTAAAATGTTATGGGAAAAAAAAATCCACAGGAAAAAAAGATTCTTAAGTTTTGCAAGTTAGTGGTTTTACCTCTGTTATAGTAATTGATTGATTGTTGGGGGGGGTTCTATATATTCTATGGAAATGCTGATAACCACAGGGTTGTTTCTTTTCTTTATTCAGAGCCTCAAACGTGCACTTTGAAAGACTTTCTATGTGCAAATGGAGACTGTGTTTCAGCAAGATTCTGGTGTGATGGAGACTATGACTGTGCAGATGGCTCAGATGAGGTAGGCATCTTCCAGGAAACGTGTTTTCTTGGGAAATGAATAGCTTTATATTGCTGGAGAATGGATTCCCGCATGCAAACATTTTAAAAAGCAGCAATGGGAACCCTACACATGAATCCATGTTGCAAATATCGTTACTAAACTAAAACTAAATCTATTGAAGTAGTTATTTTAAAGAGTGAACATACAAGTAAAATGAAGTTTAACAGTAGTCTTCAACTTTTTGTCCCAGCAATGATCTGGATCTCTTCCCATCCTGGCAATGCTTTGTGTCCTGGTTGAGAAACCATCCTTTCTACACACAGCAGTGGTTTGGTTTGTGTGGTTTTTTTGTGACAACCAAGTAGATTTTTTGTAGCAGAAGCTCACTGGATAATATTCTGCTGGTGTTCTTTGTTTTCTGGTCTTTGTTTTCTCTTCTTTTCCTTCTTTCTCGCCAGCACTGGACCTCAGTTGCTTCCCAAGCACTGAGAGGGTGCAAGCCACCTTTCATGAATCATATCCACAAATATATTGAATTTCACAAGACATTATTGTATTTCATAGTCTGTAGGAACATAGGCTGTAACTTCTGTGACCAGCTGCGTATTTATCAGTGTTTATATTAAACTCTCCATCTTGTATATTGGTTGTTTCTTTTGTACCAGAGATATTGTGAAACAGGCTGTTCAAGGGATCAGTTCCAGTGCTCCAATGGTCAGTGCATATCAGCAAAGTGGAAATGTGATGGTCACGAAGACTGCAAACTTGGGGATGACGAGAAAAATTGTGTACCAGGTATTGGTTTAAATAATGCTGAGAAACAAAATAAAGGAGGGAATAAATCAGAGTAAAGGAAGAAAATAAATCAGCAAATAAAGATTTGCTGGGCAGTAGAAGTAGAGAGGAGTGCAAAGAAATCTGAAATACTTTACCTTTTGAATGTGTACCATTGTGTTTTCCTACTTGTGTTTTGAAAACCCCACTTATGCACAGTTATGCAATATGAATCCTTTGGGGGGAATGGTATTTAACTATGTTGAAAAGTAATTTGATAATACATACTCAGCATATAAAATTCTGCTCTGAAAACCCCAGTAAGTCTTGGCACGTTACTGAAGTATCTATGGGAGGTTTTTCCCTTTGTGGTATTCATTCAAAGGTTACTAATCCTTATGAAAAATTATTTTCTTTACCAGATTATTATTGTTGTTGTTATTATTTTATTTCCATTTTGCTCTCTTGTAAAATATAGCTGTTTACTTTTGCAGGAATTTTCCTAAATTTTTGTAATCTTCATGTAGATGGGTGCAAAAAAATAGAAGTCTCTGACAAAACTCCCCTGGTTTAAAGTGTGACAAGAATATTCACCTCTATTTTAAATAAAATTGATTAATATTTTTTAATTTTAACTGCAATAGTGTATAGTCTCTAAACCCATGATTTATTGTAAATTTTGGCTTATTTAATTATGAGTACTCATATAATTTTAGCTAAAGCCCATTTTAAAAAACTATAGTCATTCTATGATAATGTCTATGTGTATAGTTACATTTATAAAAGAAATTTCTCGGTGATAAAACACAAGTATCCTTTCACTATCATTACGAAGTTCAGCTTTGTCAAATATTTCACTGTACTTTAAAGAGAAGGTTGGAAAAGCTCTGCTCAGCTACAGGCATAGGTTTGCACACTATGTTAGCCAGAGGAAAACTTTAAATTATAAACCAAATTATTTATAAATTGTCTTTTTCTTAATGCTCAAATATGTGTTTGTAACCAGCATCTCCAACCTGCTCTTCAAGTGAGTACGTGTGCGCGAGCGGGGGCTGTATTTCGGCATCTTTGAAGTGCAATGGAGAGTACGACTGTGCTGATGGATCTGATGAGGTACCTGAACAGATTTCTGATGATTTTTTTCCTTCTGATGTAATTTTTTTAACGGTTTTAAGTCTCAAGCTAATTGAAAGGGCAAATATGGTTTTATTGCATCCATTGAACAGTGTCAGATAACCCCATAACTTGACGTTGCACTATGTTTGTTTGCTCTGTGGCTATTTTGAAGTAGACAAATTTGTTCTTCCTAAGTCAAAACTTAAGCATGGTTCTGCAAGAGTTTATATCAGAGACTGCTCTGTACTGGCAACATGGACAAATCTGTGACAAATTTGGCTCCCTCTGTCCTCTAGATTCCTCTAATACAACCCTAACAGGCATCTCAACCTCCAGGGGCCTTCAGGCCTTGCTCTTCCCACATCTTGCACTGTTGTTATGTATTTAAAAAATCATCACCTTCATAAACAACTTGAAGGGAAAAAAAAAAAAACAAAAACCAGAATAACCAGTTGTTATTTCTCATAACCATAAAGATACCAGTTATGTATAATATAATATGAATATAATAGTATCATATGAAGGATGCCTGAGCCAAATGCTGCACAGTGCAGGTGAAGACAGTCCACTTTGGAGGTTCCTAGTCCTGATCAATGGGACTATGAGCCAGTTTACATTAACTGGCCACATGCCCAGGGTTGTTTCTTGTAGGGCAATTGACTTCAGAGATGTAAATTGTTTCCATCGCTCATACAAGCAACATAAAGAAGAAACATGAATGTGAAATGTGTGGATACCATTTCACTTGGCCTTTATTTAAATCGTACATTACACTGTCAGGGACAACTTCATCGTACTAAATATGTAGGGCAATGAAAAATAACGTTGGGAAATTTTGTTGGGTCTGCCCTAAGTGTGTTGTTCACACCTGTTTTCACACAGATGGATTGTGTAACAGAATGTAAAGAAGATCAGTTTCGATGCAAAAATAAGGCCTACTGTATCCCTGTCAGATGGCTCTGTGATGGGATCCATGACTGTGTGGATGGCAGTGATGAAGAAAACTGTGACCAAGGCAAGAGACACTTCTCTTTAAAAGGCTTACTTTATTGGACTTTTTATTAACGCATATTGCAAGTTAGTGGTAGCCTGGCCATTCTGAGTGATCAAAGGAAAGCTCTGTGACCTCTTTCAACAAGGATAGTACAACAGCTTCAAAGTGATTTGCAGGAAGAAACAGAACTTAGATTATTTATGACTCACATCATGTTCCTCCTTTGTGTTTCCTTCCCCAGTGATCAAAAGGTTGAGTTGTTACTGGAAACATATTCATTTTCATCAGGGAAATCAGTAATAAATCAAGTTAATTTACAGATTTATTAGCAACAATAAATTACAAAGCCATGCACAATAAATTACAAGGCCATGGAATATAATGAGCAATTGCTAAAGAACTAATCTTAAGACCCTGGGTTTCTATTTAGCTCATAGAATCATAGAATGCTTTGAATTGGAAGAGACCTTGAAGTTCATCTAGTTCCAACCCCCTGCACTCTACCAAGTGGATTCCTGAAGTGGACAAAGTCTTCTCTCCTGAGCAATACTTACCACTAGGGAAAAAAAAAAATGCCTTATGGGTATGATTGAGTTTGAAAGAGAGACCAGAAAATTCAGAAAATGGGAAGAATATTCCAGCCATGTTTAGATGCAAGAAGACAGATAACAAAGCTTAAAAACCCCTTCTAGTCCATTTTAAAGACTCTTTTAAAATATCTGGACTGTATCTCTTTAAAAGCCAGTGAAGTGTAGGTAAACAGTAACACGTTTATTTTCTCTGAAGCCACATTATTCTTTGGATAGCCTAATGGAGCTTCTGTGAGCTGCAAATTGCTTATAATGCAATAAGAACCTTCTTGCCTAGTTGGTTATTGCTATAATACTTTGTATTTATGTCACAATTATGATTCTGTTGCAGAAATCTATTTTATAAAGGAATTATGACAGCCCGAGCAATCACACGAAACAAATGCCAGTTTATCTCACTGATAACTAATTTTTTTCATCTTTAGAAATACAGTAAATGGAGTTTTATTCTACAACATTCTAAAATAATATCCATAATATTTATCTGTAGCCCACTGTGCATATTTATAAAAATAACTCTCTTCAATCTTATTATACAACTGGAATGATGGTTATATTGTGATTACACAGAGAGTTATTTATATTCATGTCTTTTATCATGAAAAGTACTTTAATTTTATATATTTTCCTTGGATAATAATACAGGATATTTCTGTTAATGTTCAAAAGTTATATTTGCAGTGGGAATGAATTATATTTGGTTACATAGTGTGAGAGTTCCTAACATCTTATGCTACAGGTATTTCACGGAAATTAATTTTTGGGGGAAAAAAATTAAACCCTTCTGAACCTTTATAGCCAAAGAAAGCCTTCTGTTGGTGTTAATGGGCTGTGAACAGGGCACTGAATGAATAAGTAAAAAGCCACTGGAGCCTGATCTAGCTGTTAGTGTGGGTGTAAGGTGTTGAGCTAAAGCCACAGCAAGAGTTTTGGGATTATCATATAAAATTTCATTGTTTCCTTTTCTGCAGGTACACAGCTTTATTTCTTTTACACTCTGCTTCTCTCAGGAAACTGAGAACCAGTTACCATAAAAATGTGTTATATGGGAAATTAATTGCAAGAAATTTTCATAACTTTGTTGATTGGTGGTGATAAAATTTAGTCTTAATTGTGAAACAAATTCCTTCTTAGTGCTACACATATTAAAACTGAATCCAGCTTGAATGAATTTTTAAAGTTTAACACTCCACCTTAAAAGACCTGTGTTCCCTTTTGTTAGATGATGCAGAGTTCACTCAATACTGATGTTACATGGGAGAATTTATTCTTGCTGATTTCTGTGTTCAGAAAATATACTAATGAGAAAAATTTCAGAAATCAGGGAGATACTGTTACAGGTCACCTAGTCTTGTCTGCTCAGTGCCTACATGTCCAGATCTTTCCTAATTACAGCATTTATAGGTGATGGGGATGATACAAGCCTGGCCAAGCCTTTTACTCCTCAGAAGAAAAAGGTGCTAATGGACTGCAGTCACTGTTCTCTACGTGTGGCTCAGAGTGTGGGGGTATAAATAGATGGAGGATCAGACGTTCAGATGAAACAAACCTGGACTGAAGTGGCCTCTCACACATTTGACCCAATTTCTCTCTTCTGGTTTACACCATTCTCTGATGGCACAAATTACTGTTGTAGCTTTGCTGAGAGGCAGCATCACCAAAGGTTGTTACAGACAGGGAGCTTAAACATCTGGCTCAATGCAAGGGGAACGTGTCCAGCTGGTGAGTTGTTGGTGTCTCTGATAACTGCCCTTTCTAGTCGGGCCGAACAGGTAATTCCCAGCTAACAGTCCTGAGAAGGAATGGTCAAGAAAGAGATTTTTTAAATGAGTATTTCTCTCTGCCTCTCTAACTCATTCATTTGGGATCTGTAAATTTAACTATGCTACATGTGTCATTCTCTGCAAATAGTATGTGATAAGTGGTTGTACTGGTTTTATCAAAAGCTGACATTTTCTTTTGTGTTTCTGTTTTCCTGCATTTTTTTTCCC
>JAWWES010000171.1:4630983-4662294 GCA_035583135.1 Lophotriccus pileatus
ATTCTATGACATTTTTGCAGAATTAAAGGTTTATGAACAATGAACTGTCTAAATTCACCCTTGCAGTCCTATTATTTCACCTAGAGAATGAAATGACCTTTATTTTATGATGAAAATAGTCTACAAATGTCTTGTGGTATTAGGAAACTCTGACACCTGATGAAAACAACTTATTTTAGGAACTTCTTTCCTGTTTTTTGAGTTAGGTGGCTTAGTAGCCTTCCACTGCTTCATTTGTCAAGGAATAGATGGTTTTTTGTTCATAATTTAACTTGATGTTGAATAGGTAAACAGGCAAACAATTGTATATGTATTTAGCTCATGCTGGTCTTGAATTTTTTATGATATGCTGC
Organism: Lophotriccus pileatus; assembly: GCA_035583135.1. Classification (NCBI taxonomy): domain Eukaryota; kingdom Metazoa; phylum Chordata; class Aves; order Passeriformes; family Tyrannidae; genus Lophotriccus; species Lophotriccus pileatus. Next base: position 4,631,337 of record JAWWES010000171.1, read on the forward strand.
ATTCATGTTAGAAATAGTTGGGCAATTCTGTTTTACAGGTTTTACTCCTTTCTGCAGGAATTCCAGTGACTTGTTCATATATATCTCCTATTTGCAATATGAACTTCTATCCTAAGGACCCTTTTTTTTGATCTAGGTCTCAATGATAACTGTGAAATTGTGACAGAGATACTATAGTTTAGAAATTTAATGCTATAATCAGTCAATATTCACGTGAAGGTGAATATCGTTGAACACAGAAGGAGTTCTAAATGCAGTGATTTTCTTTACCCTTGGCACATTGCTGAGCAGCCACACCTCGGGATGGGCTTCCAGTGTTTTTCACTGAGGGTTTTGGTATGAGAATCATACCATAGCTCTGCAAGGAGTACAATAGCTGTATAATCTTAGTACTTCCTTTTCCTTTCATTTTGGATTACAGTCTGTAACATTTCTTTGCTTCAGTATCAATAATTCAAGCAGTTGATGCCAAAGTGCCTTTTCCTTAATGTGGGTAGCCTTGAAAAAAACAATTTTGAACCATTGGCTTGTTTTTTCTGCATTGACTGGAACTGTCAGCAGATCCTTTAGAGCTGATCTGCAGGTGGAGTTTAGGTCTTTCCATTTCTGTGTTTCTAAATATTCCACTATATTAAAGGTAAAAGTTACTTAACTCTAAAAAGTTACATGAATCTGTGCAGCTGCTGTGAAAGATCATTTCCATAATTATGACAGTAACATCTGTTCCTTTCAGTGTCCAGAATTCAAAAGGCCCAGGGGCATTGCTGTTGACTGGGTGACTGGAAACATTTACTGGACTGATCACTCCCGAATGCACTGGTTCAGCTACTACACCACTCACTGGACCAGCCTGAGATACTCCATCAATGTGGGCCAACTGAACGGGCCCAACTGCACCAGGCTCCTCACAAGCATGGCAGGAGAACCATATGCAATTGCTGTAAATCCTAAAAGGGGGTATGTGTGTGGCAACATTGCTCTGTTTTGGTGATTCAGACAAAAATTGCGAAATTGAGTAAGAGAAAGTTATGATGCTTCAAATGCCTAATCTTTTCCAAGTCATTTACTTCATTTTCCTGCTCAGTTTACCTGTCTGTAGGCCAGGATCAGCTACCTCCCATCTGCCAGGAAGGTTGAAAGGCTCATAAGAATTTAGTACGGCTCATAATAGTTTAAAATTTAGTGAAGTGTTTTGAGGCTCTGTGTCGGCACCCAGCTTAAATTTTGTTTGATACTTTTAGGATGATGTACTGGACAGTTATCGGGGATCGCTCTCACATAGAGGAATCATCTATGGATGGTACTCTGAGAAGGATATTGGTTCAGAAGAACTTACAAAGACCTACAGGTACATGGCTTATATGGCTATTCATACACAGTTACTATTCAGACCCTCAGTTCTGTTTTCAAATGATGCATCTCAAAAAGACTTAAACTTTTGTAACAAAGCTTTACATGGTTTAACAAATCAGTAGAGTACTATATATAACCAGTTAAAATGTTACTTCTTCAATAACACTGAACTGAAGCAATAGCAATTAAGGGAACACCAGTTAGTGGTGAAACACGGTTTTTTTAAGAATGCATTTTCCAGCTCACAGCCTATTCTTGTTACTTTCCTGAATACACTGTAAAATAGTACAAAACAAGGTCTAGGTGCTCAAAGAAGAAACAACTTAATTATTTCAGTATTTTATAGAACTATTGTGAAGTTTGACAGTACTTGTTGAGACCCTGTGAATTGCATTAAAGCCTCTGTTGGCAGCATAAAAGTAATTCTGACAACAAAGGAATTCACAAATCCAGAATGAAATATGTCTCTTAAATAGCAGAGTCCTGTCTTGAAACTACAGAAGATTTTTTTTCATAACCCATTTTCTTATGCAATATTTGTTGTTTCTCCGGGCTTACAGTGATAATTTGTTGTTATTGCATTGCAAATTAGGGGTTGTCCAACCTTGGTAAGCATTTCTGTTGAAACAAGGCCATCTGAATATCTAAGCACCTCAGGAGCTGCCACTATCATAGCAACAAATATTTTAACCTTTTGTTAAGTCATGTTCTAAGGTGGGTTTATGGTGTTATTTATGCAAATTACTCTCAACCCTTAAAGGAAACACTCTGTTGACATGATTAGATTAAAATATAGCTACTTAAAAAGATTACATGTGTGATAAGGAAAGCTTTATGGAGAAGGAAGGACAGTGGTAATGATAATAACATACATAGTCAAAAATAAATTCAGTAAGAAACTCCTGATTATTCAGACTGAAGTACAGCAGAATTTTATATTTATCAAAATTGTATGTATTCTTTGCTGAACTTTTATAAGACATTGTGAACATATCAGATACACAATCAATTAGACTTAGACCTAATTGCTGTAATTGTGCTTTTTTTCTCTTGTTATAATGGTTATGTCCTACAGAAGGTTATGTCCTACAGAACAAGTCACCACTTCTTTGGTCAAAAGCGCATTTAACCCCTTTTTTTGGCCATCCTTTTTTTTATTAGTGAACTGATTAAATTTTGTAGGTAGTAACAGTATCAAAATTACATGAAAATGCAAGGAATGACTTATTCCCTGACCAGAAGCAGAACTTACAAGAACTTCTCTTCTTAAATTTTCCATGTTATATTCCATGTAGATAAGTTTCCTGCAAACATTTAACCAAATCTCTGTTTCCTTACCAAGTTGAATAAAATGAAAATTAAGAAAATCAGCAAAATTGCAAAAATATGAGCAGTCTTTGCAAAGAGGGAATTTCACAAACGGCATTTTCCTGCACTTACTTCCTGAAAACATTTCTGTGACATCCTTCTGTGCTTTTTTTCGTCCTTTACTTCATGGTAGAAAGTAGATGTTTATGGAGTCTTTTAATTTTTTTGTTGTCAGATATTTCACACAGATTCATTTCTTTGTAGAAGGAATGCAAAAAAAGAATCCAAACCTTTAATGTTTTCTCCCAAATAAGACATTACTACTCATAAATTTACTGCTCATAAATTTTTTACTACATATGCCTTTCCTATTTCATGTAAAAGGAAGGGAGAGTTTGAGCATTTGGACTTGACTTCACAGGATTTCCATAGAGATGACTTACACAGGAGTTCTATATGTATAAAACAAAAATAAACAATTTTTTTTGCAGTGTCTTATCTCTGATATCTGTAGAAGATACATTGAGAATTTTATTTATTTATTATTATAGTATTTAAATATTCATATTAAAATGCAAAGAATAATTTAAAGCTGGAGAGTGGGCACTGCTCCTAAAACATCCCCCCTTACAGGTACCATGTATCACAAAGAACTGACACACTGTGATTGCCTTTTAGCAGAAATTATTCTCTTTAGCTGTATCCCTGAACACCACTGTTTCTTTTAAAGGGGCTTTTTTTTTTTAATGGAGTTTCAAGTGTAAACATATTTCACTAGTTTGTGAGTCACTTTCTCCACTTCCTCTCATCTATCTCTAGCTGATTAATTTATGACCTTAAAAAGAAGTATTTTTGCTGTTATGTATAATTTCTTTTGATGTATTTTTTTCTGACTTACCTACATACATAAATAGGAAGAAGAATGCTTTTTTCCCTATTCTTATTAAAAATACACTAGAACTTCAAAACCTCAGAATGAAATTATTTTATGGTTCAAATATTTTTTCAGGCTGAAGGTTTTGACGTGACCTAAAATGGTATATTAATCATTTAATCATCCCCTATGAAATATAGGCTACTTGATTTAACTGTTCAGTTATTGCCTAGAGGCTGGGTAGTCACAGTGTTATCTACCTTTTATTCTCATTTGTGCTCTCAGTCACTCACTCTTGTGCTTTCTTTTCATATATAACAGAATATATACACATCTGTCAATATTGCTCTGTAAATCCTGCAGCACTAATGTAGTTAAAACAATCTGATTTTTTAATTCTATAATTAATGTGTGTGAAGTATGGGTGATAAGACCAAGAACACAGTTATATACCTGTGGAAATGGATAAGTTAGGAAAATTCTGTGAATTTTGAATGCCTTGTTTTTAAACATGCAATGATACCAGTGCTGCTGCTTAGAAATCTATTGGAACAATGGATTTCTGTTGGTAAAGCAAGGTAGAAGATTAGATTCCATGTTTAATTCCCACCTGGTATATATCCCTACTTGCTGAGGACAAAGGGTTAGGAAAGGTACTGCCCTCAACACAGTAAGTTAAAGGAAGTAAAAAACCACAGTTGCCTCAAGAGGAAAGTTTAAGTAGAAGGTGTTACATTTTATTCTCCTTGATTTCCAGTCGAGTTTTTTTTCCCATTGTCTCCATATTCTGCATACACAAAGATATGAATGATATAAAAATGTGCAGTTACATAAAAATAACATTTTTTTTCCCAGGTTTTATGTACCTATTTGAACTTTATCTTCTTTGTAGGCCTCGTAGTTGATCAGTTCAGTCAGCGCCTGTTCTGGGCTGATTTTGAATTATCTGTCATTGGCAGTGTCCTTTTTGATGGCTCTGATTCAGTTGTGTCTGTGAGCACTAAACAAGGTATGGAGAGCTTTTCTATAACCTGGTTCCTGTTTTCTTTTATTTGGTTGAAATTTCACTATTCCGAGAAAGGATGTAAACAAAAAGCAGTTATTTTGAAGTAATATTTATTGGTTTTATTAGACCAATTCAGGTCTGTTAGACTAATTCAGGTATTATGGCAAAAAATAGATGTTTAAAATAAGATGATTTTAGTTTAAGGTAGTCTAATAAAATTACTTTCAGGGAACAATGATTCAATGATATATGCAAATCTCCAAGTTGTTTATCTAATCATTAGCTTAGGTATTGTCAAATAACATTGTGGTTGATATTTAGGCTTGGTCTCACTTGGACTTACACAGAAACAGGAGAGCCTTGACTAAGAAATTAGAGCTGTCTGCCTTGAACAGGAGCTGTAGAGTTTGTGGAACAGTTGATCTGAATCAGTTCTGGGAGAAATAATGGGCTTGGCTTTCAGGTCAGCAAGTAATCACAGAATTCTCACAACTGAATGTGAATGAGGGAAGTTCCCTTGATAAGAAAAGAGATTCTGGTTAAGCAAACTCTGTTTTTATAGAACTGCATCTTGGTTTTTTAACAATATATTAAGTAACAATTTATGAGTTGAAAAGAAAGAGAACACATTTTAAAAAAGAATATTTGATAGCATGCTTTTGGGGAGAATTGATTAGTGGGCAGTTGGTGCTGGGGTTTGATCAGGGTGATGTTACATCTAGTGATCTTGAAATTTTTAACTGGTTTTCCAGAACTGATCAGGGTATTCTGGAATATACTAGGAGAATACTCCCACAATCTAGATTAGGCAGGACCAGATTTAAATCATCGTATTTTGGTCTTAAAACATATTCTTCCACAACTTGAAGGTAGTCATATGAATAAAGATCCCTTTGAGTGCAGGAATCTGACAACAACCTCCTCTAACATCGAACGAAAGGAAATTTGAAGGAGTTTAGAAATTGCTTTGCAATGAGACTAAAAGCGTCAACCCATTTAATTAAATAAACATACAATAACAAATTAGAATTTAGAAATATTTTTACTGAAATAAAATACTGAGTACAAAGTACTGATAGCATGAAAGAACAGCAGGAAGAAATAGAGGCTGATAGTTGAAATTAAATAAATACAACTGAAATACAAAACCAGTTTTATTGTAAATGAGGATAATAGTAGGAATGAAGTATTACAAGGAGTGATAGATTCTGTTTCTTTATGGCTTCAAGAAGGGATGGATCTCTGGCAAAGAAGTTTAGTCAGAAGCTATTGCCTTGTTACATGGGTAAATGTGTGAAATTGCACAGCCAGCTGTGCATGGGAAATCAAACTATGTGGTTTAATAGGCCCTCACAGCTCTTAAAAATGAGGAATTAGTAGAGTTAACAATTTATTTTACATTAATTTACTGTAATTCTGAATTAAAATACGTGTAGTACAAAACCTAGCATTTCAAATAAATGACGAAGGAGCTGAAGTAGTTTCTTTGATTTAAAGCAAAATTATCTGTTTCTTCCTTGTCACATACTTCTAGTTAAAGTGTTGTACCTGAGGACGTTCTAATTAACAAGTTGCTACCACAGAGTTTCCCCACTTCTTAATAATCAGCCAGTCTCTGAGGCTGAATTGTGTGGAAAACTGATAGAAAGCTTGAGATTTTAGTTGCTTGCAGTGTGGAGGAGTTCCTTTTAAGCAGATCAGCTTTTTCTAGACAGCCTTTGTGGGTACAAAACCAGCTGTCTGAATAATAGTACTGTCTTTAGATGGTAACTGTAGAAATGCAATTGAAGTTATTATGAAGACAAAGTTATTTATTATTTGAATGTGATTTTTTATTTATTATCCATTTTTATTCAAGGTTTGCTGCACCCACACAGAATCGACATTTTTGAGGATTACATATATGGAGCAGGTCCTAAAAATGGTGCATTTAGAGTACACAAATTTGGCAGGAGCCTTGTAGAATATCTAAGTGTGGATGTTGATAAAGCAAAAAGTGCCTTGATTTTTCACCGCTACAAACAGATGGACTGTGAGTAAGCATAATTACTGTAACCTCAGCATTGAGCACATCCACCTGGGGGGGGGAAGAGGGTGGGAGGGAAGTAACCAAGTTATATAAATATAGACCAGGAGCTGATTGCACAAACTGAAAATAGATGTAGTTATATCTATCTTTATATAAGTTTGATTTAGATTGTTTGATGCATTTTCACTCATTTGAAAGGATGTTGGACAAACGTGTACACAAATCCCTTTTGTACCTGCAATGTAAATGAGATATAAAAGAATTAGAAGAGAGCTGAATGAAAATACCTCTAGATAAATGCAGATGAAGTTTTTTGCTCCATATTACCAATACATTTTTTGTTACTGGAGGAAATTCTGTCCTTCAGTGAGTCTTGCACTGTGTTTGAGTGAGTGTGTTAATGGACTTTAGGCTGTTGACATCCTGGAAACTGGAAGTGCCTCAGAATTTTTATACCTGATTATTTATCTTGTTCTGGCTTTAGACCAAAGTTGTAAATTCTAAAATAAATAAAATCAATATTTTTATTATTTCATCTTTTTAAACAGTGCCTAATCCATGCTTGGACCTGAGGTGTGAATTCATTTGTTTGCTCAACCCTTCTGGTGCAACATGTGCTTGTCCAGAAGGAAAATCGTTGATGAATGGAACATGCATTGATCAAAGCCTCTTAGGTAGGTATTGAAAACTGCATGAGAACTGGAAAATAAACAGCTGGTCACTTTTTGTCATTGCAAAGGGCTGAGTTGTCTGAGAGTCCAGTTGTGTAATATTGTTCAATATGTGTATTACTGAGCTGAAATGGAAAGAAAATATGGAGAAGCAAAATCCTGGATGCAAAAAAACCAACCTTGCTAATATTCATCAAAATAAAAATTGAGCTTTCAACTGAAGTGGTACAAGATGATATTTAAAAGTGAATGTATATACATATTGACCAAAAGAAGTTTGAAAGGCTCTGAAGTGTTTTGGAGCCCAAATTAAACATTAGCCATTTAGGAGCAAACAAATAACCTTAAAGAACATCAAGAAACACCTCTGCTTACACTGCAGCAACAGTCAGAGGGCAGTGAGAGCAACATAGCAAATAATAACAGCTTTGAAGTAACAGGAAAAGAAAGAAAAAACAACTGAAATATTTTTATCTAAAATTATATCTTTTGGTAACAACTATAATGACTAATATCAAGATACAAAAAAACAGACTTCATGGAAAAAGAGCTTCTAAGTTCTTGCTGTCTTTTAGGGTGGGAAAGATATTCTTTTTCATAGGAGAGTATTAAGTACTTTAAAACTGTTTTCACCCTAATTTAGGCTGAACCCAAGGTGGTCAGACTGCTGGAATGAATTCTTAACCAGTTTGAATTTTAAAGTGTTGTAGAAATCACAGAATAGTATTTCTTATGTGTATTATACATATTAGGATGTTTTTCTGGTGTCTAATTTCAGGCTCAGAAGTGTAAGTGGTAGATATTTCAGCGAGATTCTCAGTACTTAAAGTGCTTAATTTAGCAATTAAATTAATTTACCTGAAATGTCATAATGGTTTGGAGAAAATCTCACCAATCTATACTGCCTACTCTTCAAATATGGATCAGCAGAGCTGTGTTTTAGTGGTTTATAATGACCTCATGTGTTAGTAAAGTTCCCAACTCTAAATATCCTCCCTGCCTCTCCAAGTGTCTTGTCAAGATTTCATGCTGATAAAGCACCACAAAAAAATTATTTCAAATTACCCATAGTTACTACTTAGGTGTTGAAGAATGGACAAATAAAAGAATATTGTTTTCCACTGCTGAATTGCAGTAATTTGAGCCCATAATTTCAGCAATGCTACAGTTTTACTAATGGGGCAGAGGATTAAGCCACGGTAATGTTTTTAGGAAGGTGTGTTTTTACTTGAGAAAGAAGTGAAGAGGCTTTTAAATTACTTCACTGCTGGTTATAAATTTTTATGGATAAGCAGAAAATGCCTAGAGAAGCATTTTTAATATATTGATAATTTTCAGTATCTTCCCACAGCTGCAATATCTGTTACGACTTTTTAAAGTGCTGCTGAATAAGTGTTTCTTAGATTTTTTTGTTTACAATTATATTTCAGGTAATGTCTAGCTTAGGCTTTTTTGTACATTTTTTTTCCTGGCATGTTATTTGATATAGATTGCAGGTTTTGTAGCCTCACAGATTACAAATTATGAATTGAAAAAACCCCTCTGTATCATAGCACTCTAACAAGTGTATGGTTTTGCACTATTTACATTTTTTTTAAAAGTATGAAATGGATGTTAAACAGCTGTATCATGCTGACATTCCACTTAGGCTTCCAAGGGTCAGCAGAGATTCCTGGAAAGATCAGAGTTGATCTCGAGATCAGCATCTTGAATTAATGCAGGTTTATAATTAAAGGCTGACTTACAGTCCACTTGCCATTAGTAGGTCACTAATAGCCTGCAAACAACAGACAAGTCAATTTATAAACCATGTTCTTTCACTTTAGGTAGTTACACAGCATGGCATAAAAAATTATGAGCTGTAGTCTTTTGTTCCTTTTCAGATGAAGATCTAGAAAACATATATGAAATATTCCACAGACATTTGCCTTATTTAAATCTACCACTATATTGTCTTTGTTGTCTCAGAGCATTTTTGGAACAGTTATGGATGTCAGTAACTCGAACCAGAAATTCCTGCTTTACTTGGCTGTATATTGCAGAAGAGTGACCTAGAAATCCATAGAGAGGTTATATAGCCTTTTTTTTTTGTTGGTCTGCATTAAAATCCTGATTTTAAGCAAGTCAGTCAAAATATTTCTGTTGATTTTGGTGGTCTCCTGGTTTGTCCCTAAAAGAACAAAATCTTAAAGGATTGTAATTTGAGACATATCTGTGAAACATTTCCTGTTGATGTATTCTTTTGGGTTTGCTACTAGTTTGATCATGCTGCAATAGATGTGTGGTAGATAGCTTACAGTGATTTATATACTTTATACCTTATGCAATAAAATACCACTCATTTACAGATCTGAAAACTCAGTTTTTAAATCTCCTGTAGTGGATGTCATTCATGCAGCAATAGAAGGGAAAGGTTCTGATTGTTTTGTCCTTGAAGAGTGGCTAATTCATGTTATGTAAGAAGTTTCTTACTTTCAAAAATTAGTACTAATTGTGGATATCAAGAACTGATGTGACTACATTGTAACTTTTTGAATAATATATAATTCAAGTTACAATAGGAAACAGTAGTTTATTGAACATTCTGAATTTCTTTTAGTGCCTTTAGCTGTTTTGAGTCTTTTAAAATGTATAAGGATCAGATTTCCGTGATTTGACAGCATCAAAATGGCACAGCCATCTCCAGTTCCCATCCATCCTAAATAGTGCCCTCAGGAGAGCTTGTGGCTGAAGATGCTGTTTTGACAATACATATGTCTCTATCCGTGTGGAAAATGCCTTCCAACAAATAATGATCATTGTCAACATTATTATGCCATTCTTCTTTTTTGGTAGGATTTTGCATTATTATTGTACAGATGCCTTTGTGCAACTTCCTCTCAGTCTGCCTACTATAAAGGTTGGTGACTGCAAGGTAATCTCAGCCTTGATCTGTTTCTTATGACTATATTCCAAAAACCAGGTTGTTTGCCGTCTTTGTTTTTTTAACAGAAGAAGATTAGCTGACCTAAAATTCTGCATGATATTACTACTAGGTGGATCTGTTGAGCTGATTTTTCTTCAGGAGTTCTGTGTGAGGAATACTAAATATTGAATACTCAGTGGCTTTCTTTGAGACTGAATCCAGATTGCCTCAGACAGCTGTTTCACCAGCTTCTCACGCAACCCATGAGATACAGCTTTTGGGTTTGATTTGGGGTTTTCAAGTTGGAGTTATTACAACATATCTGTGTTGCATCATTCAGAATGTTTTAATAACAAAATCAAATCAAGCTCCTGTGTGTTCTTAGATAAGCTTCCATCTCATTTCTCCTAGATGATAGTGACTGACAGAGCACAGGTTTTTTTGAGGGTTATTGACTATAGAAGGCCCAACTTTCGGTTTAGAACTGAAAACTACCCTTTAGTTTTCCAATGGGCAGAGCACAACTTCATTTTCCTAAAAGAGACCCCTGGATTTGCATGCACTAGGTTTCTTGTATCTAATTGTCTGTGGCACAATGAAGCTAAAAAGGTACCAAGAGGGTGAAAGTGGAGAGACTTGCACTGGAGGAAGAGAGTGTGTACTACAGCTGAGCGAGCGAGAGTAATGAACACGTCCAGGAGTTCCCCGTCCTGGAGCTTCACGTTTGTCACTTTCCAGTTAAGAGGGGAATATTTCTTCTCTCTTGGCTGAATGAAAAGCCTGAGGAAAAATTACAAATGCTCAGATCTGGTGTTGCTTCTGAACAGAGATGAAACATTTAATGTATCATGTTGTTGCCTTCCACATGTTTCTGTGGGGACTTGCCCACTGCACATGAGGATTTCAGGCAGAGCAAGCGCTTTGGCTGGGGATGGAGAGGTTAATCCCTGTGTACCTTCTTTTTCACCCAATGGCTGCCTAAGGGAGCAAAAGCTATGGCAGTTCAATCCATGCTATCTTACTGCTTTCAGCCTTCCTAGATATCAAATAGAACCAGGGTCACACAGAAATCTGCTTCTGATTTGAAAAAAAAAAAAAAAAAAATAAAAATCTTTACAGCGTATCTCCTGTTGTTCAGGGGTTCATGTTGGGATTGGTGTTTCCCAGAACAGAAGAAAATGGGTGTCAGTTATTTTTTATTCTTACTGTGCATCCTTTTCTTAGACCTTCTCTTCCTTCTAAAATTGTAAAGCAAACATTTTTAAAAGGAAAAAAAAAAATGTGAAGGGAAAACAGAGGGTAGCATCTCCCTTACAGCATTCAGACAAAATCTGGTGAAAAAAAACATTTTGATACATTTCAACATATGGAAAAGTGGCAGGTAGAAAGACTTTCATCTGTGAGGACATGAACATTTTTAAATCCTTACCCTAATGTTAGAACTCTGCACTCTGTCTTTAGTAGGTGCGTTCATCTCTATAAAGGCCATTTGCTCTTGTGTCAATGTTTCTTCTGTGTAAGGTTTTCTTTTTACTTTCAGGAAAAGAAAAGAGTCAAAGATGGAGAAGATAAGCCAAAGTCCATTAATGTTTGTGTCAAAAAGTCATTTTGGGAAGAAAAACATAAGAAAACTTGCAAATTAAAATTATTTGATTCTTTACTAGCAGTACATTAAGACTGAAATGGGCAAATCAAGGCAGTAGGAGACCAAATAACCAGATTATGAGAGAATATATAAAATAACATGACCTGTAATCCTTTCTTTCCTGTTAGAGGTCCAGTAGTTAAACTAGGGGTAGGGTAACAAGTGAAGTGATTTACTTCTGATGTTCCAGAAGTAAAAAGAGCAGCTTGGGAGGTCTTTGAGTCCAACTTCCAGCAAACTCGGAGTGGCACAGAACTGACTCCAGATAGAAACTTTTCTGACTTTACTTCTTCTTTTTTTTTTTTTTTTAAACTTTGTTCCAAGAGCGTGTACATGCTGGAGCTGTTCCCAGCTCTTCTTTCAGAGGTCTTTATTCAGTAATTCAAATTAATCGTATTCAGCTTTTTAGACCAATTCTTCTGTGCTTCTCTCCTGTATTCTTTTTCTTTCTTTCTTCTCCTATGGGACCATTTTGCTCATGTCTCTCACACAAAAGCATCTGATCTCCTTTTGTACTCAGTTGATGTGAATCTGCAAGCATAATTTGTTTCTTGTATTTACTTTCAGACAACAAAGCAGCAGCACTCAAACTCCTATATTGTTAAAGTCTAATATAGTATTTTACAACTGGCTTATCTGTTGCATCTTTCAATCCTATTTTTTCGTTTATTTAAAGTCCAAAATTGTTGAAGTAACTTTGTTTCATATTAGATTTGTGTTGGAACTCTTGAATTTAAATTGTTTCATAAAGAACAAAATCAGTAGTAATTGCCTTTTTTTTTCAGGTTTTATGCCTTAATTCTGTGGAATTGCTCTAGAAGAGCATGTTTTTAATGCAGTATCAGAAAGGTTTATAAAAATGAGCAGTTGTCTCTACTTCACTGTTATTTATTCTGTTTTTACCAAGTTCTGCTCCATAAACTCATGACTAATGATAAGTAAAACAGATAAGATAAGCAAAACAAAAATAGACCTTCTCTCTGATAAGATATGCTACATTATCCATTCAAACAACTTGTATAATGAGTAACTGAAGAATGGTTCATGGAACATCAAAGGATTTAATGAACCACCCAAATAAATAAAACACTGAAGCATCCTCAAACTCCCAAATACAAAGTAGCTTTGTTACCACAGGTGCATCATCTAGGGTGAATACCAAAAAACTAAGGGCAAACAGAATTTCATATTTTTATTGTAAACAGCCACAAAGTGACGAGGTGCCAGTCAGTCCACCACAGTAACTTCTGGATTTGCTATCTAGTTTCAGCTTCATTTGAGAAAGGTACAAGTACATGAAAGATGAGAGTTTCCAGAACTGTTGTTTAAATAGATTTGATCCCAGGTTACCTGTTTGCACCCTCTCAGCACTGGTTGTGAAAGGAGGCAGCAGACCCTGCCCAGGCAGGAAAGAGAGGTTTGGGTACATCCAAAGAAGGGGCTCTGAATAAACACAGGTATATCACTGGACTCTGTAGAATCTGTGCTGGAGAGGACTGTTCAGGCAGAGGACATGTGACATTCTTAAATTCTGCACTTTTGCAACACAGTGTGTTTGAACATCAAAGGAGTTGGTGTGCCTGTGTCACATCAATCAATTCCTCATCAGCTGTAAACCAGATGAACTCAGCAAAACAGCTGCAGCTGGTGGATGTATTACTGGAGAGTTCTCAGTGCTTGTGATATCCCCCTCGTTTAAAGCCATGTAAGCTAAAATACTGGATTAGTTAGGAAGTAATCTGGCTGCACAGGCTTTGTTTTGCTGTTTGAGAAATGAGAGGTTTCATTGCTGAAAGCATATTTTGGGCTGAAAAGGTGCTTGTCTCTTTCTTTAGAATTACAGGTATTTGGATGTTTGAGCATTATATGCTAGTCTATAATTAATTTCTTGTTGGTGTTATTGAATGATTTTATATCCTGTTCACTGAAATGAATAGAAGTTTACTTTTCAACGTGTTTCCAAGAGAGGCATAACTCTAATTATAAAACAGCTTTATAGGAAGATTGAATCTGGCCTGATCAGAATTTCTGTCACCTAACACCTCACCTCTAAGATGTGCCATCAGCAGTCAGTGAAAGCAGAGCAGCAGGCAGTACCACTTCTCAGGGATTTTACAGTCTGAGCAGATAAGAAAAAGAAATTATCAGGAAATATGATTTCGGAGCAACAAGTTAATATGCAAACATCATTTTTTGAGGAGGATTTAAAAGCTAAGTAACTTCCTTTTAAATATTCTGGATAAGGCATAGTTGAGAAGGCTGTTAGTTAATAGAGAGAGTGGAAGAGAGATCCAAAAACAAGGAATGGAAAAAGGCTGATGTCACCAGGAAATGACTGGGAAGTTTCTTGAGGTCTCCCAGATGAAACCACCATTCAATTTTCTAGTTCTTAAACTGACTGGGAATTATAGTTTCAAACAAGAATTCATACTATCATTGATAACTTAGATCCTAGGGTGGTGACACAATTGGGTGTGCCATGCACAGTCAGGTGCAAGCTCCCACCAACTCTGCAGCTTCTGACATCCTTTCTGGGACTTATGATCTCCTAAGTGTGTTGTTTTTCTCCAGCAATGTGGAAACAGAACTGATGGTTTACTTTCTCAATTTTGAAAAGTAATATTCCCCCCCACCACCAACTGACAGAGATGTCTAGCTGTGTTTGAGAGACAAGGTTCTGTTTAGCTAGTTCCATGAAATGGGGTTGTTGAACCACTCTGTGTGTGCTCTTGCTGCAGATGGCACCTGTAAATTAACCTGTGAGAATGGAGGAAAGTGCATTATAAACGAGAAGGGGGATCCCCGATGTCACTGCTGGCCGAGTTACTCTGGCGAAAGGTGTGAAACAAACCATTGCTACAACTACTGCCAGAATGGAGGAACCTGTGGAGCTTCTCTCCTTGGTAAGTATTTCTGAACAGCTCTATATTACTGTTATGCCTGCCTTGACTGTTTGGATTTATTCCCTGTTTGCGATATTTGTCTCTTTGTAACTTATTTGCTTTGTTTGTACATAAATGGTGTGCGAAACATCAGAATATGTCAAGCATATTTATACTTTATAATCAATGGTGCTTTTCACTTACGTGTCTCAGTGAATTAAACTGCATCCCAGAAAAGGGAGCATATAAGTAACTATTCAGTATGAAGACTCAGGTGTTGACGGGGAAAAATGGAATTGTAAAGCATAAGATCCAGTCAAACTACACCTGGAACAAGCCCATACAACTTGTTCTCTCTTTGTCTCAATTCTGCCTCTGAATTTTTATGTGCATACACAGAATTTGCTTAAATTTGGTGAGCTCAGTCTTTTGCCTTTGTCTTCCTGGAGTTCACCAAACAGGAATCTTATTCATCTAATTCTCAGGAAGACTTGGTTGATGAGAACTGAGATTCTTCATTTTCCTGAAGGAATTTGAAATTACATCTCTTTTCTTCAGGGAGATAATCCTGGTAAAAAGTGGTGACTTCACAGTTGATCTTTGTCCCTAACACATAAGCTTTTGTAACTTGCATAGTGCAATTATTGTTTGGGCTAGAGAGGGAAAGTGTGATAAAAAGTACTCTTAGCAATTCTGTGAGAAAGGAGAAGTAGAATTCTATTTTCTACTTCAAGGAATAATTAAATATTTGATTCAAAGTAGAACAGCTGGAGAAGAGTTTGCTGTCTAGTCCCTCCTCCTCAGAAGCTATTAGCTGCTGAAGATGTGAATCATTTTCTCCTGTGATGAAGAGACTGACACCCTGATCTCTGAAAGAAAAGTACAGGCACCTGATTTTGAGAAGTTTGTGACTGTTCAGCACAGAGAGAGCTCTCTGAAATGCAAAATCATGTATCTGAGACTTAGATCATAATGTTTTCCTCAGCACTTCTTACTGATTAACTCTAGCATACGTAGCTTAGTAATTCAGCCTCACTTGGTGGCTTCTGTGGAGCCTCCTCTTATTGACTGAGATGTGGTGGCAAAATTTCAGGTGAATGCAAATCTAGTAATCTTTTCTTTCAGTTCTGAGTAGTTGAGGATTAATAATGTTGTTCATAGTTATATCCATAATAATGACTAAATATTAGAAAATGAGAAGTACTTGTATTGGAAGTTGATTAATTATACTTTAAACTGCTTCTAACAGCTGATGGAACTGACACAAATGATAAGTGGAGATTTTTGCCAATATAGTGAGATCAATACATGCTAAGTGAGGACATGCAAGTGAATGGGAGTAAGTTGTGGGTGATTTAAATGACATGCAGAACTTCCTCCTCATCTGAAGAGAGGATGTTTATTCCCACATCTTTACATGTCTGGCATTTAATTGATTCTTTTGTGGGGTTAACAGGCTTAATAAAATTAATAACTTGGCTCCTGGAACTCAGCTCCATTCTGAGTCCTGCAGAGCCCCCAGGGCTTTATTTAATCCTTTTCTTTTGGCAGTAGCCATAGGGCTCGCTCACCTCCAGCAGTCTGTTTTCCCTTTCCCAGGCAGCAACACTTGCTGTGCTCACACAGCTATGCTATTGCATGGGTATTTTTAATTTATATTTTCCTGCTAAATCCAGCCTCTGAAATCTCTCAGCCTTGCTGAAATAATTAGTGCAGTAGGTTTTGTCACCAGTGGGTGAAGGCGAGATATGAGCAGTTTCCACAATATACTTCTGCTAAATTTTTCACCATGGCCCAGCTGCTGCAGCATCAGCCTGGTGCTTTTTGTCCCAAATGGAATGATGTGTCTGCACTAAAATGCATCAGGAGAGCCAGCATGGACATGACCACAGTCCACAATTCCCCCTGACTGGGGGGAAGCTGAACCTTTAGCAGCAGCTAATGTTTATTGAACCACACATGACCAAAGTGTGCCTTTATGAGCTGAGACCAACACAGAGCTGGCTCTGATGACTGTAGGCACGCCTGCTGATAGGAGCATTCTTCTGCAGTGCTCTGTCCCCTTAACAGTTTCATCAAATTTTTAAGAATCATATTTCAAGTTAACCAGATGTCTTATCTGCCATTTCCAATTCATGAGGGTAGCCATGCCTTGAAGCCCACACCATAACTTTCCCCTGCTGGAAATGTGGAAAAAAAGACCATATATCTCTCAAAATGACACTGCCACCATCTAGGACTCCTGATAGTTCTCAAGAAATTTTCAAGTTGATCCGCATCTCATCTTCCTAGCATGCCTAGCCCCTGGACCCTGTAAATATTCTATTAAGAAGAAATCTCTATTTCTTATCAGACTGTATTTCTTATCTACATCGGGCCATAAATCGTGTGTTACAGAAACAAACTAGCATGCCAGTGAGATGGCCCTTTGTCCAGGTTTAATCTAATCCATGCTACACTAAGGCCATTACGTGTCTTACAGAGGGAAGCTAAACTGGGCTCCCCAAAAGCATTAGAAACCATAATTAACTCAACAAAGCTTAATTCCTCAAGTGTTTTTGCAACAACCGTTTCCTCTTTCCAGTCGAATACCCACGCACTGTGTGTGTCCTTCAGTCCTCGTGTTCAGTGAGCACACGTGTAGCTACAGGGGCTGCACAGGCCATTTGCAGTTGGAGTGAGGGTTCTCAGTCCTTCTCCTTGTCTCAGCCTTCAAGGCAGAGTTGACCTGCTGTGTCAGGCTCGTATGAGAGTAATTAGTCTATACGTTGCTTTATTCTTGCACGTTCCTACATGTAGAAATAAACAAAACCATTCTTTATTACCAGGGATTGCTCAATTTTTCCTTAATGGTTTTAGAGCTTCAGCATTATACTGTGTCTGGATTTGAAATATTTTGTCATACCAGGTTGACCTGTCATCTATCAAAGGAATAGAATCATTAAGTTTGCAAAAGACCTCTAAGAAATGTCCAACCCTTAACCCAGCAGTGCCAGGCCCACAACAAAACCATGTCCCCAAATGACACATCTCCACGTCTTTTAAATCCCCATGTTCCAATAGGTACATTGAACACTGGTTTTCTTAAAGAATTCCCTCACATTTCTGTGAAGTATAAAATTACTATCTTAAAATAAAGTCAGTTCAGTGTCATTTTACTTTGATCTGCTGTGCATTCCTCCTCCTGTGCTACGGTACTCACAAACAATTTCTCAAAAAAGCAGCAGTTATACTTCTGATCCATTATACAACAGACTCATCAAGCTGACCTGCTAAACTCATGCAATCAAGTTTCATATGTTTTCCTAATTTTATATATTTTTTTATGCCTTTTCTTTTGTTCAAAACTATAAAGCCTTTTCCTCTGGAAGTTGCAGAAGCGATAGGTGTGTAAGTGCCAATCCAAACCCATCCTCAAAATATAAATGACTAGTGATCATTTCAGCTTGGTTGACTCTTTCTTTCTTAGAGGCTTTGATTGCCCTTGTCAATTCTTGCATATCATACAACTCCAACAGCTTTCAGTCGATCTCACAAGTGTCATTTTACACACATTCCCTTTGGAAAGCGTAGGGACTGCCAGTCATTTCAGCCTCATGGAGAGGTGTTTCTGCAGGGCCCCACAGCTGGAGGCTTCTGCAGGAGTCAGGGAATTTCCTTTGGATTCTGGCTCAAAAACTGAGGAGGGAAGAATGAACCCAAGAACGAACTTTGCATCATATTCTGATACAAATAAATTAGTGCAGCATATAAAATACTCTTCTGGTGAATGTGTGTGTTCTAGTGAATGTGTAAATCCTCTTCTCTTTCACCACCTAATACAGAATAGTAATGTGATAACTAATTAAGTAAATTGCAGAGTATTACTAATTTTTTAAAACATGATTGTGCTAAATCTTTGCTGGATGTGTTAAGTTGTAGAACCTCATTATCTGCACACAAATGTTAATTTGTTAAACAAATCCCACTGGCAATTCAGGGATTATTCACTGTTGGCTTACTTACTGCTAAGCCTTTTGGCAAATTCCTATGTGAACATTATATAGCTGGAGATTGGAGCAGCTTTAATTAAAATTTATAAGTTTACGACAGTTGTATTGAACTACAATAATTGAACAAAGAAAATGTCATCAGTTAATTAAAAGTACACATCTGAGACATGTAATTAAAAGTTTGGGCATAATAATGAACACTTTCCAGTAAGCCAAATTAATGGGAATTTGGAAAAAAAAATGCAAATCTTACCATGAAAATGCACTTATAGTTTAAAGTAAAAATATTGACAGAACAGTTTACTGAATGTCTCAAACACATTAACTGGGTTAGCTAGTTCACAAAACTAGATAAATCTATTTGTGTTATACTTACAGTACAAAGAGTGTCTAATCATATAAGATCATGATTTTTGTCTAAAAATGAATGAAAAAATGTGTTTCCTCTAAACAGAAATTGATGAAATATTCTCAAAAAATCATTATAGAAAAAGTAGATATTATTTTGTGTTATATTTTATGAGCAAAACAAGGCGATTTGGTGCACACTGAAAACAGTCAGTGAAGAACCTGTTTGCTTTGCTAATGTAACATCAGTCCCACTCTCCAAGGCTGTTCCCACATCATGTTGTCAGCAGGACAGGGACTGTGGGGAGGGATCATGTGGTATTTCACTGGATGTTGAGGGTCTCTGCTCTGGCACAGCTCATCCCAGGATCCCAAAGGAACCACCACCAACAACAACCTTGGAAAGAGCAGCCTTTGAGAGCACCCTTAATATATTTAGAAATAGGAGTTTTTGTCCCTTTTTTCCCCTACAACACAGAGAGACTGTATATCTGTTGGGATAGATCCCAATCAGCTCACCTACTAATTACATTTAATAATACAGCTTCTCTCGACTACTGTTGTCTCAGTAAAGCTAATTATGGTTCATCAGCCACACGAAAATGAATTATTCTGATTCCCACAGACTTCTGATAAGGACTCCAAAAGACAAGATATTGCTTACAGAAAGCTCATGTAGTGCCACCTTGTTTTCTTTAATAATTATACTTTAAACTGCTTTAACCTATTTTTTAAGTGATTTTATTGTTGTAAGAAAGGGGAAAGCTACATTTCATTTTCATGTCAAAAATTTTGCATATCATTTCATGTCCTACTGCCAACAATGACTTCATATGTCTTAGGGTCACCATAACATATTCTGCTTTAATCTACTAAATTCTCTTCTGAATTTGAAGCAGTTTAGCATGCCATTAACCACTCCCCATATTATTATTTATTCTAATGTGTTGTGAACACTTCTGTGGTGGTGAGGATCAAGAATCGAGAGGGAGTTTTAATTCTGTGTCTGTAGAGCTCCAGTCCTGAGAGTTCATGACCAGTGAAGGTGTTGAAGGAATTGTGTTGCTAGGGGGGATATGTGACATCTTGGTTAACATGACTGTTTCTTTGCAAACGTGAATCTATACTCTGTTTCTATGATACAAAACCTGATGGCATTGTTTGGCATTGTTCAGCACTGCAGTTTTGTTAAACTCTTCCTGGAACCATTTTGTATCAGAAATAATTTATGAGAATAAGGCAGATGAAAATGTCAGTATTGGTATTATTTTAGATGTCAACAGGCTGTGTATAAATAGGCAATGAACTATTAACATTACTGAAAGTCATGTTAAATTGAGTGACAAAAATGGGGTTTAGGCTATACTGTATTAAATTTTCATATAACTGTCAGTAGTTTGGCATATTTATAAGCCTACATTAGCAAAGAATAGAATAATCTTTTCCACAAACTAGAAAAATATCACTGTCCCATCATTTTAACAAATAGAGGAGTATTAATAATAAAAACTGGTTTCAGACCTCCAGATCTATGTTCTAATACTATTTTATTTTATCTTTTTTTATTGAAACAATGACTCAGATGAAGGATTATGTGAAATGCCCTGGCTGGGGGGCAGAAATTTAAATACAAGTGTGTACATGGGGAAAAACAAGAAGAATCGGTGCTAACATCTGAGTTCAACATCTTTGATTTAATGTTTAGATCACAGGGGACAGATATGAATAACCAGGCTGATGCATATTAAACTAGTTGGAGCTATTTTTAGGTCAATGGTTTTGTTCCTGCTGTACTCATTAGAGGAAGAGAGTAACTGATCTCATGGCCTTTAAGATGATTTGCAAAACACTTTAAATTAGCATAGCTTAAAATAGAAAATGTAGAAAAGAATTACGTGAAGTGTGTCATGTAAGAAGGGTAAGAAGTAATTGAAGGAAAAGGAATAAATAAATTATTCTGCATGAATCAGAGTAGACAAAATGAAGGTGCTTCACTTGCGTTGAAAAATTCTCTAATGAATATGATGTTAAATGATTGCATAGGATTAAAACAAAGGCAGACCAGAAGAAAGTTTGAATTGTGGGGTTTGTGGAATATTCAGTTTAATCTTAATTACTTCAAAGGCCCAGACAACCAAATGGAGAAGAAAGAACAGCAAGCTTATTTTTGCAGGGTTTTGGATGCAGCTGTGGTGAACAGCCTCAGGAGGCAAATGGGAAAGTATTTGTGGATACCTACAGCAGACATCACGTTAAACTGAGGATATGATTAATAAGACAAAAAAAAGGGACCTATTCATAATGAAGCATTTTTTTTTTAAAAATCAGGCAGCAGTAAGGAGTTCCTATTAGATCAGCATGAAAATCAGAGATAATTATTAAGGAAAAGTAACCCTTAATGTTATTTCATTTGACTACTTTGGATTTTGGCTCTTCCATGCTTTTTAAACCAAGTCAGGCCCATCAGAGCTTCTCTTGTGTGCTCACTAACCCACCCATCCATATTGTGTATATGTAAGAAGCTCATTCCTGCCTTATGGCTTGGCATGAAGTTTTTCACATGTAAATCCAAGGATAACTTTCTCTGATCTCTTTTAGATTCTACAGTCACATTATTATTCTGATTGGGCTGTCAAAAACAAAATTGGATAGGTTACTTTTCCTGTTTATGCCTGTAACTCCAATTACAGGCATAAACAGAAAAATGTATATACAAAGGGATTCTGCCTCATACATGCAGTACATTATGTAGTTACCTTGATAATCATAGAATCATAAATGGTTTGGGTTGGAAGGGACCATAAAGATCATATTATTCCAACCTCCTGTTGCGCGCAGGGACACCTTCCCCTAGACCAGGTTGTAGAGTTCTGTCCAACCTGGCCTTGATGACTGTCAGGGATGGGAAATCCACTGGAGACCTTTGCCAGTTGTCTCCCCACCCTCACAGTGAAGGATCTTTTTCAAATATCTGATGTTATCCTACTCCCAGTTTGAATCCATTCCCCCTTGTCCTGTCACTACATGCTGTTGTAGATCATCTGATTGACTTTAGCCCTTCTAATGTGTCATCCTATTCTGTCACAGACAAGACTAGACATCAAAGAATTGTGTATTATTTCCACAACAGCCACCTTCACTTTCCAAATTTGCTATAGCCAATGACATGATATTGCTGTTCCCATTCGAGACTCAAGTTTGGTTCTCCATCTTAATTCTTAGATTTTTGCCACTTATATAAAGCACAAATATGACTGATTTGGTTTTCCACAGTCTTGTTACTGTGCATTCCTTGTGTTCTGTCTGACACTATTTTCTATTTCACTACCACTGGCCTACACATGATCCTTTATTCAGACATTCCACATATCCACAACTTCACTCAAAGGGAGGAGTCTTTGCCTGTCAGATATCCTTTCCTCTGCAGTGACCCTGCTAAGCTCTTGGTTATGCTTGCCAGCAGGTTGGGTTCTTCACAATTCAAATGAAGACCATCCTATCTGCCATTTCATTTCAGAAGCGTCCTCAGATCATGATTAGTTTTCATCTCTTTCCTTCCTGGGAAGCCAGGAAAAATAAAAGTGTTACACTTGGTCTGTTCTCCCTAAATTTAAGAAAACCCTTGAGGCTGAATGAAAGCAAAGACAAGGAGGATGGGGGGAAAAATAATGTCTTGTAAGAGATAATCAAGAATGAGAATAGATTACTAGGATTTGAGAAGGGTTAGTTGGACATATCAGGTCATTTACTTGAAGAGGAGATTACAAATGAGATATGAAAGCAAAGTCAGGAGATGGAAAAATATTAATGGGATCTAAAAGTTTGTTTTAAAGAAGATAAGCCTTAAGAAAATAAGTAAGGGAAAAGTGCAAGGGTTTAATAAAACAGTGGAATTGTAACAAAGCTATAAATCCTTTAGACACGAGATTTAGATAAGGAAAAAAACTGGGAAAATTACAATAGGGAGTAATCATAGGAGGAAAATGGATTGGGTTTTAAACACTATTTTAAAACCCTTTGAAAAGAAGCTGTAGACTCGGAGTTCATTGTGTGCAAATGTTCATCCCAAAGCTTTCACTGCTTTTCAGACATTGAATATTGATGTTACAGGCACCTTTGGTCTGATGCCAGACAGCAACTTTTATGTAACAGTATTCATTATCTGAGAGGGGTGGGATAACAAAACAGGCACAGATACTTGTGTTCTAGCAAAGACTGTAGCTATTAGTGCATTAGTAAATATTTGTATATTCATGTTTTATGTAAAAGTTTGTAGATTTGAGAATAATGGAGTGCATTCTAAAGAGACACCAATGTCTTTATACAAACATTTATCCTCTGCAGCTGGAGGATGATTTGAAGAATTTATTCATATCTTAAATTCATACTTAAGACCGTCATTTAAGATAACTTCAATTCTTTTAAAATAACTTGTTTCTTCTCATAAAGCAATCAATGATGATACATTACACAAGTGTAAAGATGCAGGTTTCGAGGTGCCCATATCTCACTTTGTTTTTTTTTAAAGTTCTACATTCAAGCAACGTTTGTAAAGCCGCGCTCCTTTGGTGCCTGGAGAAACGCAGTTGGGCTCGAACTTTAAAACTTGCTGCTTTATGATAAATCTACCTTGAAAGTGCCGATCACTGTTTTAATTTTTATTTATTTTTTATCATAAAATAGTTTGCTTTGTTTTGAATAGGTCGGCCGACCTGCAACTGCGCGCTGGGTTTTACGGGGCCAAACTGCAACCAGACGGTCTGTGAGCGCTTCTGCCAAAACGGGGGAACCTGCAGCGTCACCACTGGGAACCAGCCCTTCTGCAGCTGCTTGCCCGAGTACACAGGAGACAGGTGTCAGTACTGTAAGTAATCTCCACAAATTTTCCATCATAATAAAAGTTTGACAGAGTGGAAGCTTAAAACCCGCTTGAGTGATTTTTGTTTTTGGTAAATTCAACCCCAAGTTATTCGTAGTGCTGAGGGAATGGAACCTGATGTATTCAGGTGATCTTGGAACATATTGCTGAAATATCTTTCTACTTGTCTAGCTGAAGAAAGAGCTTTATTAGTAACGATTATTTAGGACAAGAGGGCACAGTCTTAAGCTGCACCAGGGGAGGTTCAGGTTAGAGATTAGGAAGAAGTTCTTTACCGAGAGAGTGATCAGACATTGCAATGGGCTGCTCAGGCGGGTGGTGGAGTCACTGGAGGTGACTGCTCTAATTACCTCATCCCTGGAGGTATTTAAGAAGAGACTGGATGTAGCACTTAGTGCCACAGTCTAATAGACAAGGTGGTGTTAGGTCAAAGGTTGGACTTGATGATCTCAGAGGCCTTTTCCAACCTCGATACTGTGATTTATTTGTTACTTTCGTGAATGAATCCGTAGAGCGGAGCTGTACAAGACAGATGACTTGGCCAGTAGACATGAGACACTTGTGTTAAAATGTTATACTCCAGCTTTTCATATTTGTTATCTTATGCTGATGTAATACCTAAACATAATGTTGACATGGTTGGTTAAAGAACTTTCTGGTGTCCCTTATCTTTGCAGACCAACACAAGTTTCTCAAACTGCTCCTTTACCTTTGGTTTTTATTCCTAACCTCAGTAAGTAGTATATTGACAATGGCTTTGAGCTTCACACTGCAATATTCCTTCAACTTGCTCAGTCTAAGAGCACCTTGAGTGTGGTTTCTGCCCCATCTTGGTATTGAAATTCTAAAGGATTTCTAAGTATCACTCTTGTTTAATTCTCAGGTCTTAGATTTTACCCTTTGCATCAAAATTCTCCCCAGTTTTTCATTCCACTGAGCCATCAGTCTCTTCTCATTGAGTTACTGTTTTCCAAAGTTTTCCATGCCTTTAGAAAGGCTCGTCTGACTTTCTGCATATTTCTTTAATTTTTCACTTTTTTTTCCAGGAGAGAGGGGAGAGAAGATTATCAATCAATAGGGATTCTGCTCTTTCTCCATTTGTATTTCTTTTCTCCCTGTGCTTTCTCTTTCTTTCACCATTATTTCTTTTCAGTAACTCAAGACATTTGAACATAATATTGAATTTCTTCTTTTGGTCGCTTATTTAAAAATTACAGTTTGTCTTCCCCATGTCTCTTCAACATGATGACTCACAAGTAACCCTAAGCTGCTAAAACCAGATTATTTTTCTGAGATCAGAATGATGGTTTTTTAGTCATCTGCTTTTTTTTTCTACTCCTGCTTTGCTTTGACTGCAACATTCTAAAGAGAGGACTATCATAGCCTTATTAGACTGTCATAGTGGTTGTCATAAAACATTAAATGTGAAAGCCATCATCTCTTTTGTACATTCAGTGAATTTGCTGGAGAAGGCTAGATTTAAACAAAAGGGAAAGAAAATTAGCTATTATAAGGTCTGGTTTAGAATTATCTACAATATACAAGAAATATTTAGTTTTAGAGAAAGGTCTGTCAAACAAGGAAAGTGTTAGTTTGTATCTTAAATAGGATTTGTACTGAAGTAAACTGAATGTATTTCCAATTGGAGGACTATAAAATAAATTGAAACCTTTGAATGGAAAACCAGCAGTAATTGTGATTCTCTCCCCCTTGGTATTAAACAAACTGCATGGATCCACAAATAACTATCTGCAAACACAATTGGGTATTTGAAAATAGTATAGAACATAAATCACGCACAGACAGACACACAGATTAAGAAAAAATATTTACTTGAGGCTTACCCAAAACCAAACAAATTGTTTCTAGTTGAATGCTTCTGCAAACATTATTTTTTTTTTAAGAATTGATTTAAATGTAAATTTATGGGTACTTTTTAAACAGTGCTTATTATCAGATTTGGATTGTCTGCTGACACTTTGGGAAACTAAGACAATACAAAGAGTCAAACACTTTATAAAGACCAAAATAAAACTAAGCTTTTGTTTATTTAAAACTTAATACTTCTAAGGAAAAAAAGTCTTTTCGAGTGATTTTTGCTGGCCAATAACAGTTTTGTGAAATTTTACAGGTTTACAGTTAATAGTGTGTATATAAAGTCACATGTCTTATTTTTTTCTTTATTCATGCATATGCATGATTTTGTGCTTTATTAATCACATTCACTTTGTATGCATGTTGAATACATCAATGTAGCATTATTGCAAAGATTGGTTGCCTCCAAGATATCTTTTTCAGTCTTTCTTTGCTGTGATTGAAAACAGTTCACATGCAAAAGATGATACATGAATGTGCATAGGGATTTTACTCCTGCTCCCAAGCTGAAAATATTATTAGTGAGTTTTTATGGCGGGGAGAAGACATTTGCCTACAGAATTACCAGCCTGCAAATACCTTATTTTCCTCACACTTATCGTCTCCAATTACCCAGTGCAGAGTTTCGCCTGTGATTAGTTCACATAAGGGCTAATAACCAAAATGTGTGCTCCGTGTCAAGACACTGGCACTGCTGAAATAAATTTAAGTGAATGAATTTACATAGAATTCTACTAACACTGTGTGTGTTATTAAATACAGATGAATTTGATGTATTTGAATATAACTCCCTATTTCAAATTCCAGAAATAAGACAGACAGAGTAGTTAAAGTTCATTTCTTGTATCATTTAAGGCCCAAACAAAGTAAAATAATAGAAAACGTTTCCATGCAGTTACAATCATTCAAAGTGGATATAGTGATCTTACAAGCAGTGACTTGCCCTGAAATTGAAGTTCCTTTCTTTAGGAAAAAAAAAATAAAATTGTGTCATTTCAGTCCAAATACAGCATAAACATTTTAGATACAGCAGAAGATTAAAGGTGTTTGTCACTGCAATCAATACTAAACCTAACAATTGTTTTAAAGTATGACCTTCCTATTTGTAGGTTTTGGGTTGGGTTTTTTGTTTGTTTCTTTTTCCCTAATGTACATGCAAACATTTCCCCCTAGCACTGCTCTTTCATAAATTGACTCTCAATTGGCTTTCAAACTACAGTAGTTTTTGTTCCAAAAAAAGCCCCCCTGCTGTAAATTGCCATTGTATAGCTTGAATCGGGGAACAACAAACAATGAACAACAAGCCTCTCTGGTTGCTGAGTAGTGATTCCTTAAGCACATGGACCTACAGCCTGTGCAGATAGGTGGAGTTATACTTTGAATAATCAAAGAGAAGTAACTCCTCCAACAGTCACGCTCTATCCTTTAGCAGAACTCTTTCAGCAGTACATACTCCTTGGAGAGGGGCAAAAGCTGAGCACAGAGTAGCATAAGCAAAATGTGTTTCTGACTTCATGAGACACCCTCACAAATGATGCCCAAAGAAGCCGTGGCTGCCCCATCCCTGGGAAGCGTTCAGGGCCGGGTTGAGTGGGGATTTGAGCAGCCTGGTCTAGTGTGAAGGTGTCAGTGCCCACGGCTGGAGGGTTGGAGCTGGATAATCTCTAAGGTCCCTTCCAACCTAAACCATTCTATGATCATCCATCCTAAATATATGCAGTAAAACGTACATATTTTAGTAGTCTCTACTTTAGTGCTTAAAACATGCCCCTGGGCAAATGGCAGCTGGAGAGTTTAGCCTTCCATACTCAAGGCTGAGGTTGCTGTTTCATAGAATCAAAACCATAGAATGGCCTGGTTTGGAAGGAACAGATTGCTTCAAGCCCCATCCAACCTGGCCTTGAACACTTCCAGGGATGGGGCAGCCACAGCTTCTCTGGGCAACCTGTGCCAGTGCCAAGGTTTCATTCTCTACTTGTAGAGCTACTGATTCACTCTTAGACAACACACTGAGCTTCAAAGGGCTTGAGTTTTTTGGTTTTGTCAGGAAGGTCATATTTTATTAACATGGACCAGCTTAGCTCTAAGGTAATACAGATGCTTAGTTCAGAATTGATAAATCTTAAATATCAAGTACTTCATTTGTCCATCACTAACACCATTGAAAGCTCAACACAGCATGTGAGCTACATGGAACCGGAGAAAGTATTGGAAACAGAGAAATGGAGACTTTGAATGAATTCGGCACCACCAAGGAGCTTAAATGATGACTTAAAACCACAAAAAAACCCAAAAGCACACACAAAAAGAAAAACAAACAAAACAACAAAAGCCCCCACAAAATAATAATAATACTAATAAAAAAAAGTCACTACCACACAAATAAAAATGAACCAAAAGTTAAAGATATCAGTATTTTGTAGCTCTGGAAGTTTCTTCAGTTAGGCAATTTGTTTTTTGTAGAGGTATGGAAAATGAGACTGTTACTGGTGCTTCTGAAGAGTTAAAGAATTTACTACTTGAAATCTCAGTCCTGCTGGCATTTAAGCAGTTAAACAATATAATGGGGTCTTGCACAGTCCATAAAGATAAGCAAGTATGTGGCATTTTGTGGAACTTATGGATTATGTCTTTATATGTAATTATTAGAACTTCATGAAATTTTAATATGTGGATAAATGAAAATAAAACTTAATTATTTCAAAATATTGTTTCAATTTCAGTTTAGCATAATGCTGTTAATGGTAATGTGAATGTATCAGAAGATTTTTATTCAGTCGACGTCCCATTAAATACATTAACATTGCTCTCCTTTTCTCATCAGTAGTCTTTATATTATGTGGGATGATGTCATAAATGGTTAGACAACTAGAAGGGGAAAGAAAAAATCTCTTATGAATTTATCTTTCTATTTCACTTCTCAAGATTAGATTGCTAATATATTATATATCTGTTTATGCGGTATCCTTGATTCCTGTAGTTGCCAGTGAGTCACCAGCTTCAGTTGTCATTTTGTTTTTGTTATAGCAACTTTTAAAACATAAAAGTGATGCATTATTTTTTCTGTAATAGTCCTTAATGTCTTTCAGTAATTAGCTTTCCTGTTTGCAGATGTTTGCCACCATTACTGTGTGAATTCCGAATCCTGTACTATCTCTGACGATGGGAGTGTAGAATGTGTCTGTCCAGTACGGTTTGAAGGTCCAAAATGTGAAGTGGACAAGTGCATCAGGTGCCACGGGGGACACTGCATAATAAACAAGGACAGCAATGACATAGTATGCAAGTAAGTGTCTGGGGCGGAGTGACTGTGTTCAAAATCATACATTTAATTGCAGTTATGATGAATTATCCTTTAAATCTCTTACACAGTCCCTGATCTGGTCACGTCAGATCAGTTCCTTTGTGTGGTTCCTGCTTATACAAAACCCACTGGCTCCTGCCTTTTTCAACCATCTTTTGGAGCACTCTTCACTGGGGGCAGCATAAGGCCAGGAGACTAATTGGGTTTTCACTTGAAAAAAAAAAAATCAATCAAGTTAACAATCGAGTTTTACCTTCCTGTTGAAAGCTGTTCATTCTGCATTATCTGTGACACACTGCATACTTTTGGAGGCACTTTTAGTCATATGTGCTGCTCTATTCCTGAGGGATTATTTTGTACAATGATAGCTTATTTTCATAAAAGGAAAGATTAAAGATATTTTGTGCAATAAACTCTCTGCCTGTGCTAGCTTTTCAAAGTGGGAACCAAGAATTCTTGCAATTAGTAGATCTTACACATATCACATAATCAGTACTTTAATAGATAGATAATTTTAAGGGAATTCACAGATTTACTAAATAATTATTGGGGGTTTGTATTTATTTTTTTTAACCATGCCAGTTGCACTAATGGAAAGATTGCCTCTACCTGCCAGCTGTGTGATGGCTACTGCTACAATGGGGGCACATGTCAGCTGGACCCAGAGACAAACATACCTGTCTGTCTGTGAGTATCCTGCATTGTGTGGATACGTAAAAACACCTGTGTGCCAACAAATAATAAAGTTATTGTGCATGTCTCTGTATTTTTGGTCTCTTTAGGATGTGTAATGTGCTGGTTGCAGTTGTAACTCACAGTACAATTTTCTTGCTTTTTCTGTAACCTGATGCTTTGCCTGCCTTTTTGTAAAATGTGTATTGAAAGATATGACTCAGGAATATATTGTGAATGCATATGAGATACAAAGACATGCCTTTTGAGACTTCTAATAGTTTCAGCTCAGACCTAAAGCCTGTTTAGGCATTTGTTCCAGAATGGAGTCTGGAAGCATAGGATGGTTGCCTGCCCTGTTTCTCAAAAGTGGATTAAGTCTTTTCTCCTCTAAAGGTGGTCAGATCTGGGGGCAAAACACTCCTCCTGATGGCTGGAGAGTACAAAAAACAATGCCAGTGTTAATTTCCCTCATGGGTCTGAGGAAATGCTCATGTATGTTTGTGCCCTAACCTTCACCCTGCCCACAGTGGGGTGGCTGTTCTGAGGTGAGGTTGTGCTTTCCCTCCTGCACCACAGTTGAGAGAATAATTCAGGATGCTTTTCTTAAGCCCAGACATAAAATACCAAAGAAAATGGGATTCTAGATGGTGAAGTACTGTTGTAAGAGGTAGAAAAGCCTACATTCAAGACCCTTCTTGAGAGCTATGGTGTATCTTCTTTTTCAGCTGCTCAATATAAAAAATACTGAAGTAGTCACTGTAGCAAGAAATTAATTTCTTTCCTGCTCTCAGTTACACTGAATTATGTAGTCATACTCCTTGCTTTTTTTGCTTTTGACTACTAAATGATCCAATCTCGTTTGCACTGCTGAAAAGCTTCAGTGTGGAATGTTCTTCCACTTCTCCAAACAACCTGGAGGTCAGAGCATCCTCCAGGTTGGAAGAGAGAGGTGTTGGAAGGGAAAATTGAATTCAAGTGCATCATTTCCTGGGTGACATAACTAAGTTGTTGCCCAAAGGGATCTGGCACTACGACTTTGTAAATACAGCTACAGCCAATCCTTCATTTTGTTGATGTGTATGAGGTAAGTGACCTTAAAAGAGATTGCATGTTTCGTTCAGACTCTCAAGGAAGTTTCATAGAGAAATGCCTAGATTTTGTAATCTGATCAGTGTAAGAGATGGATCAGTGGTTCCTCCTTGTGAGAGCTGA
>JAWWES010000171.1:4664435-4682485 GCA_035583135.1 Lophotriccus pileatus
TTCTTTGTCAATGTTCTTATGCCATGAAACTCTAACTTGAAGTATCATAAATCCACTGGAATGGGATAATGTCTTGTGGGACATGGGTGCTTGGAATTGTTTGTATCTCTGTGTATCATACTTGGGTTTTCAGGATAATGCAGCCCTAAGAACACATTGCTGACTACAAAGTTATATATTGCACATGTAATATAAGATATAATTGTGGGAAAACAGAAAAAAAATGCTTTAAGAAGACAGAACAAACAAACAAACGAAAAGGCAATCTGGACTTGTACAAAAGTGGTGTTAGTCTTGGTTTTCTTCCTTCCAAAAAGTGAAATGTTGATACCCAAAGGACTCTTTTATTGATGAAAGTTGTAGTTTCTCCCTTTGAGAATGTTGTCTTCCACAGAAAATACCAGGAAGGAATTGCAACATTCTGAACATACTGATTAACTTTTGTTTACTTATTATATATTGTGACTGTGACAATATTCCCCAGGCTGCTTTTATTAGATACGTGTGCTATAGGCTGAATAATCTCAGCTCAAGTGAAAAGAAAAGCAGTAAAGCACATCAGTAATATGCTGAAAGGACTGAGCAGTCCTTCCTCTTTCATCTTCTCAGGGTTATTTGACATAGTTTTGGATTTTTTTTTTAATTAAAGTTATGGTTGAGCTGGAAAAGAAGAAATATGGAATAAAAAGAAGTGGTAAAGGTTGAATTCAAGTTTCTCTAGTGTGAGGAATGGTTTCAGGTGAATTGGTAGTCAGGAGTTTAATTGAAACTTTAATAGTTAATTCACAATCAGAGTGTAAGCTTAGAAATCATGTTCCTGTTGTCTCTGTAGACTCATTTTTGGGTTAGTATGACCACCACTGCTAAATCGTTGCTTTCTTTACAAAGCCAAGGTGGCTTAGACAAGAAAGAGAAGCAAATAGTTGTTTGATGGAGTTGAAGATAGTTAACAGTGAGAAAAATGTACTTCCACATGGCTCAGTTCTCCTTACCAACCTCAGTTCAAGCTCCTGTTATTCCTGGAGTCTTATCTTTTTTTCTGCTGCCAAATTGCTTCTTACCTGGAGCTTTGTTTGTAATTTTATCAACCTGAAACTGGAAAGTAGAAAGAATGTTGAAGAGAAGACGGAATTCCATGCTTCCCAAGAATCATTATGTCAGGGAACAGGAATCTCAAAGATTTTACTCTTTAAGTTTTGCTCCATTGCGAGGAAAATGATTTATCCCTCCAACCTTCATGTGTGGCCATGGGGGTGTGTATGATGTATGGCATCTCTCTCTGGTCTGAAAGACACTTATCTAAGGGTTAACATTTTCCTTAACCAGTGTCTAATTCGTGGGTGGGTGATTTTTAGAAGAAATAGGGCATGCCTGGGTTTATTGTCATTCCGCAGGAACAGCCAGCATCAGTTGAGACTGCAACCTTTACACATAATCAAATCCTTATTACCATTCGGTAAAGACAATAGAGAATAGGATTTATCTGTTCTAAAGGGCAGTCCTAAAGCCATAATTATTCAGAGTAACCATAAACCTGTAAGAACAGACTCTCCTTTCAGCAACCTGTACTGTTAGCGTACATTTTTATTTTATCTTCCTCTCTCAGTATCAGTTGCACACTGGAAATAGAAGTTGTGGTTTTCACCTGACCAGTTTGGGAATGAATTAAGGTCTTACTTTGGCTGCACACAGGCAAACAAAAAAAAGAAGGGTTTGTAAAGGTGGTTGCCAGTTGTAATTAATGCTTTTTCAGGTTTAAAAATATGCAGAATGTACTGTGACTTGTCTTTAAACATAAGGTCCTCTGCAATCTAGATTATTAATTCTTAGCATTATTTTTAGCAATATAAAGATTATTCTTTCCCCTATCCCCTGCATTATTGTTGGTTTTGCTCAATTACAAAGGTTGGGAGAGAATTTCAGAATGTTAAAATTTGAGGTACTGACCTTTTCTGGAAAAGGGACCATTTAGGGTATCTTAAAGTAGCGTGATCTTGTATATAGTTACTGTCATTTTACTGTTCACATACTGCATTTTTTAAGGATCTCTTTAGCACTACTCACTAATGTGTTGGGGGAGTGTGATGTGAATAACACCAGAAGCATATGAGATATGTCTGATTTGGGCCAGTAAGTTCACAAATCAATTGACAAAAAGAATGAACAGGAGATGAGATTCAGATGGGAAATAAGCAAGAAATGTTTTTTCTACGTGTTTCACAAACTGTCAGTTCCATCTGTTCTATCAGACAGTCTGTCTTTTAATAATTACCTTTACTTACCTCTCTGTTTCCTTCTCACTAATTATTTAACTGTATATACATTCCTGCAAGAGAAGCGAGGTTTGGAGAGAGATTATACCCAGTATGGTACTAATGAGTTTCAAAAAACCAGAACTTTGAAGTACCAAGATCATCACTGCTTGTTAAATAGGCAGTGCTGAATAAATTTCTTTAGTACCAAATATTACCCTCTCTCACCCTTGTTTCTTTTTTTGCCATAACTATAGGTCGCTCTAATCTCATCTTTTTATTTTGTGTTATTAATATTATTTGCATCTTCACATAGATCTGGTCTGTTATTATTATTATCTGCACATAAATGGGATTAAATCATAACCCCTAACACTGGACATTATAGAAATATAATAAAGGGCAGTTTCTAAGCCTACAGTCAAAACTCCTAGACAATATAAATAACATTGATCCTTATCTAAACCCAATTAAATTTAAAAAGATATTTTAAACACTCTAATGAGCTTTTGAGCAATGCTGCATGACTGTGGCTGAGGACTTTCAGGTGAAACAAATAAGATTATATTGTATTGCTAATTAAGAGGATTGTAATTTATTCCTACTTAGATTACTCTCTGTGTAGAGGAGTATTCTGTTCTGTGTGTCTAGAATATGGAATCTGTCATCAGAAACAGAGAAAGAAAGAGGACAAAGAACAGCATTACCTCAGTTACCAGTGGATAGATGTGAGGGCCTCAGGTTGTGTGTGCTGTATTTCAGTATTAGAACAAACATCAGTTCTTCTGTAATGAAGAGTAAGTCATCCTGGATAGGTAATGAGAAGGTACATACCATACAGGAGATTGAAAGAAAACTGAGGAAACTGAAAAGTGTAAAGTAGAGAAAGAATAAGCTACTTCATTTCTAAATAAAGAGTTTTAGTGGGGTAATAGGTTAAGGACAATAGTGACCAAATGGGGAGAGAACAAGTTGTGGAATTGCTTAAAAGTGATAACAAGGTTTGAATTTGGAAGTATACACGGATAAATTAGAAGAAATAACTCATGCACAAGTGAAATAAGCAAGAGAGATGTTCTCATAGAATCATGGAATGGTTTGGGTTGGAGGGGATCTTAAATCTCACCTCGTTCCACCCTGTGCCATGAGCAGGGACACCATCCAGTAGTTGCTCAGAGCCCTGTCAAGCTTGTCCTTGAACACTTCCAGGGATGGGGCATTCACAGATCTTCTGGGCAGCCTGGTCCAGTGTTCCAGCTTGTTCTTGCCAGCTTTACATCCAGTGGGTTGGAGAGGGACACTGTTTGGGGGTAATGTGGAGGTGGGGGGGGTGGTGTGCACGTGCACATGTGTGTGTTTAGGTGACAGAAATCAGAAGGAAAAGAGTGCATTCCTCTTGGCAGAGGAACTCCCCTCCATCTCGTGTGCCTATGTTGCTGTACCTCCCTCCTGACATTTCTTTCATGTTGAAAAATCTTCAGATATGAACAGTTCTACATAAGTAGAAATATGAACAGTTTCTACATGTGCAACTTTTACGAGCGCTGCAATTACACCCAAGTTTATAACTAAATGTAACTCATCATTATGGCAAACCTCTGTTCAAAAAGAGGTTCAGGCACATCCACAAGCCAGTTGTGGACAAGAAAGGGCCCATACCATGCAGTCCCCTGACTGGCACTTTCTGAAGGCTGGGTAGAAAAAGCCACTGTGGTGTAGAACAATGTCAGGATTGAGCAGCCTACCTAAGAGGGGGAGGCAGTGGTAACCCTGAGAGGCAGTACAACTCAGAACAGCAAATTTTATGGAGTTTCTTGCAATAAATGTTGTCCATGTGATTTCCTGGGGTATATTTAATGAGCTCCCCAATTACAATTGCGACAGGAATTTCACGGCATTATTCTAGTTCTTTGAGAGCTTTCTTTTTCAACCAAAAGTATCTTTGTTAAAAATGTCTTGGATTTGAACATAATCAGCAGGTTATAACTTTGTATTATAGAGGATCTTTCATTCACTTTGTATCACAAACTAGTACTAGTTCAAGTATTAAATGCAAACAGATGTCTGAAGAGTGGTTGTCAAAGGAAGAAATGAGATGATCTTGGAAAAGAGGAGTTTGTATATTTGAACATTTACTAACTAGGCTGTAATGCAGATATCCTTTGTCCATGATTCAGATAAAACTTATACAGTATTTGCAGCTGTACATTACTGCTTCCTTTGCCTCTGTGAGGAGAGAAAAACATGGTTTGTCTTATACCCACTGATCCAGTCATTCCTCATTCCTTTCTTGTTTTGCCATTTCAGTCTCTTCCATTTCTTCGTTGCTTATTGTAATTTCAGCTTCAGCAGTAGTCATCTAGACATGCATACTTTTTATATATTTATTTCATTATTACTACTTTCATAGCATCTGTACTGTACACATTGCTAAGAGCATGGTGTTTAATGACCCTCAGTTACTTCTTTTTCTTACCTTGGGATGAAGGAGGCTGAGCTGTACTTGAATGCTTGTTCCTTTGCAGTGATCACCATGCAGCAACTGTGAAGAATGATTTGTGCATAGTAATGTCATACACAAATTAAAAGTCAAGTTTAAGGTCATGTTTTATTTTTTCATGGATGCTGTGACTAAATTTAAGATTTTTTGGGCTTTCTCAAAAGCAATTTTTTATTGTTTTGCTTGCTTTTGGATGATGCAGTTTTCCTGTTCTCGGTTTATTGGGTTATAAGGTAATGTGTATTTCAGGTAACATTGTAAAGTATCCATCCCTTAGCTTCTACACTGTTTTCCTTATAAGGATGATAAGTGATGCTCATTAGACAAAACTACTAATATGTGGTCTCTTCATGTATAAAATAATTATGGAAAAGTTATTTTTTGAAAATAATGGAACTTTACAATATAGGAGAAGGTACAGAATGTGCCATTACTGATCAATCTTGGGGTGGGGTGTTTGGTCTTTCATTGTTATGAAAGTTCTTTGTACCTCTGAGGGTTTGTCTGTGGGTTTAACTCTAAATTATCAGCTCCCTCTATGAACAAAGTACACCTACAAAATGTTACTAAATTCATTATAACAGCTTAGTGGTTTGGTTTTGTTCAAGGCTTTTTTCATCCTATGTCATCCTATAGCTTGGTTGATTTCTGTCTTTCCATGTAATTTAATACAGATAGTAAATAACTGTAAACCAGATGTTCTCTTATCTTACAAATACTTTTGATATTAATTATAGGATGTGTTCC
This sequence comes from Lophotriccus pileatus, assembly GCA_035583135.1. Taxonomy (NCBI): domain Eukaryota; kingdom Metazoa; phylum Chordata; class Aves; order Passeriformes; family Tyrannidae; genus Lophotriccus; species Lophotriccus pileatus. Next base: position 4,669,935 of record JAWWES010000171.1, read on the forward strand.
AGTGAAATTTTAATGGAAGTGTTCTTAAAATAGTGAGGCTGGATATTTTTATTAGGATGTTTTACTATATATTACTATCTTTGTCTAAAAAGAAAAGTTGGAAAAAAATATCATTTATAGATAAGAAATATTTTCACTTCCCTTACGACCTCTATTTTGTAAGGAACGTTTCACAGATTCTGTTATACTTCTAGAATAATCTTTCAATACTGCTTTCTGTCATTTTTTGGATACACACTGGTATATTGAGTTGGAAAGCACTTGTCTACAAAAGCACTTTTAACTGCATATTATGCCTGCTGTATTATATTTTTATGGCAATGCCCACAGCACAAAAAAAAAAAAAAAAAGAGGAAAAAAGAGAAACAAAATTAAAAAAAGAACACACACTGCCACCAAAGTACCCTTTTTAGTAGTTTATTCTATTTATTCAGACATTTCATAGTCAAATGGTTTCTTTTGGTCAAGTGCCCGTATAATTGAGTTGAGACTGTTGGAGCACACTGACCTGTAATGGTTACACAGAAACAGAGGAGAGAGGCATTTTGTCTCATGAATAGATTCTGTAACAACAGCATGATCCACCTCTGAAATGTAAATATCTTCATTCTAAATATTCCTCACTACAAGTGGGACACCTTTATCGTCTCAATTTAAAGTTTTTAAAACAAATATCTCTCTTTGTAATATTATTTCCTCAACATAAACAATTCCAGTTGCTTAGGCATCCTGTACCTTGGAAGGCGTTTCCCAAGCAGGCATCTCTTTCTAAACACAGAACTCAATTGTGGCAGAGAGAGCTGTAGCATAGTTTTGTTAATGACCTTGGCAGCAGACCGTGTACAGCCTTTATTTATTCCAGTTCACATTCAGTTTTCACACTCTCATTCTCTCTGATATTGCTGCTCTTTGATCTCTCACTGCTGTTGGGAACTGGGGATTTGCACCTTAAGATGTTCACTGTAGCACCTTGCAGCACACAGCTGACTCCAACCTGTCCTTCACTGTCAAGTTCCCCATCTGTTTCCATCTCTATTTGATTGTGCAGCTCAGATTAAGCATTTTCACTGTTATTTATTCCCAGTTTGTGATAATCTAAATGTGAAACCAGTGCCTTTATGTAGTTCAGCTCTGTTAATGCCTTTGGCCACACTGCAAATGCCCTGTCTGACCATACAGCTATTGGCAGTGGTACAGAACAAAAGCTCCTGGCACCAAACTATTTGGAAAGGTACAAACTACTGTGCATCAAATTGAACCAGGAGTCAGTTCCCATGCCAGGTACTGAGCAGTCTGAGTTTCAGTGTCCTAATACCAGAAAATGCTGTTATTAAGAACAATTTCTATCTGAAGACTATTGAAACTGGTTAAGACCCGCTCATTTCCCATGTTCCTACATGAACAGTTGTCCATGTCCCAACCCCATCACTATTCATGTGCCTGCTCATGGCCAATTTTCTGTGTCAAATTTCCTTGCAGAAAACACAACTTTCCCCTGGGCTTTATTTCTTTTCCTGTTCTGTCTGCCCAAGAAGAGTTTGTAGTAGTTTGCTGGGCAATCATTTTACCTCCAAGTTGAGAAGGAAACGACAGCCATCCTGCCAGCTTCAGTCTCTTTGAAGTTTATTGGAGGCAGCAAGCATTTGGAAAATATCAAAATGAAGTGGCAACTAATGATGTTTTTATGAGACTTCTATCAAATGCCTCCAATGTATTTCATTGTTGCTGATTTTTACAATTAAAATGCCAAGATGGGTAAAGAACTGCAATATTTTTGCCTTAGTTTGTTGCCCCTGGTTACTGTATATAAACCTGTAGGATTTCTTTCTTCACCAGCTCTTCTGATGTCATACCTGCTATGAGATTTTGAAGAACATAATTGCACATTATACAGAATTTTTTCATGAGCTTATGGTGATGCTTTTTCTAGTCTCTCTGTCTTATATTCTTCAAACTGTTTTAAGACAGATTTATCACAATTACATACAGTGGAAGCATTTGAAATCTTGAGTATAAGGATTTAGGTACAGAGTTCAGATACGTCCAACTCGCAAATAAATCTTTCCCTATTCAGAAGTGTAGCATTAAATGCATATTGCCTCTCATAACAAGTTTTAATCACACGGGCTGAATCCCGAGCAACAATGATGCAAAACTTCAGTAAGAAATATGAAGACTTTATTTCATGGTTGTCATGTGCCATCAGCTTGGAGTCCAGTAGAATATTCTAAATATAAAGCTATATAGTGTTTCTCTACAAGAATGGATACACTTATTTTGCAGATGTAGGTTGAAAACTGATATTTTTAAAAAACAAATTCCCTAAGTAGTGTCTTAGTAAGGTAGGCTGTCAGTGCCAGTATTTTTATCTTATATAATTTCTAAAAAGAGATCTAGAAAAAAAAAGTAACAGATGCATCTTTTGAAAGATTAAAGTCATGTGTTCCCTGTGACTTAGAATGTGCTCAAGTGGTGGTAAGCAGGTGGAAAAGTCAGTTGAGTTCAGCTATAAAGTATGTTGTTGTAAACCAGAATCTGTGTAATGAGTTGGTAATTGGGGGTTCCTTTGCAGCGAGGAAACTTAATTGTGTATTTGCCATATTTATTTAAGTAAACAAACTTATTTCAATAAACATGCAGAATTCTAAATTATAATGCAATTTAGCTATTGTGTGACAATTTTTGAATTAACTAGCAATAATAAACAGTCAATATATAAAAATAAATCAATAATGTTTTTACAGACCATTTGTGCCTTCCCTCTGTAGAACTGAAGTTAAGAACCTTTATAACACATCATACTAAAAACGAAATTAGTGTCCAGATAAAAGTTCAAGCTTAATATGAAACCCCGTAAAGAGATTTATCTGAGTGTTGGGCTGTGCTGGAATAGGCCTAGGAGCAAAGAGAGAAAATAGCCATTCTTTTGCAGTGATCTGCAAAGGTAAAAGAGTCAAAAGCACCCCCAAGCAAAGCTGGCTGGGTCCCTCCTGGAAGGATAGCACTGGTTTTGTCTGGAATATTTTGTGTCTTTCCAAACCTTCTTTTAGTGTAGAACAGTGTCAGTCACAAAGCATCCTAAACTCTAAACTTGCTCTCTAAACTTTGCAATTTGTTAAACCCTTAGAAAGGCATCAGGTAGCAGGAGTTCTTAGAACTGAGGGTAACGCTCTACTGCACCTCCCTAAAGATAACTCACGTTGAAATCCATAAATAATTCAAAAATGCTTAGAAAAAACATGATTCATTGCACAATATGCAACAGAGGCAGATGAAAAGTGACTACTTCCTGCCGTTTCCACAAGGAGAGTTTGAGGTTCTGTAGTAAACTTAATCATATTTACAGCAGGATGAATAAGCAATTGAATTTCATTCAGGTATTTGTTTCTGTTTTTGATGGATTTGCTGAGTCTGCATCCATGGGCTCCTTGTGTTTGCTTGTGTGCACAGAGAGTGTTCTGAATCCTAATGGAAGAAATATTTGCCTATTAATATTCACACGAGGAAATTATAGCAGAATAGCTGTGTGCTTATCCAGGCACCTGCCTCCTGGAGCACACATTCTGAATATAAACAGTACTTAGGGCTCCTGTCCCTTTAGGACAGCTCTTGATGCTTTCACTCCCATGCCTGTTTACACACACACCCACACACATGTTTATATTTCTGCACATACATATCTAGTTATAAAGTTCAAAATTTAAAATTATAGGGCGTTATATACCTTTGTTTAAGCCTTGTGTTTTATTATCCAAGAATTTTAGAAAAGGACTCTGGAATGAAAGATTGCAGTGGTAAAAACAGAAATTGAAGATACAAAGCTCTAATTTTAAACTAAAAATGCACCAAGAATGTTGTAAGTGCCATGGCAGAGTTGTCCTGACTCCTTCCATGAGGCTTCTTGTTGATTTTGTAGAGTCACTGTTGTCATTCGTGTAGCTCTTGAGAAGATGCTGGTGGTCACTTTAAAAGGTTACTGTGTTAATAGCTGACATCTATTAACTTTATACCACTTTAATTGGATCCTTTCAGATGTTCAGCCAACTGGTCAGGCACACAGTGTGAGAGGCCAGCTCCCAAAAGCAGCAAGTCTGACAATATCAGTACAAGTAAGTCCTTCAAATAACTGCTATTACTTGTCAAATTTGCCCCTGTTTGGAAATCTAAGCCTGGTGGTATTACAGAGTGTGATTTTGTGTCGTGAAATGTGCTGGTTACCTGCATCTTTTTCTTTAAAAAAAATACCCAAATGTAGGTGCTACTTGACTTTTTATCTCCACTGAGTGTTACATGAGGTGGTTTGGATGCAGGCCATGCTGTACACTCACTGCTCCAAGGGCTAACCGGGCTTTTCTTAAAGAAAGTGTATCAAGTGACAAGCATTTGGCGATATCAGCACTGTGCAGAGAACTAGTGTGAGACCTCTCACCATTTAAGTCCTACTGAAAGCATAAAAAAATAGAGTTGTAAGTAGTGCATAGGTTTTTGTATTGGCTGTCTGCAGAGGTTTGAATTTTACCTACTGTGCAAATCATCCTGGAAGTAAGAATAGCTCCTGTCGTATATTTTTTAAACACATCTGTGAGCATAAAAGGACGGTATTGCTACACTACTGGCAGTTTAAACTGGACAAAGCTTCCTGCAGAGTGTTGAGTATGCTGATAGTACCCTGCTGTATGTGCCTCCATCACTTTTAGCCCAAGTGGAGCAGTAAAATGAGTTACCCACTATTCAGGTCAGCTTGATGCTTAGATGAAATCTTCCCAGCAACCCAGACAAGTGAAAGAACACTTAAAACTGGAAATAGGCAAAAAAGCAGCCAGAATATAGATCAGTATTTCATGCTGAGGGAATACCTGCTCTGATTTTGGAAATGGCTTCTCCTGAACCCCAGCCTGCACCACAGTTACCAAATTCATGCTTGGTGGGCTGTTTTTAATTTGGTTTTGTTTGTTTGTTTGGTTGGTTTTTTTCTGGCAGTTTACATGACAAGACAAAATTCACCTATTTTTCTTTTGGTTTGTTTGGGTTTTTTTTGGGGGGTGTTCCTAAACAAGAACTTAATTCAGCTATTTATCAAATGTTTTCTTAAAATGCCCTTGTTGTGATGTCCTTTACATGCTGAGTCTTTGTAAGCTGAGGTGAACTCAGGATACTTCAAGTTTTTTATTCAGTAGTACTTCATTTTGTGTCTCTGACAACCTGACTTGGCTTTCACTAAGCCTTCAGGCAGATTTCAAGGCATTTTTCAATTCTTTATTTAGACTGTGTTTAATGTAGAGCAGAGACTGCCAACAGCTTATTTTTTTTAATAAACCAGTAAATGGAGCCAATGAAACAACAAGCAATACTTTTGTTTTCCACCAGTTAAGGATTGTGATATTAAAGAAAATACATGCCATTCCACACTGGCTTTATGCTGGAGTCCTGTAGTTTATAAGGGTCATATTATTTATAACATAAAATTATTTGTTGTACGTATTTCTTTACTACCTGGTACTTACTGTAAGGCTGAGAAATTCTTTAAAGGGCACAATTGCTGACTTTAATTTTGTAGGTAGTCTCATTTCAGTGAAATTATCTGCCAAAATAATGTTAAGCCCATTTTCTTCTTCCCTGTTCCCTCCTCACCTTTAAAATCCCTGTCTGATCTGGGCACTGTGTTTCTGCTGCATTAAACATTATTGTTATAAGCACATAGTTTTTGTGATTGCCTGTATCAACGTAACAAAATTGTTGGCTCTCAAGTGCAATGCAGTAAAATGCGGGAATGCAGCAAGCATCTAGAAATGAATATTGCTCACTACTTTTTGTTTTTCCACAAATAAAAGTGGTAAATACATATAAATGCTAATGAATTCTTCAATCAAAGCCAAGTCTAGTGAATATTTTAAATTAATAGGTGTATGACTTAAACTGCTGAAGATGATGGTGGCAGTCAGAGGCCTCTGCAGTCCAAACTATTCAGCAATTCCATATATTTTCACAGGGTATTGCTGCAAACAAGGGCAGGGAATTAGTTCCAAGTATATTGGTATCCAGAAAGAGAAAATTCCTGATTTGTTTATAAAGTACTTGTGTGTACACTATTATCTGTAATGAGGTTGCTTTTTTAATTGATCAGCATAAAAATCTCAAATCAGTGAAGCTCATCACATGAAATTTGCATTTGTTGGTGTGGGAAATTACTCTTTTTAAATTAATTTAACTGTTTTACAGCTGTGAAGTCTTGAGTATTCAATGATATTTCCTTTCTATTTCAGGAAGCATAGCAATCATTGTTCCTCTTGTTTTACTGGTGACTTTGATCACTACTCTGGTAATTGGACTCTTTCTTTGCAAAAGAAAACGAAGGTAAGTAATTTTATATTGACCTTCCCTTGAATTTAGCTGCCTTAGAGCTGATAATGAACCTGAGGAGTTGTACTAGACTTTTTGACTCTGGCCATTTCTTCAAAGGCCGTGTTGGGTGGCCAGGGAGGCAGGGTGTGATTCTGCTGCATGCACACACCTGAGAGAGCTGCTAATTTTCTTGTGTTCATTGAAACAAGAATGTGATGTTGATGGTGATGCAGATTTAACCAGGAAAGATTCCTAGTAACAAGGACATGGCCCGCTAGGGAAGACCTGAGCGGGAATCAGACAGCAAACCATTTATTTCAGGCCTATATCTGTCCTGCTCATTGGCCTTGAGCAGCTGTCTTCCTTTCTCCTGGGGCTTGTTACCCCACCTCTGAAACCAAGATAATGTCTTGTTGTTAAACCCTTTAGAAATATGTGATGAATCTGCTGTTTCTGCAAATGTGACCATTTACGAGGCTGTTTCAGTCCTCCAGGCTAAAAGAATCTTTTAAGTTACTATGATCTGGCATCTCCCCTGCAAACTCTGGTGTAAACTAGTAAGCATTAATTTTTAAAACCTTTTTGTAAAGCCAACAAGATAAATACATTCCCTGTCCATACTGGTATTAATGCTGACCCTGCCAGGCTCCATGGATGTCATTATGTGCTGCTGTACCTAAAACACAAACTGTAGTGATGGCCAAATCCTGAAAACCAGTTGCTGGCCTTTAAATTATTTAAGGTTTTGAGAATCACTTGTTAAATAATAGATTTTCAGTAGAGAAATAGAACTAGCCTCAAGAAAGGATTTTCTTCTTAAAATTATATTTGAAAATATGTTTTAGGGTTATTTTATCTCCTCGAAGAAGACTGTCAAGTACTGAAGTAGGTGTAGTTGTTCAGTACTTGTATGCAACAGTCAAGTGCTTATTTTTGAAAACATTTTTTTCTATGCTATTTCTTAAAAATACAGGTCATTTAGTATATTGGATTTCAAACACTGACTGCAGCTTTTTCAACCAGCAAGAGGACTCTACTGTTATCATCCTGACTGTGACCTCCCTATTATTCCCTTGTAATTCTAGAGAACATACTGCATTTGGAAAAAAAATTACCCTCTTGAGGTTATTTCAATTGCTCAGAGCGAAATCACCTCCTTAGCTAAAAGAAATGAATTCAGCAACAGAAACAATTCAATTCAATCACTTATCTTTACTGATACCTAATTCAAGGTTAAAAATAAGACTGTCTTTTACCAAAGCTTGAAAAAAAATCAAGTTGAACTTCAGCTTTCCAATAACCACTGGCACGGAATACAAGCTGGAGCTACAAGAAGTTCATACATTTTTAATGCATTGTAATGAAACCATTTGCTTGTCCTCAGCTTACCACTGACTTGGGGCAACTGATTTGAAACAGAAGGGAAGTGGATGAGGGAGGGAACGTGACTCAGGTTCACTCCATCTTCATTCCTGCAGGGAACCTGCAATGAGTTTTAAAGGCTTTCCTTGGGAAAGTGAAGGAAATCTGGAGATAATCAGAGGAAGTCAGGGTTTTTAGACAACGAGTTAGTACTTTGTATGATTCACACCACTGCAGCCAAACTGAGAGAAACAATAACATTCTACCTCCAGTTTTTGTAGGATCTATACATAGACTCAGACTGTTACTTTGCTTGGAAAATGGAAGGATTTACTGATTGTCTCTGCAGGAAACGCTTTTTCGTCCTGTTGCTTTTTGATATTAAGGAGGAACATAATATCCAAGAAATTACTCAAAAACTCTCTGGCTTCTCTTTTTCTGTGTGTTTATGCATTGTAGGACAAAAACTATCAGAAGACAACCCATGATAAATGGAGGAATCAACGTAGAGATCGGCAATCCATCCTATAACATGTATGAGGTGGGCCATGACCACAGTGAAGGTGGTCTTTTAGCCTCAGATTTTACTTTAAATGCAGAAAAGGTAACTTTTTCTCTTTTCTAGTGGCAAAATCACTAATTTTATGTCTTACAAAGGCTTTGACTTTAAATGTAATGATCAGAAGCACAGAACAATGACATTTAGATTTAGTTAATGAATATAAAAGCAAGTTGGATTTCATTAGAGTAAATGTCATGTATATATTAACAGCTGGTTTGTAGTCTGATTCTTGCTGATGATCATTTTTCCTAGTACCTGTACTTTACTAAAATAGTGTTAGAACTGAACCACAAAGTGAGTTTTTTTGTCATAGACACATCTGCCTTAAGTTGCCAAACCCCAAAATAGTGTATGCATACACAGAGGAGATTAACTTATGTCACACCTGAAAACTTACAAAGGCATGAAGAATTGGGATTCCTGGCGGGATAGATAGATTAAATGTTTACACAAAGCTAGTAAGTATTATCATTTCCTTGTATAAGATGCTGTCACTTCTGCAGCACCACTCAGCAGTGACTGAGCTCCCTGAGTGATGTGACACGGGATGAACGGGGTAATGCTGCCACATCTTTCCTAGAGCTCCATAATCAGACATACACCAAAGGGCAGCCACCCCTCTGTGGCACTTCTGACAAAGCAGTAACAGGATTACTGATAGCTCTAGGAATGTCATTGCTGAATCACATAGTCAGGGTGCTGAATACAGGAGGTAAGCTGAAAATGGAGTTACTCACTGGAGGCAGAAGGACTGAGCCAGAGCTTATTGTGAAGTCTGGCTCTAATCCTTAGTGGAAAATGACTGTAAAATGCTGAATTTTATTTTTCGTGCTGAGGGATACCTGCAAGAAGACTTTCTTAAACTCTAAAATATTGTCGTTAATTGCTGCACTGTTTACTTAACAGTGTTGATAATTACACGTGGAAAATGCTCTGCAAGCACAGAAACTAAAATTTTCTGTTTATACAGGCCAGATACATAGGGGGAGGGCCCACTGCATTCAAGCTTCCCCACACAGCTCCATCAATCTACCTAAACTCTGACTTGAAAGGACCACTATCAACAGGGGTGAGAAATGATGATTCAAATCCATTTCATTCCACATCAGCCCCTTTCTAAAGAAAGTTTGTCTGTCATTTTTGGTTAGAAGCCTTTTCTGTTTGTTTTTAATTTTGGGATTTTTTTTTCTTTTAATGGAAAGAAGAACAACAGTAAATAATACATTTTTCAATTTGAAATAAAGGGTCCCTCCCTGCATACAAAATTTCATTTGTACCCATCATTGTAACATGATCTAAAACTTCAAGTCTGTTTTTGCAAAGGCATGAAACAATGTGATGCTTTTCCATAACATTATATAAGTTTAGCATGGTATTCACAGCCATGTATCTTGATGTATTTGCAATTCTTACGTAATTACAGGCATTTATCGAGTTTATCAAACTGAAAGATGATCCCAAAGAATGGAAACAAGTGCTTTTATTTAAGAGGACTTTGATGCACATCAAAATTAACACTTTCTTTTGATATTTGCAATGGGTTTTTTTGATTGTTCAGTTTTCAATGGATTTGTATCATAAACCAGTTCCTTCTAAAACATCAGATTTTTCACTACAATTAGCATTATGTTTGCAAATACTGAAATTCAAACTACAAAAGGGACGTCAACATTCATTTTCATGTGCCTCAAAATATGTTCATCTTTTGTGCCATTTATGTTCTTGCATGATTGTAATATGTTGTATTTGGTAGCTTAACAGTTTTTATAGGGTGTGATTTTTCTGGTGGAGCACAGAACCATGGATGGGGAAAGATGGAATATTTGCCCATCTGTAACATTAACTCTTTCTCTTAAATCCTAGTCACTCCAGTTTCCTTCTGTACCTCACTGTACTGAATTATTCTATCAGTAGCCTCTCAAAGAGGTATCACGAGGCAGAGATTACTATTATATATAATTTTAATAACTCCATAAGGCACTATATGGATGCCAGGTGTCCCTTCTGTTGTGCTTATCATCCTTAATAATGGTTGTCAATGAGATAAAAAGTACTGATCATTGGAACAGAACTAAATTTCTGTTCTCCTAAATTTCTGACTATAATCCTGGGCTCAGAAATAGTGTTGATCAGCAGGAAAAGGAAGAACTAAGACTCTAGGCATCTTTCATTCCTTGTTTCCATGGGTGTGCTCAGGCTATCTGCAAGTCAAGAAAATCTACCCATTTCTGGTTTGGGTAACTTAAAGTTTAGCCATTTCTTATGTACACCAAACAAATTAATTTCCCTATTTTAGAGCTTGCTGGTGTACCAATGAGTATTTGTGAAAGCATAGCTGTCCTGTCCTGTTAGTTACAGGGGGAAGATTTGGACCACAAGACACCCTTTCCAGTTATTATAGCAAAAAGCTGAACATCGACTTGGATAGCAAAGGTTTTCTAGGGACAATAAAGGCACAAAGTGTGAAGGAAATAGCAGAGACATGACAGACCTTGGCTGGTGTTCTCTCCTTAGCCTGAGTGACAGGAAAGAAAGTTTTCCTCCATGTTATACATCCTTCTGTGCTGTCAGACTCAGGAGATTTCTCACACACTGAAGTGCTTTGCAGCATTAAAAATGGACTTGTCCTATACTGAAGTACCACTCATTTCAATAGATGGTTTTCATTGCAGTCCAAACTACCAAAATTGTTGAGAAAAGACTTCTCAGTCTGTAACTACTATGATATATTAACACTTATGCTGGTTTATTATTAAAGTTTAATTTACATTACGCAAGTATTGAATTTTTTTGGTCAAATCATGTTGTGTATTTGGGCCACAGAATTCGAAAACATGGTCAGCTATTGATGGGATGCTGATGTCTTAGAACAGGTAATATATGGAAACTGTTGGCTGCAGTTTTCTACTGTTAAACTTGTCACATGGTCTCACAGTGCACCTTCTCTATAAACTCCTTCATATCTATTCTGAAATCCTCCAGTGTAATAAGGTGGACAAGTCAACTTCAAAGACATTTTTTCAAGGTTTTTGTTTAATTTTTGTCATTGTTTTTATGGTTTTAATATCATAATATGCTGCATGTCATGTCATTTGTTATTTTAATAGCATGTCTCATCATGAATTTAATTTTTAACTAAATAATTAACTCATTATCAGGTTTTCAGACGTCCAGGTATCTATTAAATACGTCCCGTTGTATTTTATGTGTACTTGTTCTTGCTTTAACAAAACCATTTCCATTTCCATAAATGTTAATTTTGGTTTAATCTGGCTGATCTAATGTTTTATTAATTTCTCTGCAGCCAACAAATTACGCCAATCCAGTATATGCAAAGTTATACGTGGATGGACAAAACTGTCGGAACTCCTTAGCAAGTGTTGATGAAAGAAGAGAACTTCTTCCAAAGAAAATAGATATTGGGATAAGGGAGACTGTGGCATAATCTGCTGTTACCTTTTATACTCTGTATAAATGTATAAAATATAAGGATTACTTTTCTATGTACCAACAGTATTATAATTGTTTTGGCATCAGCATTACCTCTGTTTTTTGTTTGGTTGATTGTTTTCTGGGTTTTTCTTTTGCTGATGACTTTTGACTGACCATTTGTAAGGTATTTTTATGAAAAAGAAACTGCACTACGGTACAATTTACAACAATGCTGCTGAAATAACACACCTTTAAATTTGTTAAAATGGCAAACAACGTATTCGTTTGTAGCGTGAAAATGAGCAATCTATTTTCTATGAACTTTTTTGGTTCTACTTAATCGATGAAGATGGTATCTGCACTTTTTCATTATGTAGTCTGGAAGCTGTAGTACAGTGTGTAACTTTGTTTATTTTAAATGGTGGAAGAATGATTGAATGGTCTACTCTCTTCTTTGTGCCCATTAGAATTTCTCTTCAGATCCTGATTGAAGCTAGATAACCTTTCACAAACAAACATAACTTGCTTTTAAATTAGCTTTAGGTTGCCAAGAAGTAAACAAGACTATAGAGATGAGACATCTAATGATCTGCATGAACACAATGATTATGTTTCAGAAATTTCAGTGACTGTACATGATATACTAAACATATATACCATGTAAACAAGCTTTGTATTTATTAAAACCTTATAGAACATAGTAAAGATATATCTTGGAAGCTGAAACCTTACTTGCTGTGGGACAAAGCATCTGAACTCCAACAGTCCTGTAGGACAGTAGCCACCCTAGAGCACAAGAGGGCATTGCCTACACATGTGTTACGTTTTTTCACTTAATCACACGCATTACTTA
>JAWWES010000171.1:4682585-4761918 GCA_035583135.1 Lophotriccus pileatus
GTGGTATTGTGGAGGTGAAACGAACCAAACTGCATATTAGTGAAACCTTGCCAAAGCCCAAGTTTCAGTAGTCTGGGTTGAAAGTCAAAATCCAGTTCTCAAAAGTGAAAAGCATCAGTTTCCAGCACTTCTCTGACCTGGTCTTCTTTCTGTTGTTGCTAAGAGGCGAAATCTGACTCACCTTTTTTAATTTTGAGGGAAATAAAGGATACAATTGCTTTCAGGTTTGAACTGAATCAAAATATTTTATACATAACTTTAAAGGCACAAAAGACGTATTCACACATATACTGTGGAGGATTCTTCCTTCCTCTGCTAGACATGACTGACTTTTAGCTATCATAATATATTAACCTAACAGATTAAATATGTTTGTGGTTGCTCTTTATTCCCTTTGTACAAGCATTACAAAAATAACTGCTGTTTTATAAAAGATTTTTGTTGTACTATTGTGCATGCATACTACCTATTTCTAAACTTTGCCATATTGGGGCCTTTATAAAACTCTTGATTTATGTAATACTAGTGCAATTTTGCTTGAACAATGTTATGCATATCATAAACTTTTTCAGGTTCTTGTTTAAGTACATTTTTTTAAATTGAACAGTATTTTTCATTTTGGTTATAACAGTCATTTTGCCTATGTTTCTACAATGAAGTGTTAAATACTTTATAAAAAAATTGTTGACTGATTTATTTAAATGAAAAATCTACATACTTAATTCAGTGTGTTGACTAATTTTTAAATTTAACTTATAAAATAACAACTAAAAAAGAGCAAATTGAAGCAAAAGAACATTACTTTGTACAAATGGCTAAATCCTTTTTCTTAATAACAATTTTTTGCTTTTTATACAAATTCTGTTTGAATGTTTTTGCAGCTCTGCACGTGTTTGGATAACTTAGGTGTATAGCTGTACATTATGTCAATAGAATTTTAAAACTATTATTTTTTCTATAAAAATACTGTATTAAATAGTTTCATACCACTCAGCTATGATTCCACAGGTTCTGCCTTTATTACACTGACATCATCAGAGAGGGATTAGGCCCTCATTTTTTTCCATAGTTAAAGTTGTTATTTGGTGTAAGTAGTTGGACATTTCAGAAACGTTATTACTGTTTATTTTCTGGGAGAGAATCTCTTCAATACTCAGGTAGACCTAAATTTTAACTAGTGGGTGTACAAGTAACATGAGGTTGAAATCATGAGCTCATGACATTTACTTTCTGTGATGTCTCGTGTTTCCTTTCAGTGAGACATTTTTATTCACTTTACCCTCGCTTAAGAGCAAATTATTTTTAAAAAATTAAATGTATTTATTTCCTTAGAAATACACAGTTGATGTCAGTGGAGCTATTAGATATTAGATCAGAATACAGTTGTAAGTATGTAGCAGCATTTTGATGGAGATATTGAGCTCTACCACTGCCATGCTTGAAGATCTTTACAAATCAGTGTAATAATCCCCAATGGATTTCTTGTTTGTTTTGTTTGTTGTTGTTTTTTTTTTATTATTTTACTTCTCAAAGTTCTCCACAGGAATTGTTTCCACAATCTTTTAACAGTCCCAGAATCCACAGGCTCTGGTGCTGTGCAGAACACACAAGCAGCTGAAGGGTGAAAGATTGAGAACCTGATCAACAGCCTGTATGTGCATCCTCCTAAGTTCAGTAAAATATTTTTGGGCATGAAATTCTATAAAATTTTACAGGCAATAAGAAAAAAGCATTTAACTTTCTACATTTCCACATCCTTCTTGATGTTATTAATGCCACACTATTTGTGTTTTAAGTCGACACAAAATTAGAACGAGAAAAACCTGGCTAAATATGCCTGCATCACTGATTAAGGCACCTGTTTCTTCAGGGTGTAGTTGCAAGACTTTTTCTGGTTGCTTTCCTGTGAAAGCATTAAGTACTAACAGTCATCTGAAATGATAGTATTGTTCTATTTCATGGAATTCATCAGCATAAAATTTTTCTTCCACAGTACTGACGATTTTTTCTTAGCAGTGTGAAGCAGTCTGTGGGTTCCATAAATACCAGGTATTAAAATTATTCAGGGAAATTATGATAAATCTAACCCTGAAATACACAGTTCATTGACGTTTTACTCTTAGGCTAAGGAATAGCCACATTTTTATTCAACAGAAAACAAAAATACATGTGAACTTGAAGGGGGACATGATGTGCTCCATCACAAACCAGGTTCTAAAGTTCTTTGCTGAATGGAGAATCTCTATGAAAAAACTATGGAAAAAAAAGGAAGAAAAGGAAAAAAGCTCTTGTGCCAAACTTTTATTAATTCTAATGGATCTTTTTCTTTTCCCACAGAGGTTATATTAGTTACTTATATACCAGTGCTCTGGAGTCTCTGCCTCCTGATAGGCCTCTTGGTCTATGCATGTGTTTGCATAAACACTAAATTATGACACAAAAGTTCAACATGACAAATCAAGATGGGTGATGCTCTTGTTACTCTGATTATTCATTCTACACAACTGAGATTACCATCATGATTGCAGTCCTGGGAAGCTCATTTGAGAATATTTATTTCGCTTTGCATTTTTAAATTGGTTTGTTTTTTTGGTTTATTTTTCATTTCCAAGACAGTCATGGTGTTTGATGTTTGCAGAAGCAAAGCTCTGCAGTGGAATGCTTTTAGAATTTCTACCTAAGTTTATTTTCTAACAGTGAGGTTGTGGAGAAGGTCCTAATATAACAGCAATTATTTAATGTAGTGATCAGAATCAGTGCAGTCACGTGCATTAATTGAATTTTGTGTAAACACATTTCAGAAGATTTATTGCACATGTAAGTGCATAATGTATCAGAATAGAACCAAGTATCTTCTCATGCATCCCTCTTTTTGGAGGATGAAAAGATGATACAGGAAAGCAATGTCAGTGATGATAAAATGTCCTCAAGGTAGTTGGCCTTAAGAGTAAAGAAACCTTTCACATGGAACAAGCAGACCAACGGTGAATCTTGTCTGTCTAGTCCTGGGTCTCTCTGCAAAAGTGTTGAGGCATTTGGAATGTTTCAAGTCTTAGATGGGCAGAAGGATGGGTGATGGAGAAAATGGTAATTTATCATCCTGGTTCTACAATTTATTGTGCTTACCATTTCCTCATGTGAAATACAGATGTCTTGAAATTACTGGTTCTAATTTAGTGCCCATATTGTAAGGTGACAAAAAGGAGGGAAAAAAAGCATAAAACACCTTTTTGCTTCCCTATGCCAGCTGCATATCACTTAGTTCATGTCGTGTCTCTCATGACCTGACAGTGGCCTTCAAAGAAGTGCTTGTGTAGAGGGAACTGTCTGCGGGCCTCAAAAAGATGTTAAATGAGTTTTTTCTGGAAAGAAGATGATACTACTATCCTACTGCCTGCTACAAAACCCAATAATGATCCATTTTTGAAAAACAAAACAAACCAAACCAAACAACCCCCCTCTCAAAAAAAGTATTTTTAAAATATCAAGATATGTACCTATACACAATGTGTATGGTATCAGAGCTGATGTGTAGTTACTCTGAGTAAAAACTCATTTTCACAGATGAGTAGAAAAGTAGGACTGAAACTACCATGGAAACTCAAGGGAATTATTAATTTAGGATTACTGTTAAGCTCTTTTAAAGTGTGTGTTCAAGCTGGAGGGGGAAAAAAAGGATTATACAAGCTGGTTGTTGCATTTTTCTTACAATATTTTTTAAACAAACAATTTTGAATATTACAAGATCTGGCACCACTAAAGATTTCAGACAAGGAACTGTGTAGTCCAACAGTTTCTCATCCAACAGCTTCTCACTCTTGTTTCATGTTGGTAGTGCACAAACAGCAATCTCTTGTCACATAAGTAGGTGTTTGATGATTCATTAGTGATAAACAGAATAAGAGAAGCGTGTGTAGATTCACAAAAGCAAAAACTGAAGAGATGATCTGCTCAACAGATGAGTGTTCAGGCACCTCAGTAGCTCAGGAGGTTGGCAAGGGATTGGACTTGAGCCTTTGGGGAGGGGTTTTCATCTTATTGACACAGCTGGATGTGCTGATGTTTAAATCAGGTGACCTGTGTGTGCTGCACACCAAGCTCTGTAACCAGGGCCTAAATCAGGACAGGAGCCTCAGTGGTCCTGCTCTGTCCAAAGAGCAGCAGACAATGACAACACACAGTTTGAATTCCATTGGTGACTAAGGTTTGGGCACCCCCCACAGGGCTAATAAGGTATCCTTACCTTATGGATGGTATCCTTACCTTATGGATGGTATCCTTACCTTATGGTGGTGGAGTGTTGGTCTATTAGAAAAGCAGGGATGAAGCCTTTCCTTCATGGGTGCGGGAAGCATGGCCAGGTGACCATTCCTCTGACTGGAGTGCACCACCACCTTGGAGACAGTTTCCCCGGATAATTGGTGTGTCTGGCTTGTGTGTCAGACTTGAGCAAACTAAGTCGGCTCCCATGGTGGTCAGAGCAGCTGCTTGGAGCTCCATTCTCACCACTAACAGGTCTTACTCCCAGCAGGAGGCTGCTTGTCCCCTGACAAGCCTGCAGCTTCCCCTGAGAAATGGATACAGATTGGATGAACTCCTTGGTTTTCCTCTGGGGTGTGCTGATTGTATGTAACTCACAGCCACACCTGTCTGTGTTTCACTTCCAAGAAACAGGGCATGGAAAACATTGTGACTTCATTTGAGAGCAAAAAAAAAGGTTTACTCCCCTTTTCCTTTCATAAAATCTCAAAAGATACCGTGAAAGCTTAGACATATCCTTGTGGATGATGTGCCTACAGTGTTTGCCTGCAGACATGCTTCCAGTGTGAGGCAAAAGATAAAGAGAAGCAGTGCCAGGTAAGTGACCTTTCTATCCAGAGGGGAGTGATGCTGTTAAACTGTTTGGATACAATGAGTGTGTCCTGCACTGCGTTTTGCTGGAGCAAGTCTCTAAACTGGTTTTCTGCCTGTGTGTCTGAGGGGGTCTTGATAATTTAATGCAAAGAGTTTTTCCTGAGACACCACAGTGCTCACTGCTGGGCAGTGCCTGACAGCAGGATGCTGATATCTCAGTCTGCCTGTCCTCTGAGGTTGGGAACTGACACTACACAGGTTGTAGGTGGCCCTTTTTACTGGGATTTGTCCTTCCTAGTGACTCACACGACTCCCAGATTTCAAGCAGTGGCTCCCAATGTTGGCAAGTGTGAAGTACAGCAAATAGACCTTTGGAATTATACACTGCTGGATAATGATACACTGTCACTGTGAACCTACCAAAAAAACTCCCCAAAACCAAAAAACAAACAAACAAACAAAAAACCAAACAAAACCCCAACCCAAACCAAAAAAACAAACAAACAAACAAACAAAAAACCCCAAACCAAACAAAAAAAAAGAGACCACCAAAAAATCCAAAAACAAAACAAAAAAATCCCCACATATTTTATCTGTTGACTCTAAAGCCCAGATCTTGACAAGAGCTTTGGTATTATTTCCATAGCTGACATCCTTGTCCAGAACTTGCTGTCTTGTAATTAGCAAACCCTCTCCTGTGGGAGCTGGCTCCCATAGTCTCCAGAAATTTGATACTCTGGAAGCCTTGAAAAAGTTTGGAGGGAGGTGCTTAATATCAGTTTGGGAAATGCCCAACAGAAATTCTGCACACTTGTGAAACATGATATAAGTATTTTGTAAATCAGGAACCTCAAACCTACGGAAGTGTCAGCATAGCAGGTACAGTCCTGTTGTTATTTTGAAGTGATAGATGTCCATAACCAATTTTCTTTTAAATGGAAAAGGAAGCAATGTTTAATTGATGTTCCCACATACTGGGGGAAGGGTCTGCCACATTTTATACATCAGAAGAGATACCCTTCAGGAAGAATAGAACAAGATGTGAGGAGTGGTCTGTCTTAAGTTAAGGTTGCCCTTCTCCAGACACATCTGTAGATCTGAATCTCTCTCTTTTACCCCATCCAAAAATATGATGTGGATATCCTGCACTAGCAGGTGTCTACATTCATAAATGCTCAGCTTTAAAAGTCTGATCTTATCTGCTGCTTTTCATAGTAAGAGGATTGTAGGATCCAGTTAGTTTTAAGGTGCCCACTGCATCCTCCAGCAATCAGAGCCCATTTGTTGAACTACTCTAAGCCATGAAATTATGCAGTGCTGCACATCTGTCCTTACTGCAGGAGTCATACTACTCCAACTACAGATCCTTGGTAGCCATTTGAATTTGTTTTATGCAGTAAGACCATACCAGGTCTCTTTGTACAAGAGAATCAATCACTGGGCAGTAAAGGCTGTGCTTCATGTGAGCTCCCCAGGGCTGGTGTGCAGCCCCTGCTTCCCCAGGCTGGAGATCCCATGGACCTTTGGTGCCCTTTCCACTGGCTGTGGTGAGCTAAGGAGGTACAAAAAAAAACCCATCTACCCTTTAGGGCATTGCAGTGTAATAGACAGCCTGAAAATAGGTCTGTCATAAAGAGAGAGTGACCTTCTTGGGATTTGTCTGCGTGTGCGTGATTGGGTTCAGACGTTGCTCTGATGTGTCTTATCTGACGCTTTTCAGAAGATGTTAAGCCTTTGTGAAATATGTGTGATGATTTTCTGCATATATTTAGCTATATTACTCATCTTGAAATTCCTGAAGTCCAGGTAGTTCATTGCCCTGAACTGTATTTTAAAGTAAACTATTCTACAATTGTAGCTTTAGTTCAATTTTTCTTTAGTTTGTTTCCCACACTGCAGAGTCAGATATATTTTTCCCCTATTCTTAATGAACGTGAATATAATAAAACATAATGTCTAATTTGAGATTGATATTATATATATACTACCAAGTTGTGTCTGGCAGGATTGTTGTCCTTTTTTCTGCTTAAAATTAAAACATTAATGTAGCTTTCAGTGATAGGTATTAAACATCTTTATAAATATTTGAAAAGATGCTGTTCAGTGAACTGTGCAAGGCAGGAGGCTGACCTCACACAGCTAATTAATTACCACAATCAGAGGAACTCCAGACAAAGTATCCTCTCCAGCAATTTGAGAGGTAATTAACATTCATGTCTCGCAAAAGTCACTTGACTTCCAATTACGATTAAATATGCAAGGTCATGGGGACACAGCAAGTGGAAGAGCTGAAAGCAATCCCCTAGTATGGTGGCAGCAGTTGGGAAGTTATGTCAGGCACTGAAGGACTTCAAGAAATATGGATTACATGTCATCGTGTCCCACTGTGCTGGGTGAAGGACTGATGGAGAACATCTCCACCAACGTTTTTGACCTCACTTCTTTTGACTGGCAAAATTCTTTGGATCAGCACAATTCTTAAGTTGTTATTTCCAAAACTGAATCACACTGGACAGTTGCAGTTGTTCATAGGCCTCAGCAAAATATTGCCTACCCAGTTTTAAGAGTATCTGTCAAACTGTGTGACTGCTCTCATGCATTTTAGTATCAAATGGAAAAGTCTTACAAGGCTGAGCAACATCTCTTGTCACTGAAAAGTCCTAATTAAGCACATCTGACGGGACATCAGTGCTCTTCCTTAAGGAATATCAAAATTGAATGAAACAATATTACATTACTTTTAAGGGACTATGATCAGCAGGGCGACCCCCTTTTTTTCATACTAAGTCCATACATCCATTACTATCTGTGTCTACTGCTATAAATATTTTAAAATGAAAATAACATATTTTAATATTTGAAAATAATATTTTGCTCTCTCATATATTTTAAAAGTAGACTTTAAAAATACATATTATTTTGGAAAATGAATGTTTTAATGAAGTTAGAAAATAATTGAGGTTAACAAGTACATTAAATGAAAGAGCAAGTCGTTTACCATAATGACAATTTAATCAAAAAACAGCAATCATATTGTCTGTTTAAACAGCCATATCCCATAAATGCAGTTTGACAGCCTAAATTCTGTCACATATTAGTAGATCACATCCTATTTTTGTGGACATCATTATTATCAGAACAATTGTTACAGTCCACCGAAGAGAAAAATGCTGAGGTCAGTCACCCAACGCTCGTTGTCACTCTGGGTGTTAATTGCTACCATGTCAGCCAGGAACAAGCAATAACCTGTGAACATTGAAACTCCATTTCAATGCTGCCTCAAGTGTGTTTATTTGTACAGCATGATGTAAAATATTAAAGGACATTTCACCCTGAGAGGGTGACTCTCCAAAGGAGAGGAGGTAAGAAACGTTACCCTTCACTGGGACAAGCAGCAGTTAATTAGTCCATCAGGAAAAGAGATGCCTCTCGACCTAATAATGCAACAGTTGTGTCTCAGAGGAAGTGAAACGAGGAGCTTCTTAATTAAGAAAGAACCACCTACACAGTCTTATAACAGCAAGTTTCAGAGAGCAAGATTAAATCTGGGCCGAGCCATTGGGGAACTCAAAAAACTTGCTTGGCCCCATGAACAAGTGAAAGGAACTTAGAAGGGACTGTCTCCAAAGCTGCCACTTCAGAGGTGGAAGGAAAAGGATGTGCAGCAAAAGGATGAAGGCTCCAGGAGGTGCACGGAAAACCACATGCAACTTACCTAAAATTCAAAAGAAAAGAGGAGAAAGAATAAGATTTATGATTTGGGGGGTTTGGTCATTTGCAACTATTTTGAATGTTGATATTGTGAAGAAGTACCTGTGCTTATATTTTCCCTCAGCTGGCTGAAGCTTTGAGGGAGGGCAAAGTACAAGATAACAATCAGGCACTCCACACATGAAGGCATGGTAAAACTATTTAAACATAAACATGATTACTACCTCTTAACAGTTTCCTTGGCTTCTCAGGGCATCCTTGAGAGGCTCCACAGGGCACCTGAAAAAACCTTCACTGACGATGCACAAGCCCTGATGAGGGATTCCACCTCAGGAATCAGGATGAAGTCAGGACAGGATGAAGTCTCCTCCCCTCTGTTGGGGATCCAGAAGGTTCCACCAGCAGGCTGAAAGATACCCAGGACCTCACGTGAACCCTAAATATCTCCAGGGACTCTTGTTACAAAGATTTTGTGTCACTTTCTGTGCAATCAGCATCAGAAATAATAGTGCCATGGTACACAAGCAGGGCTGAGGCCAGGATTCAGTGTCCCACATTCTGCTGCTTGCAGATGAAAAATACTAACAGCATTGCAGTGCAGAAGTGGAAACAGTTATACCCCAGTACTTCCCAATTAATTAATCAATTTTGGCCATCTGGGTATTCTGTTTCAAGTTGCTTGGAATATTTAACCAAGAGAAAGAGTCTAGCCAGTAAATCACATTATATATGAGATGAGATGCTTTTAATTCCTGTTTTCAGTGATTTTCGAGGGTATCTATGAGTAACCAAAGCCTGTAGGACTCAGCTACCAGCAACATCTTATTTCTTAAATTGTTTTCAACACTTCCTTATTCATATTCTAAATACTCAAATGCATTTCTATGTCTTAAATGTTTTCATAGGTTTTTTTTTTTTACTTCCTACTATCTATGAAGCGGTTCCCTGGCAGGTTGAAAAACGTCAGGGAAATTAACTGGATTTCCATGGACACGGATATTATGAAATAGAGTTCTTTGTACGGAGCTGTTGCTTTTATTTCTACTTACCGTAATTTTAGAGTTAGAATTACAGTTAAAAAACCTTGTGATGTTTTAGAAGATCTGAATGACAGAAAAATGGAGTCATATTCATTACAGATGACAGAAACCCTGTGGACAGCACTGAGGGAGGGAACTATTTAATTAACAATAACAAATACAGAATCACAGGGCTTGACAGTACCTCAGGCAGTCTTATTGCCCTCTCTGTGTTTCCCAAACAGCATCAGCTACAGCTCAGCCAGCCCCTATAGGCATTTCTCCAGAATTTTTGAAGAGTGACAGCAATGTCCTTAAACAGCCAATTTCAGCACTTGCTGTCCTTTTTCTTTTTTTTTTTTCTTTTGATCACTCATATGTCTCAGTTTCCACTGCTGAAGTTTAAAGCTGCTTGTCTTATCCATCATGGACAAACCATAATTCTTTCTACAGCCTTTGAGAAAGTGAAGAGTTAAAACAAAGCAGGGATGACCCCATTAGGGTGTGTGCACATCTTGGTCCTATTCCACGTCTCACGAGCACAGAGGAGCCTGCTGGAATGTCATCCCCAACCAGGCTGTGGGTGGCAGCATGAAGACCAAAGGTGTTATGTTTTCCTCTTTCACTGCAGCTGGACATCAGAGAGTCACATAGACAATATCTGATGTGTCTAATAAGTTGGACTCTGATCCTCGTCAGTTACTTCACACTTGGGATATTCTATGACAACATAGACAATGTACCTAATTCCATTATATCTATACCTATAAGAAAAAGATTTGGTGCTGCAGAGCATTCTGAATCATTTTTGCAGGAGAAACTCTGAGCTTTACCAGGTCTGTGCTGCCTCCCCTGCCCGGGCTCATTTCCCAGCAGCAAGCTGAATCTACTGGAGCATCAGTAACACAGTATTGGAGGCCAGTAACACAGATCAGGAATGCTGATAGCACAACAAAACTCCTAAGTACAATCAATTGAAATACTAACTCTATGGAATTTAGGACTATTTTAACAGGGTTGCTGAAAGAAGGTCATAGCTAATCCACAGGACCGGAATGGGTCATTGATAAAATGACACCCATGGCTTTATAAACATCTTACCCCAAAGAACAGCTTAAGGGGTCATTTGATCAGACTCTGCAGACCCCTCCATGAGACAGATTATAGAGCATTCTGGAATCTATGGGATTATTTAGAACCAGGTGAGTGAAATTTGATGAAATTTGATGATGTTCAGGATAGAAATGTGTTTTCGTTTAGTTGTGAGGTTTTGGTTTTGATCAGTGTGAATATTTACCCCACAATCAAATTACCAAGGTTTACTATTGCAATCTGCACCACTGGAATTTTTTAAAGCAAAACTAAATGTTTTGCTAAGCAGATAATGCTATAATTCAGCCTCGATTTAATTCAAGTAGTTCCTACATTATACGATGGGTAAATCCAGAAGTTCACAATGTTCGGGTCAGGTGACTGTGATTCTATTTCCAAATAGAAGTGGTCAAAAACCTCCTGAGAGGGGCAACATTCCCCACAAAACCCACTCACCAAACACCAGTGATGTTCTTTTTCATGTTTTATTTCAGAACAGTGCCACTTCATCTTCTAGGATAAAAATTATGGTGATAAGCTGCAAGTCACTCATTTTACTCACATAACAAGCTGGCCTTAATGGGCACAACCGTATTCTAAATGCAGAGCCACAGGGACGTGTGTGATTCACTTGCCTGGTGATACTCGTGGCATCAGCAAGAAAGCAGTGATGTGCTCCAGTTGTAGTTCCCAAGATGAGTGAGTCCAGTAACAACTTAGTACTAATAACTGACTGTAAGAAGTGCAACTGCTCTTACTCAGAATGCTGAGGAAGAACAAGCCTTGGTATTTACTGAGTAGCTGGTGCTGGAATTCAGTAATTAGTCAAATAATGTTAAATCTATCTCTCTCTCTCTCCTTCTGATGTCTCTTGCGTTCACTCTCACCTCCACTTTGTGCTCCTCTGGGCATCACTCAGGAGCTCCAGAGGCTGGACAGCTTGGCTGGCTGGTCTGGCTCGCTTCCCTCAGGGATTGTGGCAATCTTACATAGTAGTGAAATTCCTGGAAAGTTAGATTTATAGAGGATACACAGGGAAACACACATTTATGATAATAAGGTCATCTTTTAATTCAGTTTTCATTGCTGTCACTTCATGGAAATTGTTTGTTCTCATTGAAAACTCTTCCTGACCTAACCTAGAGCAGCCTTGAAAGGAAAGCTCTCCATTATCTTACTGCTTTCCCTGCAATTCCAGTTTGGAAAGCTTTTAAGAATTCTCTGTACCTGTTCAGCTTCCTAAACTTGGGGGAACTTGGCAGAGATGGAACTACTTTACTTGATACTGCTCATGATGCTGCTTAGCTTTGTATTTGGATATCAAAAATACTTTTTTAGATATTTCTTGTGTCAGCAAGAGATGTGGTGACACTTGGTTTTAGGAATTTCAGAATATTTGGGATTATCTTGCTACAGAAACAAGTGGATATCTTATAAAGTTCAGGTACATGGGCAGGAAAAAAAATCTGATTTTCATAGGCTAGTCTCACGTAATTAAGTCTCTAATAGGAAATAGATATTTACATAATCTGCTCCTTATGAGCGCTCTGAATTCCCAGTTTGCCAGGATCCGAGCATTATTTTGATATAAGTAACATGTAATCAGTGCCCACTACACAGCTGTTTGGGGGGCTTTCCTCAGACTATGGCAAAGAAAAATGCCACCCATAAGGACTAAACAGCTTTACTCATAAAGCATTGCGAGTGTGGAATTTTAATCTAATCTATTTAACTATATTATCAACATGCCTTAAGCTGATTAAATCAGCTTCTTTATGCTCTAGGATTTAAAATGCTGTCTCTGGATGTTTCATGTGTGAGCTTGCAGTTCATCCAGTGTGTGTGGGAATGTACAGCAGAAATTAAAGACTGCTCAAAATTCTGTGCAGCAAACCTGCTTCTTAATGACAGAATTTTTTTTTTTAGGTTCACTGTGCAGTCAGGGCACATGAGTTTGGGTTTTTTTTCCTGAACCAAGTTTACTGCTGAAGGTAGCAATGTATTTCCCACTAAAGCATAAACCTGCAGGCTGAAACCCTTGTAAGAACACACAGCGTTGCTACTGAGAGTACTCAAGTGAAAAATTTGAAATATTATGTATTTTAAAGTGTTTGTAAAACCCTGTTGCCCCTTGGTTTGCTGATACATACAGGCTCCCTGTTTACTTTCATTTTTCAACAACAATAATGTCACTGGAGTGAACGTTGTTTGGACACTGCTGGTGGGCACCTGGATTTGAAATGATGGTCACAGAACAAAGGCCAAAAAAGAAATTAGGTCTTCAGTCTGTCAGAGCAGCATCATCTTCTCCACAAAGCCTGGAGGAAACCTTGTTTTTCCAGTGTACACCCCAGGACATTCCATGACTGAATGCTCTAAGTAACAGTTTGTCCTTTTGCTGATCTCATGAGCTCTTTTGTGCATTGATGGAGCTTTTTGCTGTCCCATATGAAGTATTGCCCAAACGGAAGAGATGGGAAATACCCCACCCCCTGGAGCAGAGGCTGGTCTTGGCAAGGAGTACTCCTGTACATACACCAAAATTTCACAGAAAAGAGTTTCAAACTGTTTCACGGGGCCTCTACTTTCCCATCTTCATTCTCAATAGTTTTTGCTCCTGAGTCTATTTTATAAATTTGAAGTGTATTCAGAAAATTTCACTAGGAAAACACGTTGATCTAAAGTGAATGCTTAGATTTTAACCAAGACTACAATATATAGAGTATATCTGCTGGAAGAAAGAAAAATCTAGTTCTTGGGAGACAGAGAATTTAATTAACTTGAGTTACCTCACTTACTGCTGTATTCATAGACCCAATTTCAATTCTCTTTGACATACCTTTTAAAAAACCCATTGTTGTGAAAACTAAAGTGCAGCTTCACTACTAAAAGTCATTTTGAGTTGCTGCTTTTCTCTGCCACATTAAAGTTCAGTACATGTTGAACAGGGAGCCCTGCTTGGTTCCTGAGCCCAGAGAGCTTGGGCTGAAAGCAGCACAAGGTAATTTAATGTAATTTAATTTTCAACTGGTATTTTTAGTAGAATTCCTATGATTTTGTTTCCTACACTGTTTATCATGGAGATACAGCTGGCAAACATGGTGTTGGCACTTAACAGAGATAGAAATTGCATAACAAATATTTTGCCTCACCACTTGACTCTTTTTCATCTGGGCTGTGTATGTCCTATTCATGCAAATATTCTGTAAGCCTGGGACTCTTAGTGACTAATATGAACTATGCTCATAAATCCTGGGCTATGGTGGTTGTGCCACAGCAGAGGACAGAGCAGTGGGAAGGCCCAGCTGGTGGCATTCTCACATAGAAGGTTAATTGTGCTTAATGAACCAATGAAGTAGAAAGCAAAAATTCACCCACTCCCAGCTTTAGCCTCTCCATGGCCCCCGTAAACTGTTCAGTGATACCATTTGCTGAGGAATAAAGGCTGCAGGAGGCTGCTGTTAAGGGCAGGGCTTTGTGAAACTCGTATAATGCTCCTCTGGCTTTGCTATTGTTCTTTCTTCATCTATAAAAATAAGTTGGGGTGAGGCACTTTGCTACTGTGTGTGTGTATCCTGACTGGCTGCTGATGGGGGTGGCTGAAAGCTGAAAAGCTCCAAGCTATGGAAGCCAAAGCTCTAAGAGTGAAAGTCAATTTCAGCTCTTGCACAGTTTTTGTCCGTCTGAAAACCACCAGGGGCATTTGGTGAAAGATAAACTGTAACAAAACGAGAGCCTGGTTTCAAACATTTTGCCCACTTCTGGGGGCTCAGCTCATTTCTGCTCCACACACCAGATTCCTGTTCGTGACCATGGCCACCCTCGCCGAGATGACAATTCATCTGCCTGTGTCCCTGCACTTGCTGCTCCTGGGCTGGGGAAGCTAAACTGAACAAAACTTCCTTTTCTCGACTAATAATACCTGTGACTCTGAGGTGTGCTTACAGCAAATATCTCCTGTGCCAGTTTAAACCCACCAGTCTTCACTGTTTAATCAACTGCAAAAGCTGTTTATTGCTTTCTATACATGAGTGTCTCAACGATGAGCTTTAATTAACTGCATCAGCCTTGGCTGTCATTCGACACAGCTTTTATTGGAAAAGATGTTAAATCCCGTCTTTCATAACTGTGTCTAAAACACAGCTGTACTGAACTCTTTTAAATAGTAATTAGTTTCCATCACCTGTCTCTTATTCATTTCACATTTGTCCACGGGCAGCCTCATTAAAGTCCAGCACAACTTTCTTACACAGATACATCTCCCACCTCCTCGGCCAGGGTGGGGAAGCTCTGGCTCAAACTTGTTTGCTCCTCTCCTGGAGAGCAGTTGTGGGGCTGATTTGCACCAACCCAACCCTCTTTTGGGGCTGCTGCAGCTCCGTGAAAGTTGCCTCGTGCTGGGTGGCCCCTGCAGTGATTCCCAAGGTGGCAGTGCAGTGTCAGCCCTGGGTGAGCCTGAGACACTGAAAATTGCTCCAAGTCTGTCTTGGTCTTGCAAAGCCACTTTTTCCTCCTTGCCTTGCCTGGAGGTCCATAGTCCTTTAGTCCTTTCTCTCTCTCCTTTGTGCATGCCCAAGGCAAGGATGCATTGCCCGAGCATGCAGGCTGCTGCAGCATCCCAGGCAAGCAGCCTCTCCTCCCTCCTGGCCACTTCAGAGCTCCAAACTCCTCCCTCCCACTGGTGTATCCTCCTGGCTGCACTTCATCACATGGGATGTCATTTTCCTGGCTTTCCAGCCTGATTTAACCAACTGCTTACCCACCAGTGCAATATTTAATATTCCTCTTTTATATTCCTCTTCATAAATGTTAGGTTAGAGCTTTCTAATTCTACTGTTGTGGATCCTTGGAGAGTTTTTGGAAGGGAAAAGGATGTATTTCTCCGTTGCTTTAACCAGAAGCAGCCAGAAATCTGGAGGTGACATATCTGAACTGCTCCACTCCACTCCAGCCTTGTCCAGTGATTGTTCTCTGAGGACTGGATCACTCCCAAATACATTTGCTTTTGTGCAGCGCACAGAACCAAACCTCTCCCCTCCTGACACCTGAGCATCCCACCCCACCACTGCCAGCTCTCAGGTAGGAGGGCACCCAGCTAACAGGTTAGGAGGAAACCAAAATCAAAAAAAAAAAAAAAAAATCCAAAAAAGTATATCATGTTAACCCAAAACTGCTGCAGATTCTGGGCTTTTGTGTTCAGTTGTGAGGCTGAGTCATGGCACACACCTATGAATGTCCTCCAGGGCTTTTGTCTCAGTGTGAATTCGTGCTTCAAGCTGCCTTGACATTACAGAGCTCTAAATAGAGGATTGGAAACTATTGGAATAAATTTGCCCCCACAGGAGAGACCCAGATGGAAGGCTGTAAGAAGAATATTTAGTGTGTAGAAATGCACATTTCTATGCACCCTGATACTATTGCTGTTGTGATTGTGCCTGAAGTTTTCCCATAATTTCTAGTTTCTTTTAGGAGATGCTGTGAGACCCATCTTTCTGCATAATGTTATTTATTGATGATGCTGGCTTGAACTACCATGAAAGGGTCGTGCATTTATATTTAACATTTAATTATTGCTATTTTTTCAGGCCTTTGGAGAATGATATATTTTAATATTCCTATGATGCCTACTGTGAACTTGGCTACTCTTGCTTGTAATAGGAAAAACAACAACAAAATAAATCAGTCTTTCCTTTTTATCTTTATTATTCTAGAAGTGACCAAACCTACACAGCTGGCAGCTGCTTATGCTCGGGAGCCTTAATACCAAACTGCCCCTAAGAGCTCTCCGAGAAAGATGGTCCAGAAGCTGTCAAAATGGCTCATTTAGTGAGGAGACGAACTGCTTGTGGGAAAACCTTGCCACTAAATGGTTTCCTGTAAAATCCTAACAGCAGATGTGTGGATGTTTGGCTCTACTCCATGGGAGACACATCCTAAGGTCGAGATCAGGAATATTTTGAGACAACACATTAACGCCAAAGGGAGGGTAGGGATGATACATTCTATATCCTTTCTGGGAAAAAAATTCTCTAGCCTAGGTGCAGGCTACTCATAAGGAAGGAGAAATGATTTTTCTTCTTCTTTATATTTATGTAGGGTGTCTGTCGTGTGTTCCAGTGAAAGAGGAGCAAAATTTGCAGGTACCAGCTGTAACACCCTCATGGAAGTGCAGCTGGCATTGATGCTGCCACCACATCACACAGTCTGTGCTAGACAGGTGTGCACTGAGGAGAAGAAATATCTCTGAACCTTGTCCTCTCTCTCACAGCTAAAACACATTGGTTTTGTGAGCTCGTCCTCCCTTGCCAGCATACATCATGTTTTCTTCCCCCACGCTCACACTTCACTAATGCTATCAATAATATCCTCCTTCTTCCATATATTTCTATTTTTCATTTCTTCTGCTTCATTCCTGGTACTTTATCAAGCCCTGCTCCTTATTCATCTCCCTCTACCTGCAGCTTAAACACAGTGCAAAAGCTTTATAACTTGTATAGCCATTCTCCCAAATGCACCTGGGATGTGAGGGGGCTGAGGGGGTGCTGTCCTGGAGGGTGGCTCTTCCCTCAGTGCTGCCTTCCTTCACCCTGCTGTCCCCCAGCCCTGTCTTCAGAGCAGTTTTACCCCAACCCTCCTCCCTTTTACCTTCTGTGGGTACTGTGAAGGGGCAAAACCTCAGTGAGGGATGGGCACCTTCTCCTCCTCCAGCCAGGCATCCTTTCTTGTACACGCTGCTCTTTATCCAGAAGTAAGAAGCTCTTAAAAGTCAAAATAGAAATACCTGCATTGAAAAAAGGGCAGAGTTTGGTTGCTACTGGAAGAAGCTCATCTCTCCATTGGTTGGAAAGCGACATAGTGACTTTTGTAGTTAAAAGTGAGGAAAAATCATTCATGTTTTCCATAAAATTATACCTGTTCCCCAGTTGCATGAGAAGGAGTTTATCACACAAATGTATCCCAGCAGTGGTCACTGGGGCACAGGCTGTGCTGATGTCAAAGCTGCACATTTGCCAACTGCATGGTGCTTCAAAGCCACCTTTGCCTTCCAACCTGGACTTTTCCTCTCATTCCTATCCTACTCCTTTTACAGAAGTACAAAAGTAGCTCTCTTCCTGCATATGCAACACCCTCTTTGATCCTGCACAGGACCAGAGCCCAGCTCCATCCTGCCTCCTGCAGTGAAGCCAAAGATGAGGTGATGAGGTGATGAGGTGTCCCAAGCCAAGCCTTGCTGCCTGAATTGAGCAACCAGGCCATGGAGGGGCTTATTAATTTGGCAAAGCAGGAGCTGGTGGATGGAGCCCAGAGCTCTCAGGAAACCATTTGCTGCTGCCTGGGGTAGAGCTCGTTTCTCCTCCTCCTCCAGAAACTCTGCCTGGGCTCAGCCCCTTCCTGCTGCTGCTCCACCGCTGGTTTTGGGGGGCATGTGGTTATTTATTTGATTCCTTTCTCTGCAGCAGTCCAGCTGGAGATGCAAGATAATATCCGAAATAATTAAGCCGGGCTCACAGCACAGCTCCTGCTCCAAGACATCGGCAAGGGGAGGTGTGGGAATGGGAGATCAGAGCGTCAGAGAGCCGACAGCCGAGGCGGACACGAGAAGAATTATAGGCATTCAACAAACATTAAAAGGACAACAACACACTGGCTTATGGCTATTTAGTTTTTACGAGCGACTTTGGCAGTATTTTGTTTGAAGTTTTGATGGCCATATGTTTTCCAGGGGGGCACAGCGCTTTCCTCTGTTTGTAAACTGGGTTATAATTGAAATTGAATTTTTATGAAATCTACGTGAAATATGATAACACATTAAAACACTCTCCTTTGGAGAGTTTCCTCATTGATTTTTGTTGCATTAAATCTGTTTACACATCAAAGGAAAATATTGCGTTCTGTCTGTCTTCATTTCAGTCACACCCTTCCTTTTGTTTCCCAGAGACTACACATGGCAAAGTGAAATCCCCTCTGTTCAGAGCTCTTCCAGCACTCACACTTCTCTTAGTGAAATGATGCTTTACACTATAATTGGCCTTCTTTCTCCCATCTGCTTACCAAACCAGGAACTTTACAATGTCTTTTTCTTCCTTCATCTTTTCAGTAATTCAAGTATATTTACACGCTGGGACCAATCCTGCCCTACTGAAAATACATGGGATTTGATGGCTGACTTTGTGTCCATCAGGATCAGTCTGCTGTGGACAAAATCTGTAGCTGGAGTATACACAGTCATGGCTCAGTTCACTTCAGAGAAGCTGTGCAGATTTATCTGAGAATCTGTCCCTGGAAAAGATTTTTTTATTATAGCAGAAATAATTTTAAATTCAACCAGTATGTCCTATCTCAGGCTTTTCAGACATTGCTGTGAAGATCTGAGCTTTCCATGATTTAAAAATTTTGTGTGTGTGTGAAAATGCTGTTTTGTACATGCATATGTGTGTGTGTGAAACTATTTTCTATGGTATTGAAAAGTGTATGTGAAGACCAGAAATGGTGTGGGTGAAGGGAAAGCTTATTTTTAGCCTGGTACTAAGGCAGGAGTGAATCCATCTTAATGACCAAACTAAAATGGAAAGTATTCTTAGGACTGATAGCTGGATCTGTAAGGATAAACCTTCCCTCTTTACTCACAGGGCTCATGTCAGA
Source organism: Lophotriccus pileatus (assembly GCA_035583135.1). NCBI lineage: Eukaryota > Metazoa > Chordata > Aves > Passeriformes > Tyrannidae > Lophotriccus > Lophotriccus pileatus. The sequence goes on from JAWWES010000171.1 coordinate 4,701,905, forward strand.
GGACTGGTGTCGTGATAAGACTGGTGGTGCTTTCCAGCCCAGGCTGTGTGTGTGTGGAGTGAGGACAAAGACCCATTTCAGACCCAGAGGAAATGCTCTGCTTTGATGTTTTTCTCTGTCACTGTACAGATAATAGTTAAATGCTCTCACCAGTGCCTGTTGGGCTTGCCTCTGAGTTTAAGCTGAGCTCCAGCCAAATATTATTTTCATTTCTCTTCTGCAAGTTGCAAAACTGTCCTGATTTTAACTTCTCCTTGCGCTTGACTGGCTTCTATTTTCCTCTCTTTTCAGAGCATAAGGTGTGTTGTACTTATTTAGATTGTGGGCCCACCAAAGCTGACCCCACACGTAACCTGGAGAGCCTCCCTGGCAGAGGTCCATGGGGTGCTTGGGCATATCCATAGCTCTCTGCACTGCCTGGAGCACGGGATTGCATTGCCTTCGTTATCTTTGCTGCCATGGTGTGGCTACAAGTGCTTTTATTGGTGACAAAAATTATCTAACTGCTGATAAAACCCAGCAGAGGCACAGACCAACGTGGCTTTCTAGGTGGATGTGCTCCAAGCTGTCAGCAGGTTACTTGGTACATTTTCTCTTTGCTTTTCTTTGCTGTTTCCTTGTTCTGGTTAATTATTTTTTTTTTACATCTAAAAGATTTAAATTAAGACAAAGAGTATCTGGAGAAGAGGAGGCTGAGGTGTATCTGTGGGATTACCTTCTCTTCCTGAGGTGAAGGGGCATCAGCTTGTGATGCAGTGATGGCTTGGAAGGATAGAATGTGAAATAAATAAAACTACAACTAAATGTATTAGTATTTAGAAGCAGCACCTGAATGCTGAGGTCACCTCTAAAATGACTGTCCAGGCACTGAGAGAGAACAGTTCCCATTTTAAGGATAAGGTCTATTTGCACTGAGAGTAACCTCCCAAAATGTTAGACATGCTGTCTGCTGGGAAAATTCCTTTAAGGAACAGCAAAGCTAACACAGACAAATGTTTAATTGATTCACTTATATCATGAATTAGTGTCCTAGCAATAGCTTGTCAGGTGGCAAGGTAAATTGATATTTATTTTCAAATCAATATAGATCAGTATAAATGTTAACCTAGTGCTTTCTCTGAATACCACAATGCCCTGGCCCCAGGGATTTCTTCTCCCTCTCTCCTCCTGCCCATGGGAATGGTGAGAAAGTCCAAGATTTAGGGGTGACAAATATTGTGATATTTATTGCAAAGCCTGATGGAGACTTTGGTAACAGCAAATTTTTCTACCCACAGGCTGCTGGTCCAAAGGGGGCAACCTTCCTGCATGCCAGCAGGGAGAGATGCAGGGGGATTGTCCTGCATGTTGTAAAGAAATGGTGAGATGTATTGTGCCTGATTTGCTTCTTGGAAGAGTGGAAATAGGAGTGTAAAGTGTATTTTATAGCTAAGCAGTGGATTTCATTAGGTGTGACACAGTGACCCATGAGAAAGTTTAAGGGATTTACATTCCTAACCCTTATAAGCATTACAAAAACAAACAAACAAAACCCAACCAACCAATCAAAACAAAACCAAGCCCAAATCAAACAAGCAAACAAACAAAAAAAATTTTTATATGACAAAATTGAATGTCTTCCACTGTCTAATGCACTAAGCAGGGATGCCAGCTCTGCCCATACCTGTCTCTGTCTCCCAGGGCAGATGTGATGGGACCCAAACCAGCCCAGTCAGAGATGGGCTTCACTTGCCTTTTCCTAGTTGTAAGATTTCAAGAAAAACAGGGTGTTTTATATTAAAAGAGGAAAAAAAAAAGACACTAAAAAACCCCATAAAATATTTTTTTTTACCTTAAGTTCAAATCTGCACAGTATTTGCCATCTAAAACAAACAAATGAAAGTCCTAAAAGAAATAAGCTGAACTGAGAGAGAAAAAGAGCAAAAAAGGGTTTCTGAGCACCTCCTCCCCCCTCCCCTGCCACACTTGCAGGTCCCTGCTGCTTGTGGGATTTGCTGTTTCACTTCTGAGCTGCAGCAAACTGTGCACTCGTCTCTCATCTCTGGGCAGGTTTATTTGCTCGTCTCCTCTGAGGCCAAGCTCTTGGCTCCTCGTGCTTTACTGCAGCCTCTCTCCTCGAGCTGCATGCTCCCCGTCTGTAATTTCTCTCTTTCATGCCCCTACATCATGCAGGATTGGGGCAGGTGGCTCTCCCATGCCAGCCCTTCTGCTGCCTCCCTACCCCTGTGCATGTGGGGCCACTTGCTCCTCTCCCTCCTTTATGGGCCTCCAAATAAACTGGAAGGGAGACAAATCAAAACTGCAGCCTGTCAGAGTAGGTAGAAGGAAATAGTGTGTTAAAGCTTTAGGCAAAATGGAAAAAGAGATAAAAATGAAAGAATTAAAAAACCACAAACAAATAAACAAACAAAAGGTAGAAGAAAATGGGGAGAAATGGCAGAGAAAACCCATAAAACAGAATGGAATGATATCATAGAATCATGGAATGGTTTGGGTGGTAAGGGACCTTAAAGATCATCTAGTTCCAACCCCTTGCCATGGGCAGAGGTGCCACCCACTAAAGACAAGCTCAGAAGGTGATGTCCCAGCTGCTGTGACACCAGGTAGATGGGAAATCACAATTTGTGTCCCCTGCAGCCACGTCTTTTAAACAGCTCACAGCTAAACAGCATGTGGGGTTTCTATTAAAAATTAATCATGGCACCTTCTCCTGTGACAAATTATTAAATAAAACATTAAGAGTTGCAGGGGCTGTATATGCAGAGTACCTCTTCCCCCTTCCATATGTCAAACCCCATCAAGAGCAGGGAGCAAACCCCATCCCTTAAATCCCTTAAATCACAGAGTGCCCTCAATATGAAGATGCCTGTGGAAAGCAGAGATAGCCCTGGCAGGGACACCCTCTGTGCTGAGAAGCAGTGCATAGTCCTCACCTCTTTCTTCCACAAACTGTGATCATATCCCACAGAAATAAGAATAATCTATATTTCTGACATGGGAGGGACTGGAGGAGCAGAGGCTGGGGGCTCTTCTTCTGTGCAGATTGTTTGTGTGTGTGTGCACATATAAATAGGTGTGTGTCCATATGAAAAATATGTCATACATATTAAAATAGTGTATAGATTTGAGTTAGTACATGGATTAACTGCATTAAATAGTCTCCTTGCCCATGGTATGGGGGTTGGAACTAGATCTCTTCCAACCCAAACCATTCTGTGATTCTATGAAACATCCTATTTACAAAAAATTATGCCTGTATTTTCAGGGCCACCTCCACAGAACTCATTCCCTTTCAGGAGGTGACTGCAACCCCTTGAAGGACTTATCCTGCATGTTTTTATGCTGCTCCCCAGCGGTTTCCAGCACTCTGCCCTGGCTGCTCTACTGCCCTACACTCACCTGGAAGCCAGGTAAACACTTGGAGTCCCTTTCTGGGTATTGAACATTGGCCTTACCAGATGCATAAAGCATTTTGTTCATGCCTAGGGTGAAAAACCTCACTGGATGCCATTGTGGCACCTAATTCTTACGGATCTCAGTGAAATCAGTGTGTCTGAGGCACAGATGTGTGGTACGGTGCTTCAGGTACTACAGGGGAGACTGCCATGGCATTAGAAATATGCATTTTAAGGAATAACAACTTGCTTATCCAATTCTAGCTGACCTGGGGGTATCCTGCTGCTTTTGGTAATATGCTTAAATCGGAGTTTGAAGTCCCAGCACACCCAGGAAGATGTGTGGGCAACTGGGGCCAGTGTTTGGGTGGGAGTGGGAGCCCAGCCTGTGGGTCAGGGAAGAATCCTACATTGAAGAAGGATCAGTGCTGAGGATGAGGATGAACAGAATCTACTTCCTGCAAGAAACTTGGCATCCATGAATTATGAAGCAGTGTTAGACCAAAGAACCATATAACAAATATAGCAACAGCACACAGTTTGGGAAATAGTGTTTCACAAGTCGATTAATTAGCGAGTCACATGGTGGATGATAGTAAATATATGGCTGGTTAGTTTTGGCATAATAAAAAGTAAATGCAGACACTAATAAATAGTTATGCATTTCTACCAAAACTTTGATGTTAATTGTGGATTATGTGATACTTGTTAAAATGGGACCTATAATACATGAGCCATTTTTTTCTATTAATTAAACATAGTGCACAAATTATTTCTTATGTTATATCTCTATTTAGAAAGAGAATAAAATGCCATAGCTGACCAAAATGTTCTCTTTTCTTTAATTAAAGGCAGAAACACTGGTCTACAAAAATAATACATTGTCAAAATTAATTTTTTTAATACTTCTTAATGTTTTGTTTCTTGGTATCTTTCAAGCTTTCAAATCTTTCTAGAACTATGTTCAAAAGAATATTTAGCGTAGAGAAAAACACTAAATATTTCATGGTATAATTAAATCTTATTAATGTAATTGTCTGCATGGCTCGTATTAAAAATTTACAAGAACCCCTTTCCTTTTTGTTAGAAGTTACATTTTCTTATGAATTTCCATAAATGTTTAGAGCCTAATCAAGCCTAACTGTGGGAAGCATCGGAAGTTTTCTCATGATTTGATGTTGAATCTAAGTTCCTTTATTTGTATTTTTCTTTCAACCCAGCCAGAGACACTTTGTCATGGAATTAGTATTCATGTAATTAAGGTACAAAAGATTTAGTATTTGCTTTAGCATTTATGGGTCTAGAAGCTAATTTTAAATGTTTCCTAACTTTTAGCATTCTGTCTTTTGTTTTCTGTGAAAAGACTTCTTTAAGGATCCTTAATTTCTTATCTTTCTGCACTGTGCTGCATGCAAGGCATGTACAGAACTACATACAATTTTAGCTTTAAAAAAAATCCTTTCTATACAAACAAAAGGTTTTATAACCTGAACAATTCCACACAAGTCCATTCTACTCCTTGCATGTAACAGCAGAAAACCTGTCTGGTACCCTGTGAATACAGAGGAACAGTGTGTAATTACTATTCATCACAACTCACTGGCATTTTGAAAACTTCCTTCTCTGCCTCAAACCTCCTGCCCAAGACATCCCTTCTGCTGCAGTCAGAATCAAATTTTCAGGCCTTTCCTGAAGACTGACATGCCTTTAGCTATGGAGACTCTCTACTCAGTATTCCTTGTCTTAAAAAATTTGATACTGTCAGATTGAAAAAAACCCACCACGATTCCCTTTAAGCAGCAGGAAGAGAACGCGTTTCTGTCACTCTCTGATTTCCAAGGCCTTTTTGCTAAAATTGAAATCCTTATGAAGTTCTCCTGAATCCATCAAATATTCATCCAAATGGTTCTGTTTATTGGCATTCCCACATTAGCATATTGTTCTGTTAAAATTCATGCAGCCATTCATCTGCCTGGTGGCTCCACACCTAAGTAGGCTTCTGCTCAGCCACCGCTACCATTAAAATCAGCTTTTTCACTTGAACTTGCTTTCATTTAAGCCACTGTTAACGCAGAAAGGAGGTCATTTAGTGATGCTTTTTCACCTTTATGTTAACTCAGAATGCATCATTAGCAGGAAGATGTTGACTAATTTGGAGGGAGTTTAGAGAAAAGCTATAAAAATGGTTAGCAGGTCGGCACAGTGAGCACTGTGTGGAAAGATAAAATGAGCTATCAATGTCTGAGCTGGCTGAAAAATCATGATTATAAATTCTTAAAGGATATAAACACGGACAGTGGAAGAATCCAGTGTGTTAAAACTATAATGAAAAGGTTCTGTGGGGACAAAATAGGAAATCTTCTTTAGATGTTTATGGTGGCCAGCCAGGATTGGTCAGGACACCACAGAGATGGGAGAGAGACCAAAGGATCTCAGGAGCTCTTCCCTAGTGCACAAGGCTGCGTTTTAATAGTTACACAGGGAAAAATGCCACCAAAAAAAGCTAGGAAAAAGACTAGATAAAAGAAGGAGAGAATCACCACTTATTTATGGCAGCATTTTTTTCTGGCAGGACATATATTGAGCTGTGGGGGTCTCCCTTCCAGACTGCTGGGGGGTTTAGCATGTAGGGCTTTCGAAATCACAAAACAGTGATATGAAATGGGGAACTATCTGGCATTTCCAGAGACTTCTGACCCAAATTCCCACAGTGGGGCATCTCCAATATTAACTGCCACCACCTGACAGCACTGCTCCAGCATTACTCCATCTCAGAGACTCCAGGTGGCCTGAGGTGGCATTCACTGGCAATTTGTTGCCTATTTTATTTTGATTTGACTCACAGCCGTGCAAGTCAGAGACACTGAATTTGCAATTTCAGTATCATTGCAGAGTGATACATGTCACACAGGCTTTGGGTTGTACCCACTTTGCTTCTTCTTGTCCTTCATCCTCACAGAGAGCTGATTATAAACGAGGGCCAAAACTGTGTGTCAGAATCCCATACAGGAGCTACTTTGCACAGTCACAAACACCATTTAATTTGTGGATAGACTGCATGAACAGTGGATGATGGAGCTTATAAGAGAAATTAAGTCAGAAAGAATTCAAATGAAATATCTTCTTCAGAGAGTAAACTCATTTGTATTCCAAAATGCAATTACAGAGTGGCCTCGGGAAACAGAGCTCTTTCTGGTCAGCAGCACTGGCAGTGTCTTTGCACAAGATCATGGATAGCTTTAATTTCCCAAAAAGGAGCTCACTGAGAGGAACACAAAAACCACTGTAAAGGTAAACATTTCATAAGCCAGTTGACAGCCACACTAGAAATATTAAACAAGCTTAGAAAGTGTTACTGAATTCGCCTACAAATTGTAAAGTGCTCGGAGAGAAAAATGCCAGCTGACTCCATCCCAGGATCCAGTGATTAGGAACTGAATGAGACCTAAAGACCATACATTTCAGTAATCTGTCTCTGTCAGTGGTGAGATGCCTGGAAAAAAAAAAAAAGAAGTTCTTTCCCTAAACTCCAGATACAAAGATACAAAATGCAATCCAACCCACTAATATCTGAAATATAAATGTTTGCATTTCCTTCCAGCTTCCTTGGGAGCTACTAATTATATCTCTGGATACCTTGGATGTCCATAGGATTATCTACTCCCTTTGAAACTTCTTGTCCTGTGGCAAATTTAATCTACAAGTAAGGCTATAATGTAGGATATAATGTATATCCCTCCTGCACAGGGATTAAGTTCTTGTTTGACTTCAAGTAGGGATGTGCTTTAAAGACTCCCACCTGTTTGCTTATAACTAAAATCTGTGTAAGATTATGCAACGTAAACTGATGGACTAAACTTCTGACAATCTCTATAAATACCCCATCCCTGGAAGTGTTCAAGGCCAAGTTGGATGAGGCTCAGAGCACCCTGGTCTAGTGGAAGGAGCCCCTGACCATGGCAGGGGGTTGGAATGAGGTGGTGAAGTAGCTTTGTCAGCTCCAGTGGTTTTCTCTGTGTCTGTCTGTGTTGTGGTTTTGGTTTGGTTTGGTTTTTTGTCTAGAACCACTGCCCACTGTGTTCCTAAGGAAATTTCCATAATACTGTGTATTTTGCAGCAAATCCACAATACACAGCACTGTTCCAACAGGTATTGCAAGTGACATTTGATCCAGAGGCCAAAGCTTCCCTTATTAAACAGCAGAAAGGATCATATACTTCCAAGGGAGTGATGTGTGCAGGGTATAGAGCAGAATGTAATATCCTCTCCTGCAAGCTGGGTTGACTCTGCTGTGAGATGGCAACCTCGAGACCGTTTGTTGTGTTTAAAAAGCTGGTGAAGCATGAGTTTAGCTTGAGGGAAATGCTGATGCAAAGGATACTCCAGGAGAAAAATGATGGGTAGAAAAAGTAATTTATCTTAGTCTCCCATCCTAATAGTTGGAATATGAAAAAAAAAACCAAACAAAACCAAACAAAAACAAAACCAACACCACCCTCCAACTACCTGAAAATCCTCCAAAAGACCAGCCATCAGAACAAAACAGCAGTAAAAATACAGGAAGAAAAGGAAAGACCTACTGAATGACAGTAAGTTGCTCCCTGTGTTTGAAATGTTAATAGCAAAACCAGAAAAATTTCAGGATCAATTTTTTTTATTTTAAGTGTTGTTGATATTTTATAGCAACATTCTCATAAAAAATCTTGATGAAAATCACACCTTTTTTTTGTTTGTTTTTCCTCTTTTTTTCTTTAAGTAATTTGGGAAAAATGCCCTTTGGAGTCAAATCAGTCCTTAACGTGGTGTGCCTATAAGAATTCAGTAGTTTCTGCACGATGTGTGGTTAAGTGAAAGTTATCAAAAATTGCTGAAAATCAGCCTGCTTCCCTTCTCTGCACCAAAATTCAGTGGAATCTAATGAATGACAAAGCTATGCCAAAGGTAAAAAACGCTCTTTCACTACTAAAAGCCTGAAGTATTATCAATTACAAAGGCAAGAAGATAAGGCATGTTTGTTCTTCGCAGTGCTTATAGCTCTCTGCATTCAGCAACACGCATCACCGTAATGTGTTTTATGTAAAGTGCAATATAAGCGTGCTCCTGCAAGCAAATTTAAACACTTGTGTTAAAATCTGCTTGAAATTTCTCGTCTGGGAACAGAAATCTGCTGCAAACATCTGATGTGCACCTGTAAAAGATCTATCTGGAATCAAGTGAACCTCAAACCAGCGTCCTCCCTTTCCTGACCCGCTCCTCTCCTTACCCCCACCCCTTGTTTGCCGTTCGGATAACACCAGCAATGAGCAATTTCACAGCCCCAATTAGCGACTTTACTGACAGCTCGAGGTAAGAGGGGGAAATGCAACACTCTTCTCTTCCTCTTAGCAGTCTTTTTAAGCTTGTCAGTGCTGGTATCTAAACGTGCCCCGTTCCTTCCCTGAGCGCCTCAGAAACGAGGCATTCTGTGCAAAGCTTTGCTTCATCTTTACATCCAAAGTGCTTTATAGGGGATCACGGCATCCCCCGTTGGCATGGATCCGGGTATCTAACAGTAATAACACAGCTCAAAGGGAAGGAAAGAGGAAAAACAACTTTATTTTTCTGAAAGCAGTGAGGGATTTAGATTGTGTCTACTTGCTGGGAGCTGCCTGTGTTAGCTCTGAGTGGGAAATCTTTATCTCAGAGCTCTTCTTGGATTAGATGATGTGCCTGTGAAATGGGGAAAGTTGGGAGGAGATGGGTGCTGCAGTGCCATGACCCACTGTCTGACATAGCTCACATTATTATGATATTATAACATTAAAGACTATGATGTTATGAGCAGGTCTCTTTTCTTTCAGGGAAGATGGTTAAATTTATTTATTTATTTATTTATTTATTTATTTATTATTTAAGGTGGGGCTGGTCTGGCACTGGAACAGTTTTCCCAGAAAAGGTGTGGCTGCCTCATCCCTGGAAGTGTTCAAGACCAGGTTGGAAGGAGCTTGGAGCAACCTGACCTAGAAGGTGCCCCTGCCCATGGCAGGTGGTTGGAATGTGATGATCTTTAAGGTCCCTCACAACCCAAACCATTCTGTAATTATATGATTTATTGACAGTATTACAGTACTGTCAGTATAAAGATCTAAATTATATGGGATTGGCATCTGGTTTTCAAAGTTAACCAGGATATGGTTTAGGAACAGAATGATTAAGATTTAAGATGAAAAATTCAGTTAAAAGTCAAACATGAAAAATCCCTTCTTCATGTATCAGGCCTTACCCTGAAGTGGTGGTGACTGGAGGGAAGACCTCCAGTACCATGTCCCAGAAATCTTCCATCCTGAGGGCTGCTGCTCCCAAAGTCACTTCTCTAAAGAAACTTCTCTTATGAACTTAGTGCATCATTATGTAGGCAACACTTGGAGCTGTTGTTATTAATAAGGATACCGTGACTTTTGGCCAGCCTAAAACAAACTATCAGTGAACCCAACTGATGTTTGAAACTAAATATAGTTCACATTAAATTTTAAAGCTTTGAACTACATGAAGAACTTCACAAGTCCTAGTTCAATCGACAGTAATTTCACTTTGCCTTCAGCTACTGTGTCTCTGTGTTATTTCTCGTTGTTGGTGTGGAGATAACAAATGTGTGAATGACATTTCAGTCTGGTAATTGGGCCATTTATAGTTCCTTGTTAGTTTCTGCTGGATGAGGGCTATGGTGCTGATTTGACATAAGGATCAAGCAGCTCACTAAAAGCCCAGCACTGAAAGCGTGCCCGCGATACCTGACTGCGAGGCAAGTGTTGCCATGTAATACATGAAAAATAAAAAGTGACTTTGTGCTTGCCATTTTCATTAAAAGATGGCACTTTTGACAGCTAAAGCAGCCCCTCAGTCTTTTTCTATACTGACCTCTCTGTTAGGGAAGGCTTTGTGGGTTTGAGTGGTGTTACCTCCTCCTTGTCCTAACTGTTTTTGCAGGAGCTGAGCAGAGGGTGGCTGGCTTTATGCCAGGCCTGCTCCTTGGTGTTTGCTGGGGACAAGCCTCGTGCAAGGGGGCTGGAGATGCTGGTGTCTCCTCTGTGCAAAGGCCTGACTGCATTCAGCTCAGCTGGATCTGCACATTGACAGAGAAATTGCACAGGGCGTTGTCTTTCGGGGGAGATTTTAGCCATGTGCTAACCACACCATGCAGGCACATGGTGTGATTCTTGGGGTTGTCCTGTGCAGGGTCAGGAGCTGGACTCAGTGATGCTCGTGGGTCCCTTCTAACACAGAATATTCTATGATTCTACATTTATTCCTCTTTATGTGTCCCCTACCTGCAGCCATAGGTGAGCCAGATAGAGAACTGCAGTCCAGTTTTCCTCCCCATACTTTTTGGACAATTTTTACCCCAAAGGCTATGGAGAAGCTCTGAATCTTTCTTTAGAGTAGTATTTGTACTGTCTGTCTGTGGCAGTATCAGAGATCGTGAGGGTTGGAGGATTCCCCAGCACAGGTGGTGTGAATGAATTATAAGTAGAAATTGTAGGAAGAACAATTGCTCTCAGTAGAGGAGAAAAAACACCAACCCTCAACAGACATTTTCAGATACAAAACTTTTACCATCATTCTTCCAGCTATGCTAAATAGTTTAATAGAATGTACTACTTCCCATCCTGAAAAGCTCTTACACTGTAGGGCCATCCCAGGTATTCCAATACTACTATCATAATATGAGCAGGAAAACGTTAGTGGCATCTATTAATCTGCAAACCATTCCCTGATTCCATCAGGGACTATGATTTTTTTATTTGGGTATATAAAACCAAGATGCTCACATTATAAATGTTGGTTTTGAAGAAAAAGTAATTTCCCCACCCCTACCCACCAAGGGTCTGTAACACCCTTTTTATGTTTGGTTTTGGCTGAACTGTTTCACTGCAGGAATTCATTGAATATGTGAGAGAAAAAGCCTGCCTAGACTTGTCGAGATTGTCACTTAGGAAAAAACTTGTAAGAAATACAGGCTGCATTTAGCACTACACTAGCAGTGACTTGGAACCTTTTTATTATTAAATTCACGGTGTTCACAGTGCTCAAAAGTGAGTGCAAAATGTACCTGACTTCTCTAATGGGTTTTGGAATCAGAAAAATATGTAAATGCCTTAAGATCTTTCCCATGATGTTGTCATCATCCATCTGCATTATATTTTTTGCTTTAAACTGGAAGATTCCTTGGTGATGAATAGGATGCTTAAAGGGAAGGCTTCTATTGCCACTTCTATTGATTATTAATGAAATCACAGTGCTCTCAGACTGTTAAAGCTGCAGCCCTAAAATAAGGCTTGGCAGTGATAATTGCTTCTCTTGAGTCATGAATATATTAAGAAAGGGAGCTTTTCTGGAGTATTTTATGATTTGTGAAAACTGTATAATAATCATTGCCTGATTTGCTGGAAATTTGGAGAAGTATTTGAAGCTTCTTGGGAGAATCCAGCATATTTCATAGTTTTTGAATTTCCAGGCATTGGGTCAGGAGGAGTACCTGGAAAAACCCAACACAAAAAGTGTTAAAAAATGTGACAACACTGAAGACTTCTAAAAAAATAACAGTATAGGAAGCCATTGTCTGGCACAGTAGCTAAGAAAGCAGAGAGCAAGTGTTTATAAAGAAATCACACAAATGTTCTTACTGGTCTTCAAAGCCTGGTGAGGTGCCAAATAGCAACTGAATTTGCCACCTGGAACGTGTAGGTATTACGAAGAAATCCATGCCTAGGTTGTGAAAGCTCAGCCACATCATGAGAAGTTCCTGGTGGTTTCTATATGAATTATGAAATGATACCTATGGCCTTCTCATTACCTTGGTCAACTCATGGGAGGGGTCACACCACTGCATTGGAGCAAGATTGCAAATTTCCTGCTGGATCTGCTCTGGACCAAGAGTGTGTCGTTAGAGACATAAGGCCAAAATGTCTTATGTCCCAGAGTGTCTTATCCTGGTGTTACAGAGAAAACCCAACTTGGTTTTAAAGTTACAAAATAATTCCATGCAAAGATACAGGAACTATATGGTATAGCTTGATACAGTAAGCCATTTTAAGTAAACAGTTTTAGAATTGGTCAAAGCCGAATTTTGAATTTAATCTTGTCAGATCAATGAAAATAATGAAAACAACTGCTCAAGAGTTCTTGGAGGAAGCATTCTGGAACTGCCAAAAAGGTTAAAATTCAAAATTTTAAATTGTAAATGACACAACATTGCTTCTTAACATTCATCAGGCTTAATTGCCACCTCCTTTCTGGCTGTGTAATCCTACTTCAAGTGGACAGGAGAAGGGCATGGAGGAGAAGTTGATGATATTTCACCTGGCATTATCCTCTAATTACTCTATAGAAGCATTACAAGACAAACTTGAATCTAACTCTTTGGCAGAACTTTGGTCCACTCAACCTCTTCAAAACCAGTGGAAGGAAGGAGCTGGAACAGCAGGAAGGCTTGAGGAAGGACAGGACCATGCTCCTCCCTTGTCCGCAGCACTTTGTGCTCGCCTGGCACCTCCACATATCACACACCACGAGACACCACCTCTGCCAGGCACTGGCTGATAATAAAAACCCTCATTCCTTTAATCTTTGTCATTTGCACAGTGTTTCCATGGAATTGCCATGCCAGCAGGATCAGGTCATCCCTCGTTAATATGCCGCAACACGTGCGGAGCTGGGTTATATTTTTTTCCAGGGCTTGATGGCTGCACCTCCTTTGTCTGGGCAGAAATTACTGAGCATTGTTAAAGATTCCATTTTATTCTTTCATGCAGGACATTTCTTGAGCTACACCTTTAAGTTTCTGAGGGTTTGAAAAGGAGACAAAATGCTGTTTCAGGTCAGTTCATTCTTATTTGAACAAAGACAGACTTCGAGCTCTAAGCATGTTTTCTTAAATTCAGTTCTCACAAAGGCTTTGCATGGAGTGATCACCAAAGCAGGTATTGTCTCTTTTTAAGCATCTTTGTAGGGGTATTTCTTTCTAGTTTTGGCAAGGAAGTTGCTTAAGAACAGCCAGATAACGACTGCCTAAAGAATATTAATGGTTTTTACTTTTTGACTCTGTAGTCAGTTAAAAGAAGATCAGAAAGACACAGAAATATAATTTTCAGAGTTATCATTTAAAAAATTTCTGTAATTTCGATGGCAGCAAAACACAAAACACCTGAAAATAGACACATCAGAAGAACATATCATTTGAGGTCTGTTAAGAAATGTATGGAAGTTTTCACCTTAAAGCAGGCAGATGGATTTGCAGTAAGAAACTTTCTACAAAACATTTCTCAGCAGTAAATGTTCTTAGCATTTGAGGAATTAAAAGTTTAGAATGCTTATAGAAAGGATTAATTTTATTTAAATTGTTCAAGCCCACACACAAAGGCTTCTTTTGCTGCAAATGGGGATGAGGAAAGCTGTGGCTGTGCTGTTCTCCTGCTGTTGGAGCAAAAGGGGACCTGGTGGCCATTCCTGTGGGGGTGAGAAGACACTGAGATAAGACCAGGGTAGATGAGGAGCTGCAAAAGAACATCTGCTTTCTATGGCATAGATAAGACTCCCAGAGTCTGATTTTTCATGAAGCACAGTGAAATAATGAAGGATGTGAATCAGAGGCTGCTCCCACTATGCAACTTCACATCTGCTCTTCTCTGAGACAGCAGCATCATCATTAACATACTCGGCCAGGGGTAGGAGCTCAGCATATCTCACACAGCGCTGTTTAGATTTTATACTCATGAGGATATTAAGCAGGTTTTGCTTAGGACTTGTATTTTGTTGTTTGTTTGTTGGGTTTTGTTTTTCGTCTTTTTGTTTTGGTTTTTTTTTTTGCAAACCATCTTCTCAAAGTTTGCCACATAGGAGACCGAGTCTGTCAAGTGAAGAATAATTTTACAGATCCCTTTTACATCCAAACCCCATGGAAATGCCATGTTTCCTCTTCATCTAGCAAGTAGAAACACAAGCGAAACAAAAACCAGTCCCCAAAGCCATAACTAGTTATTTTTCTGTCTTTGACTTTCAGATGAAGAGCTCTACCTGTGTGCCTCCTGCCAGCTCTCACAGACAACATCTTCATCTTCTCCCATCTCCTCCCCCTCAAAACCACCTCCCAGGATCTCTGACAATGCCCGTGCTGTGTTGGAGCTCTCAGACTGACAGAGGGCAACTACTCAGGTCAGGATTTGTTCAGGATTTGTTCTCTTTCTATTGTCCTCTCATTTCCCTCATTCCATCAGTAATGCTGGATGGGTCTAATCACCCTCTAACGTCCTCCAATCTCTTTCTGTCACAGTTCTGTCCCGGTCAGGACAATTCTGGTGGCCCTCCAAGGTAAAGAGGGAGAAACAAGAAGGAAATGTAGGTGCTTAAAGGCCAACTCACAGTACAATGGCACAGAGCCTCCCCTCTCATTCTCTTCTTTAAAGGCCACCTGGAGCTTTGCCTGAATAATTGTGAGCCTTTCCAGAAAGTGGGGTAGAATTTTGCATATAAAGTGTTAAAGATTTATGTCTTTGCTGTGTTTGCACAGTCTTTTATAACTTGTAGTTTATTTAGTTACTATCACATGTAGTGTTCCAAGAGTATCACGTTGCAATATTTGTTTTGCATGTGTAATGCATATAATGCTTCCTTTAATGGAATTTTTACAAAGATATGTAGCAGTTAAATAAGCTTATAGATAAACACAATCTCCTGGTGTGTTTGTTAAAGATTGCTATCACTTAATTTAAGTTCATAGGGTTCTTCTTCTGAAGCAAAACAAGATTTTCTAATTGATAAAAAGGATATATGCATCCATGCATTCCCTATATTTTACAGTATCTTTCAGCAATAGTCAAACTTCAAACTCAAGTAGTTATCACAATCAAATATATAAAAAGTACCGTAGATGTTGTCTGAGACTTACAAACTGTTATTTAATAAGTACTAAAGTATTCAGGTTTCCAGCTCTGCTAAGCTATAGTTCTCTGAGAACCAAATTTTTCAGGTTCCCTTGAAAATTTCTGGCCTTAAAACTTCGAATGAGTTTTTGTCATTTGTTAATGCTTCATCTTTTCTAGGTTATTAAGTTTTTGTCTTACACTGCCCGTTAGAGCAGGGATAGGTACAGAGAGAGGGCAATTGACTGTCTCAAAAGGTTAACCGCCTTCTGGCTGAAAATGAGTACAATTACTCACCAAAAAGCAAATGACTAAAACCCTCATCCGAGGAGTTCTCAAATGCAACGAGAATGGACATGTTCAGCTGAGGAAGGACGGAATATATGGAAAGAAATAAAAAATATCTTCAAGAAAGGAAAGATTAAAGTGATTCATGGCTATGTTCCAAAACAAATGTAGATTATTTGGGGGTTTGGAAGAGAACACACCACTTACTGTTATTTCTGAGCTTGGCTGCCTTGAAGTTGTATTAATTTTTTTAGCTGCACAGTGGAAGGCAGGGGAATGAGAGAAGCACACAGGTCCCAGCGTGGGTCAGCTCACCCCTGTTTGCAGTATCATGAGGAAAGATTATTCACCAAACTGAACAGGGCATTAGATACTGTTCATTTTGGGCCAAGCCTGGCTCTGTTAAAGCCTTTGAAAGGTTTTCTATGTGTTCTATGTATTTCCATAAAAGCAGTATCAGGATACAACTGTGCAGGACCGTGTGGGAGTAAGAGAAGGAAAGCCTGAATAACATAGTATAGTAACCAGATGGAAACACAGCATAATTTGGATAATAAAAGCTGTTTAGTTGGACTTAATATGGTAAGCCTTGTAGAATTTTTAAGTTATGATAAATTTGCTCTTTGGTCATTGGTTTTGATTGGAAAAAAAGAACGGGATCTTGTATAAAACATAACTTGCTCGAAACCCAAACCAAACCAGAAAAAAGCAAAGCAAAAAAAACCCCTAGATAATTAAATTTGAGTAAGAAACACGAAGGACTTTTCTGTCCTAACCTCTGTGACTGTGTGTCAAAATCACCAAAATCCACACGTACAAAAACCTACTCTTGTTCCTATTCTTCACACCTATGCTTTCTTTAGAGGCATCCCATATTTGTAATTGTGGGGACACTGGTGTTTGTCCTACACCATTTGGTCTTTATTGCTTTAAAGCAAAGAAAGTGGAGAAAATAGTTTGGGCAGCTCTTCTCTCTTTTTGCCAGACAAAGGCAGAAGATGAGCCAAAAATATTTGTAAGTCAGAGTAGCTGATAGCCCTACTCAGCAACAGTATTTTCTGGGTTTGCAGCTCAACACCCTCACGTGTGATGTGCAGAAATGCCGAGTGCTTGCAGATGCACTGATGGCAATAGACACATACCACATGTCACATAATGCTGAGCACTCTCAAAAATCCACCTTCCCAGAGGTCCTAGCCTGGACATCCAAAATCAGCAAGCCATCTTGACCTTCCCCTGTTTGTACTTCGGTTTCCCACAACAAAGTTATCAGGTTACCAGCCTGTCCTTGTGGTGTCGATGTGAAGATCAAATGGTTGCTCTGCACAAAACTGGAGAAATAATGAAGGTGATTTGAAAGTCAGCGAGGAGTTTAGCAGGTCAGTCCTCAGCACGGGGTTTAAACAGTGCTGGTGAGTGTGATACAGGCACACAATTAACAGTGGGGCTGAAATAAAATATTGACTGGCTGTACTCATTAAAGGAGCCCAGGCCGATCCGTTCAGCAAACGAGTCAAGGGTGCTACAGAAATAATAGCAAGTCTCAGTGTAATTACAGATTGCATCAATACAGTGCAAAAAAAGAGCAAAAAAGAAGGTTGCCCGGACAACCTGGCTTATGAACTCTTGACTTTGCAATATTGATGACAAATGTTAATAAATTATTAACATTTATATATTGTGTGTGGTGGGTATGAAATGTAACAGAAAGCTTATCTAACCTTTCTGTCAGGTGTGGTTTAGCAAGACACAAAACAGGTTCCATAGCTAAGACACATGCAAGGAGAATTGACCCAGGCTTTCCTAGGACCCTAAACTACGTCACCTCAGCTCCTACTAGACCCTTAGTTTTCCAAAAAAAAAAAAAGTCTAGGTTTTCAGTGCTGTTTTCTTAAGCAGCAATTGACTGCCCACCAGAGCCAGGTGGGGTATCATCTGCCTCAACAAAAGTTGCAGCTCATTTGGAGCAAAGTCTTTATATCTTCTGGCTTTTAATAATAATAAAAACATTATGACTCTTTCCTATCTTTTTCCCTCCTACTTTTGACTGATCTAAACTGACCCACAGTATTTCATATGAACTGCAAGCTTTTTCCTAAAGCTTTTCTGAGCATATGTCTTGTTGTTGCCTAAACTCGTTAACAGCTCCATCTGTTTCACAGTCTTCATTTTCCAACATCATAAGGTATCCAGGAATAATAAAAGGTCATTTAGGCCTTGCAGCTTTGTTCTCTTTATCTCTGAAAGTTTTGTACCCAGCCATTTCACATTCTGTCTGGTCTCTTGGGCAATATATTTTAATAAGCCTCTAATGCAGAACTTAATTATCTGAATCTGAAAATCCATGCTCCTAAGCATGCTTTTCCTCCTCTTCTTCAGACAGCCTGAAAAATACAGAGAAGTGCATAATTTTCTTAATTGCAAGTTGCTTTCTTTTGGCCATTAGGTGAACTTTAATAATGTGTTTAAAAGCAAATAATTTTATATTTACATGACTGGTATTAATTATTTTGCTGCCTGCCCAGCACTGTAGCCTGGGGTTTTCGCTGTGAGATGTGATTGCCCTTTCCTGCCAAAGGGTTCTGGAGTGTCCAGGGTCGAAACTATCTGCTGAGAGGCCTCTGTATCCAGGGAAAACTCAAAATATGAACCAGAAAACTGTCTGTGGTGGACTAGGCTATGGAGTCATCCAGTTCAGGGTTTCCTCTGTGGCAGTGGCTGTCAGAAAATGCCTGAGGAATGAGAGCACACCTGCAGCCTGGCACTTCTGCTCTCACCTGCACAGCATCCACATCTATGTAAATTGGCCCCAGAAGTGTGTTTCTTCCCTCTATTAGTTTAATTGCTTTTGAACCTTTTTATGATTTTAGCACCTTATAATAATCAGTTCCACCATTTAATCGTGAATGCATGAAAAAAATACTGCCCTTTTCCTGTTCTTAAATGACAGTAATTAATTCAGTGCAACATCCCAAACTCTTCTGTGGTAAGAAATAGCAAATAATTGCTCCCCATCAACTTTTTCTGTGTTCTTCCTGACTTTCATCTGTGGCATCCCACCTCAGCCATCTCCTTCCCAAACATATTACTCACCAGCCTATTTAATCTCTCTCACTCGAGGCTGTTCCCCATAACCAGCAGTCTTTACCTCTCCTATGCCCCTCTCCTGGCACTTACATGTATCTCACATTAAATAACTACCTACTTGGTTTCTAGTGTGAGTCGTATCAGTTGAATTGTGTAAAGTCAACTCTGTGTAATACATGTAAGGAAAACTGTTCTAAAAATCAGTCTTTGATGTTACTTCAGAGATAACTTTAGACTGGAGATCAAACCAAAGCACTAAATAGGGCCCCAGTGTGAATACATACATTTCCATGGAGCAGTACTTAGGTCTCTTTCACAGAAGACAGTTCCACAATTCCTGTTTCAGATAAATCCAAGACACACAAGGTGCGAGTGAAATGAGAGCAGGACCCTTGAATTCTATATCTGTTCCCTTTGTATGAGAAAATACAGTCTTTTCCCTCATTCACTGCTTGTTATCATGGATTAGGCACAGACAAGATCAGGAAACCCCGGATCTGTGTAACCAGGAGCAACTTACAGGAATATCCATGGAGCAGGAACAGGGAATGATGCCTAAATTGCTCTTACAGGAACTAATTTTTAAGGTAGGCTTCTGAGGATTTGCACTAATTCTATTTGAAACATTTACTTACATCTAAAAATAGTTCAGAATCTGGACATATAAACCAATTATGCCTCGGCACCCAGATTTTAATTAGATGAGGGTTTATAGCTCCTGTGCTGCCCACTGAGAAGAAGCTCTCAGGCTGTTCCTCTGGTACATTTGTGGAGCAACATTGTGAGAAACAGTGCCCACAGGCACAAATGCTGTGTTTCCAGGCCAAACCCAGAAAATGGGTGGGTTTTGTTCATGGGTGTGGTTAAAGGCTCAGCCCCTCACACACACCTGAAGGGGCTTAGGGCACCCCAGTGCAAGGTGTATTCCTTTTTTTCTTGTGTGTGCATTCTGCTTTTAGCTGTTGGAATTTGCTTGGCACCAAAGCTTCAAGCTAATGCAGGTTCTTCAATAGAGTACTGATGGCTCACACTTCAGTTTTCTGGTACATTGATTCAAGAATAAAGAAAATTCAGTCATTTACCAAAGATGCATTGGAAGTTAGGTCTGGTCTACTGAATTTATACAGCTTTTATGGAATTGTCTATGATGTATTGGTTGGCCCAGATACAAAATATATTTAAAATGCAAGGACAGAGTTTTTGTTTGGCTTTGTTTCTTTTACTCTACAGCTGCACACTTAACTGTACAAACTAACATCTCCCCCAGCCTTTCTCTGTAGGTTCCCAGATAACTTAAGTCAATGATGAGGCTTGATGAGATTGTGTCAAAGTTATTATAAGTAAATTACAAGATACATGTCACTTTCTTTTTTTTTTAACCAAATAAGAAACCTAAACCTGAGTGGTAATTACCACACTAACTCTACATTTTTACTGCCTTAAAGGTGGTCAAATAATATATTTTCTTGTGAATAATAAGAACATACTATACAATATTATTCCTTCACCTAAACACCTGTCTCACGGGAATCACTGGTGAAAGTTATACTTTATGGTGAAGGTCTGGCTTGGTAGGACATCAGTCACCAGTGCTCATAGTTCTCTGCTGAGAAAATGACTCCAAAAACGTAAATGCGAAAGAAGATGCATTTCAGATAATCTTGTAAAATGAAGTAGGGATAAACAAGCCAGCTGGGACTTGGTGGCATTTTCTGATTTGTGTAGGTCCCGTTCCCCTCTTGTTACCAGCATGTGTGCAAACAGTGGCCATGCATTTTGTTCTGATTAGCCTGACGGTTTGAAAGATTAGCTTGGTTTGACGTGTAACGGTGAATGCAATTAGGAAAATAGGACCATATGTTATAAGGACCTTAGCTGGATAATGAGAATGGAGAGAGATGAAAAGTGTGTTCCAAAGTCTCAGTGAAGTGATTCGTTTAACAAACATAGGCTGTCAAATCTCGACTGACTAGACAGAAGGGCTGGTGCATGTAGCTATTACTGCAGAGGATTTACAGAACATGATGAGCAAATGGCAGATAATTTCACAAAGCAAAGACAAATAAGTTCACAAAGACAAAGTCATCAAGAGTGTGCTTGAACTGAAAACAGCACTGTCACGGGCAGTAGTTCTCTTTAGCTGCAATACTTAGAGTTACAAATAAGGCATTTAAGGAGAGAGAAAACCTGCAAGACGATGGTAATTTATAAGTTGTTTGGAAAATGAAGATCAAACCGGTCTGAACTTTGCACCACAATTTTTCTGCAGTGGGTTAAGTTTTTCTTATTCAAGATGTGTGATCCTGCTTATTGGACACATCGAGAAGGCTTCTTCCCTCTCTTTTTTTTTTGACAACATTTCCTGAGAAGTGCAAAAGCTGCCAAGAAACCCAAGAGCAACCTGGTCAGGCACAGTTAGAAAAGCTTGTCCTCAGAATCAGTCTGATCTCAAACATTTTTTCCCCTCTCTTAATCTATGAAATCTCTGGCTGTATCACCTTGTCCTATAGTACCATGCCTCTCCTTTCCCCAAGATCAGAGGTGGCGGCTGTCTGTATGTGCCTGGGAGCTGCACATTCTGTAAACCTCTGGTCATACATTTTTCTCCTCAGCCACTTTTGGTTGAGCTCCACAACTTTTCCTGATTTACAGCACCGATAACTAGGCACTTTTCATCATCCTGTATTTGAGCAGCTGATTGTTCCTGTTTAACCATGACATTTGTTCCTGCTGAATAGCCCCTTTATTTTTCTTTTCAGATCAACTCCACAGTTCAAGATCGTTTTTATTTTTTTAAAACCCATTTTCATACTCCAGTGTGCTTGCAGTTCCCTTTTGCTTCATGTTAGGTGTAGATTTTATAATTCTGTGCTGTGACCTTCACCGGTCACTAATAAAACAGGGATTTGCAGGAATCCGAGGATGCAGCGGCTCTCTCAGGAGCTGCTTGCCAGGTCCTCACCTTCCAACACTCTGGCCCCTCCTGCCTTCCTTCTCAGCATGGGTTTGCTGCCAGTTTTTCACTGTCTACCCTAGCAAGCTCATCTGTCATGTTGGTGTAAGAAAATTGCATGGAATAACTCCAGTCTCTTTTATTGTGATGCAGGAAAATAGTTGACACAACTCACAATGAACAAACTGGTCACCACAGTGTCACAGCTTTTGATAAACTTATGCTGGTTGTGACCCATTTCCCTAATATCTTGCAGTGAGCTAATTTAATATTTGTTTGAATATTTTTCTGGTAAGAGAGGTTAAATTGACTGGTTTGTAAAACTTTAGCTCTTCTTTTGTGGTTTGGTTTGGTTTTTTCTCCCCAAGGGTTTTTTGGGTTTGTGTGTTTTCAAGATCTTTGGCATTTACCAGTGTTCCTTTTCCTCACCCATTTGCAACGTATTTTAGTTGGCAGACTTGAAGTCAAGACAGACCCACCCATTATGAAAGATTATGTTGTAAAACCTTTTCCAAACATGCACAAGATATTTACAAATGTTTCTCAGAATCTACATGCTTCGTTTTTCAAAACATCAACAAAAACCCCTCTGGGAGCAGAGAAACACAAACACCTGAGAGATCAAATAAAACCCACAGAAAACACTGGTGTGTTGCAGTATTAACCTGGTTATCTTACCAAAGGTTATCAAACATTTTAAAGAGGCCTTTTCCCTACTCTGATTGATTGCATTTTTTTCTCCTGTGATGCTTTCATTCCTCTTACACACAGAGAAGGCAGATTTTTTTCTAATTGTTGCCTAATTAAAAACAAAACAAAATAAAAAGATTTCTAATAAAAGAATGACTACTACTTGGGGCCATCAGCTCTCCCAGCTAGTCATTAATCCCAAGGAAATGAGCTAGGCTTGATTGTTATTACTAAAATACATTGCTAATGTAATTTAGAGCTTCCTAGAAACAGATTTCTTGAATGCATTCTCACCCTTCTGGTCCACCTAAGAAACTTTGCATTAATTTATCCATCTACAAATTAAAAGATTATCACAATAGAGAAATTTAGGATGTTACTCAGAAAAGGAGGATAGGTAGAATTTAAAGCAGCAGTAGAAATGGCAAATTTAATTTTAATATATGGTTGGGGCCATAACAAAGGGGTTGCTCCAAATAGAAAGGGTGTCCAGAGGAGGGGCACAAGTCATGAAAACACCATGGTGAAGCCTTCTATCTGTGCTTTCAGCCATGTCTTATTCATGTATCTGAAAGCTTATGAGCAGGTCCACTCTTTTTTTTTTAATACATATTTTAAATATTTATGGCTTTATTCATTATTAGTATCTTAACTGCTAAATCGTGTTAATGTAGAGAGTTAAAAATTGTAGTTATACAGTGGTATTGAGGACAGTTCATTATATAATTAATTTGAAACATTTATCCAGTATTGCTGAGATGCAGAAAGAATTTCATCAAAATCAATGAGACTCTTTATATGTGAATGGCTATTGAACTTGGAGAGTTTGTCTATGATGAAATGAGAAATAATTAAGAAAAAATACATGTCAGCCAGTTCAGAATTTGTTTTCACTGCTTTCGAGGTAGTGCAGTATTCTAAATACTTAACCAGTTGCAAAGGATAGTGTGAGCAGTGTTCTGGAAAGGCAAGAACACTAAAACTGTCTCTTTGTAATAATAAAAACACAGATTCAACACTGAAAGATTTGAGACCTGGTAAGTTCTTTAGTTTAAAATTCTGTAAGAGAAAAACAGCCAACACAGGCTCCAGTTTCAGTTTAAATAGTTTAATACTGTCTCAATGAGTAGTGAGACTGTAATATGCTGTACAAATGAGAAAAAAGATACAGCAGACCATGACATGGAAATGTTTTATTTCAGTCTTCTGAGCGATTGGAAGATGCTTCTGTCTTCTTAGAGCTTTATTTTGTCAAGCTGGAAATGTCTAAAGAGATCAGGATCTAACAGATGGCTTGTGAAACTGATAATATATGAACTGCACCTCTGGTAAACTCTATGACCTTCCTTTCATGATTGTCACCTCTTAAATATATGTGACAGCAGTGATCCTGAATTTGGCCCGTGTTTTGCAGCTGGAAGTGCTGTGCTATGAACAAGCTTCACAGCTTGGTGGAAACACTGACCTCACTGTCATCCATAGTTATGTGCTCAGTGACTTCACCAGTTCTCACTCTGAGACAGGTTAAAAAAAAAAGGACAAATGACTGAAAACCCCTCAAAACTCTTTTTGGTCTCTGGGCAGTAATTTCCAATGAATTATTGGATTTAAGGCCAGGCTGGATGGGAGCAATCTGGTCCAGTGGAAGGTGTCCCTGCACATGGCAGGGGGTTGGTCTAAATGACCTTTAAAAGGTCACTTCCAACCCAAACAGTTCCATGATTCTATGGTTTAGGTACTCAAGGTGTAGCTGTAGTGCCCCAGTGTCCTTGTACTGACACCCCAGTACAATCCTGAGGTTTTAGTGGCACCCACAGGTGATCACTTTGAGCCAGCAGTACAGCATGACTGTCCCACAGGGCTCCCCAGACCCCTGTCCTGTCCCAGTTAACCAGGGTAAAGGTATGTCCTCCATCTGCTTAGCTCCTAAAGTTGCACTTTTATATCAGCAGTGTGTTTACAGCAGCATAATTGCCTCCATAAACAACAGTGCTGTGTCGACAAGGTCCAAGGATTCTCACAAAAATTGGTTTTGCTGTATCCTTGATGCATTTCATATGCTGTAGTTCTTTTATTATGTTTTTCCTCTCAAAAATGATAGCTTTTGGGGTTTTATGATACATATTTGATGATGTTAGCTGATTAGTTTGAACTTCTGTGGCTGACGTTGCCACGGACGTGCAGTGGAGCTGATGCCTCCCCTGCACTCTTCCTCAGCAAACAGCAAGAATATTTGACTACCAAGTTACCAAATGATGAATGCAAAGTGTCAGCCAGGAAAAAACTTAATATTACAACAGGAAGACTGTGAATATAAGATCACATCAGAGTTACCTTAGCTTGAATGGAACAGGCTTACTGGTGATTAGCTATCAGGAAATGAGGAAAATACCAGGTGTTGTGCTAAAATCCAACTGCCTCCAAGTCATCATCTAAAGCAAAACACAAATTATCCTTGCTAAGCTGTCTTAAATCAGTATTTCTTGTATATTTTAGAGAAGTAACTTTAAAAATTGTTGCTGTATCTGTGTTCTCACTGCACAGTAAGACATGTTGAGGATTCAGGTCAACTCAGGGTCCTGCCACACAATGTAACACAGAATAAATAACTGCAGGAGGTTTTTCAATACTATTGTTGCACACAGTGTCATGTTTTCCACATTTCCAAACGATCAATTATTGTTTTCAGCTCTTCAGGGAAATGTGCTTGGTATTATCAGAAAAAAAAAGAAAAATTACAGACTCTACTAACGTGGAAAAACAACCTGTGAGGCCAAGGTGAGTGACACAAACAAAACCACAGAGAGATCTGAAAGACTGTCTAGGTACACAGGAGGTACACACAGCAGGATGAGCAGCTCTGCTCCCTTTGTATCAACCCCCCTGCAGCACAATTCCCACTTCACTCCTGGCTTTTCTTTGTGAGCCCCACTGCAAACTTCTGACCCAAACCACACTGAAGTTAAAGGAAACTTTTCTGTAGGCTTCACTTTGTTGCTGACCCTCACAGAAAATTTGGCACTGAGGAAGGATGTGTTTTATTTGGTGCATTAAAGCATACATCATTATATTTGGGTTATTTATTTTGTTGCTTTGAATGTCAAGTAAGAAACTGGTAAGTCACGCTGTCTGCAGGGCCCCAATGAAAAGAAAACACCTCAGAGAAATGTTGTTTTGATGGACAGAGAAATTGCTGGATGCTTCAGGCTACTGATGTACCCAGCACCCAGATCACATGTGAGACGGGGGATCTTTGCACAGCGCAGTCCCATTTGTAATTAGTCGGTGAAGGGAGATTGTTTTCTGCCTTCCTCGTATGTACAGAGCGATTTCTGCCTCGCTGATGACTGTAAACATCATTCTAAGCACTATTTTATGATCCCTGTAGGAATAGCAATGTAAACAGCGTAATTATGTTCACCTTTGAGGCATATCTAGAAACTTTGTTCTTCCAGAAGAGTGATAACAGAAATGAGTACTGTTGACAAGGTAAACAGAGAGCCACCACAACCTGCTTGTTAGAGACAGCTAATGCTTGAGGGAACTACACATTCAACACCATGAAAAAGAGTTTATACAGTTATCTTGAGATTTATCCATAAATGTATTACTACATGGGAAAAAATATTGAAAGCAATACATTTTGAGTTCTTTCTTCTTCTGAAGAAAGTATGAACACATGCTACCAGTCAGCCATATTTCTCTAGATAATTGTTATGAGTACCATAGATCACATGCATATTTGTCTCTGTTTTCACCCACACTTTTACAGCACTGGCAGGGTTCCTCCAGGCTGGATCTGCACTTGAAAGACACACACTATCTTCAAACTTCAGCATTTCTTTGTCTACACAGTGTATAGCAAAGCATCCTGCTTTAGACTCTCAGGTTGTTAGCTCTTCACAGTGGGGACTCCTCAGAGATATTTCCTATCCCTTGGATTCTTCAGTGTAACACAATCAGATCTTTTTTCACAATTGCAGGTGTTTTCAAGGGGTTCTGATACTGAAGACAAACAAGTAGATATGATTAGGGGTTACAGAGTGTAATTTAACCAATTGCTTTAGATTTAGCTACCATAAAACAGAAAGATCAGGGAGTGGGGAAGAAAAATGCCTACAATTCTGAGAAAATTCTCTACAGATTTCTCAGTTTCTATACCAAGTCTGAACAGTTTTTTGAGTTCTGTCTGGAGAGACTGAAAGGCTCTTGAGTCCTTGCACATAGCTGTTATTCCATTGCTCACAGTTTCCCTCCTCACCAGCTCAGAGCTCATCTGAACAGCAGACACTGTACTGCAAAGGCCAGTTCTTTCCTCCAGCTGGAGCCTCCTGCAAGTTAGTGATTTTTTTAAGCTGTCCTTTTCTTCTCTGGCTTTTGGGAGAAGAGCTAACGCCTGTCATCTTTTTCACATGTGAGTCTGTTCCTCTGCAAACCCGAGTGCTTTGAAAAATAAATATTGGATGGACTGGTTTCTTGATGTTGTGCAGCAAGGTATCATCCTGGTTTGGGTAGAAATCCTAATATCTTCATGGCCCTCCATTTTTATATTAATTTGGGTTAATTGCACAGGTGGCATGTTCCTGTTGACAGACCTGGGAACGAATGCCAGATGCCAAAAAGCACAAAGGCGTTCATGATGCACTAGTTTCATAGCACTGAAGACAGTTTCATAACTTAAGACAAATTCTACAAATAGATGCACCTGCTTATCTGCAAGTGGAGAATATAAAGTGTGTTATTACTGTGAAACTTCTGAATGCAATTTATGTATTTGGCTTACTCATAAATTATATTCACAGGTTTAGAAAAAGTATCTCCAGCTTTCTGCTGCAGAGAGAATTATTCTCAGCTTTTAAATACTGCTTTTCGGCAGATTAGTCCTTCCTGTAAGACATCATAAGGTAATAAAGGTACATTTTCCACCTAACTGCATTTGGGGATGGAAAATACCTCACAATAACAACAACAACAATTCTTGGCATTATTATAGCAACATTCATCCAAAGATCTCCAAATGCTTTCCAATAAGTAATTAATTAGGCCTTACAGCACCCTGGAGAGTTAATTACAAATTATCAAGCATAATCTCAAACTGCTTCCATTGAAACTATTCTTGTACCCTTTTCAGAGGAAAACAAAATATGCTATAATGCTGTGACCTTTCTCTCCTCTGCTTCATTTTGAAAATGTAATTAGATGAGAATCTGAATGTACCCAGTTTTAGGGAAAGCTAATATAATCACTGCTGACCAAAAAACTCATTACAGTTTTCAGTTTCTTCAATGAGATGATACTTTTTAATTTTTCTCTGTTTAATAAAACAGCAGCAACAGCAACAACACAAGAAAATCTGCTAAGTATTCCAGTGGAATTCCAGGGAGATTCTAAATTTTAGTTGTCCATCTGTTCTTCTTTCACAAGGATGATGGTTTTGATCCAGACTTTAGTTCTGACACAGCAAGAAGAGGAGGACAGGTCTGTGCTGCCTCCAGACTGAGTGTTCCTCCTGGGATGCAGCAAACTCTGCTAATCCAAATGGTATAATTTGGGTTTGAGAAGGTATTTGTTCAGAGCATGTTGTGTCCCAGGGAGTATCAGAATAGAACAATAGTATTCCCTCTCATGTTTTCAAAGTGGCCCTGAGTATATAAACTCAAACACATATGAGTGAGTGCTCTAAGTTGGCCTTTGGAAGAAATTAGATTCCAACTCTAGTAAAATAGAAATAAAAAGGGGAGTTGGCAAAGGAAGAACAAGATTGAAATCTAAAACAATGACCCAAAACCACATAACTAGAAATTTCCTGTATTTCCAAAAACAAGGAGATGAGATATACCTTCTGCCCCATCAGAGACCTGAAGCTGTGATTTTACCTTCATGCCATATAATCATAGAACTAATTAAACCTCCTTTTATTTATGTCAGGTTATGTCTTTTGTTACACCATAGTTATTGGTTTGTTTTTGATATAAGGTGAAACTAGTTTACTTGGATAATTATCTGAGGGCAGAGATTTCTCTTTTTTAATTTACTAATTTTTGAAAAGAAATTTAAAAAGAGAATAGCTCTGCTCTTGTTTGCAAGGGTAAACCTTGTGGACAATTTGCCATCTGAAAAGGTCCTGATATTTTAGCAGTGAAATTATTGTTCATGTTCATAGGAAATAGGTACAAGAATCACACAGAAGTTTCAAAAGGTACTGTGATTAATGTGTGAAATTAACAGTGAAGGCCATTTTTGTCCCTCTAGCATAGAAGTCTAAAAGCAGTGATGAGAGAAAACCTGGCACTGTGGAAGCCAATTGAAAGTTTCTCTTCCCTGCTTGCTGTTGTGCTGGGTTAGTTATGTGTAAGTAGTAAATATTTAAACATGCATATGACACACCAGAGTAGTACAAAGTGCATGAAGTACCTTCCATTTTATTTTAATTTTTAATTCTAGAGGGAAGTAATTAATAAAAAAATAAAAAGTTTATGAAATTTCATAAGGTTTACCAGAGGGAATTAGCCTCCTGGTAAATTTACAGGCAAATAAAAATAGCCTTTGGGAAAATAATTGAGGACTCTGTGCTGTAAATATATGTTTATGGTTGATGTTGTGCCATTGCTTTATCCCATCAAAGAGGACAGCTAATTTTCTGAAAGCATTAATTTATTAAGCATCCACTGGTCTCTTTATATTCTGTTTCCATATCTGCACATACAATCCCAGCTAAGTCAACAGCTTCATCCAGATGTGAAAGATAATTTGATTCCAGAAGTGATTCCAAAGCATAATAGAAATGAATGTTATTTGTCTCTACACTTTTTTAAGTGTAAAGAAACTAATGAGAAAGGATGTGGAGTCTGAATTCAGTTTGATTAAAGCTCCAAGCATTGATTGGGTCCAGAAGATAATTTAGAGGCATACACAGAGAAGTTTAGGGCTGGTGAAGGCATAATGAAGAGGAGAAGAAAGCCCTAGGAAAAAGCAGAACTGATATAATTATGTAAGGCAACAGGGTTGATGGTATGTGTTGTGAAATGCCCAGATGCAAATAAGCACACTAACTGCTCAAGCATTCTCTTTTTCAAACAAAAGAAGATGTATGGTAAGGAACAAGGATTTGTAATTGCACTGTGGGACAGAATTGAATTGAAGAGTCTTCTTACAAACACAGGAAACCATGGCTGTGAGGCAACCCATTCTAGCACAGATTCATCCATCTCCTGGAAACGAGTGCTTGATTGGCAGCCCTTCCTATCGAAATATTGAGTGAGGAAAATCTATCTGCTCAGCTGTATGTACAACTCAGCAGAAGCTGCACAGGGAGAACAAGGGTGATTTTATCTGCTGCTCTGGGACGCAGCAGTTCTGTGTTTATTTTCAATGGATCGAGGCAATTAGAGCATCTCGGACAAAGCTTTCTCTGGTTTATGTTTACCATGGCTTTTCATAAGAGTGGTGTTCTTCTGTATCAGAGGTGGGCTAATGCTCGATATTTAGGGGAGCTTAGATGATGAATTCTCCTTCAATGTTAGTCTTGAAAAGAAGGCTGAAGTGAGTCGATATAATGTTAATCTTTTGCCAGCAAATTTCTTAATTTCCTTATAGAATTTAAGCCACTCTTCATTTTCCTGCAATTTATCAGATAAAAAGGGGTAATTATTATTAATAATACAATGCAGATTCAAAACAAAGCAAAATAGCTACTATGGGAACTCAAAAAGGAAGCTAAAATCTTATATGTGCACTTTCTTGCAATCTAATGAAACCAAAAAATTACAAAGGCTGTCAAGATGAAATAAAAATAATGTTCACCAGCTAACACTTCTACTTTGCTTAAAAATGTATATATAATCTATTTATAATTTATATGAAGCTATTAGGCTCTACACATCATTAAAGGGCTGGACTGTTTCTGTATCTCAAGCTCCAGATATAAATGTCCACATGTTATTCAGAGCACACAGGCAGCTGGCCAAGGGGAATACACAGGGGTCTGGGCAGATCCCCAAAATGGGAATGCTAAAATGACAGAGGGAGCTGTGGGCCTGGCTGGAAGATGAGCACTCGTTTTGGAAAGAGGGTCCCAAAACATTTTTCTTGGGGCTACAGACATAGAGTACAGCAACACCTGGGTAAGGTAAAAAATCTGAGCTCCAGTGACCCAGAGTGATGATCAGGAAGAGTCAGTGAATTGTTGCAACTTGGGTCATGTTAATTTTGGATTTTTTTTAATAATTTAACAGTGAAAATACAGATCCATGGAAAACACGTTTCTGCAGCCAAATCAATCTAAATGTGGGCTTATTCAGCACTCTTATTTTTTTGTGTGTTCTGTTACTCTTAGGGTACCCTGTTAATATTAAGCCTTTATTTACTTAATGAGTGATGCTGACATGGAAAGAGGATGGTCTAGTGGCATTTTCCAGACTGTGACTCTTCCTGGGAAAGGCAGTGATGTGCAAACTTACTGACATCAGCATAAAGGATAAATACGTCAGTCAAGGTGTGTTTCTGTGTTCATACCATTACTATAATTTTTCCCTGGGCCCTCATGTAAATCCCAAACCACATTAAACCAGCTTTCAGTGAAGTTCTGCTTAAAAATGAGAGCATGAGCTTATTAAAAAGTTCACCCAGAGAACATAGACTATTGATTGTTTTTAAATGGAGGAAAGTTGAGTTATAGTACTTGTAACAGAAAAAGATGCTTCATGTGTGTAACAGCCATGGCAGAGTCTTTCCTTGGGCGTGACCTTGTCCAGGCAGAGGCAGAAGAGTCCAACTCAGAGCAGAATTTATCTGCTCTGGACTTGAGGGACAGCAGAAGGCATTTCTTCCTTTTACTTCTGCTTCCTATGGGGATGAGAATACTGGGTGTTTCTGAGTTTTGGGTGTTTCAGTGTTTGACAGAGGCAACTGAAACCTGGATAATGTGCAATAGTGCTCTTTTTTTTTGACAACAAGTCTTTCTCAAAATATTTTGCATGGTCAAAAATATACAGAGAAAGCAAGCTGACCTTTTTGTTAATGTAATTATATGCGAAGGGAGGTAATCAGCTGTTTCCATGCACTCTGATAACGAACTACAAGCTGTGAGAAATCTGCTTGCATAATAATAAGAAAGATGCACAATAAGCATCGAGTGTGATTAATTATCTGAGTACATTTGTATCCAATTTAGCATCAAAGAGTGACACGATCAGAATATTTGGTCTGTCTGGAGCCTGGAACAGAAGTATGAATGAAAAGAAACTCAAGTGTATTCTGGCAAATGCTGCACTTAACATATTTGGTTTAGAGTATAAAGCCTTGGAGGCAATTAGTAAATGAAGTTGTGATAGCAGTGTGTGCATGACTGCCATTATTGTTAATGGTGAACATGTGCTTAACACTCTGAGCTCTTTACCAAAACTTTATTGGAGCAGTTGCAAAAAGATGTCCAAAATGCTGCAGAGCTGATGTAAAACAGACTGCTAATGTCAACTAACGTGTGCAATATAATCTGTGGCAAGGGAGCACACTGGTTAGGTGATGTTTTGATGTTTTTCAGAATCTCATTGTTAGAGAATAATTACTAATCTTGAAAACTCAGTCAGCAGACACTGCTCTAGACAGAGCACAACCTGCTTTATGACGTAACTAAATAAATCTAAAGTACCTTCAAGCAAGTCAGACTTCTACAACCATGAAACTGGTGAGAAAATAAGCTTCAGTCATTTCTCAGAACTACAGCATATTGATGCATTCTTATGTCTCTAATTTGCATACAGTCAAAGTCTAAGATTAATTGTCCTCTGATTTCTGCTTGCTGCTATGGACAAATCTTTTTAAGATCTAAGCACACTTTTGAAGAAGGGCAAAACTGAGAAATGGCAGAGCTCAGAGTGAAAATTTTGAAATTTGAGGGAAAGGTCAAGAGGGTTTTACAATAACAAATAACTGCAGGATGAGACATATTACAAACCTGTGTTAATTTGCCTGGCTTTAAAAGGGTGGTTTTGTTTTTTTTTTAAGGCTTCTGATGTTATATCTTGCTGAAAAAAAATTATGATTGTCACTGCTTAGACAGTGGCAATTACTCTGTAATTTATTCTGCTACCTTAGGAGACCCCAAACTGCTTCCCTGTCCTGCTCAGGGCTCATTCCTTCAGCCCAAATCCTTGCGGTCCAAAGCTTGGTCGATGGGCAGCTCTGAAACGCGACGTGGTAACCATGGTGAACAGGCACCTGAGGCAAGTTACTACCATTATTCTGTATCCTTGAAAACAAAACCCTAGAGAAACTATTTATTAGGTTTTACTGAAAATAGCAAGCAGCAGAAAGAAGTTAGGATAAGGGAAGAATTATAACCAGAATGGCTTTCATAATGGAGCATTCGATACATAGCTAAAAAAACCCCAAACCTTGTTGCTGTTCCTGTTTCTTTGCCCAGAACCTACTATTTCACAGTTATTCCTTGTGATCAATACCAGTTTCAAGATCCACAGAGTAAATCCAGGTGACTGGTGCTCAAAGTCTTGTTAAATGGTTGGGAGGGTTTTTTTCTGGCTGTTCATCAGCATGCAAGCCCAAGCTCTGCAGAAGCTGTGGTAGGAAGAGGAATGATAAATGCAGGGAATGGCTGGGGCTCTGCACACTGCTGAATGGGGAAGGAAAACAGAAAGCAAAGAGGAAATTGTTTGTTCATGGCTGTAATAATGCGTGGCACAAAGAGGTAATTAAAAGAAGAACAGTTTAGCGAAGGAATAAAGGTATAGAATTTATCTTCACAAAATAAACAAACCAGACATTTGCATAAAGATCACATCCCTGTGGACATCTATTCACTACTTCTCTGCAAAAATATTCACTGGAGTGAAACAACAAATAGTAGAATGTGGTTTGTGAATGCTCTGAAGTCTCAACTCTACGTTTTAGAAAACAGATGCTCTCGTGGAGCAGCCTGCACGTCCACCTCACGTGAGATACCTAAAAGTTTCCTGAAGTACATAACGTTACTGAATAAAGATATTTCCAGATTATAAAGCTGAACTTTTCTCTAAATGCTGAAACACAATTAGTTAAGGAAACAGCAGGGTTTTTTCATGTGCAAGAAGAAAGAAGTAGTTCGGAGCAAAGGCAAACTCTACAAGATGTTCATTGTCGTTGGAGGTGACGTGTATATACAAATGTAAATACTGCCAGAAAACACTTACCTGAAGTACCTCCACACATACAATGCACACAGACTGGGCTCACAAAGAAAAATATTTACTGAAAGCACAAAGAGAGTTTATAACTCATCTGAGTTCAGCATATTAGCATTCAAAAAAAAAAAAAAAAAAGTGTTTCTCTAAGATGGGGAATGAGTATTTTAATAATGATGATTTACCCAATACTTATTCAACATTTCTGTGCATGTACCTTATTATTCATGGTTTATTAAACTGGTTAAAGTGGTCAACAGGCACTACAAATGCATTTACTTTAATGTTGCATGTTACATTAGAAATGGCTGGATAAACATATCTAAGACATTTAGCAGTGTGAAGTGCAAACCTAAAATTCAAGTAAATGGCTTTTTAATAGTGGTTGATGTGTTATGACTATGCTGTGCCATAAATGTTTTGCATACATTTTCGAGGTATTTACACATTCCTACATTCCATCTTTAGTACCCTTGCGTTTATTAAATTATATAAACAAACATTAAAATAAACGTAACAGTCAAGTGTAAAGTTCCCTCTCAGATCTGCACAGCAGACACCAGTTTGGATATTTCCAAGGCTTTTAAGTTTTCAGGGCTCTCACTGAAATCAGTAAGATCAAAACTACACTTCAAAGGAGCAGCTGAGGTGTTGGCATTTTTGTCTGAGTTCTGTTGGTACAAAAATCCAGAATGGCATGTTTGCCTTGTTACCATACATTCTCAGTGAAGTAAGATAAGGTAGAACTTAAATGTATTAAAGGCCAGTTCCTGAAGGTTGCCAAACAGCTTATGCTGAGGTATTTCATTAGATCTAGACTTGTTTATAGGCAACATGGGAGCCACACCTATAGTGAGAATTGTATGTTTAAGTGAAGGTTGTCTGACAGTTCCCATAATCAACCTTTAATGTTCAGTTCCTTGTAACTCTCCACATTTATGTTTGCTTTTGGCTACATAATTTAAGCCACATTATTTTGGATTTATTCTCCTGCTATATCTATGAAAACATGTTATTTGACAGCAGATCCTCCTGTACCAGGGGTGCTTTTTTCTGACTTTGTAATAAAAACTTCCCCAATGGGGAACTCAATGCAAACCTCAAGTGTGTGTCCCCAGTTTGGCAGAGTTGCAGAGCTTTGCATTTGGTGTGCACAATCCTTACTCCCACTGCTCCCACTCAGAGGTGACTCAGCCTGCTCAATTTAAATAAAGCAAGGATGAGACAGCATTTTGTTGTCAGCTTGGGCCTTGTTGTGACAGAAACAAGGAAGGAGATGTGACTTCTCCACCAGCTGAAAACCCAACACAGAATAACAGAATAGTCTGGGATGAAAGGGACCTTAAAGATCATCTCCCTCCAACATCCCTGCCAGGGGCAGGGACACCTTCCACGAGAAACATGAGCAGGTAAAACTAAGAGAGATGATGAGAATATTAGGAGCCATAAGAATAAGGGACAGGAGTGATGATGATGCTAAAGAGGGGACTTGAGTCAGTGCAGGGGTGCTAGTCAGAGAAGCAGTGGGGCAGGACATAAGAAAAATAGCAGCAAGCAGAAGGAGTAAGGGGAAAGGGAATTGAAAGTGAGAAGTGAGTTAGATCCTCATAAACCAGCTGACCACCAAGGCACCTGGCTCAGCCGTGTTTGTTGAGTGGATCATTTACTGCCCAGTGCACTGCTGGTGAGAGCCCTTCTGGTAATGTGTGGTCCTGTGCCTATATATTGTGTACATCTGTGCTGTGGGCTGTAAAGCAAGTGCACAAAGAGGACACTGCAGTTCATAACTCCTTTAGCGTTCGGCAGTCACTCTAAACATGCTCTTGAGGCGTGAAAGCACACTTCTGGAGAAGGTCAGTCACAAGATGTCCCTCCCAGATGTGTCCCAGTGGCTCTTTGCCTTTGCTTTTATGTGTCTGCAGTGAAGAAGATGAATCTGAGTAATTCAGTTCTGCAATGGATGTGTTGGGAAAAGGTCTCTCTCTTTGCTACGCAGTGGAGTCTGCAGTGAGCCTTGGCTCAGGAGCAGGCTGGGATGAAGGAAAAGACTCATCAGGTATCACCCAGAGGGTAACAAGACCTATTTCCCTTCTGGTTGTCAGTGGGGAGAAGAGGGGCATTGGTTAAATGGGTAGTTTTTGGAAGCTCCCTCCTTTTTTAATTCCCATCTGGGCAGTCATTGGGAAATGCTGACATCACCAAAGTCATCAGTTTGCAAACAAAATAGTGCACTGTGCATCATGTGGCTGAGATAGGGAGGTCTTGTGCCTGGAATTGGGAGTGTCCAAGTTTCTGTTGCATAAATGAGAAAACAGGTCTCCTTAACTGGACAGGAATAATTTTCATGATTTTACATACCATAAAATCTCTTCTGGCATTAACTACAGTCTGACTTTCCTTAAGTGAAAATTTCATCTCAACACCTTGTAATATTTCCAACCTGGGAGGAGACCTATTGAAAAATTAATATTATAGCATTTCAAAACCATTCACATCTCTGTTTAGCTCCAAATTATATGATTCTTGAATTAGCTACTGTCTGTTTTCAGTAGTTTTCCATTACAAGGGGTCAGGCACCAGAGGAAATAGTTTTCTAAACCAGAAAGGAATATTAAATGACACAGCTGATAAGTATGAACAGTGGTGCAGAAGATTTATTGAGTAATGTGTTAGGTTGATAAATGATAACATTTATTTGCAATTTGAGGATGTGACCCAAATGACACTCATTAGCTCAGCTTGTGTAGAACCGATTAGTTTTGTAAATGTATTATTTGTCTGGTGCTATTGGAAGGAGAGTCTGCTTTAATTGATTGGAAATCTGTTTTATTTCAGTGAATATTATGTATTCTGTTTTTAATTGTATTCTGCTTTTTTCATCCTGAATGTCAGGGATATTACAGTCTATTACTTGAGCAGTGGAGTGCTAGAAGGCTGCAGAGTGCATTAATCCAGACATAGAGGGGCTGTAATAAAGCAAGATTTCCATTACCCTCTGGGCTTCTTAGGAGGGCACTGGGAGGGAAATGAGGAGGCAGCTGGCTCACAGACGAGTTGCCCTCCTTCTACTAGTGGGGCTTGAGCAACATATGTTCAGCTTCGCAAAAAGTTCATGGATTTAAGAGCACGATTCCAATTCCATGGAGCTTTTTGCCTGTGCAATATCACCAGTGAGGACACTGAGGAAGCGTCTTGTGCTCTCTTCTGGACTCCAAGCTGTAAAGTGGAGGGGTCTGTGTTTCAGGCTTTCCTGTGAAAGTCTAGTGGATGTTAAACAACTATAATTTGCCATTGGAAAATGGAATAGAAAATGGTACTTTTACCTTAGGAAAGTTCAAAAAAGCCTGAAGAAAGTCAAAGGTTTCTGTGAGTTGTGTCTGTCCAGTAGTGTGAATTAAGCAAGAGCCTTGAAAGGTATTTTAAGGAGAAACATTTGGCCTGTTGAAATCAGGAAAAAGTTTGTTTCCATGAAGATATTGATGTGCAACTCTTCAGAGAGGAAGGCTTGCATGTTATTGAAGTATTTCATTGCAACCTTTTCTAAACCCATTTATGTGTTTTCTGAAGGCTGGAAATGAGTTTTGGTTTTTTACTTTGCTATCCCTTCCTGCAATGTAAACATAAGAAAATCAAAACTGAAATGAAAGCAGAGAAAAATGAAAATGTTGATGGATCCACGAGAACTCCCTCAGTCTCACAGCTCTCTTGTAATATAGGGGTGAGATCTCAGCCCTCACCCACACCTGGCAGCCACAAATGTGCCAAGCTGAAAAAACTGCGGTGAGACCAGAAAACTCTTTCCTGCCCAGTTGTCACAAAGGTCGAGGTGATCATGGATAGTTGTTTCATTTAATCTCAGCTTTAATTTCTGCTTCATAGAAATAGGCTGTAATTTATTGGAGAGAAGAGACAAAAATGAAAGCTGTCCATTTGTTTCAATAGGTGCCTTGTTTATTATATCATTAAGGAAGATGGTAATATTTCCTAAATCTCAAAACAAAAACCCAACTGGCATTTTTTTTTCCTTGGTGTCCAGGTTTTCTAGGATAACCCAGACTAACTTCAGCGAGGAAAGTCTGCAAACAACATGATGCAAGAAATAAGTAATTAGATTCAATGGCTCCTGAGAAGTTCTTCTGAAAGCTGGAAATACAATGTTGGATGGCTGTTGTTCTAGAAGAATGAGCACTTCCTTCCTAAAAAAAGAAACATTTCTCTCATAAGAAGAATTTTCCCTTCCTAGGAAATACTGAGATTTATATAACTCTCTAGGCAGAGCTGATATCTTTTGTTTGGAAGCATAGGATCCACGTTCTTCTCTTTGTGCTGCCATTCCTCCATCTTCCAGGAGCATCCCTTACCGTGGGGTTATTGACATTATGCAGACAAGGGACTTCTAGATTCTGTTGTTTGCACCTTAGAGTGTACTCCTGGGAAAAGGGACCTTTCCTCATGCATCCCTGTGTCCTGTCCAGGCTATCAGTCTGCTGGTTACTTCAGGGAAGGCATTTTTCATCCTGATCAGAAACTGCAGCAAAAAAAAGTATTTCCTGCCAAAAGGGCTTGCTCAGCCAGTGTTTTCCACCAAAAGTGGTTCAGCTGTGATGAATTATTCTTCACTGACGGCAATTCATTTTGTTAAAAACATTCCCAGCCGTGGCAGGTGCTGGCACAGCCCCTTGTTTGTTTGTGCAGTCAGTGCTCGGGGTGGGGTGACGGCAGAGGCTCTGCTCGAGGCAGGACAGCACAGCTCCTGCTGTGTGACCCGGGGAGCCTCTGCATGCCCCAGTCACCTACAGCCTTCTAATGTGAGGCAAACACACGAGCAGCCTGCTTTTTTTCTCCACAAAAATAGCTTTATAAAGCTGCACTGTAACTTTCTATGCTTACCTTTGTTTCCTTCGATACGGATTTCAGAGCCATCTTAAGGTGAGATACAAACATTTTCCTGTCTCTTCATAGTCTCACGTTATTCTCAGCACCTTTTAGACCTTTTTTTCCTGGGTGTGATTTTTATTTCCTTCAAAAACCACAAATTTCTTTGTGCAATTATGAGCCACTAAAACCACAGAGCTCATGGATAGGCCGGTGCTATTGCAGAAGGTGCTGCAAAAGGCATCTGTGTGGAGCCCTGCAGGCTTTCTGTATTTCATGATATAAATCCTGGCACTGGGGTTTGTGCCAAAGTTTTGCTCAAGTAAAGCATGAGAAGACAAAACACACATAATCTCGGGAAATGTGGCCAGTGCTGCCATCTCCAGGGTGGGCTGCCTAAACTGCACCTCTCGGTTTCACTTCTGAAGCAAAGACAGGCTTTAACTCCATCTGTACCCTGGCTATTTTCTTGGATGTGGGGGATCTGTACAAAAAGCACAGCACAAGGTAGTACTTAAATGATGTTTTATTAATCAGCATAGAAATGTGTTTAATCCGGATTTAAATTTCCTGGAACAAATATTTGTTTGTCTGCTACTTTAACCAAACATGTCATGCAGGCAAATCTTTGGAGCAGAAAATGCTTTGAATGAGAACATAAACCTGCTCACAAGTACAGAGATGCTACTTGTGCCTCCATAATGACATTATCCCTTTTGTTGTTCTCACATTATCATTTGCAGTGCAAAATAAATATGCATGGTGGAACTGTTAATGAATATCACTTGGATGCAGTTTCAGGAATAGATCTTAGGCATGCTTCGGAGGATGTGAGAAAGTGTAGCTCTGTTCTCACAGGATCAGGCAGACTTGAGCAAATCAAACTGATGATGGCATTTTTTTTCCTGATAACTATCAAATTTTTGCTAGTTCCAGTCTGCCAATGTTAAAAAAGAAAATTACCTGTGGTGTTTTATATGTGGCATGGTCCTCTTCTGCTGAGAAAATTTTCCCATCTTTACAGAAACACCCAAATAGCACGTAGAGCAGCCAAGCAAAGCAGCTGCAGCTCATACATACAAGAATTACAGCTGGAAAGAAACCCTTTAAAGTGATACACAGTGCATGTCCAGGTGCTGGCCCTGCAGCAAATGATGGCAATACAGGCATTAGCCCACTATCTTTGTTGCACTTGTGTGACCTTGTCCCTGGTGTAGCTGCTGCTGATCATACAACTGAGCATCTTCTCCAGCACTCTCTGTCTGACAGTTCTTATCACATCTACCTCCAAAAATCAACATCAGTATCTTCTTATTTATACAACTATGGTAAATAACACCCCCCACCCCAAGTACTTTTTTCTTTCATTGCAAGTAGAACAAATTATTTTCTCTTCTTGGTACAAAGTATGCCAGCTCCATGAGACTGTAGGCGGCACTGAAAAATAAATGCAGCATTTCCCCTGGATTCTCTGCTCATGTTTGCCACGTAACTCAGGGGCACAGGAATTAATATTGCTAAACACTGACAGGAAGGGCATAGCCACTTCATTACTAGCCCATGGACAGAACTGCAAGAACTGGCTGTAATTATTTAATGCTGCAGCACAATCCAGGGCTTCAGTATTTCACAGTTTCTTCTCAGTAATCAAACTGTAACAAAAAAATCTCTTCATAAAGAGAGCATTATGCATTTTCCAGAGCAGACCTTGAGCTGTTTTGCTGAGGATTTCCTCAACCCTGTGTGACCCTGTGTTTATAATACACCAGCAAGAAAATTTTGAGCCTTTCTTCTTTTTTTTTTTTAAGCCTTGCAATGGATGCTCAAAGAAATAACCATCAGGTCCCAGATGGAACAGCCAACATGTAGGGATTAGCAGTCACCTTTTGGAGTGGTTTGATTGTTCTCTTCTTGTTGTTGTTGTTGTTGTGGTGGGGCTTTTTGTTTTTGACCAGTGTTACCAAGTGGCAACTTCTGTAATGCTCAGCAGTGTCATGGAGGCAGATCTTTCTGCTTAAAAAAAAAAAAAAAAGGGTAAGGACTGTACCAAAGCTGGACCCACCAAATTTTAAAATCACATATTAACTCAAAAGATTGAAAAGCCACCTACAGCTTTGGCACTTCAGTCAGTTTTTAGAGTAGTGTGGTAAAGATAAGGAGTTAAATTTATGCCACAGATGAGGAAAGGACTCGAGAAGTGTAGCATATATAGCCTGAAAGAAAAAGCAGACTAGATGGTGATCTCATTACAGTGTCCAAATATATAAAAAGATTATAGAAAAATCTGGTCATGACCTATCTGGCTGGACTCTGTGAAAATTAAGGGAAGATATATTGACCATGACAGACAATGAAATCTGTACAGAAATGAAATGGGTGAAGTTTTAATAATAAAGCTTTTTGAGCTGGTCTGAAGCACAAAGACTTGGAATAGAAAATGCATCTGAGAGAGTTTTACAGGTAACCCAAGCTGAGGTATGAAGAATAGAGCTATACATGTGAACACTATTCTTGTTACTGTTTGTTAGGGTTTAATAATATTCTAAGCATTGCAAAAATTATTAAGGCAGCCAAGAAATATTTTTCTAGAAGCTGATTTCATTTTTTACATAGTAGAGGATGATGGTTTAAAATATGCAATCCATAGAATAGGGGGGAAGAACAGTATGTTGGGAAAATAACTTGCCAAATCAAGCAACTAGACTCAGGGTTGTGTTTATCTGGCTCATGCTCAGCCCTGGTAAAGAGTTCCTACTACAGGTACACTACAGATATATATAATCTTAAAACTTTTTCCAAACTTACAGCTGGCATAAAATGTGGAAAAAGCTGCCCACATGTGTTTTAGTAAATGAGCTTCCATTAAAAAATCTCCACAAACAAACAAACAAAAAACCCCAAAGTAACAAGCTTTTTACCTAGTGAAAAAAAAAATATATATCCATAAATATAATGCTCATATTGGTGAGGAAGTGAACAACCAGGACAGACAGCCACAAACCCTCAAAATGAGAGAGTTAAGACCAATGAGAGAATTTATTCAGGCAGAGCTTTTTACTCAGGATAGAAAATACAAAGAGTAAGTTATCAAGAAAGGTCATAAAAGGCAATGACATAAATGAATTTAAGAGACAGCTAGACATTTTTATGGAGAGAAAAGATTGAAGAATTCAGAACCAGTGACAAATCAGGGAGATGGGGTTGAGATAAAATTAACGAGGACAGGCTTACTTGTGGCCAGAGGCATTTTACTGTCCAGCAATACCTTATGTCCTCTGTCATCACATCCTAATCTAACACTGACATCTGAAGATAGCAAGAAATCTTTTACACCTCTTAGTATATTAAAAAAGGAAAAAGGGCTTTCAGTGGCTTTTTCCCCCACAGGGAAAAACATAAAGTTGCCTTTTCACTTATCAACACACTCATATCATTGCCGTGGATGCTGAAAGGACTCAGTCTCTGACAGTGCATCGTGGTCTGATTTTAAACTCAGGGTATGGTTGCTTTAAAACTCCCCATAGAGGAGTTTCAGTCATATCTCCTTACATTTGTAAGCAAAATGTTGGGGTTTTTTTCTGCGGTTACTTTTTTAAATCATGGGAAAGCAACCTGAGATTCCCACAGAGGTATCCTGCTTCTCCAGTCCTGAGTTAACTCATCCTGCAGTGGCATCACCTCTGCTTGCTGATGCATTGCTGTGTTCTGACAGGGCTGTGGCAGATTCTGACAAGGTCCCTGGACCTCCAGCATCCAGGCCCTGCATCCAGAGGTGTCTGATGACTTTTTTAGTCCTCAGGCTTCAAGGACTTGGTACATAAACAGAACCTTGAATAAAGGGAAGTTCATACTGTTAATTTATCTGGAATTGGAAGAGAGAACTGTGAGCCAGTCAGGAAACCATATGTATCCCACACTGTTTAGGAGTTAATGCTCATGAAAGGAAGATTGAAGGAAATGGGCCTTGACGTTTTGGAGATTGTAGATTTACATTAGTTCAGGCTTAAAAGTATAGAGGACAAGTAGAAGACATGGACAAGGACATCTGGGATAACAGGACATCTTCACAGACTGACATGAACATCAGAGCTATTGCCAGCAGGACATGGGGTAGAAGGACTTTTCCAGGCAGTAGGGAAATGACAGGTAACTTAAAAACCCTTCTGAGCAAGTGCTGGACACCTCTGAGCCATCAGATCTGCCTGGCAGCCCACACCATTCCCTGGATCCAGGAGAGCTTTCCAAGACCGGAGATGTCAAGCAGCAAATGATGTGTGTGCCACCCTCAAAAATTCATGCAGGCCTCATATAGCTGTGCTTTGAGGGAAATACTTGTCTGTGTTCCCAGTTCTTTACTCTGAGGATGGGGAGGCCCTGGCACAGGTTGCCCAGAGAAGCTGTGGCTGCCCCATCTCTGCAACTGTTCAAGGCCAGGTTGAACAGGGCTTGGAGCAACCTGGGGTAGTGGAAGGTGCCCCTGCCCATGGCAGGGGGTTGGAACGAGGTGGTCTTTAAGGTTCTGTCCTACCCAAACCATTCTATGTTATGTGCCCCAGAATGTGACAGGCACTGGCCCCAGAGCTGAGGGCAACATGGGCTTTACAATATGCATATTTTGAAGAAAATACTCAGTTGCAGGACATTTCCATCATACTGACAAATGCAGCTCCTTTATTGGCAGAATCTTTTTCCTTACCGCAAATAACTTCGTCCTATTCATATAAATTAAATTCACACAAAAGCATGTGTGTTTTTTCCTTTCAAATCCCTTTCATGGATCTCTATAAATATACAGCCCTTAGGCCTCTTTACAGAGAAGCTTAAGCACATCCCAGTTTCTGTAGGGTTCACTGTAACCAACTGCTTAATCTAAACTGTGCTAATGAAGACTAAATACAAATGATGCTAATTTTGTGGAAAAAAGAAAAAAAGCCTGATGTGATTAAACTTTCATTGAACACAACAGCAAGACTAGAACATATTTTCCTTCCTCTTTAGCTCCTTCTACCGTAATCTGAATATCAAGATCTTAAATCCATCAGGATCCCAGCAGGCAGCCCACTTTTATGAAGAACTTCACCCTTAAAAATAGAATGGAAACAGGTATTATGACCCACCAGGGGATGGGCAGCCCTGCAGACTCAATGTGTTTAGCTAATATGGAACAGGAGGAGGTGGAAGTTCTTGGATTTGTTTTTGTTTTAAACAACCCCTCTGCTCCACAAGGAGCTGTATTGATGGACTCTGAAAGAAAGCTGAGGTCAACTCTCTGTCTTGATGAGTTAGTGGAGAAATATTTAACTGAGACCTTATGAAAACTACTTAGCTACAATAATAACATCAAATTGCTGCTGAATGTGTTTCAGGAGCTGTCATTAACCACACAGCTATACAACCTAATTCTATTTGTTTAAATAAAGGTCTCCCGAGGTCACATTATTCTAGTATAAATTTGAAAAGCTCGGCTGCTGAAAACAGAAAACTGGAGACAGAAAGCAGGGTTTGGATGATATCCAAGCTTTATCATATCCATTCTTTAGTGTGGGCATGTGGGGACAGAGATCTTGCTAGGGCTTTATGAGCTCCCTAAGCAGTAACACCGTGTTGCCATTCTGTGATGCAGCTGCAGTATGAAATCATCAGCTCTGTCTTATCAGGGGGCTCTTGGCAGGAAAAATTTATGATGGCTTAGGGGAAACTGTCCATTTCTTTCTTCTTTCCTGCTGGTCAGAGCATCACTCGGCAGTGAAGACAGGAAGCATTAAAAAAAGCTGCTGCCCAAGGACAAGATGGGGAGCTACTATTGCAAGTATTGCTTGAGAGTGAACCCATTAAAATGAAGAGAATAGAGGATTTTCACTTAGAAGAGACCTAAAATAATCATGTACTCCAACTGAAAGGAAAAAAAAAAACAACAAACAAACAAAATAGATGTAAGATATAAAAGAGGAAAGTCCTTCACA
Source organism: Lophotriccus pileatus (assembly GCA_035583135.1). Taxonomy (NCBI): domain Eukaryota; kingdom Metazoa; phylum Chordata; class Aves; order Passeriformes; family Tyrannidae; genus Lophotriccus; species Lophotriccus pileatus. The sequence continues at coordinate 4,746,230 of JAWWES010000171.1, forward strand.
TGCTGTCCCCTTTGCAGCTCAGTTTTCTCACTTAGGGCTTCAAAGACCTGCCATGACCCACGAGGATCTCACTTGAAAGTACTGAAAGAAGAGAGGTATGGACATGCTTTCTTTAGAAGAACTGATGAAGGCTCAATTAAGAACAGCATCCATGGATAAATATGGAGTAGAATTCTTAAAGGAGAGGTAGTTTGTCACCTTTTATTAGTAGACTGATGTTAGTCTGGTAGTCTTGGGATGGGGCTGACAGAAGTCCTCAGCTGGGGGGGAGATCAATTTTACGTCTCTCACTCAGCAGTTTTAGGTGAGCATGCAGTCAATAACCCTCCCTTTGACTGTATCCCACACTTCACAAGTAATATAAGCTTCCTTATTCCAGGAGAATTAGGCATACAGCCCAAAAAAGCAAGGCCAGGTGCAAAGGAATCACCTCAAAGAAGATACAGCATAGAGACTTCATAAAGAAACACAATTAAGACTGGTATGGGTGGACTAAATGTAGAGTGAGTACACAGAAGTGTAGCTGATAACAGGGTAAAAAAACAGGTCAGAATTGTCTTAATTACCCAACTTAATCACCCTACTAGCCAACTGAAAGGGGCTGGAGTACCCCTCAGTACACGCAGGACCTCTGCAAGAACCACTTTAGACCAATACATGCAAAAAGCACTTTCATGGAACTACTGAGAGGAGGAGATAAAAATGGTAAATAATGTAGCTATTATCTGCAATAATGCACTTGAAGTGGAGAGATGAAAACCCAAAGGATCATGAAAGAACTGTCAGCATCCAAATGAAATGCTTAGCTAGGAAAATATTGCTTTGTAGTCTGGAACTTAGAGTATCCAGTTGTGCCTCCCCTTCTGTGTGTGACACTGAAAAAGGGCATTCTTAGGACCAGTTAAAAATCTTTTATTTTTACTTTGAGTAAAATTCTTTAGCTGACCAATATTACATTTCTTTATGTAGTTTCCAAATTCCTTCACTTTGCACTCGGAATGAAAGCACATTGCAGATGACTGATGGTTTCTGAGAGTCCATTCGGAGCAGGATTGACCCATACAAACAGTTCTTTGAGCAAGGAAAGAGACATTGCCCAAAAAATGGCAGAGTTGAATGTGATGAAGATCTGATGTTAATCAAACTAGTTCTGAAATCAAAGATATTACTGTGGATTTGTCTGAAAGAAGAATTTGGTCTAAAATCTTCATTACATGCGAATTCCACAAGGATATTGCGTAGTTAAGGTCTCTGAACACATTTGAAATAATCCTCTTTTCCTTTATGTAATGAATAGAATAGATGGAATTGCTTCCCCAGACTTTCTGAGGAAATTGAAATGATATGCTCAAGATTTAACCGCTTTTATTTCTCTTTTAAGATCTTAACCCAGTATGAAATATTAAAGTACTAATGTATTTAAGGAAACCAGAAGTTGTTGTTATAATTAATTTCCTTTCCGAGAAAAAGTATTGCCAACTTCTTTGGGCAAGCATGTGACTGATCCTTTAAAGAAAACCAGAGCAAATGTATGAAAGTAATTTTCTTTTTTTCCCTAAATTTCAACCATCAAGTCTTATATTAATCACCTGGAAGAGCAGACAATGGCTTCATGAAGAAGTTCTGATGATAATCCATGTGTATGTCTTCATTAGCACGGCAGACGTGCCATCCTGGTTTTTTCCTAGCTGGAGACAAAGCAAAAAAGAGTATTGCCAAGTATCTGAATTGATATCTAGGGTGTTTTTTTTTGGTTCTCTCTGCAATATTATAAACAGTTATTTGTTTATCTTCTAAGTTTATTTATGCATTATTTATTTAATTTATGGATTATTCTATAGAATACTAATAATGCATTTTTTTAAATTTTCTGTAGCTGCTGATGATAGAAAGAGCTGTACAGCTACCCCAGAAACTCCCATGTAAAACCTGTGAACAAGGAAGGAAGAGGAAATGGACACTTTGAGAGATGACCAATAGAATTTTTTTTAATCAGCAGAATGATTGCCACTTGACAGCAGGGTTCACCTCCTTACAGACACCCCTGGAGAAATGGACACTGCTTTTAACACATGATGTGCCTGGGTGAAGATCATGGCTTGGGGTGGTCTGATGGCCCCACTTCTGCACCCACACAGCCTCTCTTTCTTCAGCACACACAGACACTCAGCAGGATGGAGAGGGAACATGGTTCCACTTTTTTGAATAAGTGTTCTTCAGTTCAGGGGATCCACACTTGTCATCAGCCACAAGGATGTTTTACTTCAGGGGTTTGTTTTGCTTTGGTGGGTTGGGGTGTTGCTTGCTTTTTATTTTTTGCAGTGTAACATTTTGGACTAAAAAATAAATCCCAAAGAACAGGACCCTCCTTTATGTGTGCAACATATGAAGGGATTTAAAATTATTATAATTTTCTAGTTTGCTTGTTTATTCAAAAAGTCAATGGAGACATCTGGTGCTTTTGCAACTAGATGAGCATTCCAAAAATACAGTAATAATAAAAACCCATGAACAAAAGCTTCCTCAGGGCCACAGCTGGAAGCAAAATGATGTCTGACATAAAAGTGACTAACCATGTCACCTATTTTCATTTGCCCTTTGCTACGCTGCAAAATAAGCATGTGAAAAGGTAAACCCATCTAATAAAAAACAATGTATTTGGCATATATTGGTTAACTTATTATTTTTCCTCTCTTGTTCTACTTCATCAAAGATTCATTTAAAATACTAATGTTCCTCAGCCTATTATTTGAAGTTAAAAGAAGCATATGGTGCTCTGCGACAAAAGATAATTAGATTTCTTGTCTGCCCTCAGTATTATAGTTTGTTAATGCACTTTAATGGAGTTTACAAACAGAATTGGCAGAATAAATGATAGAACAGATTAAGAGGTTTAAACTGATGAGTGTTGATTTTCTGAGTTTGTTCCTTGGAATATCACAACTGTCCTATGGCCCATCATTTACTCTTTACTTGATGTTTCATAAGAAAATACAATAATCCTGATGGTGATGGAGGGACTCAGTCATAACAGCGTTTTCCTCTTCAGCACTGCAGATTGCTGTTATAGCCTGAAGCAAAGCCCTTCATTATGTCCTTATTTGATGTTCAGTCAACATTCAGTCCATCCATACCAATGGCTAATCATTCATTTGAATCCTTCTGAACTCCTTCCCTGTGTAATAATATCTGAGAGCAATGAGTTCAACATATTATGAATGAGTGGTCTAAACCCCAGCCCTTTCATTAGCCTAATTTCAGTTTGTGTTTTTCATGCTCAAAGTGATGCCAACCATGGAACTAAATCATAACTTAAAGTCTTCAGGATCTTAAATAATCTATTAACTCATGACTTCACACAAACACTATCTAGGTATTTTCATGTAACCTTTGCAACTCTAGAAGGAGGCATTGAGAAAAGAAGATTTGAGGCAAGATGTGAAACAACTAATAAACATCTGTCAGGCTGGGAATGAAAAAAATGCACATGAGGAAATAGAGTAAAACACTACATAAATTTACTATATCTAAATTATTATGATTTCTTAAGACGAAATATGTCTCTGGGAAAAAAAAAAGAAAATTAAAAATAAATTAATGTCTTGGGTTTTGACTTTCAGCAGCACACCTGATATGTTACAAGGTGGAAAATTGTCAGTTCAGGTAGAGAAGCGGGTGATGAAGTCATCAGTTTGACACATGAAAAAACGTAGCATGCAATATTCAGCTGCATGCTGCATGCAAACTGCTCTGTAGGGCTGCAGTGGCAGACTTCTCCCAGTGAAGATAATGAAATATTCAGGTGTCCTAATGAATAAGACTCTGAAGTGTGCTGCTGCATACCTTGCCTGTTGTCCATCTTCAGAGAAGGTGAATCCACACCAGAGTAGGTACAGGGAAGGGATAATGGGTCAATGAGATGAGGAGGGCTTGTTTACAAAATCACTCTTGTTTCTGCTAAAATACTCAGTGGGGGAGATATGATTGCCCTTGATAATTTAATTTGCTGAGCTCACTAATGGCATAGCCTGTTCAAACAATCCAAACTCAACACCTGGGTCACGGTGACAAGGTTTGCATTCAAGAGGAACAGCTTTAATTTCCCACTAAAATGGCAGTGAAAGGTAACATTCCTCTGTGTCACCTGTATTGCTGAGGGGTAGGAGTGAAAGGAACTGCAGTCCTCTTTGAAAGGAAAGGGAAAATATAGCCCTGCCTATACAATGTCTTCCCTTAATGCAGCATGACCCCAGACTAAATTGATTTAATCATTCAAATGGTATTGTTCCATTCCCCTTATTTCTTGTCTAATTTCATTTTATGCTAAGGGGTTAGCATGTAATAATTATTTTTGCATTGACATACTTCTCAAAGACAGGTTGTTTTATTTCCTGAAGGAAATTTATAAGATAAAACATTAGACCTCTGCCCTCTTGGCTAACAGGACACAGGCAAAGTAGGTTTTTATACTTATCTGTTAATTTAGAATATTAAAAAGACATCAACTATAAAGTTTTATGGGATTTTTTATTTATTTGTTTATTTGTTTGTGGTTTTTGGTTTTGTGGTTTTTTTTTTGGTTTTTTTTTTTTTTATGCAGACCCACAGCTGTTTCATTTACATTGCAACATATTTTGGGGTTTTTAATATTGTTATTCTCCTATACCATATCATAAAAGATATGTATGACTTTTTACTCACTAAAGTTTGCATGAATGCTTGCTACAGGATCTTTGATTTTCAGTCATTAATGAATCTGGAGGTCTAGTTATGAGGCAGTAAAAATAAACAGCCACTAATAAATGATACAAATGTAGGATTTCATCCCCTCCTTGGAGAACACAGCATAATTTCAAGGCTGTCTGTGATCCATCTTGTCCATCTGCTTTTCCTCACTTAGGATGAAAAATAACAAGATTGGCCTAAAAACCTTCAGAAATGGGTAAAGTGAGAAACAAACTGAGAAGCAACTAATAATAACATAGCACTTAAGCTTCAAACTAGTACAGGCATCAGCAGAAGTTGCTGCATTTGGTGAGTCCTTAACAAGCAAGTTAAAATGAGCTCTCCAGATCAGGTGTGGGGGATACATCTATTCAAGGTTATTATTCTCCTAGACAATAGTGTTAACATTACAAAGGATTTTAATGTCCTAATGTTTACACAAATATTTGCATTGAGTACTTTCACTGCTAGTCACTAAAGACTCCCTAAGTTTTAAGTCCTTCCCAGATACTGACCCTCCAGAAGGGGAGACATGAGAACAGGGAGGTGACTTTCTGACTCTGGCAGAGTAAAGCCCTCAAATTCCCTCTCAGAAAACAAAGAAGAAACCAGAAGTTGGCTTAAAATGGCTGTTTTTGAAACCTGGCAACAAGGACCTTGTAAAACTTGATTAAAAAAAAAAAAGAAAAAGGAGAAAAGGGATGTAACCATCTCCTGCCAGCTCAGCAGCACGGAGGCCAGATTTGTTTAAGCTGAGGAATGGGCATGTTTGCCTTCAACTCTTTTGAAACAGGTGACAGATATTGTGCCAGAAATAATTCACTGACACAGTTATTGTTTCTTTGAGTCAATGTTTGACCTAGACCTAGGGCCAAGTGTGTTTACTCTCCTAACAATCTCAAGCCATTTTTCCCCCCAAAGCTGCGGAAGTTCACAGTGAGGAAAAGAATTAATGTGCACAGGCACACAGAAAGTTTACAAGTTGGTGGCAATCCAAAGCTAAAAATATTTGAAACTCTGTGCAAGCACATGCATATACCGACTTGAGAGTCAGAGCCTGTTTGCACAGCCAAAAACTTGTGTCCTGGCAGTCTAGTCCAGAAAAATCCTTCCTTCTGCTTCAGTTCCTTTCCAGCTGAGAGGCTGCATAGAAATGTACCCTGACTGTCAAAACAGATCACGGGCTTTGACAACAATTAACATTAAGAAAATAGATACTGGGGTCACATATTTTTTGTAATATCTTTTGAAATTGTGGAAGGAAGAAGTGAAGATGTGTAGATCTATAAGAAAGCACAGGTTGACTTCAGGATTTGACCAAATTCCTCTGAGAAAGCCTTTAATGGAAGGTCTTTAACTTCTTTACAAACAATTACTGTATTTGCAGGAGAAACTACCAAATATCTCAGTCTCCTTCTTTCTACCAGTTTAACGTCTCTTCCTCACTGTCTGCTCCTTTTGTTTGCTGTCTGTTCCTTCTTTTCCTGTATCCTTATTAAACCTCTGGTCTTCTTCCATCCGCCATCTAGAGAAGGTGTTAGAAAAGTGTACAGAGGTCTTTAAATTTGAGTAATTATGAATGATGCATACTCTCAAGGGGAAGTGACAGTTTATTCTTATGTGAGCAATGCTAGATCTTCTCACCATATATTGTGATTTACATTGTATCAATAATTTCAAATATAATTTCCATCTCGATTTGTGTTGTTGTACTTCATATTAAAATATTTGAACCAAATGCACCAGTTCTTCTTTATATTCATACCATTGTTCTCTGCTTCATTTTTTCCCCTCTTCTTTGGTGTCTCTTTTCCCTCTCCTGTGCATCAAAAATGATGCACTTAATTATCCTCTTAGAAGACAGGGCTCTGAGCAACCTGGTGTAGTTGAATATGTCCCTGCTCATTGCAGGGGGTAGGACTAGATGACCTTTAAGGGTTCCTTCCAACCCAAACTATTCTATGATTCTGTGACAGTGTTTATGCTGAAAATAAATATTCATTAGACACCTCTCTGATGTCAAAGATGAACTATATTTTACTATAATTGTTTTAGGCTTCTGTAAAGAATCTTTCTTCTTAAAATAGGAGTAGTAGCTTCGGTTCAGTTGGATCAACATTTACTCCAACAATTTCCCCATGTCTGCTTTTTTCCTTCCACCACTCAAGATAATTGCAGGAGTCTGATGAATAACTAGAGTGGATGCAAATTAGATGTACTCTGGATACTCTGAAGTGTGCTGGAGTAGCCAGACCTTTGGTCAGAAACACATTTACATTATGACGCAGCCTTCTGACAATTGCTTCATTAGTGGATATTTAAAAAGAAAGAATAAAGATTCCCATCTGACCCACTCATTTATATTCCTCTGAACAAGTGAGGCGAGAATGTGCAGTGCTTTCACACTCAGAAAATATTTGGTTTGTACACAGTCAAATTGTTAAACTCTCAGTCATGCAAGGACCCTTTTACAATCCAGATGTGTCCAGGCTGCCTGAAACTGTGACAAAATGAAATGTAAACAAAAACAACTCACAAATTTTAGCCTTTCCTTCCAAGGTAGTCAGGAAAACATGAGCCCATAATATCTAAATATATAAATAATTTAAATATATATCTAATAATATCTAAAAGAGCAATTAAAACTTAGTAAGAAGCCCTAAACTCACTAGATTTTCTGATGAGATGCCATGAAACATGTAATGGCACTTTGAGCAACCTGGTCTTGTGGAAGGTGTCCCTGCCCATGGCAGGGGTTTGGAACTAGATGATCTTTAAGGTCGTTTCCAACCCAAACTGTTCTGTGCTTCTGTGATTCTGCTGTAGCTGTTTATCTCACGCAGGTAGGAAACAAATTTCTTGGGAGAAAGAAACATGAATAAACTTCAGAAGGAGCTTAGAACAATAATTAACTAAATCACCACTTTTCATGGGGAAAAATGAAGTGCTTGGATATAGTTATGTATCCAATAGTTATATATCCAAATACAAATGAAGGCTAACATGAAAAGTATGTGGTTTAATGCAATGACTTGAAGTCTGTATAAAAGAGATGGACAACTCCATGCATCAGTTGAGGTCACTGAGAAAAAAATTAAAAATATGAAGGTGTTCAGAAGTTTATATAATCCTTTTTAAGACCTTCCAGCAAGAGATAGATGGCACCAAGGATCCATAATCACAAAACACTTCTTGTACTGTCTGAAGTGGTCAGTTGAAGTGATGGATTTGTTTGTTGTGGGACTTGTTTTCTGAGAACACCCCTTACAGGGCACCATGACACTGCTTTGTGTGCAGTGCTGGACTCTGCTGTGTCACAGGTGGAGCAAGAGCCTGGGCAATATTTAATGAATATATGAAGGAAATCTAGGACACTTTTTTAAAATATGGCAGTCCAGGGCAGCCAGATGATCTGCAAACCCCAGCTTGTCTCAGAAGAGCAATTATAATTTATTTCAGAGAAGCTCAGTCACAAATCCTGGCTGTAGTCACTGATAGAGAACCTAGATTTAAAGCCTGATTTATGGGTTGTCAGGGTAAATAATCTGAGGGCCTGAGTTCATTGGCAGCAACCTCAACTGGACCATCTTGATGTGATGGAGTACTGAAAATATTTAATACTAGTGTATATTTGGTGTTTTCCACCAGGTAAGGACAGAGACCATTTCATGGGTGCAAACTGCAGGTTTGTGAACATGGGAGCTGTGGGACAGGGAAACTTTCAGGAATCACAGGGAAACTGTAGATGGAATCTTATGCTTGGGAGATCTGCCAGTTTCAGAAGTAGAGCAAAAAGATGCAGAGAAGAGGTTTTTGAGCCCTGGATGGAACAGGGACTTTTATTCTTCTCTTAAAGTGTCTGATGTTAAACAGAAAACAAAAGAGCGGATTCAGATTACAATGAGGCATATTGTGCCTGCGCCAAAGTAGGATCAAAGGAAGCAGTATATTATCTTGGAAAGCTTTAGGTCTGGCAGTTGAATAAAGTGGATATTCTTCAAATCTTTTCTTGGGAGAAAAATTAAAAATGCAGAATTCGAGCTTTATCGCATATGTGACCCAAGAATGTAGGTCTTTTACTTCTTAGTCTCGATTAAATCCTGTTACATGGTTGCTTTTTGAAGGATATAATTGCTCCAAGGAATGATGCTTATACAGCATTCTTCACCTCCTAAAATCAGCCCAAGTCTTAGTTTAGCAGTGAAACCCTTTGATAGGAATATTTCGTGGCCTGTGTAAAGTGGGTTAGGACTTTTCTCATTCCCTTGTCAACACATGTGAATCCTGACCAAAATAAATGTCCTGTCTTATTGGCAGGGACCCCCAAAAAGATCTTAGTCTTACAAAGGGGATTCTGAATGTAGGACTTTTCCAGCTCCAGCAATTTTTTTATTCCAAAGATTGCAATATTTTGGAGCAAAATGTGGAGATCATGACAAGGGTTATTGGCTGCTGATGCCTATATTATGTTGGGGTTTTTTTTTAGGGGGAAATAATAGCTCTAAAGCTCTGCAAATAAGAAGATAACAGCTGTCTTCTGCATTGGTGGATGGTTAAGAGGAGAGATAGAAATGTGTTCATAATTTCCATGAAAAATAAGCTGAAGGTTTCTGAGGGCTCCCAGAGCTAATAATATGAAAGCAGGACAAAAGAAAAAGTGAGTTTCTTAATTTTCAGAGTATCACATTTTTCACAAGGTGCTTGAATTTATCCAGTGAGGGATTTTTGTTTTTTACGATGGACTTGAGTGGAGCTAAGATCACACTGCAAAAGCTGCTAATATAGTGGGAAACAGAAAAGCAGGAATTGATATGGGTTTATATTACTATTATTAAATATTTTTTATTTAAAATGCAAAATAAATATTTTTGCTTAGGCTTACTATAAATATTTCTGAAACATTTATTACTTCTCTTTTCTGCTTTGGTTAACAAGTGATTCTAATTGCAGATCAGCCTGAAATGCATGAAACAAATGTGAGCATCCAATTTTCTAAATTAACATTTTGAAAACATTCCATATTTCCTCTCAATAAAGTTTGAATCCATTATTTACTTTATTTTGTAAGACAAAGGTACTTTGTTATTTACTGTGAATTTATTTTCTGTTGAGCAAATTCAGATAGTTCCGTCTCAAACTGTCATTTAAATAAAGATTCAGTCATTACAATATCCATATTCTGAGTATAATCATCCATGAGGCAAATGAAGAACAAGCAAAATTGGAGAGATACGGTGAATCCCTTCTCTGGAAATCAAACTCTTCCAAAAAGATCCGTTTTTAATTTTTTCCCATGGAAAAAAAAGTTGTATTTGTGGTTCCATGGAAGTAACTGCATGACTAATACAAATACACTTTGATCTCGTCATTTTTATATTGTCAGGGTCCAATGACAGAGCTTTTATAATATTTATGAGTCAGTGACTGTATAGACCAACACTTCCTGCTGATTAATTGTATCAGACACTGATGTGAGCAGAGGTGAGAAAGCTCCTGGAAATGAGAAATACAAAGATCAAAATTACCTCAGTATGCACTGATGCACCCAAAATCATGTAAATGCCAATATATTTAGTATCAATGATGCCAATTTCAATGAGAAAGCATCAAAGAAGGCAGCATGACTTTATGTATAAGAATTTGGATAGGTGAGAATATCACCTAGTATTGGTTTACAGGCACTGAAATCAAAGTCGCTCCCTGTAAAAATAATATGAAGACCATAAATAAAAATTTTGGCTAGATACAAACTTCCAAAGGGTATGGCCTTCAAATATAAAATAAAATATACAATAATATTTTTTTTGTAACTTGCACCTGACTTAGTTTTGTCCAAACCCTCTCAAAGTCAAGTCATTATGCTTGAAGGTTTTTGAACATCTTGGGCCAACCTCTTCACACAAATATGTACTGAACCCAATTTTTACTTTGAGGAGTTATTTTAGTGTTACTAAAGGTATGATGTCATCTGCTACTTTGTTTGTTTGACTTACATAAGCAATTATACCTTCCCACATATATTCACAGCTGACTTAACAGGGATGGTGCCAGGAATCCGTTTATGCAGAATTTATGAAGGTCTAAAACTGTTCCTTGATTTCATGCTTTGATATATCTGAGTCCTGTGAAGTCTGCCATTAGCATAATTTTGTCTAGAAATGATAGGAAGTTGTTAAAGTTTGGTGACCATTCAGGCACGTGGACCACCATCAGATTTGAGACTATTCTGGGACAAAATCGCAGTGGAACATGTAACTCCCCTGCCGAGAGTGACCTGGGAGTTGGTTTTGAATGGGTTTTAATGGGAAGATCTCTGTGTGAGACCTTTCAAGAAACCCCAAAACTTCAGATAGGAAAAAAAAAAATTAAATTCTTATTTTAATCTATTTTAATAATTGTCCTGTTCGACAGTGAGACCAGTAAGAGAAGGAAAAGCATAGGTTAGGTGAGACAGTGGATCCTTGCTTGGCAGAAGAGAAACAGGATGCAAGAAGGGCAGTTAAGGTCAAGGTCTATGTGTAAAGGTAATAGGGGAAATTAAGAATAGAAATACCTACAGGATTTTATTATCAAATCCAGATTGATGTCATTGTTGCTCCAGCCAAAGTAAAGAATGACAAATGATCATCTGATGTCTGCTTCTTTTGAAGTGCCGTGTGTCCAGCCATTCATTTTCGAGGAGTTGCCTTACTTCCACAAAAACCACCTGATTTAAACAATCATCTTGAAGAAAGATATCAATGTAAAGATTGTTCCCAGGTTTGGATCTTAGGAAAGGTGCTTTGAAGGCAAGCCCTGCAGCAGCCCGTGCTGCATCCTGGGTTCCAAGGATGAGGATCAAGAACAAGAGATACAGAGAAGCTTGAAAACATTCACGTTTGATGGGATGAGACCGAAATGCTGCAACTTTGTGACTACTTGTCTGAGTCCTGTAAGTGCAATTAGAGAGGCAAAACTGCCAGGATTTCTTCTGAACAGGACAAGAGGGGGAATGACCTCACAAACTTCCTGTTAGTGCCTTGTCTATTAATGTTATTATCACCATTGTTGTTATTATTAAACAGAGCTTTAAACCACATAGAATCTCATAACAATAAATGACATCTTTGGTATATTACCTGTTTAATATTACAGCAATTGCTTGTAATTAGATATAACTAATAAAAAGACTTCTTGCCAACATGATCTTTTTAATTAAGTACTTCACAGCTTCCAGTAAAAGTAAAATATGTTCTAAGTTGGTGCTATATTAGGTTTGAACACCAGCCCTGATGATCTGGGTTTTTTTCTTACTTTTCTCAGAAGTTACCATTTTGCTGCTTGTGAGACCTAAAGGCTACTGGTGTGACTTAAATAGTTGTACTGACTCCCTTGTATTTTAGATGTTATCATTCAGATTTTGATGGTTTGCATGATCCACTTCTTGATCCGATTAAAGATGTTCTCGAAGAAGCTCCAAGTATCTCCCCCTGATTTCACAAGCAGTCATGTCAGACTTGCTTTCCATCCAGATTCTTCAGGAAACGAGCTTGAAAGCTTGAAGCATTTTGAAAAAGCTGACCTTTTTCCACTTCTGAATTACATTCTACTATTACTAACATATATATATATATTTTAGCCATAGTTCAGTGGTGCCCAGTGAGAGGGCGAGAAGCAATGGCCATAGACACATAGACATAAACACAAGAAGTTTCACCTCAACATGAACAAAGAACCTTCCATTGAGGGTGGCAGGGAGGGTGGTGGAGTGTCCCTCTCTATAGACATTCCACACCCAGCTGGGTGTGCTCGTGTGTCACCTTCTCCAAGTGACCCTGCCTTGGCAGGGGGGTTAGACTGGATGATCTTCAGAGGTCCCTTCCAATCCTAAAAATTCTGTGATTCTTTGATGTTTGATCTTAAAGGGATTAACAGACACCAGGGCCCTGACTGGATCATTGACTTGCTTAGAGGTTAAGGACACCGGCAAAAAGTCCAGCATTTCTGCCCAGCCTCTGTAGTCCCCTGATGCACGTGAGCTGTCACAGGAATGTTCATAGTTTGCTTATTAAAACCTTATTTTAGTTCCTTATTTACATACCTTTCAAATCAGATCTTGAGGTTCAGATCTTTGTCAAATATTAGTACCCAAGTGAGTAAGACTTTATTTAATGACCTCCCTAAAATTTGTGAGGAGAATTTTCGAGCAGTTGTTCCCATTTTTGTTTCATCTCAGCATTGTCAATTTTTATTTGCTCACTCTGCCTGTGGTTTTTAGGGCCTAAACAAACAAAAGATTTCAGCCCCTGCCAGTTTGCAGCCTCCTATCTCCCAGCATAGCCCACCCTAACCCAGAGGTGTGATCCTGTGCACAGCAAAACCAGCTACGTGCAACATAACCCAACCTGCACCTCCAGGACCCTAAATATTAATTCCTTGCATGTATTAGCATGTCCCATGAATTATGATTTATTCTTTTAAAGGAAAGGGGTGAGGATGGCAGCGTACCAAGAACAAACCATAGGAGATGTCAGCAGCAGGAGATGCTACCCAGCTACCTGGTTAGAGTACCTGGGCTAATCAATCACTGGAATTCGTCCTTAGCTTGGGGGCTTGATCAAATTTTATGGATGTTCAATGATTGCAAAGGAACAGGTTGAGTTTCAGCCCATTTCTTATATTTATTTTGATTGTGCTGTTTTTTCCCAGCTAACATGAGAGAAACGAGCAAATCTTTCCCCATCTCTAGCAGGAAGAAAACATTTCAAGTACACACATATCTTCTGAAAACTACTTTTTTCACAGTTCTTAGGCCACAGCTTTCAGTTCCTCAAATGATTCATTTCAAAGTTATGTTGACAACGGAAGGCTGAACAGATATTGTTTGCAGAAGGGAAAAAACCAATCTTAATAGAAACGCTTGATTTTTCCGGGGTCACTCTGTACACATTTACAGTAGGGTTTCAGCCTCATCCCTCTTCAGGGAGATATTTAGGATATTTGTAGATTGTATGAGAGAAAAGAGGCAAAATGCAAATTACTCTTGCAATTAGACAGTTTATTATTTTTAGCTGCAGAATGGTAGTAAATATGGCTTTTCTGTGCTTGCTCCTGGCAAACAAACTATAGAAATGCAAAGTTGTGGAATTTCCATTTCATTTCTTGCCTCATTAATTTCATTAACTTACAAATAGATGAATACATAAAATTAAAAAGTAATTTCCTTTTAATATTTTTAAATTACTCTCTTCAAGTATTCAAACATTTTAATCTGTTCTTTTAAGGTCTCCATTTAATTGCTTCTACAGAGTCGTAACTGAGCTTTTGTGAATCAGATATCAGTGTGATTGATTATAAGGAAGCTAATCAGAGGGTGCCATTCACGAGATAAATGCAATTGTTTCTAAAATATTTGTTTGCAGTCTGTGGCATTTCACTAACTTGGCAAATGTATGAAATGATGTGTGGGTGGGATGTGTGAAGGTGTGGATTTATGTGGGGAAATCAAATCTAGCCATGGAGGAAAGGCTACTTATTGTTTTTTTTTTTTTTTTCCCTTTTTTTTCCTATTCCTTATACAAGGACAAATTGCATGGGAATTATAGTGTTTCCCATTTAATAGAAGTAGCCTTCATTCTGATGTTTTTCACAACAGTGACAAATGGCAGCTAAAGAGAAAGGGAGAGAATGCAATCAATCTTTATACCTTTAAAAATAGTCGAAAACTAAGATGAAACCTAAAGCATTTCAAGAGAAAAATAAATAGTTTGAAACAAACAATTATCTGGAAGAGAAAGAAAGTGCAGAAGATGATTTGGGATTAAGTGCTGGGTCTTAGAGGAGGCAAAAACTGTTTTCCTTGCCTGTTTAGGACTCCAGTTTCCATGGCCACAGCACTGTAACACGTATGTCCAGAGAGGAGAATATTCCCCCAAAAGGCCACAGAGTGAGTTTGAAAACACAAAATGCGTGAGTGAGAAATTAGGAAGAAAAATTAAATTCTCTTTCAAGAAATCCCACGTTAAACAGCAGCAGTGCTGAAGGCTGCAGGTTTAGTGCAGACTAGAACTCACCTATATATTTAATATGTGTTTAATGCTAATCATTTAATTGTTAATAATGTAATTAACACCATGTTAATATTTATTATTATTACTGGAAAAGGCATAAACATAAAACTTTAAAAGAAGGTAAGAACACATAATGTAAAATCTTCTGTTACACCCTCTGAAACCCATTCTAAAAGCTCATATAATAGACAAAATATTAAAATAGGGAATCTTGAACATTTTGCTGAACTCAAAAGTAATTAACTCCTGGGAGGATTAGATATGCTAGTTATGCTCTTGATGATGGAAGATTTAGAAGGGAAGACTTGGCACTTCTCAAATTACATGACTTGAGAAATGAGCTGGTCACTCAGAAAATGGTCACCTGTTTATTCTGTTTTTCAAATGACCCTCATATGGGTTTGGCCCTCAGCTGGATTTTACAGCCTTTATGTAAGGCTTTCTTTATCAGGCTTGTTTTTGTGCCTGTAAAAAATGCCAACCAACTGTTTTCTCAGAGACACAGCTGAGGGCAGAAATTCTATTATTGCAACGCATGTTATTGGAAAAAAAAGACGTGTACAGATGCTGACAGCTCTAGACTTTTACAAAACTTACCATTCTTCCTTTTTAAATCAATTATTGATTTGGCCTGGGTTCAATGTGTGCTTTAGACTAATGCACCATAATGAAAAGGCATGGCAAGATTACTTAGGGATATGTTTTTTTAGATTTAGCTGAACTGCACTGTTTTCATAATTTTAATGAAGACACTTAGGAGGATATTTTTCATGCAGTGCCTGGCAGTGGTCCAGTGTGACTCCCATTAAAATCACCTGGTCAGACATTTAAGCTCCTGGTGCTTGAAAACTGTAACCTTCAAGTAACAAATTATTTTTAATTAAGTGAAATTAAAAAAACACAACAACCATATTT
>JAWWES010000171.1:4769465-4793560 GCA_035583135.1 Lophotriccus pileatus
TTCGGTCTACTAACTGTACAGAACAAGATTTTCTGTGACTTAGGAACAGGAAAAGGAAAGGTGGAGGGAGTGGGCCTATGCTAGAGAAATGAGGGTTTTGACTTGGGGGTCTCTTTCTTTGTTTCACAACAAAGCCAGATGAGCAGTTTAGAACACTGCAACTTGTGCCTTTCTTTTCCTTTCTGCTCCCCAAAGTGCACTGAGCAAATGGCTATTTAGTTAGGCAAGTTCTTTTGATACAGGCTTATAGGTCTCCACTTAAGGAAACATTTTTACGGAGGGAGAAAAGCCTCATGATGGTACTTGTTTTTAGTGTGGGTTTCAGCATTTCAAGAGTTATGGACAGCATCTAACCAATGCTAATGTGCAGAGGCACTATCTGGCTGATATACCGAGCACCATTACTTACTTTTTAAGAAGTCAGGAATTGAAGGCTGAAGTCTCAAGACAGTCCTCTCAGCAGTTCGAGGACTTGGGCTTAGAGTTATCCACAAATTTTGTTTATGTTTATCCAATAAGAACTTAGTCAGTGAATGCTGAGAAGAATCATTTACTTAAACATAAATGGGGATTAATTAGTGTATCAAACGAAAGCAAAGGAAATTGTGAGGCAAGGATGCACTTACAGTCACAGTAACACACCATCTCTTTGCCTGATGGGCCTAAAACTTCTTTAAAGGGTGGCTGCCAAATAACCTTGATTCTTTTGTTTATTGGCCAGTTAATACAAATATCTCACATGAAATGGGAAAACTTCTTTATGTTCCCCATGACAGCCATTTTAGCAGCTGATTTCTTATTGGAAAAAATTCCTCTGAAAAACACATTTTGCTGTTTATTGATTAATGATTATTTTTACTTAAGCTGCATGTAAAGGTTCAGTATCAGGTACATTTCTAACCTCCCAGGGCCCTATTCAGCATATCAATTGGTGCACTCATCAGTTTGCCAGTCCTGCACTAAAAGAAATTAATGGACTATCCTACTTCATTTCATGGCATCTGGTTGATGGAGTGCAGAAACTGCTATAAACACCAGGGTTCAGTGGGATTGCTGCCATGAGAGAGGTGTACAATATTTGGCCTGCATTTTGCATCATCATCAACCAGTCAGAGTTAAAATTATCACAGCAGTCTGTCTTGAGTGAAGCAGAAAGAGTGGTGCAGCCTGTGCAACCTCCTGACTATTAAATTGACCCACTGTCTCTTTTATTTGTTCCTTAACCTAATTTTGTGCTATACTGAAATAAATGAGACCACTTATCATGTAAGAGGAAGGACTGCTTAATCTGGCCAATATAGTATATTAAAATCATAAGTATTCCACAGTTTATAATCAAATATGATTCTCTCTCTTCCTGAAATAAGCACTTGTGGTTATAATCACTAATGGGTCAACTGGGTACCAGAGCACTGTAAATTCAAATGATGAGTATGTGAGGATGATGTAGATTTTTTCCTTGCTTTTGTGTTATTTCAGTAGAGATGAGTCAGAAAAATAAGGGAAAATTTCCTCTAATAAAATCTCATTTAATTATATCTTATAAATCTCATGCTAGTTAATGTTTTCTTAAAGTGACAACACTTAGAATAACGTTCTTTAAAACTGTATTTCCCTGAATGGGAAAAATTACATTTTTCTTAGATAGGAATAAAATCCTGAAAACGACACTTGAAGCTGAAAAAGCAGATGGAAAACACAAATAGGAGTAAAATCTTTTGCTCTTGAAGCCTGCCTCATGAACTCAGAACATGAAGGTTGGCATGGCTGGTATATAGTCCCCATACCTTGGTGAGGCTCCTCAGGATCCTCGTGGACGTGAGGAAGAGGAGGACAGGCTGGAAACAGGTATTGTCTGAATGACAGATACATTTTAGAGATATTGGGTGCTCACAGGGGACTGCAAGCCTAAGGATAGACATAAACACTTTTCTTTGCCCTTTCAGATGAAGCAAACACAGCAGATCAGAGAATCTTGCACTGGAGAAAGAGTGTGATTCAGCATTATGACTTATTTATAGTCCCCACCTTGAAAAAAGGAAAAACAGAGGTTCAGGGGTGAAATCACAAGCTAAGGGAGGTGAGCAGAATAACTTTCTTAGAGCTTCGTGCCAAAATTCAGCAGCAGACAGATTTCCAAGACTTCCTCAGTTCTTGATCATCAACAGCTTTCCCTAATTCTGTGGAAATTGCAGGTGAGCACTCGATATTTTGAAACTCCCCTGGTACAATCAGTGCTCTCAAACTCCCTTGGCATGTTTTCCTTCCTGTGCTATTTCTGTCTGGTTTTTATTCCTCTATTGATTTTAATGGACTTCAATTAAATTATCTTGTCTCTGAATCTTTAGAGCTTTATTTATACAGAGCACAGACTACTACTGTAATTTCCCCCCCCCCCTCAGACTCCTTAAAGCACTATTTTTTATGCTGTGCTATTATTTTAATTGGGCTAAATTTAGAAACGTTTAGATACCTTTCAAATCATCTGAAGTTTCACTGCTGTTTAATTACTTCTTCTTTATGGATATATTGCTGTAAGTGACAATTACATACTACTGTATGTCAACATTCTGCTGTTCTGAAAGCTCAGAATTGGTTAAATCTGTATTTTAGTCACAAAGTAAATTCACAAACCGTTCCATCATTAGCCACAGCAAATGCTAAGAGAGTTTTAGAGCAGGAGAACATTATTCCCTATTCATAAATTTAAATCACTTCCTCATCCTCATATTTCATGTTTATGGGAATATAGCTTGAATTTTAAGTTTAGCAGCTCCGACTACAGAAGTGGGAACTGCTGCCTTCTCCCCTCATCCTTCCAACCAGTGTGAATCTCCTGCACCTTTGCCAGTGAGACACAATATCAATTATGTGCAAATAAACCCGTGCAAACCCGCTGCACAATTTCCTTCTTGGGGTGTGATAAAGCAAGAACGTTTGCAACCATTGTCTGTACGAAAAAAAAGAAAACCTTCAGAACAGGACATTTTAGTTCAAATTTATGGTCTTACTAATTGGCCAGACTTTCAATGTCATTCTAATAAGTTATGTACATTTGAGTGCTTGGAATTGCCCTTAGTGGCTTCGAGAGCAGTTCTCAGGGAGGAGAAATCAGTGAAGCAGAGCCTGGCTCTAGTCTGAGTTTAACTTATTTTGTACATACCCACACCAATCTCATAAGAGGAAAAGGTCATATGCAGGCAAGCCATAACCCAATCTTCTAAAAACTTTAGCCCATGTGCCACAGTTCGCTTCCCAGAAAGCTGCTCTGTCCTGGGAAGTGCCTTGAGAGGTGGAGAACAAAATGAAAGAACAAGTTCTCAACTACCTGACAACTTTTCTCAAAGGACCACTCTTTAGGAGAACAAAGAACAATACTGTGTTTTTTCCAGACAAAAACTCTGCTTTGCCTTCTCTCAGAAAAAAATAACTTCAAGGCTGTCGTTAACAAAACTGCCTGGTGACTCCTGCTGCAACAGGATTAATCAGTAAGGCTTTTCACGGAAATGACAGTGAGAACCCTGATTTCTGTAACCAAATTCCTGCTAAGTAGTTAAAATCTACTCGCTGATGTGAGTATGCAGTTAAAGCTGGATAACCTGTTCTTCATTATAGCCAAAATGACTGAAACAGTTTGACATCCACAGAAGATTTCTCTCTTCTGATGGAAGTGAGTTTCCTTTTGGTAAATTTACTGCGTAGGGAAATGTCCCAAATAAATTTTAACCATGGGTTCTTCGCTCTAGAAACCTATCCAGCAAAAACCATGTTGAAGTGCAATGTCAGTCTGTGATTAAACTTCAGCTTCTTTAATCTGTCCCTAACAAATGGCTGGGAAAATTTTTAACCTGAGACTAGGTATGCTATAAATGACCCTAAAGAAAAGATGCCTCTGGTCTAAGGCAATATGGCTATTTTTTAGTCTGTGCCATCCTATGCTGCCAATTCAGGAGGAAGGGTGAGGAGTGACTCTGCCTTTGGCTCTGAACTTATATCCTTAATTATGTCCATTTATCCTGTGCTCTATGTGGAGTGAAGCATATCTTGCTGAAGAGAACCCCACAGTGGCAAAGCCCAGGACGTCCTTGGACCCGATCCATCACCAGCACCAGCTTGTGCACCTTTCAGAGAGGTTGTTTGCTTTTTGGAAGTTCCCTGCAGCAGCTCACTTTGGCAAATATGAAGCTCTTCCAGGCATCCTGCCTCAACACCATCTCCTCCCTTCCAGCAAGGCAAAAGTAGCCTCAAACAACACAGCCTTTTAGCAGCATAATGCATTTCCAGGGGCAACACCCCACATCTTTATTCATGATGTGAATGGTGATATGAGTAGTAATAATGAAACAGGGTCATAAAGGTTTCCCATTGTGAACTAGTATTAATCTAATTTCCTACAGGATGTTTATCTAAGTCAGAAATAGCCAAGCAGTTCAGAACACTTTGGCAAGCCTCTGATGAAAAGAAGCCTGGGAAGTGTGAAGGGTTACTGGAGAATGCGAAATTGCATTCACTCAGCTGTGCTGAGAAGCCTAAGCTGATTCTTGCAGGGTTTTGCTAGGTTCTACCCAGTGGAAATTGTCTTCTTTATGACTGTTAAGAATCATCAACATTAAAAAAAAAAAAAAATCCAACAATTAGCATTCAAGACCTTCACCCTTAATAATGATAATTTTATCACACTGAGAATTTTTGATAAATACCAAAAATCCTATATTTTTTTTAATTAAATAATAAAATGTGGTGCTAATGTACTTTACAGCTTTGATGTCCAGTGAAGTTCTGTGCTTATTTTTAAGCACAAACCCCTCCCAACACACAAAAAAACATGAGCTACCCACTCTCCCATTAACACACTTTTAGGCTGTCAGCAGAGCAGTTTTTTTTCTGCAACTCCATTCCTGTTTTGAGTGCACTTTCCCTGCCTTGCCACATAACAGACAAGCACTGCTGTGCACAGGCTGTCTTTAAAGATTGTCTAATTGGTGCCACTTCCATCGAGGTGGTCTTGAGTCTTTCCAAGAGAAAGACAGGTCTGTACACCTCTCATTTCTATCCCTAGCATTTTTTTCATTTTTTTTGCTGTCTCTCCCACTGAGATTGCTGACTTTCTTAGGATGTGATCCAGTGTTAATAAAGTTAGTTTCAGTTTTTGGTGCAGCCAGAGCTGGGGCTGGGGCTGGCAGCTCTGGGGGGCTGTGCTGGAGAGGCTGGGTGGTACAGCCACACCAGGGCTGGCATACCTGGGCCCACAAAGTCCTTTTTTCCATCACTAGAAGGTAAAAATATGTGACCCCCCTCCCAGTGAGCAGTGCCAGTCTTTGCCATACCAGCACAGTGTGTCTGGGAACCAGAACTTCCATCTGAGAAGCAATTCCCTAAATCACAGCATGGGAATGTCTTACACGATGTGTAAAATGGCTTGGGTGAATTAGCATATCTGACAGCAAGGAATTTAACTAGCATTCAACCTTGTACTTAATGAATAGTCCATATGTCCAGAGAAGCAGGTAATTTATAGTCTAACATTTTCTTTTGATCTGTCGTTTGCTCTTTCTCCTTAGAATTAAATCACTTCTGAATGCACAAGGGAAGAAGTCAAAGGGAAGAAGTCTTTTTATTTTTAATTAGAATGTGCTAAATGGTAATAAAGTAATGTGAATACAGTGGAGACCTCTTAAATCCATAACAGTAAATCTATTGCTGCAACAGGTCCATCCTTTATAAGGTGTTCATTTAAGAAGGTTTCACCTGAAGTGCCACACTGACATGAACTGATGCTAATAGAGTAATATATTTAAATAATTCAATAAAGCATCTGTTGTAGATTGTGATATGCCTTGTAATTTTATTGACAGAGGTTTGTTTTGTCCTGAGACATATAAAATGCTCGGTTAAATGGCTTGATTATATAGTACTTTTAGAAAATATTCACCTGACTGATTTCTTGTACTGCGCAGCTTGTCAGTGATTAGTCAAGATGATTTTTAAAATGCAAATAATTGGATTGGCTCTTAAAAATTAGGATTTCACTCACTTGGGAAGGAATTATAATGTGTGTGGCAGAAGCAGTATTTTGAAAATGACATTCCTTTGTATGCAAGTGTTAAGGTATTAGGTGAAACAACACAAAAGGGGGGTTTGAAGCCATATATGTAGAACAGCAAAGAGATAATTTCTGAAATGTAAATGCAACCAAAATATTATGGTTAACATAACAAAAAAGTAATTTTTTTACTTTATTAGTTAAGCAAAATAGGCAAGAGTTTAGAAGCTTTCTTGTTTGTTTCTTTGTTTATTTGGGTCTTTACCTGTATATGAAGACAGCTCGATGCTGCTTGAGTAAAAGTGGATTTTGGTATGACTATAAGATTCTTTCACCTGAAAGCAATTATCTCCACTTTGTGTATAAAACAGTCTATTCACTCAGTCCTCTCTCATCCAAGAAGCTGAAAAGGGAGACATGAGGAGTTATCTGTCCCATTTACTCCCTCAGCTCAGGGGACACGTGTGGTGTTTGGACATGGCACAGATTAATATGGGAAGATTACTTTATTTCCAGGTTAGCAGGAGGCTTGTTTTTGGAAGCACTACTAATTTGTGTTAGATGGGATGCTGCCTGATTTGAAATGGGGCTATTTTCCTAAAACAACTACCTTCCCTGCTTCTTTTCTAACCACTTGATCCTGAGCCAAGGATTCTGGCAGCTCTTCCCTGCCCAGGCTCGACAGGGCACAATGATGTGAGTTTTGTTAACCATTCCTCTTCCCTATTTCTCTCACTTTTAGAACAGGTATGTTTTCCTCCTGTCAGAAGGAGGATTTATGACTTCATGTTTCAGCATGCTTTGTGGAAAGGAAAACAAATAATTTCTTGGAGGGATTATTGGTTCCTTGAGGACAGGGCTTTGAGGTGCTTACGGGATGCGTGCTTGGGCAGATTGTGGAGCTCTTCTCCTCAGCATCTTGATTTATTTACTGTTGGTGCACCTTGTTCTTTTATTTTTAACTGAAATATTTTAGGAGACGTTGCTACTTTTGCTTTGCTGGAGACAAGCGTGATTGCACAGATCGTAAGGCTTTGTACCACCGGCTCTTTGCTTTAATCTTAAATGACAGCTACATCTGTTGAAGTTTGTTTCTATCTTCTTGGTTTTGGTTTTGGTTGTTTTTTTTTTTTTAAACTTGACAGGTTGAAGGAGCTTTTTTAATGACAGTCTTGGTAGTTTCAGAGAGTTTTTGAGGTGCACTTCCCAAACTGTGACCTGCGAGGAGGTTTTGCTCTTCAGTAGAAGTTCCAGGTGATTCCAGAGCTTTTCCACCAGCAGCCCCTGGGGGGAAAGGCAGGAGCAGGCACTTATTTAACTAACTGTTCTGTATTCTGCAGGCTGGGTTTGTATTTTGTCACACTGAAGTTTAACTCTGTGGACATGCAGGTGGGTTTAGGTAGTGGATTATGGCCAAAGCCTGTCACAAGTTATAGCAGCACTTTCAGTCAACATCATTCCATTTTTCTTCTCCTGCAGCCAGGTTTTGCTTCACTGTTGCAATTTGATGTCAGATTTTCCTTAACTCTTCACTGACAATCACAGGATCATGGGCCATGGTCCCACAGATGTTTCATTTTGTATGTGATATTTTTTGTAAGGATGTGGCATTGTTATCAACATTAGAAAGCATAAAAATGTGCTTGAAGTTTTTGTGCTTTAAACACTACAGTGATGGGGGAAAATCCCAAAGAAAATAGAGAAAAACACTCTTAGAAAGTGTGTTTTCCTTGGAAAAAGACACTGAAGGTGCTGGATGCCAGCTGAGCCTTCTGTAAAAAGGCAGTATATGGGACACAAATCCACTTCAGGAACGGAGTTCCCCAAGAGACCTGCTCAGAACTAAAACTGCAGCTGTTACTGGTCAGCTGAAGAGACCCCCCAGCCTGTGTGAGAAGCAATGCTTGCTGAACCTCCTTCAGTTCCCATAATTAATAAAAAACCCCAAACTACTCATCACTTAGCATTTTATGTGTTTTCTGCACTGTCTTAGTATTTCCATCATTGAATTCTCATATAGTGTTAGTTTAGTCAACTGGAGGCTGCAGTAGAATCATCTTGTCCAATTATTTTGAATTTTTCTAGGTTTACTCATGTTGACACATTCATTTTTAGTACGACACTCTTGATAAAATAACTGAGATGTTGCCCACTGTTTACATTAAGCAGCAGAGAAATCCAACACCAGAAAATATGTGTGTGCAAACAGTCTAAATAAAGAAAACAGTGAGTGCTTTTGCTAAGAAAAAAAAAAAGTCCATAAAATTATGCTTTAGATCAAAACTTCCTATTTTGAGCTCACTTAAAATGTAAAAAAAAAAAAAAAAAAAAAAGAAATATTTATACCTTCTTTTCTCTGACTTCTGGTGTGGCTAGACTGGTGTTCTGCAAAGACTGCCCAGAATCATTACAGACTTGCCCTCAGCAATCTCAGTCCAAAGCATCTCCCTCACAGTTGTGTTATTTGAATGAAGAAGTGTTAGTGGAGACTCTTCCAGATGCTCTCCAGGTCCCAGACACCCTCCTGGGAACTCCAGGTTCTCACCCTGAGTACCAGAAGGTGGATCTCGGGGTTTGCCCCAAATGCCGCAGCTCAGGTGAGAAACCTCTCCTGGAATTGTACAAGCAAAAGGACTGTTTTTCTGCCTCTGTGGGGCAGCCACAACTTTAAAATTTAAAATAGCTTAAATGCAATCTGGTGGTAGTTCAATGTGAAATTAGCTACAAATATTGCCACTAAAATAGCGCTTTTAGTGCAAATTACATAAGATGTTGCAATAATAAACGGTATTCAGATAAAATGCAGTCAGGTGTGGGTAAATACTGATCTTCTTGAATTGAGAATAATTTCTTTGTGCCCTACTTGCAATATGTGCTCTCACTAAACCACTGAGTTTTACATACAAGAAACTCTTTTTGTTACTTCTGTATCAAGAAATACCTGAGCTACCTTGTTACCATCTGCAGATGCTGCTAGTTATATTTGACTTGGATTTCTAATTTCTTAAAAAATGTTTTTAAGAATATCCATATGGAGTATCTATAATGATATCAATGTCAATATCTACTTATGTCCATCAATATGGATATTTATATAAATATATTAATAATTAGATATTTTAATATATGGATTAATATGTAATATATAAAAAGTATATAATATCATACTTTGCAATAAAAAGGAATATTTTTGTTTGTAGTCTTTCTTTATAAAGTATTTTATGAACCAAAGCAAACAAAGATATACATCACAATGCTAGAAATAAGCCATAGCCATGGACTACTGTCAAATAACATTAGGTCTGTGTGCTGATCC
This sequence comes from Lophotriccus pileatus, assembly GCA_035583135.1. Taxonomy (NCBI): domain Eukaryota; kingdom Metazoa; phylum Chordata; class Aves; order Passeriformes; family Tyrannidae; genus Lophotriccus; species Lophotriccus pileatus. The sequence goes on from JAWWES010000171.1 coordinate 4,778,825, forward strand.
CCAAGTTGATGCAGCTTTTATTTTCCAGTGGAAAAGAAACCTAAATATATTTGCATTCTCCTACCCCCTTCCATCAGTGCATAGTTACGTACACCAGGGGAAGGGTTATAACATTTCCTTGTCTGGATTGTTGAAAAGAGGGTGGATTTGTGGCTGAAAACATGAGAGGCCACTGATTTTGCTTATGTTCCTTGACCTGTCCCACAACTCCAGTTTTCATGTCACTGTAGCTCCTGATGCCTAATCTGTGCCATGCAAAATACATTCCTAATCCATCTGAGGGCAGCTAAAACAACATTGCTTGTGCTGCTTCTCCCAGCTCATCCTCCAGCTTTTCTGCTGCCTATGTGGAGTTCCATATGCAAATATATTGGAAATGCAAGCACGGTTTTATTATGTTGATTTTCTACATGAAACCTTATAAAACAGAAGGAAAAAAGCTCTTCTAGTTGTGTGCAGCCATTAAATTACGCAACATCCAAGTCACAAAAACTGTACCAGCATTTCCTGCTGAGTTTGATTTTGGGAAGTTTTCCCAGCTGTGTGTGGCAGCTCCAGTGCAGGTGGGATCAGGAAGCATAAAACCAAGAGATGTACAGTAAACAAGGCCCAGGGCTGTAAGGAGCAGATTTGACCACAGCAGTTTGGGGGTCTATTTTTGAGTTTATCTCTCTTTATAGAGCTTAACTCAGGCTTTTTTTTTTTAAGCATAAGCAAGTGCTGAGCGCAGGAGACAGTGAGGGTCAGTAAAGCATTCTCTGCTGGGATACTCTGCATGCAGATGCACCCAAGCATTGCCTCCACTGTGTTGTGTGTTCTCCTCTGCATTGGCAAGGAGGTGAGAACAAAGCAGAGCTGGCCTTGCACCATCAGTGTGCAGTTCTGGAGCCTGCCCTTGAACACTGAGCTGGAGAAGCAGGGAAGAAGTGTCAGGTTCTGGTTTGCCAAGTCATTGCATGGATCCTGACTGACCAGACCATCCAGAGAATATGAAAGTCCAGAGCAGGACAGATGGGAGGATTTTACTTACTCTTGGCAAAGAGAGAGCTCCGCTGGATATGGTCAGAGAGAAGACATGGGGAAAATAGCAAGATTGCTTTTTTAAATGAACATAAAGTTGTATTATAATTCTTTTTCCAAAGACTGTTGACACAGAGTTGCATGTGTTTAATTGAGTACATTTTAAAAGAGAAACTTTTATTTTACTCTCTACTTAACAGCACTCTGCCATTTAATCAAATCACAATGTCAGAGAACATGGTGATGCCCTTCAGTGAAAGTGTCAACATGAAATCCTTGAACATAAGAGGAGCAACAATAGTCTGACTGTTTCCACAAGATGGTTTGGACAAGCAGATGACCAGATGGAGGAGAGGAGAGGCAAACACTCCACTGCTGGCAAGCACCCAAAGCTCCTTGAACCTCATGTTCTCTTCTCTAATAAATATGTCATTTCAATACCAGCCATGGTAATGCAGTGATAACAGCAGGAGAATAACTCTCCTTATAATTGTGCTAGACATCCAGATATATTCCCCTGTCTCCCTGACTAATGTTTCCAACATGACTTGTTAGCTTCTGCAATGATCAAGCAGCTATTAAAGATAAAACTGTGTTAACCTTTTCAAAAATTAGAAGAGCATGACTGTAACTGGAACTACAGTGGCTTCCCGGAGACTGGAGCAAAAGGGTGGAAGATCATCCTGCTGAGACATTAGAAAGGGGTGTATTATTTATTTAGGATGTCTGGAAGGCATATGGAGGATGTGGCCCTGTGCAAATGGCTCGTCCCAGCTGTGTAACTGCTCTAACCCGTGTAGGCAGGTAAGCAGAGAGGTCCTGGATCAGCTTTTATAAGAGAGGTAAATTATATCTCTATTTAGTTTCCCTCCCTGGCACAGAGTTTAGCAGACTGATCATAGAAAAAGAACTCTTGAAATTCTGAAACCAACCACTTTTTTTATTTTATTTATTTATTTATTTATTTTAAATTGTATCCCAAACCATCTTAATGCTAAGGAACTTGCTGAGAACCGACTCACCCATCACAGTTTGTCCACTTTTGTCCCTTCAGTCACAGATCCATGAATGAAACACTAACATTATACTTAGTATAGCAAAACCCTCAAGAATGTTCACAGGGGTGTCATGTCATCCCATGAGCTGACAAACTAGAGGTTCTGGATATTCAGAAATTAGCTTGTCTGATATTGCAGGCAGGTAAAGTTCAACCTTGGCATGCATATACTGTAATAAATAAAGCAGGTCTTTGTTTACTGATAAGTATAATCTGTAGACTACAAGTGACAAACGGGCAATAAATCCCAACTAGAAATAAGAATGACTGACAGCCCAAAAGTACACTAACTTAGTCTACAATGAAAACCTTTCTGGATTTGTTTTCTTAAATAAACTTTTACTGAAGTTATCAGAGCTGCTGGTACAATAAAGCTCATAATAAAAATAGATAATAGCAGAATGGAAATTACAGAAATGTAATATACGATCCCAGGCACATGGAATATTTATAAGGTCTGACTTCTATTAAACTAGCATTTCAGTCACATTTTTGAGGTTTTAATATCTGCAAGTAACTCACTGGCTTCCCACAAGGGCTGGTAAAAAGATCATCTAAATGAGTGTGTACAAATTAACTGTTTCCCTCTCTCAAGTCAGGTTACCAAACTCTGTGAACTGTTGCATTTGGAGATTCGGTCTATTGTCTGCTTTTGTAGAACAAAATGGAATGAAGCAAAATCCATAAGGAAATGCATGAAGGACTAAGCTGCCCTGTGTGTGAAAATGTTTCATGATGTAGGAGCTGTGGTTCTCTCGACAGAGCTAAAATACAGCCCATAAAAATTCAGACAACAAAGGAGTGGATTAGGCAGTAATGAAAACTGCCTGATTTACAGATAAAAGAGAGAGTTTTTCCTGAACTTGGATGTTGGTGGCAATTTCCACCATGATAAATTCACCCTAAAAGGGCAGTGAATCTCATGGGGGCTCCCCCCATGGCACAAAGCAAGCAACAAGCAGTGCAAGTAATTTTTCACCATTTCTCAGTTTATTTTTTTAAATTTTGTTATGAAACTATTAAACAAAAGAATGTTGACATAAACCCAAGAGTTCATTTCCTTGTAGCATCTTCTTACTTCAGCTGGTCTTCCCACATGTAGCCATGAGACAAATAAATGTATGTCTACCATGTTACACACATTTCTCATCTGGAATGTCGGTCAAGACTTCAAAACTGCAGGTAAAAATAGACTTTTCTCCTACCTGTGTGAACAATGAAGCCAGGGATATTATATTTTGCATATGTTCTCTGATACTGGAGTATAAGAGTCCCATCTGCTCAGTAATATATTTGCCTGTGAAAAGAAATGGAAAAATAATCTCCCATTTCTCTTCCTGGAGGAAAAGCATTAATATAATACCAGCAGTTGTTTGTCCAAAACAGCTCTTCATCCTCTTCCTTCACTCAGTTCCTGTGGCTGAAAGAGATGATCATGTAGGGATGCACGAACTTTCAGCCAGCACCCAACTCATGCTCCAGAGATTTAGTAACAGAAAAAGGTGAAAAGGTAAAGTTTGCTGGAAAAAGGAACTTGAATATAATACTAAAAAAAAAAAACAAACCCTACTTGGTAGCTGAAAGTCTCAGAACATCTTTTCTTATTAGGACATCTGGTTCCACCTCTAATCTGAGCAGAGCTGTAAGAAGTTGTTAGGGAACCTGGGAAACTCCGACCTCATTCCCAGCACTGTGTTTCAGCTGAGGGCTGAAATACTGCAGACATAAAATTTCTATCGAACTGTGACAAAAATAGAGTACAGTAATACCTGTATGTATATTATTAGTGAATAAGAGGGCAATACTAAAGCTATCAACTAGGAAATCACTTTAATACCGTAGCGTATTTTTTTTGTTCAAACATAAACTTTGTGAAGTCACAGATATTAAGAAAAAAATTCTATAAATCCCTCTGGTAATAAACAATGAAATTAAAATCCAGGCAAAATTATATTTGAAAAGATTGATGTCCCTTTTCATATTTTGATGACAACTATAAACATAATGCAATTTTGTGAATTTACAGCTTTAAAATGCAAGCTGATACCCCACAGTGGTGCAATTTCAGTCACAAAGCAAACAAGTACTTCTTATTCTAATATCCCTGCAGATAAATTTTTCAGTAGTAATGAAATAGCTCTGAATTTCTTAATTACCATTTAAAATAATGTAGAAGCCAGTAAGTAATCTCTAACTGAAGGCCTGTTGTATTTAAAATATATATAGCAGCACACTGATGATTGTTTCATATCATGAAAGTATATGTCCCAGATACCTAAAAACAAACTTTGGAGGATTCTTCTCTAAAACCATTTTGTAAAGTTCTGTGGCTTACACTGTATATTCTTTTTTCTCAGTCCTCTGATATATAAACACTTTAGTGGCAACAACCTTGTTTAGCCTTTTGAAAAATCATTAAATAGCCTAGGAGGACTCTGAGTTCAATGGAGGGTGGAAGAATATGGAAATCCTGGTGGACCAGTTGGAATATGATGTCCTGGGGCAAACTGTGGGGAATTGGAGGGCTCTTTCACATCTTGCATCACTGGTTTGTACGCTGCAGGCACCCCACCACTACCCAAACCACATGCACACATGCAATTGATAAAGAGGGAAAATCACAAAAGGAGCAAGACAGTTGTGAGAGAAGGTACAATGTGAAGGAGGTGCTCAGACACTTTATGGAACTTGAACTGAAAGTCAAGTGGCAAGGGACAACTCATGCTCTTTTCCTCAGTGCCATGTCTGTAATCACAATACTAGAACTTTTCACAGTAAGATTAAATTTTCCCTAGCTGAGTGAAAACATGAGCTCCTCATAAATAATGAAAACTCTGTCTCCACCTGTTTTCACATGTAGAAGTTGTTCTAACTTTGCCCTACCTGTTATTTTCTCTTTGGGTTTTCTCTGCAGAACAGTTAAGGAAAATGAACACTTCACCTCCATTCTGTCTATAATTCATTTTATTCTAATTATACTTAAGGAACGTTGATGATCATATGTTTACATTTCTGAAGTCAGAATTCTTCTGCTATTATTAGATAAAATGCAAACAAAATAGACCTTCTAATTTTTTTTCCACCATGTATTCTGCCTATCCGCAGAATGTAATGCTTAAAGGATATTTTAAATCTATTTTCCTTAGCAGCATCCTTTTTTTTTTTTTTTCAGAAATCAGTTCTCACAAGGCACAAATGTGCATAATAATCCACTCATATGAATAAGCAGTCAAAACAATTAGGAGTGAACAATGCCATGTGGTTGCCATAGAAGTGACACAGTCACGCTGCAGACTAACAGGTTTCAGAAAATTCTTCAGGGGATTTCACAATTTAAGGCCCTCTTTCCACTGAAATTATAGCAAAACCTGCATTAACTTTGCAGAAACAGGTCTGGCCCTCTGCCAGATGCTGAGTGGGTATGACAAGGAGAGGGGAGGAAACATCACAGTGGGAACTACCAAGGGCAGGGAGGAGACAGAGCCTTTGGTTCCTTCCACTTGATTTCAATTAAATCCATTGATTGTTGTTAGCAAATGAGGGATTTTGCTGCATCTTGCACAGAGAGATAATGGATTGGAAAAGGAGAGTCTTTGAGTAGAGGATTCAATATCCCTTCACAGGGCTTGCCCTGAAGGCAGGGATCAGATGTGGGACAATGTGGGCTTGGCCCAAGAGTGTTGGGTCCCAGCGCTGCTGGGGTTTCCCCTTGAACCACAGAATCACTGAGTGGTTTGAGTTGGAAGGGATCTTAAAGATCATCCAGTTCCAGCCCCTTGCCATGGGCAGGGACACCTTCCACTGGACCAGCTTGTTCCAGTGCCCATCCAATCATGCCTTGGGCACTTCCAGAGATGAGGCAGTCACAGCTTCTCTGGGTTCTTGTGCCAAGGCCTCACCACCTCTATAGTAAAGAACTTCTTCCTAATATCTAATCTAAACCTACTCCTCTTCAGTTTAAGGCCAGTCCCCTTGTCACTAAGGGCCTATGTCCAAAGTCCCTTTCCATCTCTCTTGTAGCCCTTTAGGTACCTGAAGGGTCTCTTAATTTTCCTCAGAGCCTTCTCTTCTCCAGACTTGGGCAATTCCCTCATAGCCAGCCTTGCTTAGCCTCTGTCTGGGGCTCACTAACCATTATTCTGGTTTCCAAAACAAATGCACACATTGCTAGTCCTATCAAGAAGAAATATACACTGTACCCACCACTGACATCCCTACCCAAATATTTTTTAAACCCGGAATTAAAGCAGCCATTAAATATTTAATATTAAGTAACCTGTGGGAATTTTAATGTATTCCACGTGAATGGAATATGTAAAGTAATGATAAAAAGGTGAAAAGAAATGCAAAAGCTGGTTCATCTGAAAGCATGTAGCAATTTTCTGTTGTATTTTATATATGAACCCATAAAATTTATCAGGAAGAAATTAAATGTATAAAATGATTTATAGGTGGATTAAAAAGGCTTGCAATTTTTTTAGTTTCATGCATCTTCATGGAAACAGTTATAAATCTCTGTAACTTAAATTGCTTATCCACATTCTACAGAAACAGCATAAACAGAGCAAGCAATTATCTGTAATAAACTTTTTCTGTAATATTGTAGCATTCATTTTTTTTTTAAATTACATATCATAATTTATTTTGTGCTGTATTAGATTTTACTTGCTAGGCTCACATATTTTTTGCAATTTTGCAGAAACTGTCATCTTCCTTGTAGGGTGACCCAGTCATTAAGTGTTAATAGAATAATAATGCAACATAATCTGTCCTTCTGGAAATTAATTTATGTACATATAATGTTGTTTTCTCCCTCATACACCACGGAATTATCAAAACTCTAGAAAAATCCCTTTGTAAGTGTAAGTCTTCCACAAGAATGGAAGACACAGGATTGTCAGGAAAGCAATCTTTTCCCTTAATCTATATTCCTAAAATAAAATGTTATCATTTGCTTGGAGCAATGCCTAGGAATGGGAATCATGGCTCTATGAAGAACAGAACAAAGCTCAGAGTAGAGGTGATCCAGGAGCAGGGTGAGATCAATGCTTAACTGGTTTGGAGAGCACAACCACTTGGATTGATTGCAATAGATGCAATATATTCCTTGTATATTGTGGTATAAAAAAGCCTCCAAAGTCCGCTTTGAATAAAGAAAAAGACAAGCTAAAGAGATTTATTGCAGTCTGGAAAGGGTGGTACTCAGGCTGTGTGAGGATTTTGCAAGCGGGATGGAGATGTGCCAGCACTGTGGTTCAAGCCATGAGGTGTGCACCCTTGATTCTTACCTAAGGATATTACAGCCAGAAATGCAATTTCCAGTCAGCATGGTGGTCCTCTGGTGCATTAACCTACGCAGTGTCATCCCTACTCAGTGCTTGCTCACTGTTGTATTCCATGGCCTGGACTCTGTGTGTCAAACTTCATGCAAACTGCTCCAATTTTGAGGTTGAGGTAGATGGTTTTGTCCTGAGAAACTGAAGCTTTGAGTCAGCTGCTTCAGGGATACACACAAAGTCTCTGCTGGCATGGCTGGTGTCAGAGACAGACCCTGGAGCCTGCAGACTCCAAAAGGGGAATGAGGATGTCTGATTCTGTTATTGGTAGCTGTAGGTAGCTTTTAATCTCTGTGGGCCTCCCGTAGCTCAGACAGGAACATCCTGACTGCAGCCCACACAATGCTGGTCCTCAGCATGAAATCAGTGTTGGGCCTTGCTATGAACATGTTGGCATAACTGATGGCATAAACATGTATTTCTATATCCAGTATTCTGGATAAATCAGAACAAACCAGGGTTTCCTAAAAGGAGAAAGATCAACTGGCCACTCAACCCAATTCACTTTTATAATTCTAATTAAAAAACAGTACATCACTTTTATTGCAAACATCTTCCATGCTTACTTGCCTTTATATTTCACCTTTCAAATCTTACTGTTAACAGTGTTAACAGCAAGAGCCAGATTCAAAAATCAAGGTGAACTCTGGCTTGTGCAGCCTATTTGAATTCCTGGGATTAATAATATTTTGCTAAGCTCTATTTTCAGACAGTGAAATAATTGCACTAAACATGGGGTGGCTAGATAGGTAAGGCAGGTGGGTAAAGCTTCTTACCTTGGTGCTCTCTGTTTCACTAACTGTAAAGGCTGATCCAACCTATCTTAAAAGTATATCTGAAACTTCAGGAATAGCTTAGCCTGGATAACCCTGGTGGTTTCTATCCCCAGCTGGGGCTTCCCTGAGTCATTGCCCCTTTGTAGGATGCTGTAGATGGTATGACAGCTATCAATGTTTTCTGTCAAATGTATTATATTAATACAATATCAGCCTCTCCTTAAGGTAAGTAACATAAATTCTTCTCTGGAGAAGTGATTTTTTCCTTAACAGATTGGGTGATGGCTATCTCATACAAGGCAGCTAAATTTCAGTGATGTAAATCCACTCTCAGTCTGTTTACAAAACAAGGTAAACTTTTAGGGGTAAAAGAAAGTGAAAAGTGTTATTCAGAAGACAGAGATGCCATATGAATCACTACTCCTATTTTTCCCATGGAATAGCATTTCTAACAAGCAGATTCTACATCTTTAATTTCTCAGAGTTGGACCTCACAGAAGACCTGGGAAAATATCTTCAGAAGACAAGTAAGGAACTAAAAGCTGCTTAGAAGACAACCGGTTGATACGAACCTGTAAAATCTCTGGGTTTACAGTACATTCTAATCTTCCTGTCACCCACTCTACAGTGCTGAAGACCTTCGTATTTTACCCAAAGTAAGGTGATGGTCCCTTGTCCCCTGTTAACAGCCCTCCCTACACCGATGTGTCATCTCCCTTCTCTGCCACAAAGTGATTAACACAATTAGGTTGAATTATGAGCTCTTGGGTCTCACCTACATTAGGCTGAATTTTGTTCTTCTTGTCAGACTGACAAAGGGACTCTGGCTTGAAAGTCTATCTGTTTTCTAACTATATTATTTAGTTTAATAAGGGATATTACCTTTCCTTATAAAAAATATTTCTCTTAATGTTAAGCAATGTATTCATTCAGAGAGACACTGTTGGTATTTCATTAACTCAATTCCCCCAAAGTGAAGGGCACATGGGAAAATGTCATTTGGATATCACTTCTCCCCCCCTCTTCTTCTTCCCTGGACAAGCTATGTCTCTGCTTTGATGCCAGGAATATTATATTTGTCAGAATTTGGTGCAACCAGCTTGACCTGTTTTCTGATCCATTTGCCAAGTCTGGCCCTCTCCTGAGGTGCCCTAATCCAGCTCTAGTGAAGTGAGTCCCATTCAGAGGTTGAGCTGGTGAGATCTCGCAGACGTTGGTTCACCTCCTCTCTCCCCTCCTGCAGAAAGGCTTTACACTGCCCCTCGGTGAGAAGCAGGCTTTCACCATTACCCATCAAAGGATCCTCCCAGCAACACAGAGGGGCCAGGGGCAGAGAAAAATCTCCTTGATATGAGACAACATGATTCCATTTTACTCCACTCCTGAGTCTATTCCGACTTCTTTCAGGCAGGACGAGTCCCGCCGCTTCGCTGCAAATGCTCTGCACAGAAAGTACATGTACATTAAACCATTTCTGTGACCATGTTTGACTTCCACTCTGCAAATAAATGGGAGCAGATAGCTCCTTTCCCTCAGGAGCTGCTGTCTGCTGAAAATTGAGAGTCGCTGGGATATGCAGATGAAACATTTCTTTCTCCCCACCAAGATATGAAAGCAGAGATCTCCTTACCCTTCCGAGTTTCAGGCCAAGGGGCTTTGACACACACAGAGCAAATGGGAAGATATGTGATTAGGCAACTTCCAAACTTCAGAAACATTTTCATTTCAGATTCTGACTTCCTGCCATGCCACATATTCTTCTGTAAGCAGACTCCGAGGCAATTTATTAACAACTCTGGAGGAGTGATATCTGCAGAATCTGTTTTTCAGCTTTTGACAGCTGAGCAGGGCTAATGGTACTGTTTCAGAGTGTCATCGCTGGTGTAATGTATATTCTGTATATTCAGTGAAGTGTCCTTTAAAGGTGCAAATGAAACAGCTTATCTGAGGCACAGAGCTAAAAAACCCCACGCTAATATTTTAGATAATTTATCAGCACATGGGGGGAAAATGTGAGGAAATAAAAGCTAGACTATATTTTCCGAAGATTTTTATAACCACAACCTTCTGTAAGCTTTAAGCTCTGTCTCTTTCTGACTTTATTAAAAGTAAATTTTTAATAAAATAGACTGCATTTCAACAATAACAACAATCTATACTTGAAGTATTTTTCATTTTCTAAAATAAAATAAAAAAAAAACAATGAAGACACTTTGACAGCCTTGAAAGTTAAAAAACACCTGATTTCAGCCTTGAGCTCTGAAATGAGGGGTTTTAAAAGAAATACTTTAAGTATTATATAATAAAAAGTTACAGAGGTTTTCAGGGAAGGAATAAAGAGAACTTTGATCACATTGGGGATTTAAAATGAGTCATGGAAGTCTTAACATTGTTCTTGAACTTTCCCAGGACAGAGGTCTTCCTTGGATGAATGATACAAGGAGGGTGGAAGAAGCAGCTAGACTAAAGTAGGATTGACACGCATGATGAATTACAGTTCATTAATCCAATTAATGAGTAATTCCAGCAGCTTTAATCCCAGATAAAGCTCTTTATCAGAGCTGTGTTGGCTAGTGCTGCGCTAACTAAGAGCCCGTCAGCAAATCCATTGTAAACCTCTATTATATGAAGCCTGCCATGCACTGTCAGAGCATTTTGGAAATATTTTGTCCAAAAAAATAATGAGAAATACAGAGAAAGGAGCAGTCTCTACCCTTATTTGACTGTATTCACATTACAAAAGAACTGAAGGTACATTTAAAAGGACACAGGCCAGATGAATATAATGTCAAGAAGAGCTCTTGGGTTAGAAGGCAAATGTATGTTCCTGTTTCTGATGTCATCTGTGTGCATGATTTCTTTGTGCACATCCCATTGACTAATGGGAGCCAATAAAGTATAATGAGGTGTTTTGAAAACACTCTCTGTTCCATTTTTACTCTCTTTAATTTTTTGGGAGCACTATCTAAAAGTGTGATGATTTCTTCGCACTCCAGAAATACAATTCCTCCTCTGCAAATCTCACAGGCAAAGAGGGATGAAGAAAGGGAGTAAGAAGGGGGAATAATATGAGTTTACACACCAGTTGCCTTCGTTCTCTGCAGGCAGCACAGCAGAATAGAGTACATAAGAGGGAGTTAAGTGTGAGACAAGCACCTGAACTTCTAGTGTGTGCTTAAGAAGGTCAAACTATGGATTAAAATTTGCAGAGCAGAAAGAACACTGTATCACGACTTCTCAGAAAACCAGGAAGGCTTCCAGCTCCAGAAGCCAGTTCAAATTCCAACCTAATGTTCTTGTCACAGTAGTCCCTCTTCCTCCCAGCAGTTGGTCAGCTCAAATATTTGTCCACACGCTGTGAGGGAACAGAAAACAGCTGGGCCTTCACTGAGACCCTTCTGAAAAATCTCAGGTTGACAGCTCTGGATACCGCTGTGCAGCAATTTTGATTTGGGGAGTACTTGGCTACTCAACACTCTGACCATAAATTAGTGTATTTTAATGATGGAGAAGACTTGCAGTACCATGAGAGCCTGTGCAATACGTCCAAAGGTTGCTCCTTGCTGCTTTGAGCAGCTATGTCAGATCATCTTCTGCATTCTCACTTAGCAAAAGGTGCATTACCAAGGCACAAGATCCTGCTGTGATGGTTATTTAAGTAAAAGTGCATCCTTTCTGATGTTGCCAAAGTGCCAGTTGTGGGATGATGACAGTTCACACCCAATTACACACAGTGATGGATTCCTGTTTCTTGCTCAATGACTTTGAAGCCTTCTGGAACAACACTGCACAATGACCCCTCATTTCCAAGATTAAATAAGATGATTAGTGACATGCAGAAACAAGAGTCAGAATTTCACGCATGTCAAAACTAGTTTTAACCAGTCTCTGTCTGTAGAAATGCTCCTGAACTGGAATAAACTGCAGTTCACTCCATCACAGAGAAAGGGTTTGATAGAAACAAACAAGGGCAGAGATTGTTTGAGCAGGAACATAATCATCTCAAAAGTACCTCCATTCAGCAAAAGCAACATCACACCTTTTAATCAAAGGCTAAATACTTGTGCCACCTCTTGATAGAACTTCAGATTTTGGGAGCTTGGGAGTGTAAAACAGGAGCATTGATGAAGACTCAATGTACTCAGTGTGGCAAAGTATATTATTACAGCTGACCAGTCTTGACTTAACTGTTTGAATCAGGGTCACAAAAAAGTGTGGTATTTAAAATAGTCTTTTACGCTATTAAAGCCATAATGGCCTTTTGTTTGAACCCCTAAAGGTTTGTCCTAGATCATCCAAAGGGAATGTTGCATCCTTTAGAAAACACAACAGCTTGTAGAAAAGAAATGGACTTGATCCACGTCTTGGTCTTGTTCTGTAAATATAATCACGACTATGTGAGCCTATCCAGGAGAAATAGCATGTGGATCAGTATTTGACTAATGAGAACAATGCCTGTACTTGTTTTAGTGACAACCATGGCTGTGAGCGTTCGGAAGCACCAGCCAGGTCATGTTGAAAATTGCTCAGCAGATTAGAAAACAAATTGCAACAAAAGTCGTGATGAACTTCGGGGCCCCTCACGGCATTGCTGGCTGCACCCTGATGCTAATGGGGTTCACACCAGATCCTCAGTGCATTGACACCCTCCAAAGGTCAGATCTGCCAGGTCACTTGGCTTTCTGTTTGGAAAGGGAGGAACCCACCTCTGCAAATCCATGAGAAAGAGCAGATGTTCCCTGGGAACATTTCTGCAGAGTAGGAGTCTCTGTTGATGCCTCCAGATTTGCTGCGTGCCTGGGAGACTTCTGCTGCCATCGGAACCTTTCACACCCACGGGCCTCCCAGTGCAGCAGCAGCATTTCAGGGACAGAAGAGGAATTCTAAAGCCCATGGCAAATCATAGGACCTGCAAGAGTTTGACCTTGAGTGATACAAGAGCCGTTGTGCTGGTCATCCGCAGCACGTTTCATACCCTGAGAGGGAGTGGGGAACTGAGAGAAGGTAAATGTGTGCACATAGAGGGGATGAAATCAAAAACAAGGTTAAAAAACTAAAACCAATACAAGCCCAAGATTAAGACAGAAATAGAAAGAAGAAAAATCACCAAAAACAACAAGGCTTTTCAGTGTGGGGAGAAGACAGTCATGCAATAGTCTTCCAAATGCTTTTAGGGCCCAGCGAGCATTTATATTTGTTTTCTTGCACTTTTGAAACTTCAGTGGTAAAAGCTGTAAACAGTTACTCTGAAAGAAGCCAAACAAATCCACCCTGTTCAGACATTCTGATATGCTACTGCTTGTAAACTTCCTTTAAAAATGTCTTTTGCAAGCAAGAAACTCACCACATGTTTGTAAATGGGAAATTAAAGATAAGAAATCCTGAATAAAGCGGGTCTATCAATATTTGCATTCAAAGCACTTTGCAACTATCAGTCAATTACCTCAACGTGTTTTCTTGCTGTCCCCAATCGGGCTGAGAAATGCAAGCTCACAACTTCTCTGTGAGATAGGTGTTATTAAACCATTTTTCAGAGCTGGAGACAGAGGGGAAGGAGAGGTGGATGGCTCACCCTGCGCCTTGGTGGTGCTAGTGTCGGAGTTGGAAATAGACCTTTAGCCTAGATTATGAGGCAAGACATGGGGCAGTTTTTTTCAACAGATGTTTCCACCTCAGGATTTTATAAGCCTCCATCACAGAGGTGAAGTGAAATTTCATTATCTCCAGGCACAATATGCCTCCTGCTACTCGCATAGCACGTTTTTCTTCCTATGATAATTATAACAAAAATATTTCTTCTTTGTGAAATCCTGCTTTTAGCCCAGTGTTTCCCTCAATCACTGACTCTCCACTGCTTCAGCACAGGAGTCTCTGTGTTATAACTAGACTCAGGTTTTTTTTAGGCAGTACTAGGATGAGCAGTGGGAGGACAGAGGTATGGTCTGGTGGTGTTTATCAGTTTCAGTTGTCAGCTTACAAGGCATTATGTGATGTACGTGCCCAGCTCTCACTGTCTGCACCGCTGGCAGTCTGTATGATTCCTCTTTATTGCCTTTTGGCTATTTCCCTTAAAAACAAACAAGTAATCTACTGTTCCACGGGGAAGGACAGGTAGTGTTTTTTACATCCGATAAGGAATCCGTTCTGGGATACTCATTTTTACTCTGATTTTGATCATAACAACAACATTTCTATGAGCAGTCATTCGCTCTGTTCTTGCTACTAAAGCATTATATATATTTGCTACATATGGTTAAATCATATTTTATTTATGATTTTTTTTTTCCAGTGACAGTTCACTTTGTGCCCAGGCAAAGGTGTTTTGGAGTCAGAGGAAGATTAGCTGTTCTGCATTAATTATCAGAGGGAACTACACAGGTTTTTCTCCCCATCTATTCAGGGAGCAGTATCCAAGGTATGTTTGGATCCCACTGCTTAAATATTAGACAGATCTCTTCTAATGAAAGGTTTAAAATAGTTAAATAAAATGGATTGAGATTTATCAGTGATTGGAGTAGTTCTTAATACATGACACGTACTTGGGGGG
>JAWWES010000171.1:4793570-4804805 GCA_035583135.1 Lophotriccus pileatus
ACGTTATTCCCCCCCCCCCCCCCATACCATGGTGATGTGAGTATCCTCTTAAAGACTAAGGATGAAATAATTAAAAATGGCTGAGTGACCTTGAAAGTCATGTCTTTCTGAGCGTCAGTAGCACATTAATTAGTGTTTTTCAAACTCTCCTCTTAATATTTACCAAAGCAGCAAAACTTTCCCTCAGTCAGTCAAGGGCAGGACTGGCTAGCCTGTGATTGCTGGCATATTTGCCTTTATCATGATTTTCTTAATACATGGTTTGATTTGCAAAAATGCATTTAATATTTTGTTAAAGAAAGCTCCTTTGAAAATATTTGTTTATTACAGCTCCATTTGAAAACATGCCTATGAACAACAGATTCAATTGCTAGCACTACAGGGGTAGCTACTTCTTATCAATGACAGAAATGTGAGAAAAATGACACAAGAAATACGATTTATTAGAGAGGACATTAGTTCAAAGGTTGTAAATGCAACTAGTTAAATTTTATGAACCTTGATCATAACCAAATGTTAATTTCGGTATGACTTGAAAAAAAATCTTTGTTTTCACTGTATTTAATAAAAATGCCCTTCAAAGAAGAAATTGGTTAAGATTTACAGTTACTCACATCTTGTAAATAAGAGTGAAATGTCTGACAAATGCAATATATAGCAAATAGAAAAATTTAACAGCAATATCTATTTTATTGCTAAGTTATTTATTGCTGAAATCTTACAATCAGGAACACTGGGGACTAGACTAGACAAGACACTGAGGAAACAAAAGGCAAAACAATCCTGTGCTAACAAAAAAAGTGAACAGGATGAATGTTTTCCATTGTCTTTAGTGGTTTTATGCTTGGCCTGTAAGTTGTTGTAGTCAAAAGAGGGAGAAAATGCCTTACTGAGATTTGGTCGGGTCTTTCAATCTTATTTGATTAAATTATGGTGTGATTACATCTCCAAGAAAGTTAAAGTAAATAATTTTAAATAAGGAACTTTAATATATTTGTTCTTTACATACTCAAAGGTTGAGCATACTGTATTTGTTGACTCTGAAGACAAACAACCTTGTCAAGTGATGCCTAATTGCCAACCAATACCATATGTGCTTGCAGAGATTGAAATATGTGCTTGTGTTCATAAAGGTAACTCAAGCCAGAGTCAACTCTCCACACAGAGCCAAATTTTGATTCTCTGGTAGAATTTGCCTGCCTGTCTCTTCTAGGGGCTCAGATTACTGCTTGGATAAAGTGCACTGATCCAGTTCCACCAGGTGAAATAGAAATTCCGGCTGTGAAGGACTCCTGAAATTCAAGTTTCCCAACCCAGCTGACTCTAAGCATGAGCTTAGACACTTTCCCCATACAGGGCTCAAGATTTCATTAACCACTGACTCTGCTTCAAGTAGAGGTAAAGAAAAGAATTGACAGTTTTTTGCTTCCATCATACAGAAGGTGTTGGGCAGATGGTCTACAACCAGAGGATTGTGTTGCAATGCTTAGCATGAGTTAAGGCATCCAGGACAGATATAACTCTCTTACAACTTTACCTTTGGACACTACTTTATGCTGCTTCTTTTGATCATCCCTGGATTTCAACATGTTTTCACTAGAAACCCAAGTTGAAGACGAATGGGTAACGCTGTGTGAGTAAAAGCATTTTCAGTAAATATTTTTAAAGCATAGTAAGATAATTTTTAATTATACATTCCTCTACGTTGCAAGAGTTCCAGCACAAAGCTGGTCCAAAGACCAGCTAGATGCAAATGGCATTTCCTCATCTCATTATCTAAGCCAGCTAATAATTTCTGAAGATTTTAAATGGGCAACAGTCAAATCATGATCTTTCCTAACCTCATGGAAGTAAGGAGTGGCTACATTGGGACTGCATAAAAACAAGCAGGTAAGTTCAAGCACATGCATTTACTTACCCTTTCATGCACATCAATTTACTTTAACCTAGACAGTTCTTAAAAGGATTAAGTTAAGGATCACCAGCTTGTACGGGGACAGGCTCTTAAAATGTCATCATGAAATGGAGATCCTCATCCTTGCTTTAGATTGCAGTATAACATAAGGGCCCTGCTTTCCCACTACAGTATTTAAGTAGTATTTAAGTAGTAGTAGTATTTAAGCCATGCCTTGTAATTGCTTATTTCTTTGGTGTCACACACATACAGGTGATGTTATTGATATTTTTATACATTATCTTAGTTATTCCCACTCTGACGTATTTGTTTGCTGTACGTGACTTTTTAAAATATATATTTGTATAGTTATGAATGAAGCAGTTACATGTAGACTTTAAATCAAATAATTTTGATCTAATAAAGGTAGATCTTGGTGCTAATATTAACCTGCTACTGCCTTTGTGACAACTGAAAGAGTTTTACCAGAAACAAAGAACAAAACTGCTTTCAAGCTTCTACTCTTGCATTGTCAGTAGCTCAGGAACAGTTTTCTGAGACAGAAAATTTTATTAAGAAGTCAACTATCATCTTAGATTGAAAATATATTTTATAGTATCCACAGTTTGTTGGTTTTTTGTTTGTTTGTTTTTGTTTTGTTTTTGTTTTTGTTTAGATATGTTTCACCATCTCCCATTTGCATCAGCTGCAAGTTTTGGATCAAAGGCAGTGAGTGACATGTAAATCCACCCTTGCACCCCCCAAAAGAGTTCCCAGGCAAATGTGAACTGAAGTGAACTCCGGGTCTCGAAGACAACCTCTTAAATAGTTTAATAAGGCACCTGAGGACCAGCTGTTGCCCATGCTCAGGGGTGATGCCATCACACCTAAGCTGACTTTATACCCCTGAGCAGGTAGGATTGGGGGAGTCTGGAAATGTCAGCTGATGGAATATCTGAAAGTCATCTACTCTAGCCTGATTGAAACAGGATGATCACCAAAAACAGAAATTACAAAAATGGCCAGGATGATCATCAAGATCAGGAACGACCAAGAACAGGAATGATTCTATCCTCTCTCGGTGAGACTGTGCAGTCAAAACTGGATTACAAACAGCAAGCATGCAGAAAAGAGAAAAAAACAAGTTTCCCATCCTCCTCCCCTGTTATGTTACAGCTGAGATCTTAAGCCTCTTGCAATGAGCTAAGTGCAGACTTTATATAAATCATGTCTTTCGCCCACCAACCAGCTGCATTAAAATTAATAAAAATGTAAAGAGAAGGTCTTAGATTAATTAGCAATTGAGTATGGACTGCACTTTTATGATCTGTAGATATTAGGCAGTTGCAAGAAGATCTCCTTAGTGCATAGCACACAGCCAAAAACCGAAGGCGTCTATAAATTTCATAAATTTATATTGCACTCTGTGTATATATAGAACTGCTGCTTGCCTGTACCACAAACATTACAGTGCTGAACAAAACTGCTGTTACAAAATTATGGTTTGCAATTTACCTTTCCAGAAAATACTGCTATAAGCAACGTCCACTTTTCATTCTGGCTCTGTGCTGCCTCTAATTTTCCAGCTCGCTTGAATGGAGCAGAAGAAGGTCAAGTGACTGGTCCAAAGTTGCACAGCCACTCCAATGCTCAGCTGGCTACCAGGGCTTGCTTAATCCCTTACACCACACAGCATCCCACAGGGGAATGATAGAAGAGGATAGTGAGACTGCCAGTTATTTTTCTCTATTAAAGACAGTGAGATTGCCAGTTATTTTTCTCTATCAAAACCTTATGGTGAAGTGTTTCTTATATTCTAGTTTTAATTCAGAAACCTTTTTGGCTGAGGCTGCTACACAGAGTTAAGAGAGAAAATACTAGAGAAGTACTTGAAGTAATAGACAGCACCTTACACTTTATCATTATTTTCTTGTCACAGCTATATTTGTTTTGCAGTCTTCCTGATCTGAATTTGTGAAATTGAGTTCTTGACTCGGATGAAGCACCGCAGAAGGGACTTTGAAAACACACTGACAAAGAGATGGAGAGCTGGAGTCTGTTCCCACAAAATCAGCAATAAAATTGACTTCAGCAAGCACAGGGTGAGGTGGGGAATGACTCGATGCAGCGGCGCCCCACTGGTTGCAGTGACCTGTTTCAGTGGGCTTGAAAGCCAATTTTTGAGGAAGACAGACTCCATCCTGCTTTGCCATCAAACTGAGGTCAGACAATGCTGGTGCAGGCTACAGGATCTGACACTGAGAACAGCTAAATTTTTTTTTGTAGGCTGATCACATTTTTCAAGTGCAAACGTTGAGGCACTTTGAAAATGAATTGCATATAAGCAATTTAAATAAATTAAGATCTGTAGCTTACTGGTATCCCAGTATTTTTAATGTAATTAATAGCATATCAAATGGATTGCTCTTCTAAGATAGGTGAATTATCAGAGAGATGGTTGTTATCTACTACAAATACTTTTTGGTTACGTGCTAGGTTTTCTGAAGGTCAGCCATGCTGGGATGTGAGTGACTGTTGCAAATATTAGAAATTTATAACCTGTACTGTTCCTGCTATTATTATAAGAATTGTATAAATTGTAATAAATTGTAATAAATAGTCAACCTTTTACTTAGTTTTGACAGTGTGTCACTGACACAGCAACTGTAGCATGTGGGAAACCAGAAAAGTGATGGGGTTTTTTCCATTCATTAAAGCTATAGGGTGAAATGTCTGTTTGAGAGGTTAAATCCCAGTTTGAATTACAAGTCAAGTGAAACAACGAAAAATTTCATTTTGATGAGTCAGATCTCAGAATGTTGCTGTAATGAAGGATAATTATGATGACAGAAATTAAGGACAGAATTATGGTAATTGAAAGCTCTGTTGTGGCAGATATTAAAAGACCCTGGAGTTCTGGGGCTGTTAAACATTACCATTAAAATCCTGGTAATTAGAAATACTTGACAAAGGACGGGTGAACATTTAGCAAAACAAAACCTTAACTATTAGTTTCTGATAATCCTGTTAAATTGCACACTGTATTTATGACATATTTGAGCCTTCTGTGCCTGAGACTGCCTGATGGCATAGTTGGTTTCCAGCATCTAAACCTTCCATCTTAAATCTTTGGAAATAGATTTAACTACCCAAAAAAAAAAAAAAAAAAAAAAAAAGAAAAAGAAGAGAGAGGGAAAGAAGAAAATACCAGGAAAGCTCTTGTGACCCTGTTCTTTGCACTGTATGACTGAAATGTCCCAGTTCCTAAATGGCTGTGTAAGGTTCATTTCAGGCTGACCTGGTGGCTGGATGGTGTGCATCGTTCCACTCTCTTTGGTGAGTTTTTTGGGTGCTTTTTCTCTAAGGGAACTGCTTATATTTTCTATTTTGAGAGATCTCCTTAGTTTATCTATCCTTGGGTTACAGAAAAAGCTGCAGGAAAAGGTCATCCAAAAGACCAAGGACGTGTAAGATTCAAAGGTAATTTTCATACTGGTGTGTACCAGCATGATTAGGTAAGACTTGATTAGTTTATGAATTATTTTCAACCATTTGAAAATGAAGTGATTTGGGTCCTGGAACACAAAGAAGAAAGAAATTACTGGACTATTCTTATCAGAGCCAATTTGGCAGAATTTGCAACTTGACCAGCAAGAAGCTGCAATTACTTTAGGGACAGTGTGGGGTCCAGCCCTGTAAACCCACAGTCCTGGCAGCCCCAGTGAAGAAGTCATGGTGTCCATAGCAACACAGTGCAGAGTGAAGCATTTCTGCACCTCCTCAGCTCCCATCCTGGCGCTGCTGGGACACGGACCAACTGTGCCTGACTGATCCTGTTTGTGTCACCACTGTTTTGCCTCCACATTACAAGCCTTGTTTCCCCCGCAAAGAGCATCTGCTCTCTGCATGACATGTTTTTAATGTGCTGATTTATCATTGTCAGATACAGGGTTTTTATTGCTGAATTTTGAATATTGTATTTAAGGTGCTCTTTTTTTTTTTTTTTTGATTACAGACATTTTACATATAAATTGCTTTATATTACAAAAAATATACTCTGTACTTCTCGAGCAGTCTCATTCTCATGTCTCTTACATTTTGATACCTTACTCTGCATGGCTAAGTGGATGTGAATGTTGTCTGCTTGGGAAAACTGCAACCCAGGCTACAGCTCTGCAGTAGCAATTCCTCCTTGCATAGGCATGGGCTGTGGTGTTTGAGAAAACACACATGTAACAGAATTTTGGGTTCTGACCACAAATTTCAGCTGTATCTGCACAGTAGGTGGCCCAAAATTCTGAGATTTTGGAGAGCTCACACTAAGGCCAGAAATGCCAGAGACTGCAATGCACTGCCAGCTTTGAGCAACCTGGGTTGAGGTTGAGTCATGGAGCTTAGGAAAAACACTGCTGACATGGAGCCATCTCTGCCCTTCCTGGGAAGAGGCAGGGAATAGGAATAATAGCTTGTGGGACCACTGTGAGGCAGTGCAACTGGAGGAGCACTCATCCCTGGAAGCTCTCAGACCCTAAAGGGTGATGAGAGGATGCTGGCTCCTGCCTCTGGAGCAGCTCAGTGGTGAGCAGGTTTGCAGCCCCACGGCAGCAGCCACGCTCTCTGGGAGAGATCAGCTGCTGTTTGCAGCCTGTGACACCAGGGAACTGCCTGCCTGGTGTGCCTTCTGTCTCTGCAGTGCCGGGAGAAGAAGGATGCAGCAGCAGCCTGAGACTGACTGGCTGGAGGGTGACCAGCCTGGCCTTGCCTTCCACCCACACCGAGTCTGGCTGGGATGAGGCCACTGCGGATATGAAAAGGGTACCAGCTCAGTTCATGATGAAACAGTGGAAGAAACAGTCTTCTCAAAAGTATGTTGGCATAGATACAAGCCTGTGTTGGACTGTTTCACTGTAGGTCATTAAGGGCACCCATGTCAGAAGTTGCTTGCACTCCAAGATCTCGCCTAAGGTGTTCCAATATCCAGGAAACAGGTTTGGTCTTAAACTTTTGTAGATAATATGAAATATTCATAGTAAGTTATTGCTTTCTTAGCACAGTAATATGGAAGCACTGAGACCTAAGCAAGTGTGACAAATTTCTGCTCCTGCTGGCATCAGAAAAATTACTTGCATCATGTTTCAGACTTTGAGTCCCTATAAAGTATTCATGAAGATACATGCCAGCTAACTCAGTACATGGAGCAGCTCAAAAATTCTGCACTGAAACATGTCATTCCTCAAATATCTGTCTCCAGGTGTTGTGTCAGGCCACAATTAATTGAATATTATTAATTGAGCAGCCAAATTTCTCAAACTGCCTTTGGATGATCATTTCCAGCTGGTGACCAACTATGTCGTGTTGCAGTGGCTATAACAGTTTTTAAAGTAAGCAAAAAGATCAAGTACAACTTGATCTCTAGAGGGACTCCTAAAAATGCTCTTTCTCTTCTCTTTCCCTCTCTAGCTCCCGTCCAAAGGCAGAAACACCATCAAATTTTTGATGTGGTTTACTGCTGCTTTGTGGGATCCTGATCCATGCCAGCCAAACAGCCAGGAGATGAGGTGCTGTTTGCAGATGTGGCCAGTAGCTGAAGAAGGAAAAGGACACAATACAGGCTGCAGAAAAGAGATGTAAGAGAGTCAGCAAATCTAATGAAATATCTGCTCATGAGGGGCAGAAACAAAGAAAAATAAAATGTTACAAGAACTGAAAAAGAAAGGGACAGCTTTTTGCTGGTAAAGACCATGAGTAATTAGGTTATCCTACATAATCTGTGGAGAAGACTGGAAATCCCAGGAGATAATGATACTACCAGGTCATGTCTGGAATGCAGCTTGTAGGGGACTGAAATTTCTGGAAAAGAGATCTTTCAAAGAAATATTTCTTCTTCCTTATGAGAAGGGGATCTTCCCCCTGTCACCAGGATTTTTGTTGAGACAATTGTAGGAAGGTTTAATTTAATATATCATAAAGTTGTTTGGGTTGGAAGGGACCTTAAAGCTCATCTCATTCCAACCCTCCTGCCATGGGCAGGGACACCCTTCACAGTAAAGAATTTCTTCCTAATATCTAATCTAACCCTGCCCTCTGTCATTTTTAAGCCATTCCCCCTTGTCCTATCACTACATGCCCTTGAGAAAGGTCCCTCTCCAGCCTCCTTGTAAGTCCCCTTTAGGTACTGGAAGGCTGATATCTATCAGTAACATTTATTTCTACAAGAAGGACTATCAGGATGCTGCAGGAAATAACCTGTAAGTGCAGTTCTGTGAGCTGTGAAATCCTGAAGCAACTTTTCCCATAGTTGTTCCATTCAGCCTGGCTGCTTCCCAGGGAGCGTAGAGCAAAGTAGTTGAAATAACACCACCATCTGCTGGGCACCTGGTGAATTCAGGGAGTGGAGAACTCGTTCAGAGATGAAAGTCTGTGTGAATCCCAGCCCCTGCTTCTCTGGTACATGCTAGAATATGCTTGGTAAGCCCTGATCACGTAATTCTTCATTATTTCTATTATTATTATTTCTGACTGATGCTTTCCCAGGCTGCTTTCTATGTAAGACATAGCTAAATACATACATAATAAAGAATAAAAATGTGCTGCCTTGCATGGCCTAAGGAAGGAAATGGGGAACATTTTTCACAGTATTTCTGTGTGGGGAGCAGCACCAGTAGAGCAGCTGTGCCTTGTAAAAGATATATTCATTTAATTCCCATCAGGACTGATATTATTTGCTCTTACAGATCTGTTGCTGGGTCTCATGCAACTGCACCCATCAAGCCTGCAAAGCAGAAACCTAGAAATAGCAACATCCAGTGACAAGTTGAGGTGCATGCCATGGCCAGAGGTGGGGATCAGCGTGTCACAAAGACCCAGAAATTATTCTTGAAGCAAGATTTCTTGCTGTTGGATGTGCTAGACTTGCTGTAGCCTCCATCCGAGCTTATTTCTCATACAAATGTTTTCCAGTGATGATTAGAGGTATCTGTGATACATAGGTGGTATTCTACAGAAAAAAAAAGAGCTGGAAAGCCACAAGCCAACCAGCTCAGCTGACACGGGTAAGGCACATCATCCTCTACAGCCTGAGGCACAAACAACGATGATGTGGCTGGCATTGCGTGAGGCATTTCCCCTGCCTTGCCAAATGACCAAAGA
Source organism: Lophotriccus pileatus (assembly GCA_035583135.1). Lineage (NCBI taxonomy): Eukaryota > Metazoa > Chordata > Aves > Passeriformes > Tyrannidae > Lophotriccus > Lophotriccus pileatus. The sequence goes on from JAWWES010000171.1 coordinate 4,802,614, forward strand.
CCTGCTAACAGTTGGATCAGTAGAGAAATAGCTTTCACAGGAGTCAGAAAAAAAGGCTAAAATGTGTTTGTTAATGTGGTGAGACAATCTGCTGGGGTCCCTGAAACGAAGATGAGTGACAGCCCTCGTGTGAAAAGACGAGATTTTCTCCTCCCGCAGAGAAAAAAAATGCTGGAGTTCTGTGAGACCTGCCCCCACTCCATCAGCACTTCGAGTTTTTACAAACTTATAAAAGCTGTTAACACCTCCTGCTATTTCAGACCCCCATGGGGGGGAAAGAAAAATTGGATGAAGTCTTTCAACCTCCTCACACTCCTGCTCGGTGATACTGAAATTTAAAATGCTTTTCTTTTTGAGGGGAGAGATGCCCAGAGGAGACACAGTCTGCTACCTGAGCTGCAACAGTTTGCCTGCAGGCAGGACAGTGCCACATGCAATGTAACTCTGCAGGGTGAGGATCCTGAGGTTGGATGAAGAACTTGGCCTTCCTCTTGTAAAAATCTGGGCAACAAAATGCTCACGGGGGATATTTCAGGTTGGGTTTTGTTGTTTGGGGTTTTTTGTTTGTGTTTTTTTCTGTGTGGCTTTTACATTAGATTCTGTTTTGTGCTAGTGTATATTTTTACAGCTGCATGGTGGTAAATGCCTAGCCTCAGAAATCTATCTTCCCCCTCAGGAAAAAAAAATAAATCCTTCCTTCTAATATATTTATTCACTTATATTTACTTATAAATGAAAATTAATAGCATCAGATAGCCAAGGTGCAAGTCTTCCATCAGTAGCAGGAGCATCAGTAGGTCCTGTGCATTTATAATGATTAAATATCAGTGGTGTCTGTCACACATGAATGAAGCTGTATCAAGAGCTGACTGTCTTATACAGAAGGAACTTGGCTGACAATTTTTTTCTGTGTTTTTTTTTAAACCTGTTACCTATCCCCAAGCTATCCTCTGGTTTATGCCAAGGTATTATTGTCCATGAGATGGACCTGCTTCAGTTTCTGACATGATTGAGAGAACGTGGTCAGAAAGCTTGTATGAAATGTATACCTTCATCAGAACTATCAAGGAATTATTTTCAGTGGGACAACTGAGAGCAATCACACTACTTAATATCATAATGTCAAATGAGAGATGATGGCAATATTGCCAAAATATTTATCAAATAAAGTAGGGAGAGGATATTTTCAGTTCAGCTGTGGGATGACCACATCTGAACAACCTGTGAGTATTTTTGACCTGAATGACCTTCGGGCTGTGATGACTCTGTAAACTTTATGTGCATGTAAAGGAAGGGTGTTGCTTCTCCCACTGCTTCAAAGAACATCATGGGGAGGAAGGAGACATATTTAAGTGCAGAATTACAATTGGGTCATCTGAAATAGTTCTCTGTGCTTTGCAGTTGCTTTCTTGAAAATACCAAGTGCCAGACTCTTTTTGCAAATTTTTCTTCAACAGTTTTTTTGATTTAAAGAGTCGTCTTTATTTTGAAGTGTCAATTTAGCTGTGTCATCCTATGTATTATCATCAAGGCAAGCTGCTTTAGTTAACCCAGGAAAATATTGTTTTCTGGGAATACAAACACTAATAAAGCTATTGGTGCAATAAATTATTTTCTTTTGTATGGAGATCAAGTAGTTCAGTGCTTACTTCAGAAAAGACAATACAACATATATTGTGAGCTCATTAACAGGAGCAAGAAATCTTTTCTAGCTCTAGAGGAAGAATTAATTATTTACAAGTTTCTCATTAACTTTTTACCTACTGTTAACAGTAGGTTTTTAAAAGAATTCATTTCTGTCTGTGATCAAAGTTTTCAACGAGCCCATTTACAAGCAGCATATTTAGCCATTTTTAATTATTTGCAGTCTGTCACAAAATGACATTAGCAATTTGTAAGCACTGCTGAAATGCTGCAGGTTTTCCAGAAATTCCTGACAAGTCTTTTTGAGGGGACAATGCTTTCATTCACCACCCTTGGATCTTGTCTTAACCTTACAAAATAATAGCAAATCCATTGAGACTTGACTGTACACTCAGCCATGGATCTGGGGGCCATGAACTTCTCTGGAATTGTATCTCTGCCTTAACACACCCTGGTAGCACTGTTAGTGGGATTGTAATAGGTTGAATTAAAACTTTGTATAAGTAACTGGTTATAATTACATAAAAAACATTTCTTTACAAGGAAAC
>JAWWES010000171.1:4804905-4840216 GCA_035583135.1 Lophotriccus pileatus
TTATAATTTTTAATTGTATACTAATAAATATTTCTTTATTATACTTTGATTATTTTGAGTATCTCGAATAATCTATAACAGGATGTAGGCCAACAGAAAATGGATTCAAAATGCTATTTTAGGGAAAAAATCACAAATTTTTTTCCCAGCTAAACCTGGACTCAGTTTTGGTAAGACAGTCTCAGAAACCCTGAGATAAAATAGTATTCATATTTCATCTGAAAATCTTATAGAATCAGTAAAATTCTCAATAATTTGTACCAAAAAAATGTTTCAAACTGGATTGTCTTTTGGTAAAATTTTGACTCAGTTAGATCTTAAAACACAGAGAAAGGCAGAACTTATCCAAAGATATTTCTGTTTACTCTTTGATTTAATGAACTACTTAGACTCTTATGTCTCTGTGAGCTTGTGAAACTGAATTTTTACTAACTGATTCACCTTCTAAACAATTTAAATAAATTAAAAAACACAACAAAACAAACAAACAAAAAATAACAAACCCCAAACCAAAACAACAAAAACAAACAATAGAGAAGGTTAATATAATGGAATTAGATTCTCAGATTTATTGATTCACAGTGAAAAATGGACCTTGCATTCCCAAACTGGCTGCTGAGATTCCTTTGCATCACTGATGTGCCTTGTTCCCCATTTGCTCATCCCCAGCACCTGGGGCCTGGCTCTCTAGGGCCAGGATCCTTAATCAGGGACAGTAATGTGGGGTTTATTTGAAGGCTGAAAACGCGGCTCGTGCAGAAGTTCCTGCACCATGAAACAGCCAATTCCTGTTCTGTGACCCTCTCTGAACTTGAGAGACGTATTTGTGATGTGACAAGCCAGGCTGTTCATTTTATCAGGCATTGCCCAGCACCAGCTGTGTCTGAGGAAAGTTCAGCAAACTTGATAATGAGCACTGGGGGAATAACAGAAGTTTCATCTTCAGCTGAACAGTAGCTGGCTCACATCTTAAATATTCCATGTCCATTACACATTCAAAAATGCTGTAAAAGGTTTGTGTAAGCTCTTGGTTTTCAGATTGGTATTTAGCCTACATTAAACACATATAGCAAATTCAATGCTGTGTAATGTTATTGAATATCACAGATTTAAGATTTATTACCGAAGGAAATTGCACTGAAAGAATTTATTGGAAACAAAACAAAACCTGTGACTTGGTGATGGATGACTTTGTTCTCCAGTCTTAGACCAATTATTTAACAAAGCATTTGGTACATTTGACTTCAGGCCAAAAAACGATGTTAAGTTGACGTTTTCTAGAATAGTTTAAAAAATGGACAATTTGCAATACATTAGTGAGCCTATGAAAGAGCAAAACACATTTAGACAGAGTTATAAAATCAGATACCTTGATCACTTAGCCAGTGGTATTTAGTCATAATTTAGCCATTGGTATTGAGTCAGTTCTACCAAGTGTATAACAAAATACTGTAACAAAATGAATCATAAGCTCCATGTCCCTTAATGCTGCTTATTGGGTTAACTCTTCAGCGAGATGCCATTACCTGCAGTGATTACACGCTCACAGCATGGAAGTCAAAAGCAAATCTGGCAGGTGCAAACATCTGCTTCTTTATTTATAGCTGCAGAGAAAAAATGTCCAGTAACGCAGCGTGCTTCAGCTTGGACCAGAATTTTATAAAGCTCTGGGCATGCTGGGGGAAAAAAGCTTTCCTTCTTCCTGTGCAATTTTCTGAGAACTGATTTAACTTCATCCAGATTTTCTACCTGGGTAGATGAAGGGTTTGGCCAAATTTTTGAAAGTATTGTGAATGCTGAAAAGAGGTTTGCAGACCATTATTTTAGGCTATTAAATAATGTTAGGCTAATAATATGTGCTAATGGGAAACACTGGTCTGAGTGTTTTATTGTGGGTAACATACACAGACCAGGTCTGTCTTATTGGCATTGTGAGATAATTCTGAAAATGTGCTTTGTGCTGTTCTGGCTCCAAACTTGAACTGAAAGGGTCTGGGCTGGCCCATCAGACCACTCAGACAAAGATGAGGGGAAGAATTAGTAGGGATAAAACAACAAACATCACCTTTTCCACAGAGCTATTAGAGAAATAGCTGCTTTAATGGGCTTTCAACCATTAAAAGGTAGAATTAGAAGCTGAATTAGACTATTCAATTAACAGGCAGTCAACTGTGTAAAACCTATCATGTGACACTGGTGGTCTGAAATCCAAACAGGTAAATGTTATTAAAGTCCCTAATAGAGTAAAAATGTTTTTTTCTTGGGTTTATATAATTAAATAACATAACACTTTTGTAAGATTTGCTGTGATAGATCACTAATTTCATGCACCTGCATGGCACTGGTTTGAGCCACAATAAAAATTAAACTAAAATCAGAAACGTTATCTCTGCTGCATTTCTATTGTTTTCATGAACCTTCAGAAGCAGCAACTGCAGAATTTTTTGGTGGTTAATAGCAAATCTCATGTTGCCAGTAAAACTGAAAGGGTAAAAAAGCAACTGGAGAAGAGAACAGTGGGAATAACTGGCTGTAGGCAAGATCTGAATTTTGTGAATATTAGAAGCTCCGGGCCGTTGTACTGAAGGTGAAATGATCCTTAGAAAGGTGGCTAAGAACAGCTAATCCAGAATGAGGTCATAAAAATGTCAAAATGGAAAACAACAGAAAAATTGGGGGGGAAAAAAAAAAGGAATAATTAAAAAAATTGCTCGAGGGAAGTCTGTGTATACTGTGAGACAGCCACACGATTATTTAAGAGCAGCCCATTATCTGCTGCCCAGAAAGTCACAGGGGTTTGTAACGTAGAGTTATGATTCCAATTTATGTGACATTTGGAATGAATACTTACCTTGGTGAAAAAAACCCTCACGAAATAAAACCTATTCTAGAACCTTCATTCCCCCTAAATTGTTACGGGTCTATAACAATAAATATTATTCCATTAATTTTATATTACTATGGTTTCCAAGGCAGTGGAATTAGATGAGATCTCTTCACAGGAGATGAATTTAAGAGACAAGTGTTATTTATAAGAGCTGAAATAATGTGTTTGGAGTGTTTTTGTTTTTATTTAACACCTGCTTTTCCCTCCTCACAATTTTCTTCACAAAAATTCAGTAATGAATTGATTTTTATTCATTTTAAAAGATGAAAACCTGGAATTTGCAGAATGTGTGGTTGAAAATAGTGAACAGAGGAAACTTGGTGGAAAATAAATTATTGGGCTGGCTATAAATTGACCCTTATCTCCCATGAGGCCATTCTGAACTCTGCTGGAAACCTGCTTTTCCTGTGGGGAGATGTATATAAATCAGATTAACTTCACTGAGAGCAATGGAGTAAATATATCTGAGAGAACACAGCACCACACTTCCAACATTTCTCTAGTTTCTGGTATTTTCAAGATGGCCACTTAGAGGTTTATGACAGTTTTAGAGTAAAGAAAGCAGAGATTTTGAAAAAAGAGTCTGTAAGAGGTGGAGGAGAGTCTTCCATCCATGGCTGGATTATGCTGCTTATGACCCCTATTTCAGCAGGTCCTGTTCTACCTTCCAAGGCAACAGTAACCCCCAACTCATATATTCCCCACACACCTTTTCTAATATGAAGAGTTTATAATTGCTGGTGAATTCAGAAAATGAAAGCTTATGAGACATACCACCGCCCTTTTCTTCTTAAAATTAATATATTCTGTAAAATCCCTAAAGGAGCTTTAGAAAAAAGCAAAAGGGAAAAGCAGGAAGCAACATGTCCCTGTGGATGATACTTGAGGTGCCTTGGCTTATTTATAGGCCTGGAAAATATTTGCAATGCCTGTATTATACTTGTTCTGGGGATAAAGAGAGGATTTAATTCACTAGTGCTATCAATCTGTTACCTTTCAAGGCAGTAAATTCACTAAATTCAGTAAAAAAAGCAATTCAGCTTCATGTAGTTGTTGTTATAATATATCATTTATCATTTACTGTATGTAAATACCAATAGCACAAACATTTAAAATCATCAGAAGAACTATAAAGAGATGAAAGAAAAATGTTTCAGAATAAATCTCTGTCTCTTCCAAAGCAATCTGCTCTATGATAAGGTTATAGACTGAAATGTATGTCACTGTGAGCTTGACACAAAATTCTTATTTGTAATTGCAAATGTTTTAACCAAATTGTTAAGCCTCATTTCCCATTTGTGTATGACACAGGTAAGGAAGAAAAGGAGGAATCTTAAAACTGCACTTGTATACCCTGGTCTGCTCTACAGTGATGCAGTAAGAGCTTCTCCAGGAGATTTCTCAGCTATCCTAAAACTATATATTATGGTGAGCATCCTGTGGAGGAATCTAACCCTCCTGCCTAAATGTGCCTGGATGTCTGTCTCTTAAAGCTAGCTCTTCAGAGCTAATCTGATAGTGATGAATATCCCCATTTATACTTAGATTAACCTATCATCTCTGAAAAGAAGTAATATTTGCAATATTTTTCTTTCTTGAATGAATGTAGAAAGGCAACTGAATCAAATTTAGAGAATCTACCTTGCAATAATCACATTTTCCTGCCACTTATTTTCATGCGAACACTAGTTAGCCATAGATCTTTAATATTTTTACATAATTTATATCATATTTTCAGTACAGCTATGATAATTTATTTACCCCTAGCATTCCTTGCCTTTTCAGCAGTCCAAAAGCTTCGAAGAGGCAACATCTGTGTTGAAGAAGTAGAGGCAAACACCAGGTCTGCTCGAGAGGAGCCCTGCCAAGGCCACTTGCAGGAATTAAGCTCTCCTTGAACACAACATCTGCTTCCACAGACTCCCTTACAAGATCGAATTTTAACGGCCAAGATGGAAAAAGAGGATGAAAGCGGAGATGACAGACATGTGCATAGTCATTTTTGATGCTGGTTGTAGACTGGTTTTAATCCAAGCCAAATTCCCACCTTTTGTTACTAAACCTCGTGGTTCTGCTCTGATTCTGGTTATTACTCCTGGCTGGGACATCCAGGAGGGGATTGGCACTGTGCTGGCTGCCCATTATGGTTTTGATTTCTTTAAAAAGAAAGGCTTCAGGAAAAGGCTGAATGAAATGGTTCAAGGTAGGAGCAACACCTTTCCAGTTCATGCCTTTCCACTGCTAATACTGATGAAAAACTCCTGTGGAATGCCTTTCTGCTGCCATTTCAAAGGAAACTCTTTCCTAAATATAAAGTTCACTCAATGAGAAAATCCAGTCTGCAAATTTCCTGAGTAATAGTGAATTTTTGTACTGGTGTTATCTGTCCATCATCAAGGCTATGAGTAGCCATTTCTCTTACTCTATCTTTTTACTATTGAGCCAAGATAGGTCAAGACTTGGGGAGAAAAGGCAAAGAAGGGTTTAAAAAATACTTCCATAGTTATTAATATTAATTTTGCAGAAGAACAATAAAAAGGCAGTTTGTTTGTTTAATTGTGTATCCATTTCACTTAAGTTGCACAATAATTGACATTTGAAAAGGATGAAGCAACTCTTTATGGAAGGAATTCAGGTAACCAGATCAGCTCATGGAAGTGAAATAAATACTGAGCTGATTTAGGAACACACATTAAAAAAAAAAAAAAAAAAAAAAAAAAGAAAGATTTTTAAAATATGTATCTCTTCCTAATTTTGTGGAAACCGTAACTTTTTTGCAAATGGATTCTGATGAGAACTCCCCAGACACTTCCAATATTCACAGTTTATACATGGGTGTCCTCTTTTTATGCATATTTGGTAATTGCAAATCTCTTCACATAGAATAATCATTTTTGGTTTTGAGCTGTTGAGCAACAACCATTCACTTAGATATGTCGTGGAGCACTCTGGAGCAGAGGTGAATTGCAATGTGATTTACTTGACATCTCTGCAATAATTTGGTGCTCTCCAGCAAATAAGGAACTCACATGAAGGATTCACATACTGAGCACACACGAGTTCACAGGGTGTTTGGCTCACTTATAACTCACCTGCCCTGGCAGAAGTGTCCATCCAAGAAGGGCACTGATGGTGCACAATGCACATTTAATAGGGGAACATTGTGCCCAGCTAAAGGTCAGATGGCCAGAGCAACATTCATGGCAAAACAGTGAAGAGACAAAGCAGAGGTTCATGACCCTGCATACCCATATCAGGTCAGGATCACATCCAGCCTTGATCTGTGCCACGGGGAAGTGTGGCTACAGAGAGCTGATTTAATGCTTTTAACAGGTCACTTATGCTGTGTTAGAGTCCAAGCACTTGTGGTCTTGCTAGCCTTAAAAAACTTGGAGATAATCACTAGGTTTCTTCATTTTATCTCTGGTTTAGAGTTTGAAATCCCATAGTTTGGCTCACTGGGTAATGAGGAGTGATGCTCTGAAAGCCATCAGAGTTCTCCCTCCCACAAGGGAGGCTGAAAGATAAACACACCAAATGAACTAATGTAGAAATCATTCTCTATATTTCCAGTGCTCTGAAAAGGGGATATGTTTATGAATAATGAATTATTGCTCTAAGACCCACAACTGGTCCTCTCTTAAATGAAGAGCTTGGTCCAGTAAATTACATGTACAGCATGTCTTATTTTCTGAAGTGCCAGAAATGCTGTGTTCTGTACATGAGAACACAAAACACAGGAAACACAATTTCCAATTGCTGTGTGACCACCAATTATTTCCCCAAGGTGGGCATAAGCTGAGATGAAGCTTTTTCTGTCCAGTGTAACTCACCTGTGCCGTCTTGAAATAAGAGATAAAGAGCAGTTTTTTGGACTAAAAAGGTGTGTGAATACTGTACTTTTGTTATGCTAAATGTGTTTGGCATCTCTCTAAAATATATTGACAGAGATGACAAAAAGAAATAAAAGCCAACAGTAAGGAGAAGGAATCCCAGACCTGAACCCCTTCTCATTCCTTTTAGGAAAACATTTCGGTATGAGGGGTTCTTACTGGAGGCTGCTGGGACTCAGTTAAATCTATTATGCCAAACTTTTCACCTGCTTGGAAGCTGCAGAAAAGATTGGAAGAGTCAGTGAACACAGCTAGCCCATACCAACAGAGGAGGGACTGCCCTGGGAGCACAGTGAGTTCACTTCTTGTCACTGGACTTGGCAGGTATTTTCAATCAGATAAAAAAAAAGCAAACAAAAATTGACAGAGGAGAGTTTTAGCATGTGAAAATGTGTGAATTCAGACTTGTGGAAAAAAATAATTTATACTATTCAGTGAAGATATCTTTTCCCTCTGAAAGACTCTGTCCTACCAGGACAGTGTATGTACAGGCAGGGTCATGCTCTCTCTCTCACCCATGAATAACAAATCTCTTCTCTGCCTAGAAAGCCACCCCAGGGGACAGCCTCATCGTGAGGGTATTCCTCATAGGAAGCAGAAGGAAATTAAGGGTTGTACAGCTGCCTGCTGGCCCAAGTGCAAAAGCAAAGTGCCAGCCACACTCAATTTTTGAGAAGCAGAACAGGGAATACCCCTCTCCTTTCCTTCCTGGGGGTGTCCAGGTAGACAGACACTTCCATGTGACCTTCAGACGTACCTGAGTAATGGGATTCATCCTTCCAAATTCCACTATAACCCAGGCATTCTCTGTGCAACTCTCCTACAGTGACTTGGGAGCCTCAGCATTTTCATACTTGGAACAAAGTGTCAAAAAGTCCCATCTTTGGAGACCTTTAAGGTGTTTGCAAAATTATCATTATGTTTTCTTTCAGTGCCACCCTGAGGTTTAGTTCTGCATCTGAAGGAAAAAGCAAACATTATTGTTCTTAATACTCTTCCTGCCGCCTTCCTCCTACCTCTGCTTATCTCTGTGCTGCCCTGACCCCTCCATCCAAGCCAGCCCAGCTCCTCCAGCCCATCCCCAGCACCAACTCCCCCAGTGGGATGTTTCAGGCAAACTGTGTGTCTTCCTTATAAAGTGAAGGGATCTGAATACCTACGTGCGTATCCATCAGGCAATTTATGGCCAAGCCCAAAATGCTGCTGCCAGCTTCCAGCTGTGATTTTGGCTTGTTTTAACTCCCTGTCTCCATCCCTACCATTGAAAATTAATTTAATACTAGAAGGACGGGTGCTGGGGCCTCAGTGCTGTGTTGGGTTTCCGTACAGACAGCAAAGTGAATTGTTTCAAGTGTTCACTCCCCACATTTGACCCATTTTCTGAGGAGTTTCAGGTTCTCTCTTGTTCAGGTTAATGGTGTGGAAACCATGACATTATTTTCCAATATTTTTTATGCAGGTTCTCCATGGGTTTAGTTTCACATTATTATTTATTAGAATGATGTTTGAAAGGAGGGAGAAGGTGGTGTTCACTATTTTTTCTGACTTCTGTGAGGACTTTTCTTGGGGTGGGAGAATGGGAATTAGAGAACTGTCTGACTTCATTGTCTGACCTGGCACTGTTTGTCTTCCCAAAATGAAAGGAGTCATATCCAGCCAAGGAAAACTTCTTAGCTGAGACAATGGGAAGCTTCATTTTATCTTTACCACCTCCAAAGGCTCTCCTTATTAAAACCTGATTCAGGAGAAAACAGGTAAGGGGATAAACAATTCTACAAAACCTTCCCTTTTCTCCTTTTGCCCTGAATACCACTTACATTTTTTTACCTGGTTACTTTTGCTTTCTGTATACAAAAGAGCACCAAAGACTGAACTGTTTGTGGAAAACTCTCTTTCTTTCTTGTAAATTGGTTTTGATTGCCAATATTTTGACAAGGACAAATCTCAGTCCTCAACAGATTTCAGAGCTATGCCTTTTAGGCCAAAATTTAGAGTCAAAGGTTGGACCCCTACCACTTGTAAAAACTACCATAAACACATTCAAGCATTAACTGAGAAAGCCATTTAAAAATAGAAATTGGGTGCTGATAAAAACAAATTATTTTTTCATTGCGTATGCTTGTACTCAAGAAATGGAAGAGCATCTCTCATTAAAAGAAAAGAGTCAGAAATACTCAGAGAGGCCCCCAAAGGGCTACAAGTCAGGCTGATCCAATGAGACTGATTGATTATAGATTTTGCAACATCAAAATCTATAATCAAAACTAAGAAAAAAGTTTTAGGAGTTTCTTCTTAAGTAACCTATATTTCCCTCAAGGAATCCAGTGGTAAAACTCCTCAAGGGATGTAGTTAAGCCAAATGAACAACATTTTAAACTCCCTGGCTGTACTGCAAAATCATTTTAATGGCTTTGTGTATGCTTTTACATCCAGTGCTCCTCATGGTGATTTGTGTGCAATGTTTACAGTCTTGCGTATGACTCTCTTATCTGATAATTCACAATATCCTCACTTAAACAGGCAGACACAAAATCATCAAACTTGACAAGTCAAAGAAAAGGAGTGCTGGCAGATATGGAAAACACTGAGCAGTGGGTGGGGATGTAAAATTTTCTAAATAAAACACCATGAATATCAGACTATAGGATGTGATTTGAGAGCACATTCCTCAGGTTTTGCAATAAAATGGTATTACGCATCATCAATAAACCGTTCACAGTGACTGGAAGTAACACAAAGGACACATGTGGCAGCAACAGGGGGTTTTGCAATGAGACCAAACTTTAGAAAAATGTGGTTGGGCAACATGAGTGATGGAATTCTTGCCCTGCATTTTGCTTGTCTTCCATTCTGTTACTATCTCTGGTGAGACGAGGCTCTGAAACGCACATCTTGTTTTTCAGGATCCTCACACATAAACACGATGCCAGATATGACTGCAATAATCTGGAGTTAGTGCTGCCTGCTTTAAGACCCTGGCAAGCAAGCACGTTTTACAGCCCTCATTTCTGCAGGATCAGCTCCCACCCCTGAGGTACAGGCTGTCCTCGCCCCCCGGGTGCGTTACTGGGCGTGCAAATCCCGGCAGCTGCAGCCGCAGCAGCTGCAGGGACACATGTGCTCTGTCTGTGTGTGGGAGGGGGTGAGTGTGGTTGGTGTGTGGCTGGAGGGCTTCCCTCTTGGAAATTCTGGGACTAATGACACGCTAAACCCTCTCCAAGAGAGTGGATTGAACAGAGCAAAAGAGAGAAAGAAAAAAAAAAATTTGAAACAGGCAGGCTGATGGCTTTTCCTGCAAAGTTTAGGGCTTCAAAAGTTAACTTATAAGCAACTGCAGATGCATGGATAAAACTTACCTTGGACACTATGCAGCAGCACTTTCCTTTCCATCAGCATCTCCAACTTGTTGCCTCCCTCTGTTGGATTCCCTTGTTGGCCATTAGTGCTGAGTCAGCCACATTAGGTAAGGATTTTGTACTTTTTAATTATTTGACAGTCATTTGTGTGATGGAGTTCATGTGTATTTTAAGCTGAGATGATCTTGCTTACGTTTACTTTTGAATGTGGGTTGGAGTGACAGAGGGCTATTATTAGAAAGACTCTCCAAAATAGAATGGAGGTAAGGTTAGAATAAACAACCAAGGTAATGAAGAATGTCGCAATGATAGCCAAGCGTGCTTGCAGCACATGATGTATATAGATCATTACAGGACTTTCCTTTTTTACTTCTTTTTTTTTTTTTCATTTTTTTAAAAAAGAAATTAAAGACCTGTGAAAATTCTTACTACTTGAAAAAATAATATTAAACTATTTAAAGAGTATATATAGCATTGTCCCATAAATGAAATATGCGAAATAAACCAAAAAAAAAAAAAAGAAAAAAAAAACCACTCTAAAATAACAATCTATTCCTCTAAGAAAGAATTATATACACCATATATCAGAGCAACATTATAGATTAGTTAATTACACATATAATAATACACAGCTATACAGCCCCTGGCAATAAAAAGTTCACGAGTAATTTCTCTACTACTGTACACAATAAATGTGAGTCTTGTTGCACTCTAGCATAGAGTTTGAAGAGGACATAGATTTTACATGTGTGGCTTGTTTATACAGCTTTATTAATTGACTGCAGGAATACATTTAGAATCATGTTAGACATTATTCAACTAGTGAAAACAGAGTTAATAAAAGAAACTGAGAAAAGCAGTCAGACAAGAGCGCAGTGCTGTGAGTGATTATGGATTCAGCTTTGGCAAACTCCAGGGAGTCAATCCCCCTTAATGGAAATATGTTGCAATTTTTTACAAAATTTAATTCTAGTAGAGTTCCAACTAGTCTTAAGAGTGATTGTCAGCCAGCACTCATTAGCTCTATGAAGATAAAACAATTTAAAGCCCTCTTCACTTGAGTATCAAAGGGTCACCCAGAAAGTTCTGCAGGACTAAACACAAAGCAAATGACCTTATCGCCTTTATCTTCAAACAATGCCTTTAATTTCTGAAACCTTTTGAAGGGTTGCCAGTTTTATGGAGTGTAGCAGCCACTTATCTACAGAACAGGCTTTTCATCAAGGGGAAAGGACCTTTTAACTCCTAGTAACTAAGTAACTCTATTTGCTACTGTATTTTTGTTACTGAAGGTAATATGTATAGACATCCTTATGAAACTGGGAATGCAAAACAAGAATTAAGAAGTGCTGTCTCTTAGGTGATGGAGAAGGATTCATAAGGCTTGTTGTTGTGTTTTGGTTTTGGTTTTTTTTTGTAGTGTGAACTTGAAGTAAATGAACCTGCTCAAAAAAGTTTACATTCTAGCAGATTGTGTTGTGACAATATAAGGATATTAACAGAGCCATATGCTGTTTACTTTTGTATTCTAACAAACCTACTGATCCCATAAGAATTTAACGGTGAATAAGGAATATCTGACCAAAGAGGTTTTGCAGATGCCTTGTTAAGAGGGAGAAGATGAAAAAGTCCTTTAAAGACCAAGGAAGAGCATTATCATCTTCTGCAGTCTTATTTTAGGTAATGAACCTGTCGGTGACTGAGGATATTCTGAATATTTGGGCTTTTTACGTGATTTCCTATGACTGACAAACATGAAAGGGTTACCAACAACAACATCCATAGCTGCTCTCTGGTAAAAGATTAAGTAAAGCATCAGGGACAAAACAACTCAGTGAATCATAGATGTGGGAGGGCTGACACAACACAGAGCTTGTCAGACTTTTCTCAGATGAAATTCTGTGAATAAGTCAATCAAAAGAAAAAGACAGTAGATTTTTACAGGGGTATTTTAGATAAAAACATTTATCTTAGAATAGATAGTTGCTTGTAGCATCACCAGTGAGATGGAATTGCTTCCCATCCCCTCTGGAGCCTTTTCATAATGTACAATTGAAAAAGTTTTTAATTTGGATATGAGTTTCCTGCAAAGGCTTCCTTGAAGCTCACAAAATCCACTGGAGCTTCACTACAAGGTGAAGCCACTATTGTATGTAGTAAAATCAGATACAACTAATTGCTTCTAAGTTTACTCCTCTGGGTTTCCCTGAACTCTGAAACACACAAAATCAAATTCAAGCATATCCAGAGGTGAAGAAAGAGAGAAGATGGTGCCAGGGGAAGGTGAAGTGCCTACAGCCAGTGTGGAAAGATAGTGTGTTCTCCGATGATCTGAATAGTTTAATTTGATTTAAGAAAGTAAATGAGAATAGTCTAGCATGACAAAAATCACTCAGTATGACTTGCAATTTTATAAGCCCCAGTCTCGCTTTCCATGGAAGAATGAAATCAAAATCAGACTGGATCATTTGCTTTGTATGCTACTCATAAGCAACCCCTGATTTCACTGAGAGCTTCTGCTGTAAAACTCAAGTGCCAGGGACTGTCCATGCTGGAAGCTGGTCCTGAGGAAACATTTCCCCAGGAGCATTTCAAAGGGAATAATTCAAACTGTTCAGGACTTCTTCCACCTGCTTCAAGATGACAAACTCTCCCATCCCTTGGGATGCCACTTAGGTCCTCAGGAACCCCTGGAGCCCCAGGGCTTCTTCCACCCTCGGGGTCCCTGAACACAGTAGGGGTGTAAGCAACCACAGAGAATCCCCAGTATCTGGCCTGGATACAGGGCTGTGCTTAATTCAGGGATAGTTCATTCATAAAGAAGGAGAAATCAGGAGCTGTTGCAGTCTAGAGGTGAGAGAACCTCTTTCACCTTACAGTGAATATGTTTGTGACTTCCTGAGCTGTATCAGTCCATCACTATCAGATTTTAGGACTTTGAAATTTGGCAGAGAAAAATTCTTTTGCTCAAGCATTTGCCTTTTAATTTCTGGTGAAGATTAATGATATTTTCAAATTATACAGACTTAAAAAATATGTTTGGTGTGAGAGAGCTGCCTTTCACCTGCCTTTCTCAAGGATTTGACTATTTCCCATTGACCTGCCAAACATGACCTGCCAAGCTGTTTGAACTCCTTAACAGCTATTTATTACTCTGCGCTGTACTAAAATTGAGGATCAATTTGTTAGACACTGCTCATAAGACTGTAGGACATTCATGACCAAAATGTTTCCTTTAATATTCCGGTTCCTCAAAGTTGTTTTGTCTCCAAATGCCAAATCTCAAGACGTATTGTGCACATCTGAGTTCCTTTGCAATCGATAGGAACTGTGAGCAGTCAAGACAAATCAGTGTTTGCTCCTAAGGTGACAAGACAGATTTCTGCTGAGAGGAAGCATCATCATTTTGTTTTACAGATGGGATGGGGACATGAAGTGGCTCAAGGTCATGCACAAAATCCTTTGGTGAAGCTGAGATCTGTGCCGAGGCCTCGTTAGTCACAGCCCGGCCCCATTAACTGTAGCACAGCTCATAACTGGAACAAAAGCCAATATAGGAAATTGGAGTGTAATAAAAATGCTTAACCTCTCTCCATCTTCCTTGTAAACTCTGAAGTCAAATGGCTACACACAAACTCAAGAGGACACAAAGTGTTTTCAGTGGGTTTTAGACTGCTAACCATGTTTTATGTGGTCAGTACTTGAAATTCCCCCCAAATCCCCTTTGATTTCAATGGAAAATGATCCATTCACTTTCCAAAATGCTATATGTCCTTTATCATACAAATACAGTAGAAGAAAAGAAGGAAAAGCTAATCCTGCACTGGCTTCACAGAGACAGAATTTCTTTTCTGATTGTTTCTTCTCCTTCTTCAACACTTCTGTAGCCTAATAAATCAATTCTGGTTTTGGAAATGGCTCTTTCATTCCAATATCTTTCCTTCATCTTCTTTTTATTTTTGTGATCTGGACTGGCTGCTCCAAAAGGCTGAGAATATTGTGGAAGTACCCTTTTGTTAGTTTTTCACTGGATAGTTTTCCCTTGGATAGTTTGTTCTGACTTTTTGGCTACTTTCATCCTGGGTCAAGTGTCTTTCTTGTCACCTCAGAGACTGAAGTTTAGTGTTGGACATTGCTGATGCCCAATCCACTGCAGAAATGTCTTTAACAGTGTTGGCAGCACAGGTTGTTTGTTTAATGATTGTTAAGTTTTCTTCAAAGAATTATAATTTTCCTTCAGTTATGACCTCTATTAATGTCACTGGGGCAGCTACAGTATGTGTTTTGCCTCAGGTAGAGATTATTTGTGGTGAAATCTGAAAAACACGGATTAGATTGAAGAATATTTTTATCTGACTTTGAAACACCAATAAGCCCGTGTGTTAGTGCATGCAATTGTTTGTACAGCTTTTCTGGGAAGAGTTTTGTGTGTTAAGCTCTTAGGAGATTTACTTAATGAGAGTATGTACTCATTTGCTTCTTTCTGACACATCTTATTTTGATTACTCTGACGTCTATTACTCTGATTGCTGTGTTCACACTGCATGGCATCCACGGGGAGCCGCAAGGGAATATTCTACATATTGAAAGGCAAAAAAAAAAATTGATTGCCTAATATAGCTGAGGGATTGCAGCAGTCTGCTCTGCTCCTTTTGCAGGTTTTATATTAATTCTTCGATTGAAAGAGAGTTCACTTATTCCCCTATTTTTTTTCAGGAAGCAGCTTCCATGAGCTGGGTAGCAATTTATCTGCATACCACAATAATGTAATGCATCTCCTGTGGTAGCTGGAGCATTTTACAACTCAACTGACTCTTGACAGCTTTCTGTGTTGACTGTGTCAGTAAAGGCCCCCTCATGTGGTATCTCACTAATGCCTCATCAGCTCAGTAGCTCTTGCACTTTCCATGAACTGGTGGATACCCCAAATTTCCTCCTCCTTGTGCTATTAAGAAAAAGCATAACATTTCCCATCCTGGACTCAGAGTTTTACTTCCTCTCAATTTTTTAAAAGGATGATCAAGTTATGTTCAGTTTGTCTCAGAAGGCAAAAGTCTTGTGGAAAAATAATCTAGGAGATGATACTAAGATAAGAGTGTTCTCAGAAGTTCCTGAATAGCTCTATAATGAGTTTAATGCTAAATTTGGAAAACTATTTGTGATCAGAACGAGACAATTCCTTTACAGAGAGGAAAATATTTTATGTCAACACCTCCTTTTAAAACTGTATTTTGCTGATGTTTGACTGTCATACAAAGTTTTCATGGAATTTTATCTCACTAATTTTCTACAGGCCTATATGAAGAGAAAGAGAAGATAAAATTCAGTCAGTATCTTATTTAATAGCTAAGCTAATGTTTTGTTATTCATAACTTAGTAATTAAATCTATTTAGAATTAACATTATTAAACTTCATTCATCAGATGTGTTATTTGTTGAATCTAGTCCAGCTACCAGAACAGAGAGATTCACAAACATCTTTCAGAGATTACTTTAATCACCTTCTCTGTCCCTTTCCTCCAATTATTTACTTTACAATCAACTATGGGAATGCTATAAAACTAGATGACTGTGACTCAGCCTCCCTCAATAACACAGCATAGATACTTTGATTCACTCGGGCTACCTTTTCATCAGCCCTGTTCTTTTCTTAATGGACTAGAGAAAAAAATATATATAAAAATTCCCTGAGCCATTTGATCTGTTCTTCTATTAGATGTTAGGATTAGAGCTAGCAACAAAGACATAAACAGGGTGAAATCTAATTAATTTCTAGTTTCTCTCTTGCAAGAAATACAAGGAAAATTAAGAGAAGGCCATTTCCTACACCATAGTACTTGCAACTAATTTTTCAAGTGCTAAAATATGTGGGCATTTAATTTTCTGAATGTGTATAAAGCAGAATAAAAATAAAGGTAAAAGAAACCTATCCTTTTCCCTCACCTACCCCCTAACCACCCCAGAAGTTTTTGGCTCCAACAGAGTCTTTTAAGTGCCAGTGGGACTCAGACATCCACACCCCACAGTATTCCTGAAGAATTTGGGCTTCTTTTCTCCTGTAATATCCTTTAAAAGTCTCACTCATAATTACTGAATATATCAATCCTCCTATTTCAAATAGTTTTCAGTCTTTTGTCTAGTCTAGTTATTTCATTTGATCCTGTACAAGGTTATTGTGAACAGGTACATTGGGAAGGCTGGAGAAGCTTGCAGCATTCTCAGGCTGGAGCAAAGATGCATTTTGTTCTCCCTCCCCTCCTTGCATGCAAGTACCAGTTGTGACCTGGGGGGCCAAAACCTGCCCAAACAGCAGCAGACAGGACTTATTTGTGCCCACACCCCATGCACCTCCCTGCAGAGCCCGGGGGTGTCCTGCCCACTGCAACACACCTCAGAGGAAGGAAGGTTTGGATACTCTTAAGGTATCATTGACCATGTGTAAGCTCTCAGGCTTGGATTTGGAGGGATGGGCTTTAATTTCTGTCCCTGATGTTCGCTTGTGTGAGGGCATTAGAATTAAAGATACTGATGTGCTTCAGGACAGCTGTATCCAGGTTGCAGACTGCCATCCCAGCACAGGCTATACATCTCCCAGAGAAATTTTATGACTATTGGACATGATTCTTGCCTTGCAATACAAACAGCTCTGACATAAATCATAAATTTACTGCCCATCCCCAGTCCTTCGCTGCTTCTTCACATTTTCCCAGTAACTGACATCTTAGTCAGAAAAATCACCCACAGTCATTCCTGCTGCCTCTTAATGTTTGTTATCCACTAACATTCCTTTTTCTGTTTGCTATTACCTGTACTCTGCATGGGTGTGGAGACACTTTGTCTCATTAACACGCCTCTGACAATATTATTCATCTACTGTTTCCAAACAACTTCATCTTCTGTCTTAGGCCTGAGCTTGCAGCTTCTCTCCCAAGAATAACAAGCATCCTCATGAGGGGCTGGAAGGATGTGAGGGGAGCTGTACTTGGTCAGCCCCACGCTGCTGCCAAGGACCCTGGCACAGAAACGCTCACAAGGACAAAAAAAACACCTCTGGAATGAGGAAGAAACATCTTTACTGCTCAGAAAACCTGGTGGCAGAGACTCTAAATACTAGTTGTATACACAGTGATCAGCTGGAAAAGGAGCTGTCTCCCAAAGTCTGGGTTTTGTGTTGGCATCAGATTATTTTTTTTAAGATCCTTAAGGAGATAACTTTATGTTTCTTTCAATGGGGCTAAATGGAGTATAAAACTAAAAAGTTGCAATCATGTAAAAGGCAGCACATGTGGCCACATGTGTACATAAGCACAGGAAACATCACTTTGGCCACCACAGTCATCACTGCTTCATGTAATTATTCCTGCAATTAGTGCTCCAGAAATGCTGTGAGAAAAATTATGATGGTACCAAAAAATACACCACTCAATTCTGCTCATTGCACTGGATTTTTGCCTCTGAATTCCTTCACTGCTGTTACAACCCAGCTCCTTGCTGTGATTTTCTGCATAAGAGTTGATAGACTATATGACTTCCCAAAGATATCCTACTCCACACTGAGTAACTCTTGTTGATCCAGACAGGAAGGTTTTCTTCTCTCTGGTTGCTTTAACAATTGAAAACAATTAAAAATTTATTTTTCCACTGAGACATAACCAGGAAAAAAAAAAACCAACAGGTGCTAACTGATACTCTGGTATTTTGTTAATCACTACTGACAGGAAAGATGTTGTGCTTCAGGACAGTAGAGCCAGATCAATCTCTTCTGTCACAGACAAGTGCCCTCAGAACTGGTGTATTGATTATGCCAGGGAGAATATCTTTAGATCTCTTATTTGAATGGTTTCACTTTCTATTAGTAATCAAATACATCTTAAAATAAGGGCGTCAGTGCCGTGTGTTCATTCTCTGTGATCCCGTGTGTGAATACCTGTGATGGACAGCAGCTTCATTCACTCTATGGCATAATGTATATATGCTATTTATAAAAAGTAAAAATAAAGCAATTACAGTACAGTTAGAAGAGTAGATGATCATTCAATTGATCAATACATGTTATTTTGGTCAACACCTTATGTCCAAGTGCACAAACCTCCAAATTCCTCCCCTACTAATACAAAACCTGCACCAACAAAGAAATACAGGTCTTCTCAAAACTTTCAGATTTCTGTGAAAAGTTTCATTAACAGCATATAAAATACTCAAGACTCAAAATTCCTGACCAGCTCTAACCCAAGCAAACATTTTTTAGAAGAATCAACAAGCTGAATAAAGGGGGCAGTAAATTTCAATATAAGTAATGATACTTGTTTATGAGTCCCCAGCAATGTATAAAGGAGTGATTTATGTTCATTTGTGCTTGGGAAACAATATTCTAATACACTGATTTTCAAATGTTCTTTCAGTCAAAGATCCTTTTCTTCCAAAAGAAAGCCATGGAGTGTCCTGTATCCCTTATTGTTTTATTTTTAAGGGAGGTGATAAGAGATATTTTCCATAAAAAAAAAAAAAAAAAAGGAAAAGTGAACTTTTAGTTTGTTATTTACAAAAGTCATAGTTTTACTGAAGGCAAAGGACTCCTTAATTTTGGAGGTACTGATAAGGGCCCTGAAGCTGGGGCAGGAGGTACCCATTGCCACACAGCCAAACAGGGCTATATGGACATATTTGAGTAAATTCTGTGTGAAGAGCTGGGTGCTCTTTGCTGTATGAACTGAAATCTGACATCTTAAGAGCCCCCACAAGTTAAATAATATTTCAGCCTCTTAGATATCCTTGGAAACACCCACTCTCTGCTATGAGATGGTTTGGGCGAGGGACTTGCAATATATTCCCCACATCCAGTGCAGACGGTTGGGGGTGAGGATCTTGCTCTGGATCTTGCTCCATACTCACATCCAGTAACTTCCTCAAGGCCACGAGCTTATTCCTGCTCTTTAAAGCCACCTTCATTTCTTAAAGTGTTGCCTAAACTAAAGTGCTCTGTTAAGCTGCTGCCATGTTTTTCCATTCTGGTAGAAATTATTGTTCTATATAGTTTGGTTTTAAGAGTACCTTCTGGCATCCATTTGGGGAAAAGGCACTACATGAAAGCAAAATCAATACAAGAGACAGTTATATTTCCTGAGCTTTTTCATTAGCTATAAAATATATACATTCAAGAAGGGAGGGGGAAAGAATATCAGTTCTACCCAAACTGAAAGAGGACAAGACAAAGCCTGGGAAGACTATGCATGAATGTGCTCTGGCAGGAGCATGGACTGTGCGGCTTTGCTGGGCACAGGCAGACCTCTGGTCCCACCATGCACAAACAACCCCACAAGACGTTGGCCTGGTCTGGCCTGCATCAAGCAACTGCAAAAATACAGAAATATATGTATTTT
Organism: Lophotriccus pileatus; assembly: GCA_035583135.1. Classification (NCBI taxonomy): domain Eukaryota; kingdom Metazoa; phylum Chordata; class Aves; order Passeriformes; family Tyrannidae; genus Lophotriccus; species Lophotriccus pileatus. The sequence continues at coordinate 4,824,422 of JAWWES010000171.1, forward strand.
AGTACGTGTTTCTTGACTTGCTCTCAGTTTTTGTTAAAGCCAAACTGACTATTAGCTAAACACAGGAAAATTTGCCTTTTATCAGCACTAAGAATGAATAAAAGAACAATAAAACAGTGCTGAGCCAAATTCTTCCTCAAATCTACAATGAAATCCACCTATGCTACCTTTGCTCTTTTTTCCCAAAGTATACCAAAATATTCTTCTTTCTACCTGAGCAAAATGTCCTTTCAAACATTCTTGGATAAATTCCTAATCACCTCATGTGATGTATTTTCTAGGATTTGCAAGCATAGAGCTGGAACAAATTCTGAAAAAGCTGTAACTTATATTTCTACAATTATGAGCTTCAAGATATTGCAGTAAATTTTTACTCAAACCAAGTCATTACTGCTTTATTAAAGCCCAGCTGAAAAATTAAAATTCAGACTGCTATATTAACTGTTATTCTGACACAGGTTACCAAATCAGAAAGGCAAGCACCTTATTTTAACTTGGAGTAACATTTCAAATCACAGTGTCTATTCAGTATCAGCATACAATTATGGGAGTGAGAAATTGCACATAAGCCTTTCTTTCTTTCTTTTTTTTAACATGGGCCTTCTATAATGGCATTTTCATTAGCAGGAAATACCTGTTGTCTGTAGAAAAATAATTTTGTCCTGGTTTTTGAAAACTAAATTATCCCCTCTAAAAGATTAGCTTAAAAACACCATATAAATTCATAAACATTCTAGATTAAATAACAAAGTTTTGCTTCTTTCTGGTGACCCCTAGTGATGCATTTTGTGAGAGAGTTCAAGAGTAAACCCAACAACTTATTTATTTCTGAAACACAGATAAGGCATCTGGAAGATTTTATCTATGTGATTTTTTTTTTCCCCACCAGCCCATAATTCAGGGAGCTGGGAAATAAAGGCCCAGAAAACTTATCAGCATGCAGTTGTTGATGTTAAACCCAGGTGAAGCTGTGGAGAAACTTGCAAGCTGGCAGCGACAGCACCAAGGAGAAGAGTCTTTGCAGGACAGCCACCACCTAAAACCAGTCTCTTGAGTTTAAGGTATCACCTACATGATGTGTTTACGATCAAGAAGCTTCACACATATCTCTTCACGTCTGCCCTTTTGCCTCATGCTCTAAGTTTTGTTATTCACAGCAACTCCCATCCTGCTTTGGCTTCTCTTAGGGCCTCTCAGTGAGGTAAGACAGCGAAGCAAACCAGAACTGGGCTTCGAAACGACAGAAAAAAGCAGCCATTAAGAAGAATTTCATTTTTATCGTCACAGATGTGTGGCATACGGATCAAAACTTATTTCAAACTCGCTTCATGAAGGCGCCTCAGAAGGGTGTCTCTCTGCCTGTCGGCCGGACTGCTCTATTCTGTGACCGTGAGGTGTAGCTTGTTGAACATGTAATTCCATCAAGAGAGAGTGCTCCTTGCAGTGCACACACTGCTGCATTACAGGAGAGGTTTGGATTAAAAAGAACAAGCCTCCAGCTATCACTGCCCTGGCTCTGCAATCGCACATACAAATAAGAGACATTTGTCCGCCCGATTCATTCGGCTTGAGTCAGGAATTGTAACGTGAGCTTTAGCAGGATGTTTTGGTGCTGCTGTGCCGTCTGTACCCATCCCAGGACCTTACTTCCCTCTCACTCTGCCCAAACCCACCCCATCCCAACATCTGCTGTTCCCCATCCCCAGCTCCTGAGTAGTCTTTCCCAAGCATCAGCCGGAGCTTGGACATTTCATCTCCCCCAGAAATTTCATCTCCCCCAGAACCCTCCTCCCCTTTTCCACGGGAAAAGGGTGGGAAAGCATTTCTTATCCATCTCTCTAATTGTTAAAACATAGTAGAAGTTGATGTTTTTATCAGTCCTTTTGCAGGCTTCAGTATCCTGCTCAAACAGTTGAGTTTATTTATACTAAATAAATATACTAATTTTTAACATGAGGATCTCATGTTATGAACCCTGTAATACAGTGTTAAATTCAAGACCCTTGGTTCTGTCCAACTCCTCTGATTTTCACTTGGAATAGGACAGAGAGCAGAGTTTGGCTCATTTTTGCATTGTAACAGCTGCCCTCAAGCCCATTTTCCTTAAAAAAAAACCCCATTGTGACCAGCCTTACATGTCACAGACTCCCCTTTGCACACTTTTTCATTTTTTCCTTCTGAATTAAACTATTGAGAAAATAACATTCACCATCCTGATATTTCTATTGCTAATGTGAGGATAGGCAAGAAAATTTCCCTTCTGTTTTTATAGCAGAAAGATTTATTTCAGGTTGCTAAATAGTGGAGTGATTAAGTCATATTAAAGACATATTTAAGGCAAGTGATTTCTGTCTTCTGAGGTTTTATACTTGGTTCAAGAACACATTTTGATTTTGATCATGACAATATTTTTTCACTGTAGTGCAAATATTGCTGTCCTTCCCCAGTGGGTCACAAGGAAGTCAATAAAATATGCACACAAGAAATGCAAACAGCATTTGGCTCAATATAAAGATTGATAATGCAACCACCTAAAAAAATGCTTTTTATCATCATAAGACTCTCCTGATTTTTTATAGTTTTCACTGAGCAAAACAATCCATCATACTTGAACTTCATCCACGTTCCTGAAGCCAACAGTTTGTACGAGTCAATTTTTAATTATGATATTTTTATGAAACCTACAATTTATTTCCTGATTTCGTAAAACACTTTAAACAGCAAGTCATAGATATAAATTATGCAAATCTCAAGTGACCCCAAAGTCATTAATCTGACTGGATTTCCCAGCAAAGCACAATACAGCATAATTACCGGCTCTCCATCTGATACCCCAGAGCAGAAAAGATGAGACCAGCAGTCAGGAACAGTGGGAGATCTCCATTTTGCTCTAGACTAGTGTGATTTTTAACCTTCTAAGTAAAATGCCCATTGTGCTTAGAATCCCTGTTGCACTTTCACATTTAGGGCCAAAGGAAAATGGGTCTTTCAACTCTGAAAAAGAGAAGAAAAGGTTTTTTAGCATTGTACAAAGAGCAGTGAACCCCTACTCCAAAATACTGAGCTTTACACTCAACCTGATGGTGAACTTGTCCCATTCCTACAGTAACCACAGCAAATGCTGTTGGCAGCAGAATGGAATGTGCCCAGGAGGGTTGAGAACAGAAATGGCCGTTTGGTAGCAGCTGGTTTCCCAAATGACTTTCTGCTTTGAAGGGAAACAAAACAACAACAACAAAAAAATCCATTGTGCCAAACCTTTCCTCATGGCTTTTTACTGCTACAGACACCTAGAAAGGTGTCTCCCCCAACCTGTGTGAAGCACAAACTTCCCCTTCTCCTTCCTATATCCCATTACTGCTCCTTTCCCTGGGTCCTCCTTGCCGAGGGCTCCTGCTGCCGCAAGGCAATCTCACTTCTCCAGACCCGGCACCTGCTTCTCTCATCTAATCCAGTTTGTGTGTGTGCCTCCTTTTAAAACCTCTTTTTTGGTTTTCCAGCTGTTCTCCCTTTTGGTGGCCACCTCAGTCCTTTCCAGCTGCTATCTCTCCCGGCACAGCTGTGCTGGCTCCATCCTCAACTGCTGGCAGCAGCCTCCTGCCTTCCCTTCCTTTGTGTGCACGGACATCATCTGCATCCATGTGGACTTAGTGCTATTAAAATAGCAGTGAAGTATGTAAAGGATAAGAACATGGCACAGGGATGAATGAGGATTGTTTGTTGCTCATGCATAGGAGAGAGAAACACAGGATTCAGCCTGTAACCTTCAATTAAAATTATTTCCTGTGTCTCAATTTTTAGTTCTTTTAGAAGTAGTTATTGTCTCGGTCTACATGAACTGACATCACCCAAGTTCCTGTAGACAAAGAGAAGAGGAACTATTGGAAGGTAAAGTATCCTGGCTGTTAAATTTTCCCAGCTTCTCTTGCTCTCGATGCCTTTCACTTTATGAAAGTCCTTGCAGGAGACCAGCAGATGAGAGGGAGCAACTGCAGCACTTTAGGATGTTTGCTAAAATGCAGTGACAGAGTAGAGCACTATGGTTTAAAAAAAAAAAAAAAAATCCAATGGCTTTTTTACTTTTCCTAGGAGACCATTCCCACATACTCCATTCTTCTTTCAGCACTTGAAATGGTTTCTCTTCCTATTTACAGAGTAAGATATACAGTCTGTTCTTCAGTTCATATTTTTTTTGAACTTCAGATGCTCTTCTCCATATTAAAACATCTCACAGGAAAATGCATATCCTTATTTATACTTCTTATATTAACCCAGTTGCATGGTGGCTATAAAATTCCATAATAAGAAATAAGAGCTCTCATTGCACATTCACAAAGCTCTCCAAAGAACAGAGGAAGAACAGGCCATAAGTCTCATAAATCTAACTTAATTTATTCCCAGTAAGAGTCTACAAATCAGATATTTTTATATTCCAGGATATTTATGATAAAATGGTGAAGGTACAAACCTTCCCTAACAATAATTCAATAATTAATGAGAAAATAACAAAATAGATAACAGGTTTCAAAATTCTTGCATCAAAAAAGTGAAATATTATGAACAATAATTTGTTCTGTAAACATCCAATCAAGTCTTCACTGGGAGAGGGAAAAAAATAACATTTCAAAACTTTCAGAGCTCTCTGATCCCCCGATCCAGAATCTTCCAGTTTTGCTGCTGCAGTGGCTGCAGTAATATGCAGATATTTTCCTTTCATCAAATATTCCCAAGTAAGCTGGGGGGTACATTCCAGGCATCATGCTCATTTTTGGTCTCCAGGAGGATTTTCAGGTATTATATCCACAAGAGAAAGGGGGTGGTACGATAGAACTGTCCGTTCCAGCCCGTCTGAGAAGGTGGACTGGAAAGAGGATTTGGCAAATGCCACCATGCAGAGCTCCCTCCGTTACATGATAAAATCCCCTCCTGTACAAATCATACACTTCTCTTGCTCATTCCTTCTACAGAGGCAGCTATTTAATCCATCTTGTAAAAAAAGATGTTCTGCTTGAATCACCTAAACCTTTACCTTTCAAAAGATAGACATTCCCTGTTTTCCATCCCAAATATGTTCATAGATGTTGTTTTTAAGCAGATATTTACACAACATTCTCCCTTAGCCTGGAGTTCCCTTCCCTGCTTTGTACATATCAGCAACACAAAGTGCATCCTCATCTCCCTTTTACTGGGCTAAGTAAATTAATTTTAATCTGTACTTTAAAAGCAAGCTCTTTATTCTCCTGATTATCCTAATAGTCATCCCCTCTGCTTGCTCAAATCAGAACACGTACACAGGGATCCAAATGAGCTCTGTACAGTGGCACTAATTTATCTTCTGCTCTACTGTATTTTCAGCACTGAAAGCAGCTTTTCATATTGCAGTGGAAACAGTCACCTTGTGATCAGATAGTATATCCTTCTTTTATTGACCCAATTCTATTGTTAAATCTTGGGCTTGCTAATGTACTGCTCTGCCCTGGAAGTGCTCAAGTCTCATTTGTATGTGAACAGGACTTTAAAGAGTTTTTGGAGATAATTCTAGATAACAGTATATAAGACCTATGCATACTCAGTTCAATGGTATTTGTGAGAAAAAGGAGGAAAAGGAATGTGCAGCAACAAAGGAAATTCTGTGACTCAGCTAGAAATGTAAAAAGCAGAAATCCAGTAAATATCAGTCTTTAGAGATAATAGCTTTCAGTGTTCAGCTATTCTTCAGCAGTTCCTTATCTAAAGCCTCTGTGGCACAAGCTGAGGAGAGAGAATTCAACCCACAGAGCCTCACAGGAAAAAGGGATGTACACTCTGGGCCCACTTTTCAGCCACTTAGCAATAATACATGCTTTCTGTTGATAATTTAGGTTAGAAATCAAGCAATCGGGACTTTCCTACCTGGAAGGAAGGTTCTGGTTTACAGTATTTGTGGTCATGGAACCTTTTTCTCCTGTTTAGAACTGTTCAAGTGCACATCAAGGTCAATTTTCTGTCAGTGGCCAACAATGCAAAATTTGTGCTTGCGTGATTTTGTGTGATTACAGAATCCTCTGGATGCTTTCAGGAATTCCAACAGAAATGATCATTTCTGCCTTGCTCTTTCCCATTTAAGTTGTTGTGAAACACTCTACAAAACGTAAATGCAAATGCAGATTCTCTTGCTTCCTGCCTGACAGCAGCTGGCAAAACTGATGGGGAATCTCTTCACAGCTCTGCCCTTTTTTTCTTTTTTCCCAGACGTCCTGGTGAGTCTATCTTCCTCTAGGAAAGATAAGACATCCAGTCTGCCTTGATAAAAATCAGCTTAGGGAGTAACACACAGCAGGGCCAAAGCCCATGAGGTTTTCCTTCCTCCACCTACCAGCAGAACATGCCATCTACACATCCAGAAGGGACGAATCCTACCTCATTCCTCAGAATTCAGGAGGGATTTTATTAAAAGAGAAGGTGCTCCATGGGGCTTGAAGCAGCAGGACACCAATCCCATAGCCTGGATGGCCTTGGTGGCCACCACAGTCCCCTGCTCCTTGCTGTGTACAAAATTGGACAAAATATAAACATGTTGGAATCAAACAGCCTTTTTCTAGAGTGAATTTGATAACAATTTTATTCAAGACCTGTAGGAGAAGATTACTTATTGCTGTCTGGTGTCTGCAGAGAGCCACAGTCTCATCTCACTCAGACTAATGATGCTCTGGCGTTCACGCTTTATTTCAGTCCTCAGAAAGCACTCACAATTAACATAAAAAGGGTACTACTTATGCATTAGTTTCTGTATCCAACTTGAAGATGCAGATGAATAATACTAAATAAATGTCAACTGTTAGACTGTGGGACTTAATATGTTTTTGGAAGCAGGCGATGGAAGTTTTAATTGCACAAAGAAAGATTTCCAGATCATGGAGATCACTTCCCTCTGATGCTAAGGAGTGTGGTTTCCCAAATCAAAGCCTGGAATTTACAGCCAGGCTCAGCACCCATTTTTTGCTTAGATCTTCTCTTAGGAGCAGTAATGGCAGCTAATGAAACAGCCAAAAGCCCAGGTGGCTCTCCTGCAAATGTACATTTTAGGGCCTTGAGACCTGATCCCACAGCTGCCAGCTTCACCCTGGGAAAGCCATTAGCAGCTGGCTTCACGTCTAGGAAAAGAAAACTAAATATGTTGCATTTTCACAGCCATCAATCAGCAGATGCAGTGCCAGGAAAGCTTCATAATGATGTAGATATTGCCAACTGACTTTGCAAAAAAACCCAAAAATGTACTTTTCCGGAGGGAAACGTGTGGGCAAAGCCCAATAGAAGACCTCGGCATATACTTGTGTGCATGTGATAGTGTTCTGTTTCTTATTCAGAGGGGAGGGGACTGATGTCAGAAAGCACCTCCCTTGACGGAGGTTCCATTGTTCACCCTTGTCCCAAAGGGTGGCAGCAAGAGGGCACATTCCCTGCACCCCTCAGCACCACCTCCCAGGAGCTATGGCAGAGGGCTTGTCATTAGATGAGTGCCTTTGCTTGCCCTGCTGAGCTTTCTGTTACTCTTCGGAGAAGAAAGCTGTAAGAGCAGAAGACCTAAAAATGAAAAATAAAGTTGGAACTCTCACAGTTATGTAATGATGCAAGTAAATGTGGCGGGGAGAAACACAAAAGCACCAATGAACAAGATGTTACTTTTGGGGTTTGGTTGGTTTTTTCCTTAATGTTCCTCAAAATGGCTGAAAATTATCAGCAGCATCACTGCTCTTAAATATTGTATTTCCAAAGATTTTGCTGCTTTTAGACCTTTTTTATTATCTTTCCTGAGAGAGATACTGAAATGTCTGGCATGACTCATGCTGTGAGCAATCCCTCTGTGAGAACTGAATGAAAACAGGCTGATAACAAGGGTGATTTCATTAAAAGAGCCCAGCCAGGTGACTGGTTACATGGGACGTTATTGAAATTACACATGCAGAACCCTAACGCTGTCATATTGTTTTAGATCATGTTTTCCATGGTGCAGGAGAAAGTACCTTTGTCAGTTCAGTGGAGAAAGGTTGGAGATGATTGAAGTAAAACAGCAGGAGGAGGCTGATATGATTAAGTCACATAGCCAACTGCCCATGTATAACACAGTAATGGAGGTGAAAGTAGAGGGCAAACTAAAATTAAGTCAAAAGGACACAGGAGACAAAAGGCTACACATATAGGACATGGAGAGGATGTACAATGAGCTGACTTGTACAGCAGGCAGAGTGCAAAGTTTTCATGCCCCATATTCAGATAATTCCTGTTAATATGGATGTGAACGTTGTACCAACTAGTGCTGGAATAGGCGATCTGTTTAGTGAGCATGCATGAAGAAAAGCATGTTTAATTAATTTTACAGTCGTGGGCAGAAAGGTCAGATGACAGCCAGTGAGTCAAATCCTCAGCAGCCAGACTGGACAACATAACAAAAAAAAAGTATTTGGGAGAAAAATGAGGTCAAGTCTGGACTCACTTTGGTGATTGTTCACACCTCTTCAGCAGAAAATAAGGTCTTAATTTTGCTGCAAGCCACAGGGTAAGAATATTCTTGTTGCAGGAAATTTTGGTTGCTACAAAGACAACATAGTCTACTTTAAAATTTGTTCCCTCTGAGTAGAACAAGATAGAAATCACAAAACAGATGGTCATATGAGCTATGGGTCAGCCAGGGTATCAGCACTGTAGGAAGAAATGAAGAGTCATTAGAAACTTCTGCACTTCGGTGCAGGGACTGCCGGGGTTCACATCCCATCAGGGTGCCATTTGGTGCCCAGCAAACTCAAGGAAATATGCTGGGGGAACAGAAAGCTGGCAAAGTTGACTTGCTGGTCACCTTTATGGTGCCATTCAGATTTTCATGGTGCTGTTTTGGCCTGAGGCCTGACTTCACCGCAGAATAAATTCCATTGAAAATTCACATTGCTGCATACGCTTACAAGGAGTTGTGCAAGTCACAGTTACCATCTCCAAAAGTTCCCAGAAGACAGCAGGACCGCCTGGCACAATCATACAGTCATCAGACACTACAGCAGTAGAGGTTTCTATAGATGTATGTAATCACTAAGATAGTATTATTCTTTTCCACTATGGATAAGGAACTACAAAAGCAGAGAGCAATAACAATGCAAGTTACAATCCCAGGCAGGAGTGAAAGATCAAACTTCTTTCAAGGCAAGGAAGGATTCAGTGCCTTGAAGAACCTGACAGGACACTACCCAGCACTGGGGGCAGAGCAAATATTTCACCTTCCATCTATCAACACACAAAGTTATGATGGGAAGCTCACTGATTTCCTCAAAGGCTGGTGCTTCCTTCAGTGCCCAGAATAGATGGCACTCCATGACAGAGCACAGAGACAGTATCTGATGTCATTCTTCTTGTGAGCATGTGGCTTTAACGCACGTATTGCTCAAAGTAGCAAAGCCCATCTTGGAAATGCCATTTGTTTCCTGATAGGCTTTTTCCTTCTTTACTATAATAACTGGGTACTTAATGTGCAGTCATTACTTTACTTTCACAGCCTTTGTAGGGTGAAGGGCAAATAATATCAGTGGTATCAAGGCAAAGGAAAGTAGTGCAGGTCCATTAATGGGGAAGGAGAGCAGGTAAAATGATACAGGAATACAGATGCATTAGAAGTCTTTGTTGCTTCATTCTTCTTGGAGACATTTCATTACAATCAGATATTTAGCACAGTTAGTTTCAAAATGGTAATAGGAGCACAAGGTACAGAAAAAAAAGAAAGAGCTAAAAATGGGTATATCCAGGTTGTCAGTAACTGCTGAATCCACCTTGAGTAACAGCCAAGTCATTATTTGAATCATTAAAAGTTGCATTCAAAAACTAACGAAGAACCTCTGAGACCCAAAGGGCAAAAACAGAGGCAAAAATTCAGTGTTTAACAACAACAACAACAAAAAAAACCCAAAACAAGAAAGATGGTTTGAGAACCCACAAACCAGCCAGACTGCCTTCCATGCAGGTTCCTAATGACTTGCAACTTGCACAGTTATTAGGAAAAATTAAGAATGAAATTTGTTTCTGAGGGAAATGCATATAAAGCACAGCAACTCATTAGACCTGTGCACATGGATTTGAGAGGCCACAGCTGGAGTACTGTGAATAATTTTGATCATCCTACTGAAATAAAGCTGGATGAATTAGAGGCAGTTCAGAAAGGGAGCAGAAATGCTACCTAGGAGCTTGGAAATGTGACCTAAAAGGAAAGTAAAAAAGAAATAGGCTTACCTTAAAGAGAGCATGGAAAGGGGATGTGTTTAGTCTTCTATTATGGGGAACAGAGAAGGCAGCAGTTGCCTATTTCCCATATGCACAGAGGGTAGAGAAAGGGGAATTTAGCCATGAGTTAAGTGGTGAGACGCCATTGGGAAAATCAGTGTCAACAACTCCCTCCACCTGGAGCTAGAAAGGGATGGACAAACCCCACAGGTGCATAGTTTAGCAAGATTAAATCCTGTCTCAGAAAAGGTGAAAATTAGGTGATTGGAAGAAGCTGGTGTGGATTATTATGAGCCAATTGCACCACATGAGTCAATTTTCTTCTCTTACAGCATCACTTGTCTAGTGAGTAAGAGGCAACTGCAAGGTTTGGTGTATGCAGTCTTAAACAACATCTCCAGGACAACAAGTTAATGGTTGCAGAGACAGGGAAATGGGACTGAAAGTGTCAGAACTGCTGAGGTGTCTGATCTTTGAACCCAAAGCGGAGCCAGGCACGGAGCTGCTCTTCCCTTCTGTGAAAAGTACAGAGACGTTTTTTCATTCTTTCATACTGCAATGAAACAAAATTTCTTTGAAATGTTTAGTAAAAGAACTTAGAAACAGAGAAAAAAGGGAAAGATCCCCTTCTCCTTTCCCTCTCTCCCCACCCCAACCCCCTAATGCCATCAGCCCAGGAGACAGCAACATTAATTTGGGAAGTTTTGCTTGGGAAGACCCAGAGCAGACCCCAAGCCTCTCATTTTGTGGTTTCTCGTGTGCTTTGATTATTCCAAAGTGCAGAGTTTTCTCCCTTTTCTCTTCTTCCTTTCTTCCCTCCAGCAATTCTGTACTAAAAAAAAAATCACACAACGAAAACTTCAATGGAAAAACACGCTCTCTGAAAATCTCAGCTGTGGCGAGTCAACATTTTCCAACAGAGGAATTTTTCATCGGAAAGCTCACAGCCAGCTCCGACACCGAGATTTCAGGAGCAGCTGAGCTTTAAGTGCCTCATATTTCTGCATATCAGGGTCGTCAGTCAGGCACCCAGAAAACAAGGAGCATAAAAGTAATGATCACCTCTGACATGGCTGGAGTGACTTATCCAGCACGACACAGGCCCCCGTGGCAGCCGTATCAATCACCTCCTCGGGGCAGCATTCTCAGAGTACTTTTTTTTTTCCTCCAAAACATCAATACCAGCTAACATTTTTTAAACACTGTCATCCATTTCAGTCAATCTGATTCTTCATAATTTCGGTTTCGCTGTGTTGGGAAATTGGAGTGTATTTCACCGTATGAAGTGTCAGGAGAACAACTGTGTCAAGGAACGACATCCTTCCCTTTGCCACTTATATTTGTTTGCCTGAGAAATGTGTGCAGTAGCAAAGTGTTCATATTCACCCCAGCAAGAGATTAACTGTTCTGATGCACCAAGCCTAAGCATCTCCTGGACATACTAAATAGTTTAACATTCAAAATCTCTGCATGACCAGAGATCAGATTTTTAGGTTTCTTGATCTTGCTACGCAGCCTTCTACATTTTTTTTTCTTCTTTCTTCATAACATTGGATCATTTAGATAAAATCTTAATGGGTGAAGCTACTTCTTGGCTAACTTCTCCATGCAATTGCCTTAGCCATTTATATGCAATAATCTTGCAAAGAGCTTATATTTTTCACTTTTATCAGCCAGAAAGCATACTGGAATTAACATATGGTATCTCACTCTATTTGCTTTCTAGTGAATCCAAATACTCAGGGCAAGTTGTTAGCAGGCAGAGAGTAAAACAAGCATGTAAAATCCATGCCAAGCACTAAACAGACAAGGGTGTGAACAAACCCCCCTTGTCAGCAGCAGGAGACTGCCGGGAGCCCTCTCCTCAGACGGAGCTGCAGATATTCCCCCAGGGCAGCACCTGAGGCCCAGAGCAAATTAATTTGCAAAGTTTTGGGGGATTTTTTGGGAGCTGCTTAGAGAGATAAGTTCTGCTTCAAAGCAATGGACTGTGCTAAGACCACAGACCAAGCCACTGCAGCATCTCAAGAGCTCACAAATGTTATCCCATGTGTGACTGTATAATCCGTGGTGTGTGTTGTTGAATGCAGGTGTATTACATGACCTTCCCCAGTCCTTTCCTGCTCTATTTGCTTTGACCTCCTGTTGCATTGCCCAAATGTCCTGTAGTTCCTTGCTCCTGGCTCAGGTTAGGTCTCAGGACAGCAGGGACAGACAGCCTATTTTCCCCAGTATGTTTCTCTCTTTATCCTTCCAGCAAGGTTTTGCCTTGTAGACAGGGAATCTTTTCCCCCTGTTACTATAAGAGGGGATAACTCAAGTGCAGTGTTAATTTTACCTGGGCCAGAAGTGATTAATTGGTTTGTTTATTCTCTTTAATCTTGACACTGTTTGTTAACAGGTCCAACTCCTGCTTGATCTGGCAGAAAAACATCAACTTTTATTTTAGTTATTATACATATATAGAGAGCAATCTTATAAAAGGGCTGAAAAACAGACTCTTCCTCATATATTGTATGCACACACAGATGACCTCATCTCAATTCTTTACGTCCCACTCTCATGGGAAAGGAGATTTAGCTTAATGACTATTTGCAGAACCTTTTTCAAAGAGTTGGACTGCCATTTTGCATGGAAGCACAGTCAAAGTAAGCTGGTGTTGTAAGAAGTCTTCTAAATGATTTTATTGGTGGGAAAATACTGCAAGTTACTATTGCAAATGAGGTTCAATCTGTATAAAAATCTGTTCATTCTTGTCATATACCCATGAATTCTATGGACTATCCTGAGAAAAGCTTAGCCTTGAAAGAGAAAAGGTCATTTTTCCTACCTTAGAAGAGGTTTTTAAATAGTGGCACACATTCCAAGAATAGGTCTGAGAAGAAAATATGAAAGCTGCAATCCTATGATCAGAGTGATAACGTTTTTTTGGTCCCTGATTAAAGAGAAATATTCAACTTTGATGTACTCCCTGTAGTCAAGGAGTCATAATGAATAAGTAACAAATATCAAGAAATTAGTTCGAGAGAAATACAGAAATGGAGTGGTTCAGATTGTCACCTTGAGTCAGACCTGTCCTGTATTACCTATATCAGTGACTGAGACGTGCTGGCAACGTGCACAGATTTGCTTTGTGGAGAAGAAGAATTGCAGCCTAAAGGGGTGCAAAACTGTAGGAAGGGCAGTTGTCTCTCAGGATGGATGAAGACTGTCTTGTTGTTGAGGAAATATGTAAAAATATGCCAGGAGACATGAACACAGACTGCTTTGGAAGAGTATCTAGGGGAGCCATTCATTTATGTGGCTGTACATTACAATATGGGAGATAAATCAGAATTAGACATCCTTGCTCGAGGTAGAGGGCAGGGAAATGCTTCTGTTGTAGGACTGTCAAGAGACCAAAGCAGTCTCCTCGCCTCGTGTTCCCATGCAGATGCTGCAGGGAGAGTTTAGAGATAAGAACGATTATCACAAAAAACAGTAGGCTGACCCTCTTTTCAGCACTGCTCATGCCAGCATGCCTTTGTGCTCCTTGCACTGGATCATCAGGGTTGGGATGAGTGCCATGCCAAGGCACACTTCATTCTCCTGTACATTTATACCGTGTGCAGACATCACTTTCCTGACGCCAAAACAGCCAGAGCTGTGCAATTTCCACCTTGCAACGTGATGGAGGTCTTGCAGGAAACCTCTGTTTGGGATTTGGCTGTCCCAAGGTCAGAATAAAAAGAATAAAGTGTAAGAGCTCATCATACAAAGCAGAAGATGTGAATGAAGCCCATGGAGACAAGGAAAACCCAATGCAGTGAGCACCCTTGGGTGCATATTTTGGGTTAACAGAGGGTTAAAATGGCATTGGCAACACTTTTCTCCACATCAGCAAGATCTACCATAATTTCATTTGGAATCTGACAAACTATTTAGCCTAGAGAAAATGAGGCATATTTCTCTGAAAGCTGAAAATTTTTTTTTTTAGTGTCCTTGCAAATGAAATGACTCGATGCCTCCTGTTTCCAAGATATTTAATTTTAGGTTGAAGAGGAGTTTAGTCTGAATGTCAATATTATCAATCATTCTTTGTGATCTTAGAGATTTTATTTCCCTGGAAAAATGGAAAGATTTCATTTTAGACTGAAATAAGTCACTTTTCCTCACTGGAACAGCAAATTGCAAATCATCTACTTACTAAATTTTCCATGTGCCGGTAACATCTGTTCAGCAGTGGCCTTTTTCAAAATTTACAGCAGCACAGCGTTATAGCCATGTCTTTTTGTCCCTCCTACATGCAATCTTTTCCTTTCTGCTTTGCTCTGGGTGCTGTCTGTACGTATATTATTGCAGCAGAAAAATGCAGAACATTAGCATCTGTTAATCCTTTTATACCTCACGTCTTCACATGTTTCTCCAACTCTGCTTTTCATTGTGCCTGCATGTCTCTGGAATAACCTCAAAATTCCAGATACAGCAAAATAACCCAAAGTGTATCCTGGCCCTGTGGTGCTGCTGGAAGGCTATTTTAGAATTAAGATAATTCAGTGCTTTAAGTGTGTTTGCTGGATCCCTAGGAGCAAACTTTTACCCCACTTTGCAGGGATTTAGCCATTCAGTTGTTACTAATATTGAGCCATGCTGCTGAATCTACATGTTCTATATGGAATAACCTAGTTTTGAGTGCCATCCTTTACATTAAGCAACTTATTTTAGCAAATAATAGAAAAGATGAAAGGAAACTTTGCTTTAGCCTACAATTTTACAGTGCCATGACAGAGGAGGAATGAGAGGCTAAAGAATAGCTAGTAAAGATCTTCACAGTAAATTTGGACCCTGGCTTTTCTTTCACGCCATGTTTGAAAGTATATGTTGGCTAAAAAAAGAGTCCTGAAATATCCTGATTTGGAAGGGACCCAAAAGGATCATGGAGAGAATTGAGAGATCATTGTAGAGTTGCAGTTGCTGCCAAAAGGGTAAGTTTGTTGAAATAACATGGGGGGAGAGTGAGAGTCCAGTAAGGACATTTACCCATATTGCAGTGCAGAATAAAGTACCTGGCCCATCTCTAAAACAAGAAAATGCCTTATTCAAAGCAGTTCAGGTTTTATGACAAATGAGGAGCAATTTCCTCTGCTGCATGACATGAGGACCAGACAGGCAGGAGGGTAGCAGCACCACAACCAGGAGGCTGAGCAGGGAGATGCCTGAATTCCCTCAGTGAGACTGGAGCAGGGACATCCTTGTCCTTTGGAGACTTCAAGTCTATCTCACCCACTTCAGAAATCTCATCTGTGAAACCCTGTCCCACAGCTAAGTGCTTCCATCTGAAATTCTATAGCTGAGGAAAAAAAAAAAAAAAAGATATTTTCCATCTCATTAGAGCAAATAAACAGAGCTTGGGCAAAGAAACTGGTTTTAATATCTCGTTCCCTGGTTTCTACTCCACAGCTATATCATGAGGTGGCTGAACATTTTGGTATCAGGTCTGTAGGTTTTCTTAATGAAATCATGCATTTTATAAAACAGAATTGAATATGCAGCAGTGCAAAGAAAAATTAAAGGAAG
>JAWWES010000171.1:4854670-4886683 GCA_035583135.1 Lophotriccus pileatus
GTTGGGGGTGGGGAGGGTAACGAATGATCCTGACCTTCCTCCCTCTATTTCTTCCTCGCCTTTCCTCCTGTTCTCCCAAAGGAGTCACAGCAATTACCAGATCCTGGGCATGCTCTCTTGGCCACAGCCACTTCCCCACCTAAAACCATATCCTAGTAGAAAAGCAACACAAACTTGTAAATTGTGCATCCCCAGGTATTGAGGCTACTGCCTACAGACCACAAACAACAGTTTGTTCTTCAAGAACTGCCCAATTCTCTGTGAAAGGCAAAAACATTAAAGGAAGAAAGCATAGGGAAGCTTTTACTAAGATTAAGGCAGTGTTCTAAAGGAGCAAGAAAGAATGCACAGACATGGCCAGACCTAGTAGTAAAATGACCTTCAGAGGAAGAACAAAAGTGATAGAAAAATTAAAGCTCAATAGAGAACCCATTAAAAATACAGAGTATTTAACAGCTAACATGGGAAAAACATACATCAATTACAGAAATTTCAGCTTCTGAAGTAAAATTATACTGGGTATATGCATACATTTGTATACATGTACATATGGGCAAGCCCCATGAGAGGCATAAACACTCAAAAGAATTGTGACAGAGCATAACACACCAACGTTATTGAAGATCTGCTCCACAGTCAGATAAAAGATCAATCTGTGGACTACAGCAGAGCAGTGCATGCTGCTGCCTGTAAAGCAAATGCAAATGCCACGCCACACTCACAACAAAGCCAGAAATAGGGTTGCAAGTGCACTCCTTCCCCTCATTTACATGAGGTAAAAAAGTATGAGTCATACCCTGCAATTTTAAGGAAAAATATCAATTAAGAACTTGATTATGCAAATAGTAATTGATTCTGGAGCCAGCAACGATACTCCTGATACCACACACACGAGTCAGACTCGTTCATTCTCGAACAACGCTCGTATTTTCAGCTTTGAGTAGTCAAACAATTGCACACAGCAAATTATAAGCTAAAAAGAAAGGGATTAAAAACAGAATCACTGCTGGAACAACTGCCACTATCAAACACTTGTGCTCAGAAACAGAGGATTGCTGGTACCATACTTCTTGAGTGGAGAGATCAATGCAAATGTTATGTCACTGTCAACAAAAAAACACTGCACACCCACTGCTGGGGTGGCAAAAACATATAGGCACAGCACCATGTCCTGTCAGCTCAAGTTCAACCTCTCAGAGCAGCCATGGCTTTACTCTTGGTTTCCTCCCAGTCTTAAGGCAGTCCTTTGGTTCACTCCATGTCCTGCATTCCTGCTGACAGGCACAGCAGAAACCTTCAGTCGCCTCTTGCCTTACCATGGAGGTCCACTGGTCCCAGGTGCTTGTCCTCACCAGCAGCTGAATGTGTTTTTCTGGGGGGAATGGCAGGAATTTCACCTTTCCACATTAACAATCCCCTTGGTTCAGGGACTTCTGCATACAGATATGGGCTGTATAAGACTTTAAAGCCATTTCTCCCCCATGAGCCAGTCCCGTGACTGTAATTTTTGGCATACATGATTCTGTAACAAGCTTTCCTACAGGTTAGTTATGGGTACAACACTCTATTTGGGAAATGCCCAGTAAATGCCTGCCTGTGATGGTGTATCAATATTACTTCCAATACCTTTCTTCAGAAATTTGATCCTCTAAATCAGCAAAACCATTTCCAAATCTGTATATACTCTAAATACTGTATAAGTGCAAACAGAAGGACATGTTATGCAGTAAGGGCTGTAATTTTCTTAGCAGTTGCATTTTCAACAATACAAATTTACTTTTATATAGGCTCAAACATAGGCCTAAATGCTAATCTTTGGTGTATAAAACAAGGTCATGTTAAAGCACTTCAAATCTAACCTGACTATGATGCTTAATATTTCAGCCCCTGGAGAAGGAGAAAGTTTATTTTTCCCATACTCAGTTTAATTCCCTCCTTTTTAACCTGTTGTAGAGCAGTTTATACTCACAATAAAACCACAATATCTCAGCTGCATACTATTAATTTAGTATTTTGTTTCAATTTTTGCTTTGCTCTGAATCCAACTCTACTTTGCTTTGCAATTGCTCAACGAATTTAAAAGCAAGTGACACTTTCAAGGTATTATTTCATCCGTAATTCTCTTTCTCACACACACGTGAATATTCCAAATCATAATGGTAGGTATGAAGAGGCTTTGTTTTCCTTGTTTGTTTTTCAGACATACAAAAAGCCTTCTGTAGAAATTACAATTACAGCCTCTATTGTTCAGAGGCATGTGCTTAAAAGAAAACACAAGACAGGCACCAGTTTAATTGCCACTACAGATATTCCTGACGTAAACTGTTGAGTTCGGGCCCAGACTGAAATAAAAAATTTTATTTACTTTTACTTACTGCAAAGAAAGTCGAAAAAAAAATAAGGCAAAGTAAAGTTTTGAGTGGATAACAGATGCAAAATCACAATGCTTTAACTGCCAACCAGCAGCACACCAAAAAGCCTTCCATCTCCATCCAACTAAAACAATGCCTTTCTCACATATGGTGCTACTTATTTTTAACAGCATAATTTCAGCAATACCCCAGTGACGAGAACAATCAAGCTTGATTTCTTTGTGCAATTATGAAGAACCGTAGCGTTCAATCAATCAATGTTGATACTCCAAATTCCAACCTAATGGAAGGAGACATCATTGGATTAAACAATAATGGTTTGTCTCCTCGTTTTGGCAAAGAGGGAACAAATTTTATTTTTTTTTTTCCTTTTATTTAGGTTTGCTAAACTGGAGTATTTAAATGATTAGCTGGTGGTTAATTATGAATCAAAAATACTTAATGAATGCTTACCTGCTACATAGAGGTGTTGTGAAGATTAATTAGGTAAGGTTTACAAAATGCTTTGAAGATTAAAAACACCACTTAACAATAATTGGATAAAGTTTGCAAGGATACCAAAGAAACCTGGCAAAAACCAGCCTAAAATCTCCCTTTTGTGTTAGAGAATTTCTTTTTTGTGCAAGCTGTGTCACTGGACGCCTAAACCTGTGGAGTTTGCTCCTCTGTGAAGGCAGCTGTGTAATTCCTCTCCCTTTTGAAAACACCGCTGAATGATGGGGTGAGATTCTCACAGCTTTACAATATCCTTAGAGCATCAGTGGCTGTAGGTATTGAAGATAAATGCTCTAACATAAATGCCAATCATTTGCTACCTCTGTATTTAATTTTCTGGTTACTTTGCCGTATGACAGCTACAAAATTTAATTCTAATTATGCCACAGCTGGGACTCGAAAATTTTGGCTCTTTGAAATCTCTTCTCCTAGACTTTGTTTTTCTAACTGTCTTTTAATTCACAGAGGTCTCAGGAAGTAAATCCTTTTGGCTTGTGTGGGGCAACTTGTCTGACTCAGACGGACAGCATGCAGCTTGTAGAAGAAAATCAATTCATGTATGGCGTAGAGCTGCCAGAAAAACAGAAATACCTGATTTATAGCAAAATTCTTCCTTGGCCAGCCTGTAATACTGCATTATAGCTCGTTACAATAACTTTTTGTCTCACTGTCTGGCTTTTCCTGGGTGCAAAATCCCTCAGAAGGGTTGGCTCTTGCTTGTAATTTGTGCACATTACACCACGAACTGTCTCGCTCCTGCAGCTTCGGTGCGGGATTTGCAAGGACAAATCCAGGGTGCTGGAGATCCCAGCGGGGGGTTATCAGGAAGCCTGCACACAGTGCTGGGGCTGACGTCAGTGATGCTAATCCATACTTTCTCCAGCACTGAAATGGCTCACAGACTTGTGGCAAGGATAAATACAGAGGGAGAAAATCACCCTTCTCTTATTTCAGAGGTTTATTTTTTTTTTCCTCTCTGTGTTAACAAGGGCTACAGACCCACTTTCATGTTTGGAACACTTTTTGTCTTTTTTCACAGCCAGAATGAACTCACATCTGTCTATTTATCTACATGGCCCAGAGCAGAGCAGATAGGGGGGTATCTCACTAATGAATTATCTTCTCAGAACCGCTTCAAGGCAGGGAAGTGCTGTTACCATCTCAGCCACCTCCACCTCTGGTTGACAGATAAGAAAGTGAGGTACACAGAGAGTAAGTGATTTATTTGCCCAAGGTCAGGCAGCAAGCAGAGAAACTGAGGCACTGCCTGTGCCTGGCCAGGGGCAGCCCAGCAGTCACACTCACAGTGGCTCAGCACTGACATGTTGGCTCCAGTGACATTGGAAAAGGCAGCATCAGATGGACACATTAGCTTATTTTTAGCAGCAAAAGGTTTGTTACAGAAAATCCTAAGAGTATTTTTTCAGTTTGTTGAGACACAGGTGCAAATGTGTCTGGACACACAGGAGATTGAGTAACCTCAAAGTGATGAAAATCACTATTCGACAGCCAAATATCAGTAGACGGTGGCAACAGCCTTTTTCAGGGGTGTTAGCAGCACTGGGAATGCTTCCCATGGCATGAATGGTGCCAGCATCCCTTCTCCTCCCCTTCAGACAGTGAGTTCCAGTGCAGCCATGGCATCAGTGGGAGAACAGGACTGCCGTGGGAGGGATGGGTGAGCTCTGCTGTGTCTCCTTTCCAAACCATTCCCTTCAAGGCTCTGTGAGCTTGCACACACCTATTGAGCTCCAGCACTCACTCGTCCCTGCTGCTCTGCTACCCACAACTCTCATTTTTTCCTGTCTTGTGTGGTTCAAAACACCATCAAGGTGCACTCACTAATACCTTGCAATTTAGTGTAATTTCAAAAATAATGTTCCAATCCAGCAATCTTTACTCACACATGTAGAGGCACTGCGGTTTGCAGTTTCCTTGTGTCAGAGGAAATTCCAGGAGTAAATATCTCAGCAAGAAGAATATGAAGCAGAGACCACTGAGCTCTAGTACCCATCCTTCTCTCTGCTCTCATACATCTCCACTGGATGTTGTTTTTTCCATTCTCCTGGGCCCTTTCGTTACAAGTGTATGCTCATAAATGTGCTTTGGAAACATGCTACTTCATCAGATCTCACACTCTAGGTCAAAAGTTCATCAAAATGCCACAAATTCCAGTCCTCTGTATATTTCCCATCTCAGAGCAGACCTCTGTCCCTTAAAGCTGTAAATAAATAAATAGAACAAATCTCTTAAAAAGATAGACACAACGCGACTTTTAAAGGAAGGAAGCAAAGGGATGGCCCTAAAATTCCACCTAAAAGCATTTCCATGTTGATCCCCTCTTCTCCTTTGTTAGCACAATGCCAGCACGCTGCTCCTCCCCAGGGACCAGCTGCATAGTGTGAGCTCCAGTGCCTTCTGCAAGAACACCAGGACACCAAACAAGAGGGCAGGGTCAGCCTCTCTGCTCGGCTGCTGCCACATTTCAGGGGAAAAAAACTTAGGGCAATTTCAGTGGTTTCTCTCTGGAGTCCTTGTTTTTGGAAGCCCAAAAATAATTAGCTCCAAATGGAAATCAGACCGTGTCATGCCATGAGCATGATTTTCTTGAAATACCCTTCCTTTTGTGGGTGTGGTCCCCCACTCCCCTGATCCTGCTTCCTGGCTCATGTGACTCCAGGTACAACTCAAACTGCAGGAGAGCACTGATGCATGACTTAATAAATGTATCCTTTGACTTTCACCGCTTTCTCTGCTGTCACAAACAACTTTTGATCTTAAAAGTGAAGCAGCAAACCTGGAGCAATGGGAAAAAAATGTGGGGTTTTTGTTTTTGTTTTTGTTTTTTATTTTGATTTATAGCCAAACATTCACACTGGAAGGAAGTTGTTCCCCAATTCAGACTGGTAGAGATGGTTCACTATCTCTGGTTGAAGAAATGCAAAATGACTGCAGCAGTCACGCTCCGCTGAATAGGACTGATGTCTGAGGCTTAAATTATTGTCAGTATTTGGTAATAATTTTCAAACTTTAGCTCAAATACCTCTGTGCTTTGCATACTGGCAAATGTTAGGTAATGGTGCAGAATAACGAGTCACCATTGTAATTGGCTTTGTATATTTAATAAGGCTCTGATTATACCTAATCTCCTCACTGAGGTACTTAAATTAAAGACAGCCTTGGAGAATCATGTTCCTTCAGTCAGTGGAAAGAGCAGGTACAGAGGGCAGCTCAGATATGAGACGCCTGAACATCCCTCTGTAAGTTGGGAGAGGGAAATAAGTCTTAAACCACTTAGGACCAACTCCTTCTGCTTTGGGATTTGCTGTGTTCAGGGGATTCAGGGCATTTGGTAACAGATAAAGCCTGAAAATAAAACCAAAAAAAGATAAATTTTTAAATCATACCTACAGTGCACACATGTTTTGTACATCCTGCATATGTGTCTCTCTTGAAGAATGAGTTAGAGGTTCAGACCCCAAATATGTGTCCAGTACCTGCTGGAAAGGAAGAGCAGGAGCTGCCAGGACCATGGCAGCTGAACCTGTATCTGTTTTGGAGGCAGGTGATGGGGTGTGATACTCTGAGCATCACCTGCTGCTTCAGGATGGTCCTAACACCTCCTTGTCCCTCATGCTCTGCCAGCCTTTGCTTTCCTCTGCCACAGATGAAGCATGGATGTGTCCAGCCAGCTGATGTGGCCCAAAGGTGCTCCCCAGGGAAGGGATCTGGCCTGTTTATATGCTTTCATCTTTTTCATACGAACCAACCAAAACCAGAGGAAAATACTCTGGAATCCAGTTATTTTGTTCTTTGAGAGTTTTATCTGTGTAAAGTCACCTCTCTAAACCAAGCAAGACATTTTCATCCCCACCTACACATCCTTTTCACTGGCCCTCCAGGCTCACCACACTCAAATTCTTGGGTTTTAGTGATTCTCCACGGAGTCTTACGGCACTTGCTGCAAACGGTTTCTTTTGTGTCCGTCCTCAGATGAACAAATGTGGGACCCAAGCTCCGGTGTGGCTGTCACTGAAGTCTGAATCCCTGCCAGTTCCTGGAGAGAGCAAGAGGCTCACGGCCTGTGCCACCTGGCAGGTCCTCTTCGGGGGCACCAGGGACTGCTGCTTGTTTCGGATACCCATTGCCGTCAGGAACTGCGGGGAATTCTTTGTGTACCTCCTGCAGCCCACTCAAGGATGCATGGGCTACTGTGCAGAAGGTGAGGGTTGGTAAGGTATTTATCAATAAGATTACTTATGCCTCTCAGGCTGGGTGTTCAAAGGTCCTGGTGCTGCAGTGCACGTCTCGGTGACCTTGTGAGTCAAGCATCACTCCCGGTAAGACGCAGACCGTGTAGAAAATAAATCAGTGGCAGTCCAAGGTGTTCCTGAAGAATAGCTCTTATTACCAGTGCAAAATGTAATCTGGTGTGTATTACAGAAGCACTCTTTGCTTGGTTACAGCTCACATGTAACCTTTCCTGATGTCTTTGGCTCCACTTTGTCTTGAAGTTGCAAAGCTAGTGAGTGGAGGCACCTCAGCTGTAGTGAAGCACTGTATCCAGGATACTGTCTCTAAGGTCTGTTCTTATCTTTAATAATCTAGTACCAGTTCACCCCAACAAAAAAGAAAAAGATAATTCTGAAACTCTGTAAGTTAAAAAAAAAAATCCAAAAGAAAAAAAAAACACACACACACACAAACTGATAACATCTTTTTCATGACATTTATATAATTGTTCTCCTCAGAAATAATTTTCAGTCTACTACAAGAGATGCAACCCCTGTTCGGTAGCTAGGAAACAAAGGAAAAACAGAAAAGCAATTGCTCATTCAGTTAAACCTTCTGAACTTTAGAGCATGTTCAGGTGCATATAGATTTCATCAGAAAAAAACGCTTCTTTCTCAAAATGAAAAAGGTTACCTTTATACTTCCCTTTCAGTGTTTTGGACAGAGATATGACACTTTGAGAAACTAGGGTTATCATCTTTCAATCAGGTAAAATCCAAGCTTAAATAAATTTTAAAGAGAAAGATAACTATTTTCTTCTCTTTATCAATATTTTAACTTTCCTGCATGAAGAAGAGGAAGGAAGAAAGGCTCAAAGAACATGAGAATAATTCACTACTTGAAATAAAAAAATATCCATTAAAATAAATTAAACTGATTCTTCCTCAGAAATTACTTTTTTACTGAATAGTCATTTTTCAGTTTAAGTTTGTCTTTTTAATAAACTATAAGATCTCTGCGACCCTTGTTCAAAGAATTTTTTTTGCCAGTACCTTTTGGGTGGTTAATTTTGTCCTTTCTGTTAATTCATACCTGTTTAGTGATGTAAATCTGCCCGCATTTTTCCTAAAAGAAAGCTTATCCCTTCCCATCTATCCCAAACCAATGATTTGATGCCTTTTCTTTACCACTGCTGTTAAAACTTCCCCCTTTTTCCTCAGCATTTCAGTGAGGGCCAGTCCTCCCGAGTCTTTTCTTGCCTTTAGGGTGTTTTTGCAGTATTATGCGTTGTATGGAAAGCACCCAAAGTTTTCCTGTGGGGGGTTCTGCCTCACTGACTTAAATTCAGCTGTAAATCTTGTAACACAGGAGCCCCACATCCTCCTGTGAGCTGGTCACCTAACTCTGTCCTTCTGGGATAATTTCATGCAGAAAGTCATGATGTGAGCCACAGTTTGAGGCAGCTTTTCCTAGAAACAAAATAGAAAAGGATATAAACAACTGGTCTTTACTCATATTTAAAGTAACTTCTTTCTTTTTCTTTCCTCTTGTTATCTCCCCTGGACAGATGTTAACACATTGGTTTTCTGTTCTTCTATAACAGCTTCATAACTTATTCTCTTGGGTTCCCATAATATTTTCTCCTCCAAAAAAGTTACTTAATTTATCCTTTCAAGGCATCTGAACCAGCCTCATGTTCTGTGTGAGTCCATGTCTCCAGAGATGAAAGATCATCCCCCTATGCTGTTATACATCTTTTTGTTTCTACTTTCTAGGTGAGTTTAACAGGAAGAAAGGTTTCAGACTTCATTACCTGTTGAAGCCTACAGAAAGCAGGCTGTATTTTTAGAGCAGTGACATTATTCTGGGCAGAGAGAGACTAAACTGAGCAGACCTGGCCTAGATACATCCCAAAACAGCCTGGAAAGGATCTTCACAGTATGGCAATACGGGCTGGATGCTCTCTGAGAGTCAGTTTACCTCTGCAACATAATGATTTCTCATATCTCTTCTGTGCTCATTGCAAAACTTGGATCAAAAGGCTGTGCTTCAGGGAAATGCAAAGCCGGTGGCCTTTGCCAGACTAATTAATTTGTATTAATCTGAGTGCTTCATTTCCATAAAACTTCTCTTACTGCAAAATAAAAAGAACACACACACATTAAAAAAAAAGCAGGTCAAATATTACAGCAATAGTGGGTAGTCAGTACACAATTAGCAATTTTTGCATTTCACATGAAATACATTTTCTTGCTTGCACGGTTCATAATCAAATTACATCACCTTCTTGCGAGGCAAACAATTGTAATGTTAAAATAGTGCTTTGTATTACATCCCTCTTTTGTTTCCCTCTTCCAGACAGACTCACAAGCCTGTCTTTGCAACCGGCGATAACTCCCGAGCTCGTGCGAGGCCGTGTCCACCTGAAGTGCTCCTACAGCCACCCTCCCTCCCAGCCCCAGCTGCAGTACCTGGTGCTCTGGTCACGCCTCTCCAGCCCTGGAGAGAGAGAGCAGATCCACCGGGAGACCACCCTGGAGCCGTTTTCCTACGTAGAGATGGACGGCACAAGTCTCAGACTGGGAGACACGGTAATGCCACACTACCGTCAGTAAAAAAAGGTCAAACACTTGGGGGGATCAGAACCCTTTCTTGAATCTTCCTTGTGTTTTTACCAGTGCTGCTCCTCACTCCTCATACTTGCAACTGCTGCATTAGAAAGCACTGAAACTGTTTTGTAACAGGATTATTAAATAGCATTAAGCAGATTCAGGACCTGTAGCATTTCTTTGAATTGCAGTAAATTCATGGAAGGTATTTTACTACCTTCCAAAGGCAACTTGAATATTTGCGCTTACATTACAGCTTTAATGCTGTGAAGTTTGTGTAAGTGATAGGTACATGTGCCTGAGCCAATTTTTGTTTGGTACTTTTCATATCTTGCAAGAGTGAGAATTTGCAGTAGAGGCAGGCTCAGCTATATGCACTCAGTAATTTTTATATCCATGGATCACAGACACAATAACATCTTTTCACAGAAGAAAAGGATAGTACATTTTAAAATAGAGGGAGGTTTACTTTATGGTCTTTTTCATGGTGTTCTGCCTCTCTGATTCCAAATTCTTGGTTCAATAGCATGCTGAAAGATAGAGTTCATTACAAAACAATCTTTAAGAAGTATATTTGATGGCTTACACAGCAACACAGATCTAGTTTCAACAACAACAACAAAACAGAAACCAATATGAGATGTGAAAAAAAATTGTCTTGTGTATGAATTCATGGCCTTTCATGCTACAGAAACAAGACTTTTAAAGTTAAATGAGGTTCATAACTTTTATAGGCAGAGGGCCATTAGTGATGCTACGACAAACTGAAAGAATAAACAGGGATAATGATCCTGTGGTAAAAGTAGGTTGGAAATAGTCTTGGTATTTTACAGCTCTTTGAGAGCATCAACTCATAGAATACCAGGCTGGAAGAGACCTCAAGCTTCATCTGCTCCAAACTTGCTTGGTAAAAGCACAGTCTAGACAAGGCAGCCCAGCACCCTGTCCTGCTGAACCTGAAACATTTCCAGTGTTGAGAAATCCACCACTTCTCTGGGGAGATAATTCCAATGGTTTATTTTTTGCTTTGTGAAAAAAAACCCACCTTTTTTTGTGTCTAACCAGAATTTCCCCTCATGTTTTCCATGTTACTTCTTGCTCTCCATCTTTTTTGTAGCCACTCTTTAAAAACTGGAACATGGTGATGAGGTCTCCCCTTAGCCTTCTTGTCTCAAGGCTGAACAAATCCAGTTCTCTCAGGCCTTCCCTCACATGGCAGCTTCCCAGGCCTTGGATAATCTCTGTGGCCCTTCTCTGGACCCTCTCCAGCCTGCCCACATCTTACTTGTATAGTGGTGATCAACAAAACTGAACACAGTGTTCCAGATGTGGCCTGAGAAGGGCTGGGTAGAGGGGGATGATGACTTCTTTATCTCTGCAGGTGATGCCCTTGTTGATGCAGCCCAGCATCCTGTTGGCTTTCTTTGCTGCAGAAACAAATTGTTAGCTCACACTGAGTTTCTTGTCCACCAGGACCCTGAGGTGCCTTCCCACAGAGCTGTTCCCCATCTGGGTAGATCCCAGCCTGTGCCACTCTCCTGGATTATACTTTCCCAGGTGGAAGACCTTGCACTTCTCCTTGCTGAACTTCCTGAGGGTCTTGTTTGCCTTCTCTTCCAGCCTACCCAGGTCTTCCTGCAGGTTGCTCTCCCTTCGTAAATGTCAGTTTCCCCACTCACTTTGGTATCCTTGGCAAATTCTGTCAGGTTATTCTTAATCCCACTATCCAGACCACTTATGAAGACATTAAACAGCATTGGGCCCAGTATCTCACTGCTCTGGTTGGCCTGACTTATTCCCCAGTTGCTTGCAAGAATATGAAAGTTGCCACTTCAGACCTCATCCCTGAATCCTTTGGTTTAATGTCCACCTCACCAAGCTGTCCAGACTACTGCAAGATCCCCTTGCCTCTTCTAGACAGGTGGATCCCATCCTTCCCTAGACAGATGTTGAAGAAATTGTTCTAAATGTTTTTCCAGTTCTTGAAAGGATAAGTCATTTATAACAGTAGCACAGTATAGACAGGATTGTTTTTGTCGTTTCTCCTCATAATTATGCCTCCTGAGTTCACAATCTGACTGATGATGCCCTCACATATTATGAGACAGATAATTCTGCCAGTTTAAGACAAGTTTGTGTTATGAAGAGATATTTTCATCAAAATAATTTCACTTGCAATCACTTCAAATCTAGTTTTAGCAATCCTGAGGGATTCAGAGAAAATATGGTTCTGTTAACTAGTAGCATTGCCAGATCTTTAGAAGACCATTTTTATTATATTAAGTTTTCAGTAAGCCCTTCTTTGTCCTCTGCTGAAAATACGTGTTTAATTTAGTGGGTTTAGTGAGACTAAAATGTTCTCTTCCTTGTTAGATTTCTTTAAAGGTCTTCATGGCCTATTTGACTAATTATAATTATTCATAAATCATCACGGGTAAAAACCAAGTGATGAAGCTTCAGCTGTAACTGAGAATTTACTTTTACAGAATAAAGATTAAAAAAGGCATTTCACCCTGTTTTCCATCCTAGTCTGGATGTCTAATAAGAGTCACAGAGGAGAAGACTCTCCCCTCCAGTGGTGTAAATCTGAAGAAATTTAGCATTGGTAGGGCTAACCCAGAGGGAAGGTGGTAGCATTAAAAGCAGAATCAAACCTTGGGTACCAAACTCCTCTGCACAGAGGCAGCTGGCGAGTCCCACCTGCCCATGGAAGATGCAGGTGGAACACTATTCTCTCAGGCAGCATGAAAGGGAGGCCAGATTCTCCTGCTGGAAGCCATATGAGAGAGGAGACAATGAACTGAGAGCACTTTGCAGTTCTGTTTCCCCTTCTGCATACACAGCCCAGTAATATCACTCCCGTGCATGTGCACTGCCAGGGTGCACCACTGGCATTCAGAGCAGAATTTGTTCCCCAGGGCACAGAATTTGCCCCCAAGGATACAGAATTTCTGGTGCCTGAAAACTGCTTCCTTTTTTTAACCTTTTTAACTCTTCACCTCTACCTGCATGACAACCTGCATTTGGTCTCAACACATTCATGACCTGAAATCGGCATTTTTGTTCATTTCTTGATAAAAAAAAACTACACCGAAGCAAAAAGATTTTTTTTTTTTTTAATCAACTGAAAGGTGGTTGATATCTTTGGTACGTTTTATCTGTAAAAAAGTCTCCAGATAATAAGTAAGTCACATAATAGAATAGCTATTGATATATTTTAATACACAGCCGAATCTTAGAAAAGGGCTGAGATTTACTGGCCGACATTCCTGAACTTGTATTGACCAAACAGCCAGTTATTTTTTAATAGCCATCATGTGTCCTTTTTTTCCTCCCATCTTTGGGCTCCAATTTTTTTTATTTCAGACAGTAATGTTGGCAGCATAATGTCCACGAAACTATTGCAGCCTTAAATAAATCTATAACATGCCACTATTTCTGTATAAACTGTGAAAGAAGCCTACTCCATCTGATATGAAAATCCTGGCATTCCTAAGCCTTATTTATGTTATAGTGACAGAGGTCATTTCATTCCTCAAGGCACAGCCATCTATAAATTATAGTGGTGCACTGTAATGAATTATGGTAAGAAAGAAAGGTGTTTAGAAGAAAACTGTGCAAATTTTGTTCAGCACAGCAATCCAAAAGTTCACACAATGAGGAGCAATTGTCACTGTACATAAACCACGATACACATTCCAAAATAAGAATGTTTAAGCAAAACCAGACTTCCTGAGCTCTGTGATAGAAGTGGCTGCTTTTCATGGAACTCTGCAACAGCAGAGATAATGCCCCAGACAAAAAAAAAAAAGTTGTAAATTACTGCTTATATATATTTTTATTATATATATATATATGCCAGGTGTATAAATGATATATATTTTTATTATATAAAATAACTATTTTTCCCTCACAAGGGAAAAATTGTGAAATTTCATAGAATGGTTTGGATTGGAAGAGACTCCAAAGATCTTCCAACCTCCCTGTCATGGACAGGGACACTTTCCATTTGACCACACTGCTAAAAGCCCCATTCAACCTGGCCTTGAACACCTCCAGTGGTGGGAAAAGAGATCCTATTATCCTATTGTTCTTGGTGCTAAAGAGAGATCTTGCAGATCACTTACTCTTCATCACTCAGGGAAACAGGATCTTTGTCTCATTACCAGCAATTCTAATAGAAGAGAAGAAGCTGCTGGTCTCCTGCAGAAGCCCATACCAGATGATGGATCCAGCACATTTATTGCATTTAGCTTAGATGGAGAATCCCTGGCATACGGGTTCATAAATGTTAAAACATATTAAGTCTATACCCCTGTATATACTCAAGCACTTAGAAGCTCATATTTAGGATTTTCCCCTTCTCCTTTCCCCAAAATAATAAGTGCTAAGCTTACAAACCCCCAGCCAGCACCAACACTCAGCATCTCTCCTCTTCAACTACTTCATGGTCTTGGCACAGCTCTCAAACTGGCTCAGGCTTTTCCACTTCACAGTTCATTCCACACTGGCACCTGAACTGCTAAGTGCCAAAGTGGCATTTCCCCCCACTTAAATGCTGATCCCCTCCCAGCCACTGGACATCAAAATCAACAGCAGAAATAGGAAGACCTGCTTGTTTGTAGGTCACACCTGAGTATACAAATTCTTTCTCAACCTTCAGGTAGGAAATGAGGAGCATCCCCAAAGAAACAGAACTCTGGGTGAACTTGAACAGAGCTTTTAAAGCAGAAAGGGTCAGAGAGTTGATGAGCAAAACTCTGCAGATGATAAAGCACCTTACTACTACCCTGGGAAAATTTCCTTCCTTAGCAGAATAATGACCTGCAGTCAGCTTCCAC
Source organism: Lophotriccus pileatus (assembly GCA_035583135.1). NCBI lineage: Eukaryota > Metazoa > Chordata > Aves > Passeriformes > Tyrannidae > Lophotriccus > Lophotriccus pileatus. Next base: position 4,869,221 of record JAWWES010000171.1, read on the forward strand.
ACACTGTTTGGTCTTTTGACAACTGGGAAGAGCTGCCTTTTTTATATAGTGTGAGTAACGAAGTGAGCAGAGCTGGACTCCCCGCAGTGTCAGGTCACGCTGCTGCACCAGCTCCCTCCCTTCCACAGCCAACAGCCCCTCACAGGGAGCGATTTGTGTTCTAAAGCTTTAAGGTCTAGTTCATTAATTAATTCAAAGTCAGATTCTCCCTGCTTTCCCCTTCCTGCTAACCCTTCTGGAAAGCCTTTCCAGAAATTTTGTTCCTACACCCTTCTGCAAATACCTCCAGCCAGATCATTTCCCCAAGCTAATGAGAACTATTTTTCTTTTCCTCTGGCTTCCCTAGAAGTGTCATCCTTCAGTTCTGCTCATCCTTTGCTCTTTTCATCAAGGCTGTAAACCACAGCTCCCTCCCACACACGCTCCCAGCAGAGTGGAGACTCCAGGTTTTTCTAACCCCAGCCCATTAGTGTTTAATGGAGCAGGCAATGGCAGCTCCCGTGCCTTGACAGCCATCGGGAGACACTTTTCACCCGGCAGGATGATTCCCTGCCCAACCCTCCAGCTGCAAGCCATGAGTGCCACCGAGTGACTCTCACCCTTGCAGCCCCAGCCTGCCTTCTGGTATGGGTGATGTAGCTATAGCTGCAGGGTGGATCCAACCCTGGAGTTAATAGTCACCCCCAGTTTGGGCATCTGCATCTTCCCAGTAGCATCCAGACTTCCCTGCCCAATGAACAGGAAGAAGTAGGCAAACCTAAATGGTACCTTGTGTTAAGAAGGGAGCTTTCCACAAGTGGAGGACATAAATCACTAACTGGGTCAGCATAGTCAGTGACGCGTCTTAGGATTAAAATATTCTCCCAAACTGTTTCTCAGAGCTACCTCCCCAAATTAAAAACTGAATTATTCTGCTTTTGGCTAAATAAACTGCTCATGGGGCTCATGTCAAAATGGGAAGGAATCTGAGTCCATGAAAAGAGGGAAATCTGCTCCAACACACAGGAAAGGAGTCACTTCTTAGATAAAAAGGACATTTTTTTAATCAGAGTTTTCTGCCTAGAAGTAGTTTTCTGCCCTATGGAAAGTTCTGCCAGCACAAGGGGAAGAGAGAGTAGCCCATGCCTAGAAGAAATCCAGTCAGCCTGTCTGAGAGCACCCTTACATTTCTGTCCCTTTAAAAGGGATGATGAAAAATAATAATTTGATTTTTTTAACAGATCCTGTGAATTTGTGGAAAAATACTGCCTAAGTTGTCATGGCCATCAGCATACTGCTGTCAGTGATGCTTTTATCTCTTTGCTTTAAAAAGGCTGCATCCAGAGATGGGTGGAGGGTGAGGGGGGAGAAAAAGAGAAAGAAGAATTGATTACTGAACTGGAGAGAAAAGAGCTAGTATTTAGCTGAAGGCAAAAAAAAAAACCTCCCCAGAATGACTATCATCATAATTATGTGACAAACTGTCAACCTGTAGCTTGGTAGCCGATGAACATATCTGCTGATTGTGAAGCATGCACCTAACAAGGTAAAGGTACTACAAGGAGAGGAATGATATAAAAGACAGAAATAAAATGTAACTTGTGATGGCTGTCAATACATATTGAATTTGCAAAGTTTGTGCTGATCTCCGAAAGCACTGAAGATCTCTAAGGGTGCTGAAGACAGAGCTGGGATGGACTGATAGTCCAAGAATATTTCGGTGTATCATTACGGAGTAAATTTTTTCTTTAAGTGTTCAGTGCTTTATCAATAAAATATACCTGTAAAATATGTATGTAGGGAGACACAACAGGGCTGAGTTCTGATATGTCCCAGAATGTCACTTTGGGGAAGATCACCAGGTTGATGTCTTTGTCGGTGCTGGGCACCCCTGATGCCTGTCGTTACAGCTTCCTGCCTGGTACGAATGCTCCACAAGGAATGCTCAGAGGGAAGCCTTAGTGTGAATACTTTTGGTGAAAAGCACTGAAGCCAAAAGTGCAAAGAGCCCAGTGAGAGCAAATGTAGTGTCTGCAGTGCAGATACATTTAACCTGCTCCACGAGCTCTGCAAGGGGATCAGTATTAGTTGTCTTTTGGTAGGGGGAATATACACTATCCAAACTCTTTTTCTGTTTTCACCACCTTGTCAGAGCCTGATTTCGCAGCCTCTCCCTGTGGCAGCTGCATGAAAAGCTGCAGGAGGATGATCAACACTTGCCTTCTGCCTTCGCAGCAGAAGAACTGTTTTGAAAAGTCTGAAAGCTGAACGCGAGCCTCTAGGGAACGATTTGAGATAATAAATATCTAATGATAACAGGGGCTTATTACCTTGAGGAGACAACAACTTGCTCTACTTTGGAGGCAAACTGGCTAACTATGAAATATCTGAGGAATTTTAACTGTAGAGTACCTCTGTGAGGTGAGGTCTGAGTCTGTTTTTCCCAGTACACCCAGTACGACCTCAAGGTTTCCATCTCGTTAATGTAACAAATGACGCCATTTCCACTGGGCCAAACTGGCTGGAGCTGTCTGCAAAAGAGTGAGAAAAATGGTGAAGGTAAAAACATCCCAAAAGGCACATAAGCCTGGGACTGACCTGGACTGGAAATAACCCACTTGAACAGCCCAGAAAACACTTGCCTTTCCCCGTAGCCCTGCAAACAACTCTGTATTGCTGGTGGGCAATTTTTGTTGTGCAGAAATGAGTGTGGGAAGAAGACTCTTCAATTTAATGGTAATGAAGAGGGATTTTTAGGATGGTAAAAGAACTGTTCCAGGTTGCTGTGCAACTCATGCCCATATGACCACAGAAATCTGGGAATATCCTGGGTTTGAGCCTGTTTCATAGCTGGTGATCATGAGGGTCGTGACTGAGCTAGCATGTGAGAGCTACCAAGATCAGCATGGTCAGTGAATGATGCTGGAAAATCCACCCCAAGGAGTTTAACACAATGGAAAAAAACACGGATTGGTCCAGTTCTTCCTCATGGGTTACTTGAGGCTTGAAAAAGGCAGTAGCTATAAATATGTCTTCTGACTATTTGCAATTTGATTTCGTATGTCACAATCTGTTAGTCCATTTCCAGGAAGAGGCCCAAAAAAATATTTAGAAATAAAATCTCAGAGTCAATTGTCATATGCTTTAAGGAAAATTTCTATATTTTAATCTTATGATCCTAGAAATGATTTTAGCAATTCAGTTTCTCTGAAACCAGTGAAACATTAAGATGGCAGATGGTGTGCGGGCTCAGCAGAGATAAAGGTCGTGTGACTGTGCTAGGAATAAAACATAAGTGTCCTGGTACATTGTGTTTGGGGGAGTTTTTTTGGGGGGGGAAATTTTCTTTTCTCTTTTTTTTTCTTTTATGATATAAACCTTGTAGGCATATCTGCATCATCTTTTAGAATGCAATAAGGAGAAAAGAAAAGGGACTTGTTATGTTGCTGACACAATTTCTGAGACTGGATAACTGTCAAAATAATTTAAATTTTAAAATAAACTGCTTACAAACATGGTACAGAGAGAGGATATTTGATTCAGTGGACAGACTGAAGTCTGGAATCCCGAGGGCAAGTGCCCTAATCCTGACAGTAATGTCTGTGAACAACAATGTAATTCTCCCTAAGTAAAATGAGATAAATCACAGACCAAGGTACGTGAAGAACTGCAGAAGAAAACTCATTGTAAGCATTCAGTTCTATTAATTGTTGAGACAAAACTCTACGTGTCTTCGCTTATTAAATGAATTAAAAAAATCTTCCAAAATTTATGCATAAACATTCCTAAAGCCCAAACCCCTGACGCATATTTCAAGACCAGAATGAAATCTTAACAACTCTGAGCAACAATAAGATGCATAATTACACGAATGTTATTCAAGGAATGCTGTATAGCGTGTGCTGTTCATTTATTTATTACAGGTCTTTTGCACTGTCACAGCTTTTACAAGGGACACTCCTGAGCAGCAATCATTGCCTGAGGACAGCAAAGGTTTCTATGCTGGGATTAAGGTAATGCTGATGGCCCTGATTTAATGACCAGGGAACATTTGTGCAGCCTCTGAAAATCAGGACGCAGAGACGTAAATCCTGATCATCATAACCAGTGCTGCTTTTATGTTCACTTTGAGAAAATGACTTTTAATTTGTTGGTAAAACATCCTAAAACACCCATCAGCACCATGTGCACACTAATGTATCCCAAAGATGAGCACAATTACATGTTAAAGTGAGTGTGCCCCAAAGTTCTCTGGTGGTTTAACAGGAAGACACATCTATAGACCTGCAAGGATGCAGAATTTAGTTGTAACTAAACCAGAAAAAATGAAGAGAAAAAATTATATTCTATCCATCATCCTCTTATGGTCACATTACAGAACAGAACCTGTTGAAGATAAATTCATACTGAGTGCAAGAACCAGGTCCAATCCCATTCAAGGATTAGGCTGTCAGCCTGGCAGTCCAGGAGATTTTGAGATCTTCTGAGTATCTAAGCTTCCTGCCTCCATGAATGGTGTTTGAAAAATCTGGCTGCCCATTCTGTGTGATATTTGAAGAACAGTTTCTGAGTTTTTGTTTTTGTTTTTGTTTTTGTTTTTTTTTAATTGTCAGAATTTCCCAGGGAAATTCCCATTTCTGACTAGCTCCAAGTGTGTTTCTGCTCTTTCCCTGGGAGAACAGATGGACAGACATGACAAAACCTGAGCTGTCTCACTGGCACACAGGTCCCTGAATCTGTAATATCTTATATGTGAAGAAATCCTTCTTCCTGACATAGCAGGGAAGGGGAGTGGTCAAAAATTGTGCTTATTTTGCACCTCTTGAAGACTACAAAGATAGAGAACACAACCATGAGGTTATGACATACTTTATGTCATGGTATTTCTCCCAGTGATTTGGAATAGAAGGTTCTTTAAACCGTGGATAAGTATAAGTATATATATATTCAAGAGTATAATGCTATTTTCAGGCTAATAAAAGTCTGGTTTGAGATTTGGAGATAAGAAGCAATTACACTATATATAGAAACTGCAAACATTTTCTTAATTGCCAAGAATTTTAAAGTATATTAACAATAATTTACCTTAGAATGTTGAAGATCATTAGTATAAAATTATTATTATTATTAAGAGGATTAAGATAAAGATTATTATCATTTTGCAAGCAATTATACATCCTCATAATTGATTAAAACCACTTAAAATTTCATAGACATCAAGCATCATCTAATTAATCTGTCATCTGTCTTGCCTGTCAAAATTATCTTAAAATTGTTTCCTTCTTTCCAGTTTTTCCCAGAATCACTACAAATTGCAGAGGATGGCAAAGAGCATGTTTTGACTGTTCTGAGCACGGTACCCATTGCCTGTCCTGGGCAGGATGGCTCCTGTAAAATTACTTTGCAGCTGAGTACTGAGGATTTGGGTAAGAGTTTTACACATTGGCATCAACGGGATTACTTTTTCCAGAATTTAAATATACAGTGGATCCTAACAGAAAATATGATATGTAAATAATAACAAAGGGCAGAAGCCATAAAATCAACAAACCAGCATATATGTCTATCTGCAAAATAAAACAGCTGATAATATCAGACAGGATTTTGAGGAAAAAAAAACAACTCAAAAGCATAAATCTGACTAGCAATAACTTGAACAGTAGTCTGTTGAGATTTATGGATGAAATAATTGTGAGTAGAAGAACTTATTTTAAATTCCAAGAGTGTAAAATTCCATTTTGAACTTTTTGTAGTAGCAATGTTCTTGGGTAGAATAATTCCATTAATTATCAATAAAAAGCTCCTGTGCTGATTTATTATTCAGTAAATGTATCCTGAAGCCTTTTTCTGGCTTGTAGTTTAACTTTATATGAAATGAAAAAATAATTCTTATGCTTATATATTATTCGCTTTCTAAACTTTTTTTTTAATTGAAGACCTTGACAAAGTCACTTAAAAAACTCTTGCCCTTTTGTTCAGTAAATGATTTCTTCAGGTCAATCTGGTGGAATACCATTGCTATTTACTTTCCATTTGCACTAAATAAAACATGCAAGTCTTACTCTAACAAGGCACTTATTTCTCTTTCATAAGTGATTCAGTGAGAGAAGGGTTCAGAGGTAGGATTACAGCTGCAGTTTCTCTACCCACAAAAAGCCAGCTCTAAAAAAATGTTGGCAAAACCCAGACAGTTCCTGATATTTTTCTCTGTTTAAATCCCTCTCCTAACTCTCCTCCTCATCAGCCAAGTGCTTAGACAGAAGGAAAAAAAAGTCATTCAAATGGTATCATAACACAATGATCTGAAACTGAGCAGCACCTTATGGTTCCAGCAGCTGTGTTGGCTCTGGTGCGTGGAGTGCTTTGCATTTCTCCATGGCTCTGTTCTGCATATTGCTCTTGGCTTAGAGGCTGTGCTGGTCCATCAGGAAAGCATCCACTGAGCTCATGGGAACAGATTTTCTTGGATGTTGAGGCAGCAAAGATCCTGCTCATATTGAGAGATTGAGGATGTCGAAGCTGGTGGGTGGTACAACATCGCCACGGAGTCCAAGTAACTCAGACACTGACTGCTTGGAGAGTCAAACAAGAATTAGTCCCAGCTAAGGTCATTGCTTTTAACTCACAATTTCTTAGGCATCGATACAGCCTTCTAAAATCTCGCTGACACTGAAAACGGGGTCCAGGATCTCTCAAATGGGGAAGGCTGAGCTTGATAGATTGGACTGAGACCGACCTCTTGCCATGGGCTTCTCCAATCCCCCAGTGTGCACTGGACTAGAAGAGAGAGAGGATGCAAGACTTGTGGAAGCAGCTCTATTTCCAAGCTGTCAATGGGCTTGATGTGTTGGTGCCAAGAGGTGCCAGACTGGAAGCACAACTCGTCCAATTAACTAATCTTTGAAGGAAGTTGTCGCTGAAGTGGAAAATTTCTGTTAGTTTCAATTAACTCATTTCTGCAGCTTAAACTAAACCCAGCTCTAGCCCCTGGTTGCTCCGTCCTGAGGCTGTTTCTTTGGATGACATTCAGGCTGTTTATGATAAGTTAAGATATCCATATATACTTAAAGTTGAGTATCTGTGCTGGGTGTTTGCATAACCACATGTTTGTCTTGAGCCTTTATTGTCTTTAGGGTCCATTACTTTATCTGAAGGAACACCGTGGGCTTCTGAAAACCGTAGCGTTGGCCACAGTGCTGGAAATTAAAAATAAAACCCATCTTAGTTAAGATTCATTTATACCAAATGAAATAACTGACAAGCTCTTTTTCTGACTGAATCCATATAACAACACAGTTGTGTTAATTATGTAGGGAATAAGTGATAAGAAAGCTAATTACAAGTACAGAAATCTCTCTCCAAGTTCAGACAATATCATAATGAATGCCAAGGCACAGCAAAGCCACTGGAGTTCAGCTTCTCTTAAGTTTATCATTACTATTTTGACAAGATGATTTTCTTTGATTTTAAACTTTTTTCTCTGGATTGTGAGCACAGCTCATGGGGCTGTAATGGCAATAACTATTCCTCATGGAAACCTCTAATTTAATTGAATCAAGAGCCTTGAATATGAGCCAGGACTTTTCTGCAAGATGTGAGGTGAGGCAGCCTGTAAGGATTTGATATGAGAGATAATATGTTATTAATATCTGTAGATTTTAGTTCAGTTCCTATAGTACTCTACATGGTTAGTTTAAATTATATTTCATAAAACTTTTCCATAAGGAATAACACATTGATTATTTGATTGTGTTAGAAATGTCATCTTAAAATACCTTAATGCCACCTCTATAAATTATTTAGCAATTCTACAAATGGGAAAAATTATATGAAAATCACTTTTTTAATATCAGAAAATCACTTATTTTCATCTCACTTTAATTGCATTGCCACGATTTCTAGAACCTTATCAGATGATAATTAATGGTCTGGGACAGAAAACTAAATATTCCCCAAAAAATGCTGTAAGTCCTGAAATCAGCAGTGAGATTGTGACTGGCTTCAGTAGGAATCATAATTTCATTTTTTGTCAACCATAGGATTAATGAAAGGTTGGGTGGCCTCTTATATGCAATGCAGACCAGATGGCTCAGAACTAAATGCTGTCATAATTCAGTGTTTGTAAGGAAAAACACATCTATGGAAATCAAAAATTCAGGTTTGCCCTTCACCTGAGACCTCATCAGGGTCAGCACCCCAGAGAAGTGGACATTACCATTCCTGCTGCTTGTAGGGATCCCTTTAGGAAAGACATGATGTGCAGAGGCAGAGCTGCATGAGTGACTGGGACTGCTGTTTTCATATTGATTTTGCCACCACCCATCATTTCCTTACCTTTCACAGGCACTTATATGGCCGATACCTCCATAGCTTCTTATTTTACCTCATTCTTTTAGTGAATTTATCCTCCCAGTACCTCTGCAAAAGATTCAAATAAAACTACCATCATTTTACAGACTGGAAAGTAAAACACCACAACCTAACTAAGCCAAAAATACAAATACAGATCTGCTGCACTTGCATTTCTCTTGTGGATCCATTGTTCACTGAAAACTAACTCAAGAATCCTCCCCTTTCACATCAAAAAATCTGTTTATTTTAAATTCAATAACTCCCAGCATATACCTCCTTATCCTCAAGGTATTGGAAGAAAAATGTTTTTCAGAAACACAGACTCATCTCTTTCTTTGTCATGAGAACTACTTGTCTTCATTCTCTGGGCACGGACCCATAAAGATAACACTGTCAGTCCAGAAATATTAGCACCTGTGGAAAAATAGGCACCGTGGAGTTGTAGCAAACTTTGTAATGCATGGAGGGAAAAAAAATAACACAGTAGTGTGTGCAGAGGGATGCCAGATTCAGTCAGTCACAACTGTCTCTGTGCAAACCCCATCTGGTTTCGAGGCATGTGTGTGCTGGAACATGAAGCATTTATGCTGAATGGTAAACAGACTAATTGTTTGGAGAACTCTTGTCAGACACTGTGTGCCTGTTCCTTTCAGACAGCCAGTTACCAGGGCCCCCAGACATCGCCCTTTCGGCGTGCCGGGTGGATCTGCTGCCGGCTCCCTGCTCGGAGAGCGGCTGTGCGGCAGCCACGGTGACGGTGACAGCCGTGACAGACTTCGCTCAGGATGGGAACCGCGTCAGCCACGTCAGAGCTGAGCCAGTCGGACAGAGGGATTTGCTTTGGAGGGCTCACACGCCCAGGGATGTGAAGGTGAGGTCCTAAAATGAGTTGGGAAATGTGTCAGCCCCGTCCATCCTGGCCTTGAACACTTCCAGGGATGGGGCAGCCAAAGCTTCTTTGGAAAATCTGTGCCTGTGTCTCACCACCCTCACAATGAAAAATTTCTTCCCAACATTTATCTAACCCTGCCCTCTGTCAGCAGAGTAAACCAGAAGAGTTTCTTTATATACCAAGAAAATTAACAGGTCCTTTAGCAGATTTAGGTTTGATTATTAGTCAACACATCAGTAAGGCCAGAAGCTGGAACATAGATGTAAGCAGGCATGTTTCTGTGCACTGGAAGAGGAGAGAGGGAGAGTGTGGGTTAGGGAATTAGCACCTTTTCAAGAAGGAAGGAGGGGGAAAAATGAGGGTTTGGAGAACATTTTCTGAAAAAGCAGAGGAGAGACACTGCCTCAGAAATGAGAGAGGAGAAGAGGGCTCAGCAGTGCCACGTTCAACATATCTCTGGGCTAGGAATCACCGGGACACCTTCAACAACACATTTGGCTGCTCCACCTTTTCATTCATCCCCTTGCAAAATGTGCAAAATAAAAATAATAAGAAGCAATCAGGGAGGCAAGCCACACTTTCCCTGCAGAAAGCCTGGATAAGGGAACATGGTGAGCAGGGACCAGCTCCTTGTCAGTGAAGCTGTTTCAGGGCCTCAGCTGGGTGGTTTGAGAGCTGTAATCCCACCACCCCAGAGAAATAACCAGAGCACAGATTTGACTAAGCTAAATTCTCAGAGCAGTGGCACATCCAAGCTGGCATATTTTAAGTAACCAAAAACAAACCCCAAGTGAAATTCACAATATCCCTGCCCTAATTTTTGTGGATTTGCTCAGGAGAGAATGACATTAAACTGGACCAAAAGAATTTTTCTCTTCAAAGGTAAAATGCCAAGCGTGGGACTATAACCTTTCCTCTCCAGCACAGGCTTCTTTTAGACTTTTTAAGATTCTTAAATCAGAAATTGCAGCAATTCAGTTTAATGCACTCACATATCCATATTTTTTTCCTGAAGTTAAAAATGTTTTCATGAAAATATGAAAATGTAGCAAGTGTGAAATTGAATTAATCAATTTTGATAATAAATTCCATTTATCTCAGTTAAAGCTTGATCTATGGAAACATAATAGACATTACCTTCCCTCCCCCCCATTTTCTCATTGCTGCTTTGCAGTTAATTAGAGGCCTTAATGTAACACAGTTCCTGCAACAAAGCAAGAAAATCCTCATGTATTAAACCCCACATAATCTTTAGTCCTTCTGACTTGTTCAAATATTTTTGATGTATCTGAAAATTGAACGAAAATGGTAGGCAGAATATCCTGGCACATCCAGACACCTGATAAAGAGGATTTCCTCAGCAAAATTCACCTGCCTACAACCGGGAATTGCATCTTCTGCTGATATCATGCATGAAAGAGCAGAGCTGAAAGGACCACATGGATTTGTTTGTGCTGAAGTTTTACTTAGGAAGTGGGAGGCCATGGAGAAAATGGGAAAATTCATCAGACACTTCTGATACAAATTACCTCAGATCAAAAAGCTGTTCAAAGAGCTGCTCAGTTTTTCTTTACTCAAGACCATCACTCTAATGGTTTGGTGTGCCTGACACTGAGGGGGTGTCTAAGAAGTGTTTCTGTGCCGTGGTTAAGGGGCATTTTGAAACACAGATGATGTATTGCAACAGGTGAGGAACGTTGTCAGAAACCATCGTTCTATCTTCACCCTCTTACTCAGGTATTTAATTTCATCTCTGTTCCCAAAAGTTAAGTTCTGCTTTGCCACTGAAAGATTGCACAGAGATAGAGCAGCCGTTCCTCTTCCCTGCTCTGTGGATCCTGGTAGAACTAACTGAAGTGCACCTCTGGACTTCTCATGGGCAAAGAGAGAGCAAAGAATTAACAGCCCTGTCCAAAAAATCAGCCTGGCAGGATGGATAAGGGAAAACCACAGCACTTCATCACTCCCACCAGTAATGACTGGGAGCTATTCATATCACAAATCACTACACAACCCAAAATTACATTTCTGAGCAATGGACAGCTGAGCATTCAGCCATGGGAAAACACTTTCTTGAGCAGATGTGGCAACGTGGGCCCAGCACTGCCTGAGATTCAGGTATCACAGCTTCAAAATCCTGTCTCTGGCTTTTGCAGGCTACTTGCAGGGTACCAAGACTCTCACACCTTGTCTGTGACCCAGCTGGTGCCCAAGCAACCAAGAGCTGATGCAGGTGATCTCTGTGGCTATAGTAGATCCTTTCCTCTCCTTATACCTGTGCCTAAAGCAGGCAGCTCCAGCAGCCTGATTTGGAGCCTCATCACCAGTTTCTGATCAATAACCACATCAAATATATAAATCAGCCAATCAGACACTGTAAGTGGAAATCTAAGGTCAGATTAGGGACAGGTACCTACTACTAAAACATGCTAATGTTACTTAATTACAGCATACCTTTTACCATACTTCAGGCATTAAAAGTTGTACAGTTTAATGAGCGCTCTACTCTCCTGATAATTTCAGTGAATGATCTACTTCTTAGCAAAAAGTTTTTATAAAAAACCTTCATATTGTACCAGAAAAAGAAAGACATTACATCAGGTGAATAGGAGCACTTTGAACTCCCTTTACTGCATGTGATTAAACTCCGTTGCTTGAAAGTGAAGCCTATTTTGTACCCATCCACAATCACGTTTGAGAAGTCAGACTGTAGTTTGTACTTAACCCATGAATCCTGTCCCTTATGTTTTGTGAGAAATGGTAATGAAGAAAAACTGCTGTGTAGACTGTATTCATTACACATTTCATTTTAACTAGGTCACAGTTCGAGACCTCCCAACAGGGAACTGCTACTCTTTCACTGATCCACACATTATCACATTTGATGGATGGTGAGTATTCTACTTCGAAATAATTTGGCTCAATTACTGCAGTTATCAGTTTCTGGATGTAGCGTGCATTTGGTTTTACATTAGAATATCAAAAGAGGGTTATACTAGTCTGCTCACATTGAGGAATGTTGTGCTTCGATAACATACGTGGTTTCCTTCCAGCTGTTTACACTCCTTTTAAGAAAAGGATTAAAAATGGATCAATCTTGGAGAAGCAATGGGTTTGAGTCTGGCTAATTTTTGCAAGACAAAAGTCAGATTCCAAAATGTTCTTCAAACAGAACCACCACTAATGACTTTGAGGGGGTGTCTACACCACATACCATCATGTGAGGGACACCCCAGTGCCACACAAGTGAGCCATTGCATCCCTGGAGCAGCACAGCACTCAGGGACAGCCTGGTCCTTCCCATCAGTTTACTAACACCTGATGTAAAGTCACTCATTCCCAGAGCTGGTTTATGCACAGCTGGAGTTGACAGTCATAAACCTAACCAAAAAAATCCATATAGATGGCCATACTATCTCAGCTGAAAGATGTTCAGAAATGATAAATGACAAATATCAGGGGAAGAGTGCAAAAATAAAAGTTGGACATCCTGCTGTAGTGTGCAATGTCCTTCCATATTATCCAACAATAAGCTGCTTAAAGACTTACAGAGACAAAGCGGTACCTTTGTGTTTGACAGCCTGAACTGCACAGAACTTTTCCTCATTGAACTTCCCTAATCACTCATGGATCTATTTATCCCAGCTAACTGACAACACAGAAAGTTTTTAAGGTTTGTATCTGTCAGGTTTGATCCAAAGTTGGTAATATTTCAGATCAAATGCCAGGTTTGTCATCCCGCCGTTAACCTTCTAATGGCACAGATAATGACTTTAGGTGCACAGGGTCCACAGGGGCTCAGCAGGCATAATATTCTAATCCTGATATCCTAATGTCCCAATTTCAGTCCAGCAGGCTCTGGAGGTGCATCTGAAGTGATGTCAAAGCTGAAGGAGTCTGTTGATGAAACGTGAGCAAGAAAGGCAGTGATCCCATTAAAAATTATACATCTGCCTCAAATAAAGATTTCACCTAAATTGGGTAGTCTGAGCTAGGATATTATCTCTGCACATCTACAGCTTCCCAGTTTCCCTCCTGCTTTGCTGAACAGAATTTATAATGTGGTCAGGAACTTGTTTCATGCAAGTTTGGTTGCTTGAAATGTAGAAACTGAAAAAGAATTACGAGAGATTCAAAGACATTCCCATGCCTCATGTATCTGCAATTATCTCAACTCTGGGATATTAAACTAGATTGGAATATTATTTCAAATCTCTCTATACATTTATATTCTAAAATATTCCCCTTTGATTTAGGGCTAAGAATGGACAGTGATCTGCCAGACTGTTGTGTTTAGGGAGTAATAAATTACTGAAAAGTGCCTTTTGGAATGGGGACACCCTCTCAGCCATATAGCACATTTTTACATTACTTCCATGGGAAAAAAAAGGTCTAAAGTGAAATAAAGTAATTTTACTTGAATAACTCATTTTTTAATCCTGTTATTGATAGCACACAAAAATGCTTCTAAGCAATTTATATTCTCTTTGAGCACAGGGAGTTTGGAAAAGCTCATTCTTTTGTGTCATCCTGACTCAGAGTCACACAGGCTTGAAAGAGAAAAATCCCAGGATTAACTTGGCCCCTTGATAACTGCAGGTTTCTTCCTTGTGGGCAGACCTTCATTACTGCTCTGTCCAGTGCAGCCTTAAATGAGCCAAGCTGATGGGGCTTCTGCCATCTCAATAACTAGGTTATTTCACTAAGATATATTACATCTTGATATTCAGCCAAGTTTCTTACCCATCATTTCACAGTCCCATTACTCCTACTTATATTCCCATTTATTATTGTAAATAATTTCTCTTTCAATTATTATAATGATTATGCTACCTTATTACACATCAGTTAAGCAGCTTCTCTGTCTGCCTATCCAAAAAAATGTTAACATGTTAGCAAATGATTTTATAGCTCTGTATTTAAGGAGTGGGGAATGCTATTCCTGCTTCTGTCCTGATACAAAACTATAACCTAAAGGCAGAGGTGAAGAGAGGGGAAAACACACAATGAGGAAACATAAGGATGAAATAAAAGCTATGAAAACAGAAAACTGAAACCTTTACTTGTTTTCAAAGTTTAAATTAAAAGCATTAAAACCTAATTTTTTAACTTATTTAAAAATATTTATTTGAATAATTTTTTTTTATCAGGTTTATTGGAAAATTGAAAAAAATTGAAAAATCAAAAGGCTGCTCTTTTCGGTAGTAAAATTTTCCTGCTGAAACAGTAATTTCCAATGTATTTTGTAACTTCTATAGTGATGTTTTCAATGGCTCACATTACATCTGAGGTAGTTAGCTACTCATTAGACAGCTGAAATACCTAACTCCCACTTCTTAATGACAATACTCCCCTTTGGTATTCCTCCTGCTAATATATGTCTGTAGAAATATTTATCTTGTAATCTTTTCATTCTTTCCACCAAAGGCAGTGACTGAAAATCAAAGAAGAATGTGTCATATTTTACAGCATAAGCACAATCAATTTGTGTATATTGGAGCGTAGATGTGAAATAGCGTTAATTATACCAGCTAAAATCCAGAGAGAGCACTTCTTTTTATAGCAAAGTACCTTCTAAATTAAACAAATGTGAAAGCCCGGTAAAGCAAAAGTATAGCCCTCATTACTAGTTATGGCACATTATAAATATAAAAGCTTTTCATGCCATAAATTGCAGATTCTTAAATATGAAGTACTAGCTTAAAACTAAACATGCAGAAAATCCTTTTAAGGCCAAGTAAAAAGGGAAGTATTTCTTGATTGCTGAACTATAGGCATCATCCAGGTTATTTTGAATTTTACCTTATAAAAAAAAAAAAAGCTAAAAAGATTTTTCATATTTCTCAAGCATTTGCACTTGTCCACACATCACTGTTGTCTTTGGGGTAACGGTGCCATTTCCTGCACTATGGAAAAATTTCTCAGCTTGCAGTTCTGGTTGGCTTTAGTGGCTTTTGTCATACTAGCCCACAGCTAAGTCCTGGCAGGTGCTGGGTTTTTGGATGGTCTGTAGAAGTTTATATGCCCCCAAGCATCCAGTGACTACTCAATGTAACCCAACAGCTTTGCTCCCTGAGAACAACATGATGTGATGAGTGCTCTGAAACCAGAGAACATCCTTCACCATTACCCAGAACTTCATAGGGTTAGGACTACCATAAAATAGTTCTTACCAGCAAGGAAAGAGGGAGCCTGCAGGGACATGTCAACAAATCAAATAATTTGGTGGCAAAACTGTGGTGCAAAATCTTCAGGAGTAGCCACAATAAACACTGGATTAATGAAAAGAAGTGTAGCTTGCCGAAGAGGACGTGCATGGTGTTAGTCTAACACTATTAGTAGTAATTGTTTACATGTGTTTATATTCCCTTCTGTCCTTCTCTTACCATTAGCCAACAGAAATTATTCCTATAGCATCTCACTTCCATTACCAAACACTTAAGATTGAGTTTTATAATTCATGGATAAAGAGCGCAGCTTGAGTTTTGACTTCATGCCATGACAAGAACTTGCTGTACCCCTTGGAAAACCACCCAAGCACACAGACAGGGAGGGAGGAACCCCTTTCCACCCAGTCCATCCACTGCTTCAGACTATTAAGGAAGCAGGATGGGGGAATGCACAACACAAACAGCGGTGCCTGGTTCACAAAGAACACACAGAACTCCTTTGTGCAAGAGCTCTAGTAAGTCTACCTCATGCTTTTAGTGCCAAAGGCAATTTCTCAAATGTTGTCCAAAGACTCATTATCACAATTACAGTTGTATAAACATCACAAGAGTGTACCTATGTTCAATTATCCATTCAACTGCTTCAAAGGCAGGCTGAAAGGTTTAATTTAGACACAGAGCAGGTTCGTTATGTGCTGTGCAATCTGTGCCATGGCCTAACTGAAGGACTTGAAGAGACTTCCAGGAGGGTTGGATTGGGTCCACTGCCAGTGCTTAGGAAGCAGAAAATAGCTCCCATAATGCAATGGCATATATAAGCATATGCAAACACAGTCTTATTTACCAAAGAAGGTGATTAATCTGGGTACAGCCATTCTGATGTCTTATTTTCATCAGTCTCCCTAAACACCTTTCCTTCTAACATGATCCTGTAGAAGGAAACAGTGGAAAGTGCTCTCATAAAATATCCTCTGCCTTCTCTCTCTCTCCTTTGAAGATGTCCAAATGTAGTAAGTACTTGATGTTAAAAGAGATTCTCTATTTTTTTATGTTGTCCTTGGTTCTGATCAATCTTAGCAGCAGCATCTGTGCAGTGTGCTTAGGATTTATGTACCTGATTAGAAAATGAGACAGAACCATTCAAAATCTTATCTCTTTATGGCCAACTTCACTAAGTTTTTCAAGATGAAAGATAAAGTCAGATGTCTTTTCTAGCAGAGAAAAGCCATTGAAGTTTAAATTCTTACAGTGTTTTATGTTACATAGTTTTCTATGGCTTTTATTCTGAAGAGAAATAAAATGTAGAAATATACATGCTAAAATAGTCACTATTCTCAAGCTGTTTGTTCCCCCGTATATGAAGCAGTAATGGCCTGAAAAATATTGAAGTTTGTATGGCAGGGCTTAAAAATAATCCTGGTATTTAGCAGGGATATTTTATACGTTCCTTTTTATACTTTTTTAATTCTAGAAAAGAATAATGTTTATTATTATAAGCTTATACCTTAGTTTCCATATTATTTAATTTCATAACATTCGTGTTTAAAACTAATTGCAGTGCCTTAAAAGAAAGGAGATTAATCCATTGTTTTTAAAGGTGAAAGTTGTTGGCTTGTAGAGAGAAAACTGCAGACACATATATAAAGTATATGGCTGCTGGTTTCTTTTGTACAACATATTAAATAAAATAGAGTAAGAATAAGACAAGTTTATGCAGTGAGAGCACAAACAGAAGAGGATCCTCTCCCATCTCCTGTTGTGGAAATCCCAGGGACTGAAGGTGGTCTGTGCAGGGGGGAAGCACTTGCAAAGTTATTAAAATTATTCTGTTCCTGGCACAACTCAGATGGAACAAGGATGCTCCTTATAGAAAAGAATGAAAGTCCTAAATTGTTCACCACACTGCCTTGTTCTGATTGCTAATCCATTTAGTGAGAAAGTTGGGCTTACAAGGAAGTTGTTGAGGGAGAGGTACCAACTTCATTTTAGCAGGTTTTCACAGGAAGACTTTACCTAGCCTCAGCCAGACTTGTAAAAATTGGTGATTAGTCACAGAAGAGGTTATTTGAG
>JAWWES010000171.1:4892604-4922676 GCA_035583135.1 Lophotriccus pileatus
TCCCAGCTCACTGAGGTGTTGTTGGTATGTTCATGGCTGTGAGGAAGGATGGGGTTTCCAGTGGCTCCATCCTTTCCACACCTTTCATCCCATCCTGTTGACCAGGGCTGACCAAAAGAAGGCAATTGATTTCACAGAGGATTAACAAAGAATTTTGTCTCAGCAGAATGTCAAGGCAAAAGAGTTTCACTGTACCAAAGTTTTCATTTGTGTGTAAAGTTCCTGCCCTGATTCTGGAACAGTTTTGTTTTTTGGTTGTTTTTTTTTTTTTAAAGTAAATTATATTTACCCTAGCCTCTAATTTATGTAGTATTATATCAAAGGAAGAACTAGTTCTGCTGCCTTGGTTTAGGGTTGCAATTAGGAAGGTTCAGCTGCAGGTAATCCCTCTATTTTAGAGCCAGAGCAATGATGCATGCAGGATGCCCATTCAGACACTACAATGTGTTGTCCAAAGGACTGCTAATACTACCCCAATATCTAATATGTTTTATTTTCCTAGATTGTAGTAAAGCACAAAATAGCTTGTGCATTTCCATGAGCCTGAAAACCATCCAGTTGTCTCACTGTATTCTGCTGTGCCCAAACACTGGGAAAAAGGTTTCATAAATGTTTGTGCTCATGTTTCAGTAGGAGCAATTGGTTCATTTTGTCAGTGTCACTGAGAGACTTTATTTAAAAGTTAAGGCTGTGTCAGTGACTAAAATAGTAATATCACATATGCAATTTTCAATATTTTGGAAAAAATGGATAAAGGAAATTACAGTTTCCAACAATAATATCTAGTGTCTGGCTCCACTATGTTGACAAATGCTCTCACTTTCCTGAAACTTCACCATGCTGGCTGCAAGACAAAATTAATGCCAAAATAATTTAAATTTTTGGTTCTATTTCAAATTTGTCTGTAAATGACATGCTGCCAACTATTGGGACAGGAAACACATCTTTTTCTATGAAGCTCTAGTATTCCTCTTGTGCTGCACAAATAAGATCAATAAGAGATATGAAATTTCTGAAAAATCTTTAATCATGGTTGTTTATTCAAGCTGAACTCTCTAGAAGTTCATCCATCATTAAAGAGGGACTAAATTAAAAAGGGGGAGGGGAAATCACTTCACCTTATATGATAGCCTAACCTTATGATCAATATAAAACTGCTTTGTATTGAAAGAAAAACTCAAAGAAAAATCCATTAGAAGACAAGAATGAAATAAAGTATGCATAAAATTTAAAAAAAAAGAAAAAAGAAAGAAAACCAAAACATTTAAAAGAAAAAAGTGATCCACATCTTAGAGGAAACCCATGCTAAGCAGAGCATAGGCAGATAAAGATGATTTTTGTAATACAGCACTTGAAACAAATATGACTTCTTTGTGGTTCTCCAAGAGTTATCTGGGTCACACCAGGGACAAATCTAAAGCCTTGTTTCATGTGTAACACACAAAGGGTAACATGCACCTCAAAGAAAGTTCTGCAAAGAGAAGTCAAGCAGTTAGGCAATGCTCCAGAAAAGCACTTAAGCATCTGTTACTAAAAAGTCTCCATGTAGTGCTAAAAAACATACAGGACAACTCAAGAAGGGCAGTGCAAAAGTGACTAAAGAAAACAACAGATCAGACTTAAGCATTTTCTTAAGTACTTTTGTAGATTGGGAATTTATACATACCCCAGCCTCAGGGAAAGAAAGTTTACTTGGTATTATAAACTAATTTGTTGAAAGTTTTCTCCCTCTAACCCCTTTCTATTTTTAAATTAGAATACCTCCAGGGACGAGTTTATTTGACAAGACTCCAGCACCTTCTGAGGGGAAGCAAAGGAGGAGTTACTGCAGATGTCAGAAGGGGAACACTAAGTCTGTGCCTCCGGCAAACACTCTGAATGGCTTTCAGACTCCTTTCCCTGAGTCCTCTGGTTGCCATTATGACCATGTGGATTACACCTCTGCAATCCCGTATCTGGATGTTACATCTGAGTTTGTCACTCACTCAGAAACAGAGCCTGCTTTAAGAAAAGATGAGAAACCATTGGCCAAGCCTTTTGAGCGAAGATATCTGCCTAAATCAGTCCAAAAGAGAGGTAGCCCCAAGGTCCAATTAAAGCCCCTCCCACACAATATTTCCATGAATAACAACAGTTCCATTAACTCCACCAAACCAACAGGAGACCTGAAGAAAGTGAAAAGGCAGGATGACTATTATGAATACTCATCTTTTCACCCATTGCATGGCCCAACCCAGACAGACTCGGAGAGATTCGCATATTTTTTCCCTGAGGATTACTTTGAAGGGGTTCGGATGAAACTTCCCCTGGCATGGCCCACTCCCAGTGGCCTGACTGCCGCCAAAACTCGGGAGGTTTGCCACCAAACTCTTGCAAATTCCACCGTTGGCTTGGCGTGTAAAGACCTCCTGGGAAAGCAGCTGGATGAGGCAATTGAAATATGCCTTTTAGACCTGCAGCTCAAAGATGACGTGGCTTGGGTGAGGGCACTGATAGCCCTTTTGGAAAATGATTGTGAAAGGAGAGTGCTTGGCAACAGAAACAGAGTGTTTCATGTTGGGAAAAAGCCATCTGCTCCCCAGGAAGAAATCCTCGCTGCCCTCTGGTGTCCTGCTCTCTGTAACGGCAAGGGACACTGCACGGAACTGGGCTGCCAGTGCTTTGAAGGCCACAGCTCCTACGACTGCAGCATTGCCAAAAGTAAGTAAAAAATTCTTTCCATGATATTGGAATTATTAGGTAGAACATCTGCACAGAGTTGTTTGCTCTTCAAACAGTGCTACCACTAAGGTATTTGATGAATTAGTAATCAGGTTCTGACCTTGAAGAGCCAATCAAAATATCTGGTTGGCTGGTCCTTCACTTTTTTTGCCTCAGTAACTTTTTAAAAATGGATTTTACAAGCCCCTTAGCAAATTGGTTTTGCAGAAGTGATTTTCTTTACATCTGATCTATCACCGGCATGCTGACAAGCAAGCTGCTGACAAAAAAAAAGTGTCCTACTCACCTTGTGGTCAATATTCATGTTAACAGTGTATAGATACTTCTTTTTTTCCTGATCAACAGGGAATAAAGTTTGAACATTAATTTCAAACACCGTACCAGTATCAAAATAAAATTAAAAGTGACAAAATGAGCAGGTAACCCTGCCGAAGCCGTAAAATAGCTACGGGACGTACTCGAACCTGCAGACCTGATTCTGCAAATATTTATGAATTACACTTACACAGGAGACTACTCCACTGGGTTTGTTTCTTCCTTATAGCTCAGCTTCTCAATGGATAAATCCAAGTCCAACGTGAAGACTGACAGTGCTTTAAACCAAGCACGTGCATAAATGTGAGCGTTGATTTCAAAGTGGGAACCCTTCCTCAGCAAACTCCGTAAGCTTATGCTTGAAGTTACAAAGAGGTACTTAAGGCTCAGCCACACAGCTTAGTTCCTGCAGCTTAAGGAGTCACAGTACTTCTGTTAACTGAGATGACAAGGTGTGCTCTTTTAACCCACACCAAATGGGGTGGAAAGGGTTTTTTCTACATCGTTCTGTATTCAGGGCAAGTAAAGCTCCTGTCTGGTGTCAGTCACCATGGCTTAGCTGAGACATCCCAGGATCCATCCAGTCCCAGGAGCTCAGTGGCACATCTGATACCCCAATGCATTTATTACTTGGGATGGGATTACCCACTTTCTTCACAATAAACATGTCTTCAATGTTGGGGTTTTAAAGCGGCTAAAATATATCTTAATATTTGGATTTTGTTAATGGCAGGCTAAAATTTTTCAGCATAATTTCCTAAATGTGGAGGAATTCATTTTCTTTCACATAAGGAACAATTGACACCTGGGACTGAAAAGCAAGATAAGCAATTTTGAAGTAATTTTCCAGCACACAATTCAATGTTTAACTTCATTTCTCTGTGATATGGACAGGTTAGGGGGCTTGCTTGGGGCAGATTTTAAAATTTTACTTTGTTATGGCTGAAATCTCTCAGATTAGAGGAAAATAACTTCAATATGACCTTTCAAGTAAAAGCTAATGGCACCTTGTCTTCTTGCTGCGACATCAAATGTAAACAAGGACAGAATACAGAGCACTGCCTGGGATTGCACAGGGAGGTGAGAACTGGAAAACAAACACCCATCAGCTCTGGCAAACACCCTGTAAGCCATTACTATTCCCTGGTCTGAATGCTTTGTCTTCTCTTGCTGCCTCAGCTTTGTACATTTTTAAGATTCAGCTGGAGAGGGTGCTGGGCCATCCTGTCTAGACTATGATTTTTCCAAGAGTTGTTGGAGCAGATGACCCTTGGGGTGTCTTCCAACCTGGTACTGCACGATCCTATGATTCACTTTTCTCCAGCTGAGGCAAATGTGATAGTTGGTCTTTGCTTCAAATCATTTCTCTTTTGTGAGTCTGGCTTTTTAGAGCTCCAAGTGCATCAACTTATTCCTTCTAGTTTTCCAGTCACTAGCATCCTGCCTCTCCCTGGCAGTCTCCTGATCCCTCCAGAGCCACTGACCTGGAAACCTGCTCCAGTGCTCCTGGGATCCCACAGGGTCTCCACTGGGTGAGAGCTGCTCAGAGGGGCTGAGATTTTTAGCAAAAGCATCTTCTTACTTAGTCTGGTCCCTGGGGAAAGGAAGCTTGATGTTGGACCTGCAAAGGTGATGCACTGCTGCAATTAGGAAAGGATAAATTCCCCTTACTGTTCATGTTGCTGTTTGCTGGGGCTGTGTTAGTGCCATGGCAAAACTAACATGGAACAGCTCCAGCAGTTTTCCAGCACAAACTTACACTAGACTGGCAAAAGACCAGTACATGCTGGGAGAGTCATAGTTCAGACAGCCACACTGGGTGGCTCCACACCAGATCCCAGCAGAGAGCAGGACCCAGCCACCAAGTCCATCCTTGTAATACGGACACAGAGACAACGGGATGGAAAAACACCTGAACTTCAAGCTGACTTCGAGCAAAATTGAGAATAAAAAGCCAGAAAAAGTAAACCAAAATCAAGGTAACACTTGTCATGCTTCGGTATAAATGCAGATAAATTAAGAGATAACTTCACATAATAAGTTTGTTTCAGCATTAACTATGGAGAGGGAAAAGCACAGTCTAGAGTGAATTGATGTGATGAACTGCAATGAGCTCCATTACAGGCTATTTATTAATTCATTTATGAGTGATTTAAAATATTTTTTCTTTATATACAAAAATACAGAAGCTGTATATATACATATATAAAGTTACCTGATCTTGTAAATGCAACATAAAGCAGACCTATACATCCAGCCAGAGATCAGATTCCCTACAAGGAGAATTAAAATCTTAGTTCTGGCACGCCAGTCTCTCTGACATTATAATACTTAGAAAAGGTCATCTAGATAATTTGGTACAGCCAAGCAAGATAAGCATTAGTGTGAGCTTCACCTTTAGCTGTTCTTGATTTTTGAATTTTGTTCACAATATATCTAAAGATATTTCCTTGTTTTCACATTTCTGTAGACAGAAGTGTTCTACACAGACAGCAGAGAACAATAAAATCATTCAAATTGGAAAAGACCCAGGAGAGCATCGAGTCCAACCACTAACCCAGCACTGCCTTCTTCACCACTAAACCATGTCCCCAGGTGCCACATCTTGATGGCTTTTGAACACTTACAGGGATGGTGACTCAGCCACTTCCCTGGACAGCCTGTGCCAGGTCTTGACCACACTTTTGGTGAAGAAATTTTTCCTAACATCCAGTTTAAACCTCTCTTGGCACAACTAGAGGCTGTTTCCTCTTGTCCTATTGCTTGTGACTTGGGAGAAGACACCAGTTTCCCCCCCTGGTTGCAATCTCCTTTCAGGTAGTTTTAGAGGGGGACGAGGTCCTCCCCTGATCCTCCTTTTCTCCAGGTTAAACACCCCCAGAGCTGTTTACATACACACCCCAAGATGTGCATGGGATGTGACACCTCTTTTCAGGGAGATGTAGAGTGGTATCACACAGCAACAATGCACCTCCTAAACGGCAAAAGACTCGAAGCCCTCAGAACTGAAGTCCTGCTGATGTCACTAAAACCTGGGATTTCACACCAGAAAAGGCTGTTAGAGATGAAGAATTAAGGTCCATCTCAGAAATAAAGCTGAATGTTCCAACCAGAACAGCTTGAGCACCCCTCCCTGGCAGCTCAGGCATCCTGACCTGGCTGGCAGCACCAGGTAGTCAGCACTGTGCAAGCACAGGCAGGATAAGCCTTTGGGCTTTGTGACTAATAAGCAGGGGTTCTGTGGGAAGGGAAGGAAAGAAGGAGAAATTAAGAATTGAATTAGGTTTCCACAGGACATATAAAACTGCTGGATCTTTCACTTTCTTTTAAAAAGACAGGACTGAAGCATAGGAATATACATTGATTTTGGAAATGCTGAAAGTTTTAAGTGCCATTGTAAGGAAAAAGTTATTTTCCAGGAGAAGTTACATTACACGAGTAATGAAGGAGAAGGCAACTCCTTTTGCTGGCTATATATTTTCCCATCAGTTCCAAAACAAATCTCCGTCTAATTTTCTCAGGCTGGAATTATAGATGTGAATTAAAACTCCCCCAAGATCAAGCAGGCCATCAACATAATTCAAATACCTTTCCCAAGGTCACCCAATCTCAGCTACGCTGCCAATGCATAATAATATATTCTGCCACTTCTTTGACCAGCAAAAACACACACAAGAAGACAGCCATGCAGTGTTTTTAGGGATTGGAATACAAGCCATAACATATTTGGAATAATTTCAAATGAAAACATGTATAAAGAGAGAAGATACAAAGTGTGGCTTGCAGACAGGCTTCCTCCTCTGCTCTGCCTGACTCCAACAGGAGCAGTCCAGGTGGCCAGAGCTATAATTACCCTCACATGAAAATCGCAATTTGGAGTTGAAAGGCACCTCTGAAATTTGGCAACGCTCCAGAAGCTTAGACTTCCTTAATGTTGCTTAACATTTCATAACCCCCACCCCCTCCAACACCTGTATAAGGTGCTTAAAATGTCATTACCACCTGTAATTAAAGGCAGAATCCAATTACAGCAGATAGCAAATCAGGTTGGTGCTTACCATTTGTATATATTGACCATGTTGCTTATAAAAAAAAATAAAATTCAGGACTAGTAAAGCACACATAGAGCAATGTAATATGCAGATTGTATGAAGCTCAAAAGAGCAATTACAAGATAAAAGGTAATGAGGAATAATAGGGACAAATTAGTTTCAGTGAAGTAATGACACTTGAAGTTTGAATTTCTGTGTGGAAAGTTCTGGGGTGGGGGGAGTGGGGAGGATGGAAATAGCCAGCACAGAAATTAAAGTGAGCAAAAATGACAGTGAGAAGGTGAGAAGTTAACGCTTACCTACCTCACTTATGGATATCCCATTTTGGTAGCAATACATTTCAGTAACATTATTAAGGAGTGCTGTGAACCCAACTGCGTTTTCAGAGATGTGAACCACAACCACACAGGTCCCTCAGACCCATCTGCCACAGCAGCTATATCAATAACACCCTGGTATTTTTAGTTATCATGTAGACCTGTCTGAATTCATCAAATTTCTTTGGGCTGAGTCTTGTTCACGTGTTCTAATTATATAATGTAAATTAAAGCACTAAATATTTAAAAAAAATATAATGAGCAAAAGTATGGCGTCAGCTATCACAGTTCCTCAGGTGGAGTCTTCTGATAGAAAATGTCTCTCCCTCATGGAAGAATAAGCTCAGAGATGTGATCAGACCAGGAACGAAGGTGAAGATAAAGTACATACCATAGAAATCTCACCATTTATATAATTTTGCTTCATTTTTAAGCATAATCCCCATTCTCAAGGAATAAAACACAAGGACGACATTTAAAGAAAAGATTTAGGTTGTTCTGAGATCCTCAGGTGAAAGGGGACAGAGTATTTCAGTCAGTTCTCTATGTCAAAACTCCAGTCTGCTTTGGAGACTTTGTATAGGAACACACAGACTGAACTAAACACTTTTCTCCCACTTCTGTAGATTTGTTGATCTTTAAATTCCAGATCATAGTGATTACTTAAGGGTTGTTAGTAAATGAATGCTTTTTGGCATTTGCAATATGTGTTTTGATGGTATGATGCATCACAAGGGTGCCATCAGGGTGTACTGGTTCAATAGGTGCCCTCCACAAATAAATTAGACTACACAAAGTAAAATAATGCATATTAGGCTTCTCAAAGAAAACCCAGTTTGTTTCCCAAATCGCCAGGATATCTAAAATGCAACATAACTACTCACTGTGTGTAATGCTGGTGGCATCTGTCTCTGGGACCAGCCTGTGGTGCTGCTGTGACCAGACCTTCAAGGGAGAATTGCATTTTATAGCACCACAAGGGCCCTAGAAATAGAGTTACCTGAAAACGTGGAATTTTTACCTGACCCTCTCCACAGGAATTGATCCTTTTTTTTTCCAAATTGCTTAGATTAGTAAGCAAAGAAAAAACCACCAAGCTTTTCACTAATTTGGCAAAACATGTTATAGGGCAGCGAGGAGGCAATACACTTTAGCAATTCTATTGATTTTTCAAAATTGGATTTCAAAGGAAGAGTCAAACATGCTTGTGAGAGCAGCAAACACCATGCTTACTTGCTCTTAAACTTTTCTGGCCAAACAGAGTACTATTGCTACTTTAAAAACAAAACAAAACAAAAAACCCAAACATTTATTAAATGGCATTATTCTTTAAGAAGCTTTTTTGTTTTCAGTTAGTGAGGCATTGGGCTGAATTCTCCTCATTATAACAATTCCATTGACTTTGGCGGATGTAGTATTAACAAAGTCACAGTTACTGTGACGAAGTTACGCTGTCAGGAAAAAATCAGGTTTCTATTTACAAATGTTCATTTATTTTTCCTTTCTTCTCATACTAATTATTGCCTTTCCCATTCCACAACGTTGGCTTTTCCTATCTATCCAACTGGGGGAGGTTTGAAAGTTTCCAGTGCCTGTGCCCACCACGTTCCCTCGAGTATGTATGTGAGTCAGTGTTCTTCTATTAAAGTTTACAAGCTAATGCATCTGTTTCTATCAAATACATTTTTCTTCAGCAATAAATTCTGTAAAGCAGGGAAGACTTCAAGCAGATCTCCAGGTACTGCTGCAACATAAACCACGCTTTAATACACAGCTCCCATCCCACTGGGATTGCGTTCTTTACACAGAGCTTAAAGATATTAAGAATATATTCTTATTTCCTTTAAGCTGACATTAAAGAAGTTTCACTAAAATATCAATACTCTGTGAAAGAGGTTCTATAGAACTTGAAAATGAAAACTTTTCTTTTGATACCTGTTATCTCCACTTAATATCAAATTTTTTTTTTCTCAGCTTACTGAAAAATATTGGAAAATAGGTAAAGAATAAATATGAAGATACCTGTTATGCAATTCAACATTTTATTTGGTTTGGTTTTTCAGCTTTTTCCTAGTTAAAACAATTTATGATTTAATACTGAAAGCAAACTGGAGGGGGGGGGGACACCTTTTAAATGTTTATTTACAAAATACACTTTCTCCCAGACATCTAAAAATGAGTGGCTCTCATGACCAGTGATTTGCCCAGAGAAGCTCTGGATGTCTCATTCCTGGTAGTGTCAGGGCCAGGCTGGATGGGTCTTGGAGCATCCTACATGAAGAAAATTATTCTAGAGTGTCTCCAGGTCTGGGCCATAAAAATTTACACAATTACATTCTTTTCAGGCTAAAAACAGAGTTTGTATTAGCAGTCATAACTACAAAAGCTATAATGAGTAACTATCAAGCTTTGAGATTACTCATTAGCTCATAAATTTTTAAACATAGGACTTATCTACTTTTGAAAACAGAACTTTTGTGCTTTTAGAAGGAATGCACACCTTCAACCACAAAAATTTTGGTAAGAACCACAAAATTTACAAAAGAAAAACAGTTTAGAATCACAAGAGAAAAAAACATGAACTTTACCTACCATTGATGCATCCTGAATGACACTCAGGTATCCTGCTTTATATTGCTGGAGACTCATTTTTCTCCATCACATAAAATATATTTGTGGGCAATTCTCAGGGACTGACAAAGTCCATACTAGTTTTGAAGCTTTTCTTCTTTTCATGGGGATTTTACTCTACTTTTTGATGGTGCAGATGCAATAAGCAAGCATCTGAAAAGGCAAACATCAATATCAGCCTTAATCTACTGTTTTAACTCCTGGTCCTTTCCATTCAAAGCACAGACATGGCTGAGCAGGAAGAGGGCTATTAGCTTTATAGTTACAAAGTCAATAGAAACCGAATTTTAAAAGGATATCAAATCCTCATGATAAGGGATATGGAAGGTTGCATGCTCAGTGATCCATACTATTCCCTGCAAACCAGATCAGGGAGATTAGTCTTTCCTGGTGATTAGTTTATTTGCTTTAATGCAAAGCAGTGAAAGCAGTTGCAGTGAAACATGTAGCTACACAAAACCATTTTCTGAAGTATATGGGATTAAATTGCTAGAAAAGTTTACAAAATTAAAGGTCTGATTTAAACTGGCCAAAGCCAGACACTCCAGAAGCATGCCTATAACTTCTTTACATCAGGCTGTTTACAGGCACCACAGGAAATTTCAGCCTTAAATCCTGTTAAATCCAAAAGAAAACAAAAAGCCTTGAACAAACAACCTCCTTCCCTGAATACTCACACATACACACAAAATAAATACCAAATTCATGACAGTTTTTGAGCTATAGAATTAAAACCTGCAAACCAGTCTGAGGCGTGATTTAAACTGGCCAAAGCCAAAAATTCAAAGCAAAGCTGTAATGCCTTTATATCACGCTTTACGTTGTGTAAAGAGCCCAAAACCCACCAGTACGGAATGTTCAACCAATCATGAACAAAAACTCAAGTGAAATTACCAGATTTTATTCTAATTCAGTAACTGTAAAGATGGAAAAATTACTAAAAACCACCAACTGGACACTACTGTTAACATAAGGACCAAGATGACACCCACAACAACCCAAATCCTTTGCAGTGTCATTACTGAAGTCATTTGTAGGAAGCCTCAACCAGCTGCCAAGGGTTCTGCCCTTAAATGCCTTTGAGGGACAAAGACTGACAGCTGCTTTGGTGCAAGAGCCATGAACGCACAACCAGAACCTTACATTATGTCACCTCTCAAGGCCACCTAGGAAAGAGGCAAATATTCTGTAGTCAACAGCACACTCCTTTTCTATTGCTGCAGTAAATTGCCAGCAAGCCTTTTAAAAATAGAAGGATTAAGTAAACCTAAAATGTCATAGTGAGATTTCTAAAGCAAAAAATAATCTACCATATTGTTGCAGCACATGGATGCTTTCAGTGTGAAATTGAGCCACTCACATGCAGGGAGTTCTTGGAAAATGCTTTTTCCCACACTCTCCCAGGGCTGGCTTGTGCAATCCATACTGGATACCAGAGACCCTCAAAGCAGAAAACCAGATTCACTCCATGTGAAAAATGAAAAGATCACAGGTCTAGAGTTGGTACTATGGAAACATAGAATCATTTACATTGGCAAAGATCCCTAAGGTCATTGAATCCAGCTGTTAACCCAACACTGCCATTTCAGCACTGAACTGTGCCCCCAGGTGCCACATCTGAAGGTCTTTTAAATACCTTGAGGCATGGTGACACCATGGCTTCCCTGGCCAGACTGTTCCAGTGCTTGATCACCCTTTAGGTGCAGAAATTTTTCATAATATCCAATCTAAACTTCCCCTTGTGCAATTCAAGCCTATTGTCCTGTCACTTGATACTTGGGAGAAGAAACCAACCCACATCTCACCACAACCTCCTTTCAGGTACTTGTAGAGAGTGATAAGTCTCATCTGAGCCTCTTGTTCTCCATGCTGAGCACCCTCAGCTCCTTCAGCTGCTCTGGTCCTCTGAGACCTGCTCTTGGAAGCAGGACAAACCACAGTTTTTATTTAGAAGCCAGGGATGTCACTGATGTGCAAAACTCCTGGCAAGGAGCATATGGCTGCTGGTACTTTTTTCTTAGGGAGGATTATCAAATGAGCTTTGGGTCATGGATAGCATGAGTTCCAGGATAATGCAATCAGTGATTGTGGCTATGATTGCTGTAATAACCCTACACATTTGGATGGAGGCAGATTCAGACTTGCTCTGACCACGCTGTGAGATAACTAAGCATGAGGCTGCTCTGATACAGAACCCTCATAGCTACAGGAGCTGGATGTCCACATCCACACTAGCAAGCTCTGGCATGGCAGCACGTTCAATCAACTGCGTGATTTCAAGGATGAGGCAATTGGACATTATGGGCCATTTGCTTTTGCACTTCAGCAAAGCTTTGACCAAACCCAGCACTTATGATCTGGTTCTTGATTTACTCTTCATGACTTGGATTGCTTTTTTACTATTCTCTTCAAGAAAAGCAGGGTAGTTCAGTTCCTTCTCTTTATTCAAACAAAATTCTTGCTGGTTTCAATTCCAGATCTGCTGCTTCTGCCCAAAGCCACATGTGTAGCTTTCAAAGACTGTAGGAGAATGTTTATTTGCGCTGGGATATTTTCCTAATCAAAAGTGTAAATCCAACATGAACCATATCTATCCATCAGTAAGACTTCAATAAGTGTAGTTTTGCAAGGTTCTTGATTTGTTGTTGACTGTCTCCATTTTACTTCTGCATCTGTGCATATTATTTACATACTACACTGCAACAAATACCTACTAAACCAACCATGTATTTGAGGGGGGAAGTTCAGTCTATTATATAGCCTGTGTTTCTTGTCAGGTTGGATTCATGTAAACACTTACAGAATGAAACTGCACTTTCAGCAGCTCTGAATTTACTGTTCTTTCCTGAAAATTCCTGCTGTGGGTAAAGCAGAAGGAGGGGAAGGGTCCCTGTCTCTCGAGGGACACACAATACAAGTCTTGCAAATGAAGCAGGGCAGATGCTTTATATCTGACCACCTGAGGTCTGGAGGCCTTTGAGATTTCCATCTTCAGAGTCCTCTCTCCTTTTTGTCTTGAGACAGTTTCATTAAGACCCAAGATTTTTTACTTTTTTTCCACAGTATGTCCTGCTGTTCATCAGTGTCCCACTGTGATGCTCTGCCAGGTGACAGACACATTTTGTGTACCTGCTGTGTGTGCAGCCCAGGTATTAGAAATGCAGTGGGATGCTCATGCCTGAGCCAGAGAATGTGAACACACATTCTCAATTCCTCCACCACAACATGACTGTACCCTGTCACCCATCTGAGCCTCGGGTGCCAGCCTGAGCTTCAGTTTTTAATCTACCAGTAAAAGTCAAAACACATTTTTGGCCTAGGGGCCATACAGAGAAAAGAAGAAGGATGTTCAGTCCTGGATTTTGTTGTATTTTGACATTCACACTCCCTAAACATAAATCATTAATGTTCAAATAGATCATACTTTTCACTAGCTTGTTCCCTGAACTGCCTGATTTCCTGCAGATCTGTCTCCTGCTTCTAACTTGCTTCTCTACAGGCATCAGACATCCATCCCAGGTCTCCATAACCTCTGGATATCTACACTTTTGCCCTCACTCTCACCTTTGTGACATTTCCCAGCTCTTTTTATTGCTCCTGTCTTTCTCCCCTCCAGTCTTTGGCTGAACTACTTACAGAAATTTTGCTGAGGTTTTTCAGGCTCTCCAATATTTCCTTCTGATGTCTTCACCCCTTTAGCCTTTGAATGCATGCTGTGCACAGTCTTATTAACTACCCATCCACTAACACAAGGAATGATGGACAACTGAGCCTTGATTCCACTACTCCCAGCAAGAGCAGGATCTGTGTGTTTGAGTGCCCAGCTCCTGATCATCACAAGACTTTTCCAAAGACAACGTCATGGAGGACCAACAGGGTTGAAAAAGACCTCCGAGATCATCAAGTCCAACCCTTGATCCAACACTGTCACTTTTAGCAGACCCTGGCACTGAGTGCCACGTCCAGTCTCACCTTAAAAACCTCCAGGGACGGAGAATCCACCACCTCCCTGGACAGCCCATTCCAGTGTCTGATTACTCTCTCAGCAAAAAATTTTTCCTAATATTCAACCTAAACCTCTCCTGGCACAGCTTAAGACCGTGCCCTCTCACCCTACTGCTGTTTGCCTGGGAGACGAGGCTGACGTGTGATATCTCCTTTCAAAAAACAGTCAAAAATAATAACCATTGTCAGCATTTAAGTACTGCCTATACTGAGGTCTCAGGTCCGAACTAGAGTATCCATTTCTTTAAAAAAAGGAGACATTATAATTTTATTTTCCATCAGAATTAATGTTGATAAGGCACTGATTTGTTTAGCTGTTGTCAAGTAGTGTTTATATTAAGTCAAGGATTTTCAGCCTCTCATGCCATGACAATGAGTAGCCTGTGGATGCACACAGAGCTGGGAGGGAATACAGCTGACCTCACTGACCAAAGGGATATCCCATACCATGTGGCATCACTCTCAGTATGTAAACTGGGGGGGAAAGCTGGCCAAGGGCTGCTGCTCAGGTACTGGCTGGGCATCTGTTGGCATCTCTTTTATATTCTAAATATTTTGTCATGATTATTATCATTATTATTATTTTCTTCCTTTCCTAGCCCATCAAACTGTCTTTATCTCAAATCATGCATTTTCACACCCTTTACCTCCCTGATCCTGCTGGAGGGGCAATGAGCAAGAGGCTGTTTGGTGCTTAGTTTCTGGCTGGGGTTAAGCCCTGACAAGTGTGTACAGAGAGGTTTGAGAGAAATAAATACAAAATTCTGTGCTCATACTGTAAGTCATTTCAAAAAAAAAGATTACACACCAAGGCTGGGTAATCTTGTCCTGACCCTGACCCAGCAGTGTGCTCACAAAGATGTCAGGAAACCCCTGGAGAAGTGCAGGGGTCTCATCAACAAGCAACTGACCTGAGAGTGCTTTCGTGGAACAGGAGGGGCTGCAGGAGCACATTTCTGTGTCTCACTCCTTCCCAGCCTCTGAGATTCTGCTTCAACCACAGAAGGCTGAAAATCTGCAGTGATAATGAAAACGTTAATGCAATCTGAGCTGCCTCGGTACTAGTGGGGCTAACTATTAAAATCTCATGAAAAACATAATGAAGCTTTCTTTTTTTTTTAAATTTTTATGCACTAACCACAGAAGAAGGCAATTTATCAAAACCAGTCACCACATCTGACTAATAGTTTTGTACATTACAGGAATCCAGGACTAACTGATGAAAGCTGATAAGCTGTAAATGGTTTCTCTTCTTGTAAATATTGCAAAGCATCCAGCAGTTTTGGTAATACTGCCACAATAAAATCAATTAAAAAAAAAAAGAAAGAAAGGCTAAAAGCATTTCAAAAGCACAGAGGGGGGAAGTATTTTCATTATTTTTCATGTTTATGTTGCTTCTCTTCCTTTCTTTCTCTGGAAAAATGTGAGCCATGCAACTCTGTTGTTAAGGGCTGCAGTCTGGTGGGATCTCAGTGTTTAATCCACATTCTTGTAGCTGCAGCCTAAATGGCAGAGCCCTGAAGGAACAGCCAGGTTCTGGGGAAGATTATCAGCTCAGCTCGGGGTATTTTGCCCCACAAATCAGGGCTGAACTAATGTACCACTAAAACACCAGGTGACAAAAAACTTCTGTTTTAGCTGAACTACAACTCAGAGAAAATTGATGGGCAATATTGTTCTGCCAGAGCAGTGGTGATGGGGCGGAGAAGAGGAAGCTCAGCAGCCTCTCCCTGCCATGTATCAGGGATAACAACTTGGACTACACCCTGCTGTTGTGTGACATCCCTCCAAGGACTCCTTGGTCATGCCCCTGCTATTAAGTGTTATTCAGGAAACAAGAAGCAAATTTTCTGCTTTGTGTTATTTGTCAACATAGTGGCTTCTCCTGACCATTAGAACAACTAATGTTATATGTATTATATTTCAAACATGAAACCATGATCCTGGCTGACTGCTGTTATTGATGGAAGATATAGGAGACCTTCTGAGTGTTGTGCTATCCTAGATATCTACCACATTATATTTTTTCCTAAATTAAAAATTTTAATACTGCCATCCAGTGGGCTTGCACTTTTCCTCTGTGAAAATAGCGTCAATATGAAAGCAAGGAAATTTTAAATGGTGAACGCCTAAAGTACAATAGAACCCAAATGTAACTTTCCCTGAGAATCATAAAATATTTTAAAATCAAAATGGGTGAAAGTCAGCCTTGTAAGGGGACCAGCACAGGCTGTACATCACTTAAGAGCTACTTAGGGTCTCAGAGTAGGATGTAAGTGAAACTTAACTAGTACAAGACCTATGTCTGACACAGTGCAGAGCTGAGTGATACCCATAATGGCAGGCTTTTCTTTAAGGATCCTTTATTGCCTCCGTAGCTTTTGCAAATAAAGGGCTCCCTTTTACACTGCTGTTTCACACCACAAGGAACCTGGTTGCGTGATAATCTTCAGCTATTTCCACATCTCGTTCCCCTGCTTCTCTGTGTTATGGCATGAGGCCTTGTCCTCTCAGCTGTGCTCCCATCAGAGCAGAAATATTACCACTGGATACTTAGGTCAACAGAAGTATTACCACTGGAGACCTTTTGGCATGAATCCACAGCTTCAGTCAGTAAAATCCACGAGCCCTACAACACATCTTACAGTACTGAGTGCGCAGGGCAACTGTTCAGTGGAGGTTTGCTGCTTTCCCTTCTGAAAACTGCTGTTCCTCATTTAAAGAGAAACCCACACGTAGGCAAGGAGGACCCTAAGGAAAAGTATTAAACCAGAGCAGCAACAACAACCTCCCTGATAAGGCAGAACAGAACAGCATGTAAGTGCTACTCTCTCAAGCTTTGTGTCTATCTCACCCTTTCAGAGCAAGCTCTGGAAATTACAGGCTTAGAGAATGGAGGTGTCTGCGACGTCCGTGCCTCCGACTGCACCAGGATCCGGGTGTTTGGCCTCGGCTTCGAAGAGTCGCCCAACCTGCACTGTGAGGTCACCAGGTTAATCGTAAGCAGTTCCTCAAATATGGATGATACAAAGTCAAACTTTGGCATGTTTATGTAAAATTCTTTTACTCTGAACTCTCACCTCTATGTGCCGCAGGTGGTTACAAATACCTTCCAACTCCGTTGCCAGTGTGCTTGCCATGATCAAGGGGAGCTGAAGAGGCTCAGCCCTTTCATGGGCTGGTTCCTTGGAAATGCACAGCTAGCAGTTCTTGCTTGTTTTCTCTGAGGGGTTTTGTTTAACTCTTGTCTGGTTCAGATGCACTGTAGTCTGTTGAAGCCTGAAACCACAATATCATTTCTCATTTTGTACATCTGGAATCAGCATGCTTGGTTGTTTTCCTAAACACATTTAAATTCCAAGTTTTGTGGTTGAATATAAGGTTTCTTCAACATAGTTACAGAGTATGTTATTTGAATTTTCTTATTCCTAGTTCAATACCAAATCAGAAGTTTTAATGAGCATTAAACCTATCTTTTACATTAACACTATAATTTTATCATAAACAACTATACACATAAAACACTAGGGCTGAGTTTGGTGGATCACCATACACAGATATGAAATGTTTGATTAAACTCTTAAATCCACCTCAGAAAAGGCATTCAGCCTGATTCCCAGTCAGTGTTCATGAGGCACAGCTGAGATTTGCCTGCCTTGCCCACTTATGGCTCCATAGGCACTTAGCAAATCATGATATCTCGTGCAGCTGATGTAGAGAAGTAGCTGACATCACCCTCAAGGAACAAGATGCTGGCTGCTGAGCTCCAGGGGCAAACACAAAGTTGCTCCATCACATTACCCTATCTCATCCCAAGTGCAGACCACCACAGCACTTCCTAAATCAAGAGACCACCTGCATGCACAGACAAGAATGGCTTCCCCTTTCCTGTGCCTATAGGAGCAGCATCATTTCTTTTAAATAAGCCATCTGGGAATGCCTTACATTATTAATTAGAAAAATAAACATATGTTGACAACTCAAATTCTTTTATACAAGCCTTCAGTTTCTACACTCTCCTTCTGTTTTACTGTAGCGTCTCGACGGCAAATGGATATCAAGAGAAAAAGAGACCACAAAAGCAGATTTTCTCAGCTCTGAGGCCGTTGACTGCCAGATCCCTCTCCTGAACATTACAGAGGCTGTGCACTTTGTGGCCTGGGACGAGCCCTTTGCAAGATGGCAAGTGAAAGTAGGAGTTTCTTTTGTTTCTAAGAAATG
Source organism: Lophotriccus pileatus (assembly GCA_035583135.1). NCBI lineage: Eukaryota > Metazoa > Chordata > Aves > Passeriformes > Tyrannidae > Lophotriccus > Lophotriccus pileatus. The sequence goes on from JAWWES010000171.1 coordinate 4,910,867, forward strand.
TTTTAGGAGGAGAAAATCAGTTGTCACAGTAAATTAAGATGCAAAGCACAATCTTCTTCCTTTCAGAAATGAAAATGCCTCTAGAAATACTCACTTTAATGTCGTGTAGAGAAAAAAAAACACCCCACCAACCAAAACAGTATGAGCTGAGCCCAGGTGTTTCTGCAGGCAATCCAAAAGTGCAAATTACAACCACTTCTCCAGGTAATCACCTGCGATTGATTCAAATGTACTAATTAATTGTTAATCATTAGTATCCCATCTCTGGAAACCTCAGCTCACACTCCTGATTAGGCAGCAAGTGTGAGAGAGCTTTGACTCCCCTGTTGCATGACTGATGCTTGTGCAGTGCGGAGGGGCACTGGGTGTCTCCTGGGCAGCAGGTGAGGGCTGACAGGGCTTAAGCTGGGATGTTGTGGTCACAGTCACGGTCTGAATGACTGCAGGAAGAAGTGTGGGCAGTGCCAGCTCATGCTGGGTTCTCTACTGCAGTTTTAGCCCCTTTTGTTCACAAAATGATACCTATTTTCTAAATATTTCCAGGAAATCAGTGCCCTCCTGACCCTGCATGCCTGCTACCCTTGGTCTCATTCTCAGCCTGGATGGTTATTTTCTGCAGATTGTTTGTCCTTTGTAAGACTGAGATCTTTTAAAGGCTCCATAGCTGAGAAGAATATATTGCCATGGCAGGGAGACTGCAGATGTGCTTTGAAAATTGCAGCATGCAAAATGAAACATGTAAACCACTCTTTCACCACGGTGCTGCTGCCTGTCCTGCACCCCACAGTTGTGTGTACCACTGGCTGGGGACACGTGCTGCCCTGTGGCCTGGGGGAAACAGAAGGATGCTTGGCAGTGCATGTTTTCTAATCAGCCATTTATTTTAAGTAGGTAGGGATTTTGGGGGTGAAGGGTAAGATCTCTGTGGAAGCAGAGCCTGACAGTTTGCTCCTGAGTTGGACCTCGGACCTTCCTTCTGGAGAGGTGCTGTCAGAGTGAGCACACGCCAAGGCTGATCCAGGAGGGAAGTTCCCCTGCTTAAGGCTCCAAAACTTCTCAAAAGAGGGATTGAACTCTGCCAGTTGTGAGATAAAATGCTGCCTCGTGGTGGAAGGATCTGAGAGGGAGGCTCCTGGCCCAGGAGAACAGCAAACATCCTTGCAGGTGCACAGGGATGTTCCTCCCGTGTTACCAGAACAGCTTCCTCAAAATTCAGGTCTAGCACAATCCAGATCGTGTTCCAGGGCTGCCTTTCAGCCCTGTGGAGGTCTGTACAATTTTTCTCATTTCCCCCCCCTCAAAAACAGACAAAGAATGTCTCTTTCCATGCATTCAAGTTCAAGCTCTGCACCTGTGGGCCTTCTGCCCTTTCAGTCTCCTTCAAAATCTGCAGAAGAACCAGGATGATAGCTACACAGAGAATGCACAATTAAATCATCTCAACCTGCACACAAATCCTGGTCCTCCTGTGGATCTTTTTGATGATCAAATTGGGAAGGCAGAGCCCAGTGCTCAGTTTCAAAGGCAGCTGGTCTTACATGGCAGCACAGAGAACAAAACTGTGGAGCTTTTCAAGATAAAAAATGATTTTCAATTAATTCCACAGATGTTCAAAAATTTGTGCCCTGGAAAATCCCTGGTAAGATTTAATGCAATGTTGATGATCTGGGTTATGTAACTATTGGCAGTTTCAAAATGTAGCTAAAAGATTTTTTTTCAGAAATAAAGATCAAAATGATTCTTTCTGGAAATATCACTGTTCAATATTTTAAGAATCTCTCCCCCTTCTCAAATCAAATTTGAAAAGAATCAGCAAAATTTCACAAAAGCTTTTTTTTCACAGCCAGCATTGGGGGAACTGAGATTTGACAAGCTCTTCTCAGTGCTCTTTCATTTTATCTGCTCTTGTATTCATGTTTCAGATTTTGCTCATTGTTTCCATTACATGCTGCTAAACACAGATAAGAAAGTACATGAGGCTACACCAGAGTGTTTGGTATAATTAATTGAGATATCAAAATACAAACCCCTACTTGGACAGCAGATGACTTGAGCTGTCCATACAGATGTCTGGGTGAAGAGGTGCGAGAACTTGGCAGGCACTTATCTAATTTGGGAAGCAGTCTCTTCCTTTTTGTCAAGTCTTTGTTGTTGCCTGTATTTGTCAAGAACAGAAAAAAAGTATTTGCTAAAAAGTTAGTGAGGCAGAAACTGAATTTGAATTCAGCACAGTTTTATAGCTTTCATTATTCATTTGGAAACATTCATACAAATTCTATGTAGAGTGATGCCAATAGCCAAGATCATTTCATGATGGATGAAATACTTGAGGCAGAAGTGACAGAACTCCTGATTGTCCTTATCATTTATCCAGAAGTGGTTCTTTCTTTCCAGATGATATTTATGCTCAAGCAAACAGGACCCAACTCTAAGTGGGGTTTTACCTTTTAAGGGCCAACCAAATTAAAAGAAATGTTTGCTCAGCTTAGGTCTCACTGAAGTATTTGTTCCACATCACTAAGGTGACTAATGGAAAAGCAATTAAAATAGCTATAAACCAACCCAATTCTAAAAAGACACCAAAATGGATGTTTATAATAGAATGTAGAAAAAAAAATTAAAAAAAATAATCAAATTGCAAGAGTTACATCTCACTTACAATGCTCACTTCAGACAGAACAAATAGTGCAACTTTATAGCTTTTTGTATTTTTCCCTGTCTACCCATTTCTTCACCCATTATTAGTGCACCAGTATTGAGACAACATTGGACGCTCTGGTAAAAGAATGAAATTAAATGAAATGTTAATCGTATTGGGAACAATATATTCTTAATGGAAACCTTGCTGCCACTGCCTTTGAGTGAAGAGCAGGTCTGGAGGGGAGTTACCTGTTTTATTTTTTTCTCTTCTCAAACTGCAGAAGTTTTTTACTTCTTTTAAAAGTCTTTTTACCTTTAATAAAACACACTATAGTCTAATATCTCAGTAGTCTGATATGTCAATTATGTTTCTCCTTAAAGCTATACTGATGAATTTTACTGGACCAATGAATTTTAGGGAAGTTTTGGACAAAATTATATTTAGTCCAGAGAAGTTGTTTCCCTTCCACAATTTCAAATTGTGAATATCCATCAATACTGCCTGCTTCTCTCCTTGGGGTGGTTTCTGCAGACACAAACACTCTTAGCTCACAGTGTGCATTTTGAGCTGACTGACAACCATCCCTGTGATACTGTGGGAGAACCTGCTCTATTATATTTCATGAGCTTTCAGATCATTCTTAGTGAACTTATGATAATTGCTGCTTTTTTATGAAAATTATAAAGTAATTTTTGCTCTCTGGACTTCCTTTTATCTTTGTTCAATTTAACATGCATTCTTTCTGTGAACTGAAGGAGTTTGTTGATTGATCAAAAACCTTTATACCCTTGATCCTGTAAAAATTCCTTTTAAAGGGAATGAGCATGTTTGAGCTTCGGGGTCACAGGAGAGATGGAGCAGGGCTGGGGGATTGTTTTCACAGCAAGAAGACTCAGGGGTACCTGACAGATCCAGAGCAAAGGCCTTGTTAGATCTGCTAAACAGCTGCTTTATTTTGACTGTGAGAAGGCAAAACCTGAAAAATACCTGACAATAGGGCTTTGCTTTCCTGTTGGTGTTCATCAGAGCCTACAGCATGGCTTTCCACGGGGTTTTTGGGTGCTCTTTAAGGTTCACACCTCTCAAGAGGTGTCACAATGCTTTCCCAAAAGCTAACCCCTTCCACACTTGTTGAGTATTTTTTCATTGTTATTGTTGAAAAATTAAAATATAAATTTATTTAACTCTTTTCTCTTATCTTATATAAATTCCTTACGTGAGAAGTGCCATGCTCAAGGCTTCCTGAAATACCCAAATGTATGGGAAATCCTGAGCTTGGAGAGGAGGTGACTGCTCTAATGTACCTTCCTGTGGAAACGAGACTGTTGCTTTCTCATATTGTCCAGTCTAGAACATTTTTTTTAAGGTTAATTTAAAATCACCTATATATCACACATTCTCTTTTTTGTTGTTTTTTTCTTAGGGTTTTTTTAACCCCAGGATTTTACTTACTGATTTGTCATTACTTAGAAAGTGCTCCTGAATTTCAGCCAAAACCCTTAGTTTTGTACACCTCTTGTATTCAGAAAAGCTGAATGCCAGCTGAGCCAAAAGCTATCTTTTGGTTATTAATGAAGAGTTTCCAGTTTGGAGCATTAAGCAATTTGTTAGCTTGAAGCAGAGCCACTCACAAGTGGTTTAATTTATCTTGCTGGCAGGCATCCAGTTCAAGGGGGCAACGATATATGCTCCAAAATGAGCAGACAGTCTCCATATGGAACATTATTAGTTATAAAGATGATTTTTGTATCATTTAGATCACTAACGATGGCTTCCAGTACAGTAATTCCAGAGTGCTGACCCTGTTCGACGCGGTCTGCCAGGTCTGCCAATTCCACCCAACCGGACTTTGTAAATTAAAGGTAATTTAAGGATCATAAAGGTTTAATATGGATCGTTCATCTCTTCCTTAGCCCTCTCCCTCCCTTTGATGTACTGTGTGTAATAACTGCTCTAGAAGAGGAAAATCTATTTCCCAGGTCAGCTGCAGAGCCCAACGCTTTCCTCTTTCGCAGCCTCATGTCTGTGACACTTTATTTCTTTTCATATTTACGTGGGGTATGAATACCTGGCAGAGCTTGCTTTATGCTGGACCACTCTCACACAGACACTTCCAGAAAGACCATGGTTGACAATATTTATACTTTGCAGCTGTTAGTGGAAGTAAATAAGCATGAGGAGCGTCCCCTGAAAGGCTTAACTTCACTTTTGAAGTGTTCCTGCTATTTTCCGTCTCCCAGCCTTTTTGGTGAGGGCACTGTAGCTGAAAGGTATATCATTTCTATACTCGTTTTCTGCCTTAGCAAGAGGCATACAAAGATGCATGTTATAGGGGTTTTGTCATGTGAGAACACCCTTGAGAGAACACAAAGCATTCTTGCTTGCATTAAACACTGCTAAGTACAAACATATAGAATTCTGACGGTTTCAAAACCGCAATCAAAAGTCTAGAGCTACGCTTCAAGCTGCCAACATGTTAGAAACTGTCTGTAGAGCACTATTACCCTCTTTTTTCCTGTGGATGTACTGGTGTAACATCCCCCATTGCTTAAAAAGAGCTTCCCTGCTCTTATTTTCTAGAGACCTGCATTAAGCAAATTGTCTGTTATTCAGCGGGGCTTCAAAAGAAACTTTTGAAAGGTATTAGGTGGGATATTTGAATGTGCTGATCCTGCTTTCCTACCCTGAGGCAAGTATGAATTAATAGGAGACCACTAGTCAGTGTTTTTATAAAATGAAGATTAATCAGGTACATCCTAACTCATTTTCCTCACTGTTCTCATTAAGGCTAATGGGAAAATACAGTTTTAAAGCCTGCACTGACTGAAAGCACACACCAGTTACCAAAATAAAAAGTTCACCTTTTTTAAGAAAATCAGTAAATAGAAATTACTTTATAGGCCCCTTTATAGGGGGTACCTGACATATGGATGTCAGGTACCTACCAAAGCCACTCTGTCACTGCCCTCCTCAGCTAGGCAGGGGACAGAAAATATGATGGGAGGCTCGTTCGGAGAGATAAGGACAGGGAGAGATCACTCACCAGTTATTGTCACAGGCAAAACTGACTTGACTTGGAGAAATTAATTTATCACCAATCAAGCTAGAGCAGGATAATAAAAAAATAAAAGCAAATCTTAAAACAACCCCACCCCTCCCTTCTTCACATCTCCTCTTCACTCCCAGTTTTCTCTCCCTCCTCCCCTGCAGGGGTTCAGGGGGATGGGGGCTGCACCAATTCATCACACCTTCTCTCTGCTGCTCCTTCCTCCTCAGGGGTTGGACTCCTCACACTCTCCCTGTTCTACAATGGGGTCCCTTACAAAGGAGACAGTTCTCCACCAGCTTCTCTAATGTGAGTCCTTCCCAAGGGCTGCAGTTCTTCATGACCTGCTCCACTGTGGGTCCCTCGTGGGGTCACAAGTCCTGCCAGCAAACTTGCTCCAACTTCCACTTCCAGCAGCTTCCCCCAGAAACCACTCCTGTAGCTTCTCTGTACCACACCCTTGCCACACAAACCCAGTACAGCCCAAATGAGAGCAAAACCACTTAAATTTCAGATTAAAATAATTGTTGTCAGAAACGTTTCAATTAAAGATGAGGTTTTTCTTTTTTCAAAGGCTCTCCTTATTCATACATTTTTGAAACCCAGAAATATATATGGTTTCTCAATATGCTGGTGTTCTCTAGGGGTTATAGTAATTTCTATCCTAAAATGCTTCAAGGGAATATTTGAACTAGGCTTCCAATTGCAGCAGACCACATTCTAATTATCCCTCCTTTAACATTACTCTGCAATACCTAAATTGCTTTCAGAAAAGGTGCTTCAATTAGGGGACATTTTATATCAGGCCATTCTGTGTTCCTCTTTTATGGAGCCCATTCTGCACTACACTTTCACATCACAAAAAAAAAAGCATCTTTTTTTTTCATCAGAGCATCAAGGCTTTGAAAACAACAGTGCAATAAAATCTAATTAATATCCAGGTTTTAATGTTGAAGATCTGTCATGTTCTATCTTGTAGGGGTGATTTATGAGAGTCCTTTTTTTGTTTCTCTACTCTTACAGTATTATTTAAAATATTGACTAATACAGTTTGCAGAAGAATTTTGAGACATGAATAAAGCAGTAGACAGAAAACACAAGGCCAGTATCAGTCCCAAACATATATCAGTCCCAGAAAAATGATGTGTATTGAAAGGAAGAAAAATGAAAAGTGTCTTTTGTCCTGGTAGCTTGTCCCTGCTGCTGTCCCACTGTGGCAGGGACATCCCCCTGTTCCCAACAGCACACCAAGGTTTGCTGGGAGTCTGCAAGGTCAGATAAAGTCCCATCTGCCTGTGTACTCAACACAGGCTACAAGTAAAAGGCATAACTCTACCACAGGACCTTCCTGTGGTGTAGATGTTTAATTAGGTCTGTTAATTACATCCCTGTGTTCACTTTTCAGACAACCCCATGTGGAAGGCACAGGGGCTCACTGGCCCTGGTGGGCACCCTAACTAGGAAAGGACCAAGTCAGCCTGAAAGGCTACTCTGCCCACAGTTCATAAACTTCTTTTGGGATGTTCTGGCCCATCTTGGCACCATGGATGTGCTCAGCTGTTATTTACAACTATCTCATGGGAGCCTAAACTCTAACACTCTTCTTTATTCTGCTTTTACAGCATTGATTTTTCACGTTTATTAAGAACCTCCAGAAATAACTTACCAGAACAGGATTCTGTTCAAATAGAGCTTTTATTTAGTCTCAGTTTTTGTGAGTCTCATGGAGCTCACCTTTGAGTGATACCTAATACTCATCATACCACCAGTCACAGCTGGAAATAATGATCACATACACTACCTTAGTGTGGAAATGGGAGAAGAGTCACATTCTTTGCATTCATCTATGACAAAGCAACACCACATGTTGCCTAAGCTAAAACATTCAAAGCTACAAAGATCTCAAACTGAAACTGGAAAACTGACAGGGCTTGATTTTTTTCCCTGTCAGTAGAAAGCACTAACATTTTAATTGCTACTCTTTTATTGTTTCAAGATACAAGTGAATTTCTGCTTGTCTCCAGAAATTATTAATTGCTAATTTCTTATCTTTCTTATTTCTTTTTTTGCATTGTTTCCACCTCCTGCTTATTTTTATTTCCTTTTTTTTTTTTCTTTTTGGCAGGAAAATACTTGCAATATAGATGGACTTTGCTATGGTGAAGGAGAGTCAAGCCCTACCAGTCCTTGTCTTCTCTGTGAACCTGACATTTCTAAGTTCACCTGGTCTGTTAATGAAAGTAAGACAGTTTTTTTCCCTAACTAATAATTTAGAAACACTTACCTGGAAATTTATGGCCCAGTCAATTAAATACTTCATTCCTTCTTTTGGCTAACATGAATGTATCCAAGCTGTGTAATGAACATGGATGGTTTGCAGTGGGAATAATTGGGTACACCAAAAATACAGACTCCACTTTATGAATTATGCATCTGGGTATGCATCTTGTTCTGTCTGAAACCTAACAAATTCCAAATTAATAAAGCAAAATAAAAATTAAATTTGATACCCTAGTTCTCCATGAAGCACCCAAGTCTGTCAGGTAAAGGTGATGGGCCCTAAATATCTCTGTCATCATCTTGCAAGTACAAATCTTTAAGAGTACTATTTGGGAAAAACACTGTTTTTAAAACACCAGTGTGTACTTTTGGTACCTGGAAGAATTGCTTCCTTTTCCTGAGCCAGATCCTAAGAAATGCCACATAATAGACCTTGGCTTAGCAGGGAGTCTAAGAGATGGGGATCAGGCACTCATTACCTCCACTGCTACAGAACCTAAAGGCTCATTCTGCAGCCCCTCGAGGCAGGGGTCATGGAGAAGGCTGCCTTTTGAAGCACCTCCTGAAGGCTGAAGACTTAATCATAGTGTTTTCATGGCTACATGTCCGGCGTAAACAACAACCACTACTTGCTGGATGTTTTACAAATAAAGCCTGTTTCCAGCAGCATTATCCTCACAGCCCATCTCCCTTCTTACATGAACACATTTGCATCTGGTCAATATAAAGGTTATATTACTAATTTTATGCGTGTTGGTCCTAGAAAGAGTTTCTCTGCACTTTTGTGTTCTGTAAACACAAGCAAATTACAGGAAGGTGTGTGAACGACAGGACCAGTTTGCTTTCTTTGTTTGCAGTTTTATGTTCCTTCAGGGTGAGCAGGTCAGCAGGACCCTTCTGGAAGGAGAGGAAGATTGCTCCTGTCCTTGGGGAGTAGCTGAGGATGCTCAGAGACAGAGGCTCCCAAAGAGTGCAAGGTCTGGCAGCAGAAACAGCAAGAGCTGTATGGGAGCAGCTGGAGTTCACAGCTCCATCTTGGGGAACACTGATGAGGAGAGCAGTGAGGACACACACTTTGCTGAGAGGTGACAGAAAGGCCCTTGAGAAAGTTCAGAAAGCATCCAAGAGTTTCCAGCAACACAAGAAGTCAGAAGTTGTCTGAAATAAAGTTTGGAAGCAAGAACGCAGTGGGAAGGGAGAGAGTTGTTCACAAGCCCTTTTAATTCCTGTTCCAGGGTAGACACTTTGAATTTTCTCTACTTAAAATTATACTTCTCTAGTTTATATCCTAAAGGTTCAAGATTTTGAAATTTAAAACTTTCTGTCTGGAAAAGGTGCAGGTAGATCCATCCCAAATGTTGGCCAACTAAAAATCCCTTTGGATATCACTTGGATGAGTAGTTAAAAAGCCTAAGGGTAAGTCAGACCTGAAGAAGAGCCTGTACACTTGAAAGCTGTGTGTTTTCCCCCAGAAAAACATTCAAGTCTAATGAGAGGTATTATCTTTGACTCATAAACCATACCTCCTTTCTGTCATAGAATCATAGAATCACAGAATGGTTTGTGTGGGAAGGGACCTTAAAGATCATCTCATCCCAACCCCTGCCATGGGCAGGGATACCTTCCACTAGACCAGGTTGCTCCAAGCCCCATCCAAACTGGCCTTCCCCTGTGTTGGCCAAAGCAGTAGCACCTCTAGGGAAGAGCTGATGCTGATTGTCATATAGACAGTCTCATTACTAACACCGAGATAGTTCAATTTTGAAATTCAGGAAATTGTTTAAAAAGGAAAAACTGGATTAGTTTTGAAATTTATAAAGCTAGAAGTGATTTGGGAAATCTGAAACAGATCACTGTTCCCTTTTCAATTATTTCAAAATTTAAAGATATTTAAAAGAAAGGTTTTGTCAGTTTTGTTTTGAAAATTGTGAAAACCTTTTTAAAAGTTCTGCAATATTAGGGAGTGTATATATACATTATATATATATATATATATATATATATATATATATTCAGTGGATGGCAAGGAGATCTCTGTAGAATTCGAAACACTCCTTCACGGACTCTTTTCAGAACATCTGATTTTATGTTATTTTGTGCCTACCACTTCTTGTTAGTATCCATCCAGTAACACTTATGTGTTTATCTGTAAATGCATACCCAGCATCAATATTTTATTGATTACCTTGGGTACAAATTTTATGGGCTCCATGGCTTTAGTGTTTGGGAAATAAAATGTTTAAATGAATAGATGGAAGCTTTCAACAGTTATGCCAGGACAATCTGCTGGACAAGCATTTTAGAAAGTTCTCATAGCACAGCAGCAATAAAGGAGACACATATTTAAATAATTGCATAAAATAAGGCATGCTATGCAAAGCAAACTTTGATAAAAGGATATGCACCGCAAAAAAACCCCTAATGATGACTTCCCATGAGCATAATGCAAGGAGTCCTGATGAGAACACATATACAGTTCCTAATTTGAAAGCGTGACTTGAAATTAATCCTCGATACTAGAAATGTGCTTTAAGTTAAAGATAACTGTGGTCAAATTACATTGTGAGAAGATTCCTTTAAATATCAATGCATGTCAGCTTGTACTGCTGGTTAAAGAGGAAAGATGGCTTGAGACTGAGGAGGCCTAGGACATGGAGATGGAATTCCTGGCCCTGCAAAAGCTGCTATCACCTCAGGGTACTCATCTGATCTTACTTTTCCTGGATTTCTAATTATAAAATGTAATAATTTTCTCTACCTTGTTCTCCTTACCTATTCATATTGAAAGGATCTTCAGGTAGTGTTTATCTTTTGCTGTAAAGTAGCCTCGTACAATTAGGCTTTTGTTTTCATTAAGGAAATGCTGAATGTAAACAGCAACACTAGAAATAACAGTGGCAGTGGTGACATGATGCACACTACTGTCACTGGGGATAGAGAATCTCAGCATCACTGGTGTATCTCTGCTGGCACTGAAAAGACCTTTATTTCTGATGAAATGTCCAACTGAATTCATTCAAACTGCTTGGGCTTAATTACTCCTCGTGGGTAAAGGCAGAAGAGTCTACTCAATGGGAGAGTTACAATTTATTTTGGCCTCTGAGTTGCTCACCCAAGTCATTTGTCATTCAGCATTTCGAGATTTAGTTTCCTTATATTTCAATGGATGGATGGATGGATAAGACAGAATTGTAGACAGATTAAATATATATGTAGATATAAGAAATATAATTAATTGAAGTTTTAGTAAGAATTGAGAATAGTGGGAGGTTATAGAAGTCAGGTATTGTCTCTTCCCATATATCAGACAGCACATCAAAATTAATCAAAGTGCAGAATGGGAGAAACATTCAGTGTTGGGCATGAGAAAAAGAGGAAGAAAAAGCTGTCCTTTTTTTGATAAAGCCATTTGCTTCCCCTAACACCCAAATCACTTCCTCCATCAGCCTCTGGGTATGTTCTGTACCTTTTCTTTGAGAGCACTCCTTCAAAGACCCACTGTGAGAATCTTTACATGGGAGCAACTGGAATTTATGTAATCGTGGTTTCATTTTTGCTGTTTAGACAACCTGCCTCCTGTGTTCCAGGCCCCCTCCAGCCAGCTGCTGACATTTATTGGTGAGAATTTTGTTTACCAGCTCATAGCAGTGGATCCAGAAGGGTCAGCTGTGCTATTCATCTTGGAGGCTGGGCCACGGGATGCCAGGCTCTCTCCTGCTGGCCTGCTTATCTGGAAAGTTGTTTCAGAAGAAAGGCAGACCTTTGAATTCACCGTGTCAGACGAATGCAATGCACAGAGCAGGTACTCTGTTGAGGTAAGGAAATGAGCACTTTAAAGGAAAA
>JAWWES010000171.1:4922776-4941886 GCA_035583135.1 Lophotriccus pileatus
CAAAACAAAACAAAACAAAACAAACCTGTTTATCATGTCATTGCTTTGGTGCAATTGTCATTATAGATAATAATTTGTTACTGTCTTGAAAAAACAAGGTTTCAGCTATTTCCTCATAAGTGTATATTATCCAGCACAACTGTAATGATCAATTAATGGAATAAATATCTCAGAGAACATAGAAACTATATACACAGGGAACAAGCAAGAGTGCTATTGATTGCTGTTTGAAAGAACACTCTTGCAGAGCCTTTTAATGGTTCATTAATCTGCTTTAAAATTCACATTCCGCATTTGGATTGCACAAAAAAGCATGTAACATAAAAGATCAAGTTTTAGCTATAAAAGGGAGATTATAACTCATTCTCAATGATATTTTTAGAGGATGGCTTGCTCTTATGTCATTACTCCACACTCTAAGTTTCTTGGCAGAGTTGTGCATGGCTTTGTCTTTATTGTATAGCTCAACATTAATCCTGTGATGGGATGAGCTCATAAAGCAGGAAGCAGACTCCTGACATAAGAACAGTTCTTTGTGAAGAAAAGATTTTTATTCCTAAAGATTCCTATTTTTGCTCATTCAAACCACAAAATACCAATCTGCTGAGCCCCCAAAGCAAAGGGGGAACTGGAGCCTATATAGATTTGGTTTTAATGGAAACATTTCAAACCAGAAAGGTGTTATCTGAGGTGAGACAATACAGAGCTTTGAGTCTGTTGAAATACAGTCCTTGTACATACATAAAATACAAGTATGGATCTCCCTTCCCTGAAAAGAGAGGCCAGCTGAGGAATGCCACAGTCATGTTCCTGCCTGGGAGCCATTTGTAAAGTGAAAGAGCAAGGAGGGCAGGCAAGGAAAGAAAAAAGATTTTTCATTTCTTTGAAGAATAAGGAACAAGTTCTGCCCTCAGATAATACGTGAAAACTGCTGTTATAGCAAATAAGGTGATTTTTTTTTTCTTTTTCTTCTTATAAGAAGTTAGAATGTGCCCCTAAATGTTGAAAAAAGAAATCCCTTTGAAGTTGAGCTCTCAGTCAAATAAATAAGTTGCCGAGTATAAGACCATCTATCTAGACAAAAGAAATAGGTTAGAAATAAGTTTTCATAATAGTGGATAACATGTTTGCAGAGCAAATCTCTCCCTTCCTAGAGGGTAACAATATACCTCCCAGCTGTGATTATTGAGAGGAATCTTACCACGACTCCCCTTTGCCTTTCTCAGGTTGGAGTGAAGCCCTGCAGCTGCCTCAATGGTGGAACATGTGTTACTAATATCAAATACCCTCCAGGCCTTGGTGAATACCTGTGCTTGTGTCCAAATGGATTTGATGGAGAATTTTGCCAGGAAGACATGAAGGACTGCAAATCGAACCCCTGTGGCAGTGGAACATGTGTGGACAGCGTGGAGAGCTACTTCTGTAAATGTCCCCCTGGTCTGGGAGGTAACACTTCACTGTTTCCATCTCTGATTTGACTACAGACATATTGTGCTACAGGATTTTTTGAGTGCAACATGACCACAAGCATCTGTCAAATGGACCACATACGGAAGCCTCCTCTTCTGCTCCCGTGGCTTAGCTTTGGACACATAGAAAATGTGCAAAAGCAGCTGTCTGGTTATACGGAAAAATGACTTAAAGCTCTCTGGTCCTGAAATGATCACTCAAGAAGGCTGTGAACCCCCCCCTCTCAGTTGCTTCCTGCTTATTTCCCATGGATTTGTCCATGTGGTAGGAGAAGACTGAGTAGAAGAGAGAAAAGTCAAAGATCCAGGACCCTTTTGCACTCCACAGGATTTGACTTAATTAAGTGGAGAAAAGAATTAGGAATGAATGATTTTTCTGGGCCTAGGAAGGAGAAGTAGACATGGAAAACATGAAAAAAAAATTGTCCTCTAGTCCTACTTGAAGCTTTATTAAATTTAAGCATTAGAAGATCACAAGCCCATTTGATTGTCAGACATGATAAAACAAAATCTAAGCTTTGAAGTTCCTCAGGGCTCCTGCCCTGGTTTCAGAATTCTATTCCAGCTGAAACCAGAAAAGCTGGCCATAGTATAATTTTAAGGGATGATAGGAAGAGGGATGATCTCTTAATTAAAAATAAACAAACAAAAACCCAAACAAACCAAACCGAACCAACAAAACATAACAAACAACCCCCCCCAACCAAACTAAAACAAAACACAAACAAACACAAACAAAGCCCCCAATTCTTTTCTGAAAAAAAAGGACTGAAAAGCACCAAGAGGAGAAATTGGAGAACAAAATGCAGTAAGGCCAAAGACATGTAAGACATACAGTGCAAACAGGAATGGAGTAAAGATTCGAGGTGTCAGGAGAAAGAGAAGCATTTGATAGATAACAGAGATAAGGAGACAACATGTCTGTACCTGTCATGCAATTTATAGACACAGCCTTACTGCACTCAGGACATCTGGGAATCATTCACACAGATGAAAAAGCACATGGACAAGGACTGCCCTGTGCTCTCCAGACTGGAATTAAACCAGCCTGTAGACTCTCTGCTGCAATAATCTTCTAGAAGTGGGCTGAACTGAATCACTTCTGGGTCTCACAGAGCACACACCACCTCCCCAAGCTGGGACCATCATTCCACCTGTTCCTCACATCCCTCACTTCCAGCACAACTGACTTTCACATTGGCCTAAACGTGCTTGTCCTGGAGTTTCATGGAAGTTTTTACCTTTTTCTTTTCAAGTTTAGTTCTTCAGGGGGTACAAGGCAAATCTGAACATACAGGACTTAAACAGGGTTTCTAAATCTGGCTTAGTTTTGGAAAAAGCCAGTTATTAAACACCCACTCACTCAGGTAGCTGTGCAGTCATGAGAAAGTACAGACACCGTGCTATCATCCATTCTTGTCAGAGTCAAATTAGTATCACACAAGCAAAAGAAGCCAACTGAAACTGTGTTAGAACATCTCTTGGATCAGAACCATTTCAAAAATAGAGTAAGAAAATAACACCTTAAGTTGAGCTCAGATTTCAGTATTTGAACTGATCAAACACTCTGCTCTGTTCAAATTCGTGAGACCCATAATGTTGGCTGCTGCAGTGTTACAAGTTTGAAAAATCAAGTAGAAGTAACATCAAATCCTCATAATTATTACTGCTCGTAATGGATATATACAGAAGAAACTCAATTTTAAACAAAAGCAGTGAACATGTTTTACCCAGTGGCAAAGGCAGCTTTTCTGCCTGTCAGCACTTCATGAAACCTTCTTTGTTTTGGTTATGTGGGACTGCAAGCCCAGTTTTCATTACTGTAAAATTCCAGCAGAACTGAAAAATAAAAGTCATTCAGAAGTGGAAGTCTAAAAAAATGACCTAAAAGATCTGTGACACCCAGTCAGTCTCAGCTCCTGGTAATGCTACCAAGCAGCCAAAGCCTGCTGCTGTCAAAAGTCTTTATGCCACCAGAGGTTCTACTGATGCAGGAACACACAAGCCTAAACATGGAGAATAAAGTTATGAAATGGAAGTTTCACCAAAATATAAAAATTTCTAAACCAACCAAACATATGCAGAATGTCTTGAATTCCCCTGGAAATACCATTCCTATGAGGAAAGGGAAATTTGGGAACTTTTTATGGTTAAACACTGGATATAAGAGTTAGATTAAATTAATAAAGAGCAATGTAATTCTATGAGTTAATAACTTCAGTGGACCTGCTGTCTAGAGAGACAAGGGCACAGGACACCTTGAGGGCCCGAGAGACATAAGGTTTTCTTGCCAGTTAAATAAAAGTACAATGGTTTTGCTGTTCTTCCCTGTTCTTCCCAAAATGCTACAACACAAGCAGCAACGGGAAAAAAATAAAAAAAAAAATATATGATTGAGTGAAAAAGGAATACATCTTAAAGTTTTAGTAGCAGGTGAAAAATTATAAGCAAGTGGAACTGAGAGCCAGCTGGGAAGCAGATAATTTTACTTCAGGGCAGGTACTGTGACAACAATAAAAGCTCATCCTTGATGCTGTGTTTATGCCTCAATTCCCCAGAAAACCATCAATAATCTAATGAGAAGGCAGTGTTATACAGCTCAAGTGACAGCACCACTTCACCATCAAATCCTTAGAAATGACAGAGAACAGGTAGTAGTAGAAACAAGAAGTTAACTTTTGTGAGATCTTCCCAAACACCCCTGCAAGGGAAGCAGCAGTGCAGGAGCACTGGTGTACCTCAGGCAGTGTAGGGGTAGAAAAGGGAATGGGAAAAAGGCAGGGAGAAAAGCTGTTGTGACCCCAGAATTATTGCTGCTTTAATTTTCTGTATCTCCGAACGTTCAAAGCTCATTCATTTTTCATCTACATTGTTAACAAGATAACAAGAATTCCTATTGTTTATTCCTTTGGCCACAGAAAGCAAGAACATCACCCACCTGAGAACAGAACTCATCCTTGAAAACCATCTCAATAACAAGATCATTCTTTCTTTCTTCAGTGATTAGTATAAAGTTGGGTGTGGGGTGGGGAGAAAGATGGAACAATAATTTCATTTTACTTCTCAGGAAACTAAAGAAAACTCCAGGATTTTTTCATGGTTTTTAATAACCACAGAGCCCCTAAATGAGCTTTTCTGTTCCTTTAGTCAACTAAATGTGAACACAGTCCAAAAATCTTCCTTTGCATCTGTAGATGGTCAGCTCCTCTTGCAAGGCATGAAAGGACTTTATCTTCTCAGACAATTTCCTAAGTAGGGATGGAGAAATAAAGCTGGCAAAAAACCAGATGGTTAAACCTTGCAACCTGAAGAACTTCTATTCCTATTATTTGTATCTGTACTGTAGCACTGCCAAAAGAATTGAGACTCCCCTGTGTTACAGTGACTGGAGGTCGTGCAAAGAGAATAATTGACACTTCTCAGTGCAGACAGTTTTCTGTCCATTTCTGCTGCTTGTTCAGCAACATTCAGCAAAGTTTCAGAGTTTGCAAACGTTTGCCATTGGACTCAGCTGGATTATCATCCCACCCAAATTGATCAGACATTCTTTAAAATCAAGTCTCTCTGAGTACAAATGTGTGCTTGCATAGTTTCACCTTTACATAAGAAAAATCAGTTAAGTGGCTGAATTTTTTAAATTATCTTTTTCCTTAAGGTGTTCCTTTGCTTTCTGTAATTCTCTCATCTTTGAGATTTGAGAGACAGCCTTTTACAGCAAAGATAGAGAATGCAGGAGGGAGAAGAAGGGACTGGGGGAGAAATGATGGCTGTTACTGAAACTGGGAACTTCTTTCCTATTCTCATTTTCTATAGTATCATGTTTAGTCTTTATATGATACTCAGAGAAAGAAAATAATTACTAATCTAATCAGAGGGTAACTCATTCAATACTTTCCATAATGTGATGTCTAATAATTTCCAATGCATCACCAGTATCAGAGAAAGGCAACCTGATGCCACAAGTGCGCTAATTAAATAATAAAATATAAATAGTCATACAAAATGTAACATGGGAGAAAAAAAAGTCAGTCAAGCTCTACAATACCACATGATGTCCAGCTTCAGTCAAAAAAGCAAGAAGCATGAGAGACAAAAACAATTTAGCTTGAGACAGCACAAGAAAGGGGATGTGACTTTTGCGCTGTTGTTCTTTCTTTTTCCCCTCAAGACAAAACTAGCATGGGAAGGTGATGTCATTTGGTTTTTCCAGGCAGCTCAATCAATAAAGAGACATCAATTTGAGTTTTCTACATGGAGATGGTATTTTAAGTTGAAAGGAGTAGTGGAAGCTCTCTGAAATGCTAAAGCAATGAGTGATTATGTTGCAGGAGATGAATAACAACGTTCTGTTTTTATAATCCTGGAATTCATTGCAATGTGACAAATGTCTTTTTTTAAGAAAAAAAAAAAGCAATTCTTTTATTCTTAGACCTTTCTTCATGATAAAGCTGGGTATCTGATATGGAACAAAACTTTCTGCTGCTCACGGTATGTCTTGAAGCTGGTACCTGGACTCTCCCGAAGTTGTCCCAGTGTCCTTGTATATTCCTTCAGGGACAAAGGACATGCCTTAATAGAAGTGATCTGGGCTAGTTTATGACCTGCTATCAGGGCTGCATATCTTATAACCAGCAATAGCCAAGAAAGTTTGCTCAAGTGCACAGAGACAGCAGCACGCACACCTCAAGCCTGAGGGAGTTTTTATGTGATTAGTCTGCATCATTTGCTGTTCAGATAGTAATTTTAACTTTTGGGTCACCTTCCCTTATAGATATTCACTAAACCATCCAAAGTTGTGAATTTTAATATCAGTTTCTTCAAGGAATTTTTAAAACCCTATTTCCAAAATCAGCAGTGCTCAAGAAGTATTGTTTTGGGTTCAGATCCTATGGCAGCTCATCCTCTGAACACCAGTGCTGTGGCTGAGTGACACTTTCAGAATGTTTGTTCAGATTTTAATTTTAAATATAAAAACTGGGGTTTTCATTAAAAAATCCCATCATTTTTAAGGTTTACCCTCAGACAGACTCCAGCAGGCTAGTTCACAATAATCTATTAGTTATGTGGGGTTCACACAGAAGCAGAAAGCACAGTATGTCAGTACGTGGCTCTTCATATCTTAAAGCCAAAATGGTGACACTCATTGGCTTCTTTAGTATATGACAAACAAGACAACAAAAGCAGCAGCAAAGATGTGAAATGCAGGGGAAATGTTAATTTTATTTATGTGCATTTTTATTTAACATGCACAGCTTTCCATGAGCAGCAGTCTCAAGCTCAGCACTTCTGGTGGCAGTAACGACAGTAATAAACAGCGTGATAAAAGCAGGTTTAAGTGAGACAGTGGGGAATTTGGTTGGAACATGAGTGACATGCCCTGTAATGAGTTTACAGCTGAGAAGTGAGCCTTCATCTGCTTCAACATTTGAGCTGAAGTATAAACAGGGAATCTTTCCTGATTATTAACTTCCCCTTTGTTTTGCCACAGGGCTTACTTGTCAGGAAGACAGGAACGAGTGTGAAGAGAGTCCTTGTTTTCCTGGAGTGTCTTGTATGAATACCTTTGGATCTTATGCATGTGGAATTTGCCCCAGTGGGATGGAGGGAAATGGTAAAACTTGCAAATGTGAGTGTTTTACATGATTTATTTTAATAGATGGGGAGAAATGGGTTCAATTCAACTACTATTATCGTCAGTGAAGTGCTTTGCCACTCATTTTAAGTACAGACCTTCAAATATACAAAACAGACTATTGTCATGTTATATTAATATAGATATTTGCAAACTGGTCTCTCCTATTTTTCATTTTGGTTGGAATGAACCACATAGTACAAAAAAAAAAAGCATTTTCCAGATGCCAGCTAGATAATTTGTCAAGGACATTCCAGATGTTCTCCATTATTTCACTCCTAAATATATGATCCACTAACAAGTACTTGGGGAGCACCCCTGGTATGGATTTTGCTTTGGGTGACTGCTGGATGGAGGGTTGAGAAAGAAGATCCATGTGCCAATCCTTCCCATCCCTTCACCTCTGTTTCCAAGGTGTGCTTCCATTAGAGGACACAGCCCACAGATGCTTGGCATGAAGGCATTCCACAGATCCCAAGTGGTGAAGAAAATGGCCAGGAACAATTTTAGACATTCTCCATATTTGCTTTTAGAGCAACAGACTTGTTAGTGGGGAGACTATGGTGACCTTGTGCTTCCCAGTGCACTTGATGTGATTTACACACACTCTTCATGTTTCAGTCATAGAGACACAAGTCTTCTCCAAAAAATAATGTTTTTTTGGCCAGAAGGAGAGAAAAACAACACTTGGAGTATTTGTATTTGTTTGTTTGTTGGTATTTCCAAAGAAATCCAAGAAGCAAAAGATAAAGATATTTACTGTGGAGATATTAGCATTTCCTCATATTGACTAATGAAACAAAAATAAAAATATCCATTGTAAAGAGACTGATTTGTAACTACAGGACCCTGGCACCAGCAGGACTGCCTTTCCCTGATTTACCAAATCTCTCATCAGTCACATTGCCAAACGTCTGTATAGAATGTTTTCTTTGGCCACATTTGTTATTTCAAAGTGATTTTGCATCTGTTTCACTAATGTATATTTTTGTGGGTAATTTGACCAGTGCAGGAAGGATATGCAAAATAATGTGCTTTTGATAAATAGAAAAAAGTAATTTCTTACTTTGCTTTTTTTTTTTTTTTTTTTTTTTTTAATTACAGGAAAAAATCCTATTTCTGAAATGCACATTTGTCAGAAGGAATGAACCTGAGGGCTTCCATGTCCTCCCAAGATAAGACAGAAATCATTATTTGTAGTTCTGATACACAGATTTAACATTCCTGCTCACACTTCCCTTGCCTAAGCAAATATAAAGGCTTCTGGGAGGAAGGAAGAGAAAACTGAAGTAATTTTATAGCTCTTAGAGTGAGCAACAGCTCATTGCATTGTTTAATATACGTAAAGAGTCAGAGCTCTGCTAAGAGTAGGGAATATTCAAGAGACCCGGGGCAATTCAACTTGCAGCACTATCCATGTAGACTCAATCCCTAATTCATTCACGAAATTACCTTACAATTATGCAAAAAATAACATTTTTGAGAGTCCCCACCAAACATTTTTCCTCATTACATCCACATACACTTTGCACAGGTATTTTAACACTTACAGAGTTTGCAGCTGAGCTAACTGAAGCCAACAAACACACACAGCATAACGCCAGACAGAGGCTTTCAAGGAGAGGCAGGAGCCAGTCAGAGCACAGGTCCCAGTGTGCCCTGTAGCATCCTCATCCAAGCAACAGTGCTGTCAAATACTGGTTGACCTGAGGTTTTCTAAGTACCCTGGGCTCAATAAAAGATCACTGTGCATATTAAGTCAGTCTCCCAGATAAGCAAAGCTCAGTGAGCTCGGGCATAATAATTTTTCCTATATTTGTGTTGAAGCTTTGCTGTGTGTCGGCAGCTGACTCACCTGATTTGCCTTTATTTGCTTGATGGTTGGCTTCCAGAGTAAACTTATGCCAGGTTACCTGATTTGCTGTTGCTTTTTATCATCAATCACAGCTAAGCCCTAACACCTTGTTTCCTTGTCTCCCTGATGTCTTTTCACAGCTGTGCTTGCTGCTGATGTTACAAAACTTTCAAGCAGTGGCAGAGGTGAATTGAACAGGACCGAGGTTAAGCAGCCACTGCAATCCTTAGAGGCAAAGGATTCTCCTGTAATTAAGAATTTTAACATAAGTGATAGACATGGTAGGTAAACAAGGATATGAAGGCACTTTCTGTATTCAGAAATCATACATTTTACCATCTGAACAGCAGACACAAACTAGCTGTTTATAATACAACATGGAAAATTGGAGTTAAAAAATAAAAACTCTCCTAATACACCAGACTGAGGATTGTTGCTAAATGATTTTTACAGCAACAGCAATCAGAATGGTTAGGCTTAATTAGAAATCATATCACTTCTAAGGCAGAACAACACCACTCTAAATTTTACAGGTCAATGGGAAGCAAGATGATGAGTGACATCTTATGCCAGCTTGCCATAGCCAAGTGATGCTGATATTTCAGTATTTAGTGAGCACTTACTGAACTAATAATTTTGAGCATAAGTGAAGGTAAACTTGATGTATGAACTTGACTGTGGCAATAGCTTATCCCAGAAGGGGAGCACTACAACACTCCCTAAACATGGGTGTGCACCTGCACAATGTTTATGTTGGCCCTGTTCTAATGAGTGTTGTGTGTTTAATTGATTTTCTAGTGAAAGCAAAAAAAATATCTGTTGTGTAGAGGCATATGCAAAATAAAAGATGTTGTTTCTTACCTCCTTTTTTTTTTTTGAATATCTGTACCAGGCCAGTCAACACCTAACCAGACCTTGCCTCCTGCAGGTATCCTATATCATAGTGCTGCAGGTAAGGTGCAAGAATAATGCACAAAATACTTGAGAATCATGATAAAGGCCTCCCTGGAGGCAATTAAAAAAGATCTATAACCATCATTAAGATTGTATTCATCATCTGTTCTGTGTCTTGACACTGTTAAATACTTCCCAGGCAGTTCATATACACTTGCTATTCAGTGACATCATAAGTGATAAAATATTATATACTACCAGAGTGTTAAATTTTGCACATAGTTCTAAGATAATTAAAGCAGTTTCCTGTAATACAAGGTTTGATGCATGAGGGATGATTTCTAGATCAGAAACATATGTACTTGGCAGTGTAATTTTAAAAGTAGGATGTAGGTGCTGTAGAGTTTGATAATTACCTTCCAATTACAGAAGACCAAAAAGACATCAAATAACACAGATTCTCACTCAGTTAATCTTTCACTTACGCTGAAAATTACACTTTCTATATTGTACATGATAAATGCCAAACAACTTTGAGTAATAAACTTGAAAACATGTAATTAGAGGACTAATAAATCTTACTTTAATGAGAAACAGCTGTTCTGTTACACTGTGCCCACAGGACATTCACATGTTTGGCTCAAGGTTTGGGAACATTTTGCATTAATTAGACTTTAAAAGAATAAAAACAGTTGTAAAGCTTTAGCTGGGCTGAGGCGTTCACTGTTAAATTTTATATATGCGTTTCATTTGAGAAATTATTAAACATGCTTGAAGCCACTTATTTTTTTCTTTTTTGGGCCGTGCAGCACCACTGCCACACGTCACCACCTGTGCCAACAGGCCATGTTTTCCTGGAGTGCTGTGCTTTGATCGGAAACCCCCTTACGTTGGATACGTCTGTGGCCGATGCCCAGCAGGGTTTTTTGGGAATGGTCGAGTCTGCACCAAAGTCCCCAGACCAGGTACTTCCAATTTTTTAGAACTTTAAAAATGTTTTGTATGCAAAGGCTGTAAGAAAGCATGAATTGGTATGGCACTGCAACAACACTGTACTCTGTAATCCAGCACTGAAGGCTGTGTTCGTTCACTCTTAGCTGACGAGCAGCTGGCAGGTCTTATTTCAGGACTACCTGGCTCTATGAGTTGAAATTCGATAGATTAACCACCTCATTTGCTACTAGGGGGAATTCTTCTCAGCAGGACTTGCTCAGTGATATGAATGACATCTGTATTTCTGCCACAGTGCTGGCAGAGGACTTCAGAACATGTTTCCTCCTCAGTAAGATCAGAACATGACACGTGCCAGTATCAGTGCTCTTTCCTTTTTTTCCAATTTTTTTGCTGCAAGGCAGCTGTTCTGCAAGGTGACCTGTGAAGACAATGATAAACAAAGTGTTATGCAAGAACAACTTTACCAACAACTGAAGGCAACAGATAATTAAAGCATTTCAATACTATTGTTTATAGCCTGAGCAATAATCTTCCTTGGGGAGCTCTGAAACTCAGCTGGTCCCATTAATCTCTGAGGACTGATCATTAGAGGAGGTCTTCTGCTTTGATAAAAGAAAAGCTGGGTCTTGACCTCAGGCAGAAAGTGACAATGGCATAGCAACCACTCATCAGTCATCTGACCCTGCTCCCTCTCGATATTCTCATAATTCAATGTATGGTTCTCCAGGGACAGTCTGGATGGTTGTTCTCTTTTTACTGCACAGAGTGATCTGCCAGGAGAACTCATGTTTATTCCTTAATAACAGTAGTTGCTAGGTCACATTCCTTGGTTTACTTCTAAATCTTTTTCTTAAGTATTCAAGACAGACTGACTTGAAACCTGTCAAGTTGTTCCCTGACCTCCTACACTTGACCAACCCACCTCATTCCCCATTCTGTACCAAATCAATGAGTGTTACCTTGGTGTTGTATTTTAGCACACTCCATCAAAGTGGAAGCAATTTTACTGCTTAATGTAAGTATCATCCAATCTCTTTGAACTCTAAATTGATTTTAGCCAATTCTCCGAATCTAAAGGTCACAAAAATAAACTCAACATTTTTCTTTCTCTAGCAATGAGTATGTACAAAGTATTACTTAGCCTGCCAGCATCACTAAGGGAGCTATTGACTCTTCTATAACTCGGGGAAGCTGTAAAACTGGTTTGAGGAAAAAGAAAATCATTGTGCATATAAATAACTTTTCTGTTATTGCCCAAAGCTGCACCTCATTGTTAATGGGATAATGGGATACACATTGTACACCCCAAAGGTCTTTAAGTGCTGTTGAGTAGAACAGATATTTTGCAGCCATAGGTATTGGTACAGTAAATCAGGCACCTTACATCATGCTTATATAAACCTTTGCCAATGCATCTGTCTATGTTCTAAAAGGGAAATGCAGACAGTAGCTGCCATCTACTGTGATCCATACAGGTCATATGCAACTCCAGGCAAGATTTAAGAAACATCCCAAGTATCAGGATCTGAAACTAGTCAATGTTTATTTCAAAAGTGAGCTGTGTATCAGAGGCTGGGCTGTTGTTTGACATTTTTCTCTCAAATAAGCAAACTGAGTCAGAACTTCATGGTGAGACGTGGCCATTCAACCAGCTCGAGCATCTTGGGAAGAGAATGAAGGGGAATTACTTTTTGTTCCATCAGAAGCTTATCCTCACTCCTGTGAATTATATCACAATATAAACAATGAGACTTTTGTGCCTCAAGGTTAAATGAGAGTAGTCATTTGTTCTAATACTTAGAAATGAAAGCAATTGCTGCAGCTGTGTGAGTGTCCTAATTTATGGCCAAAATGATCGGTTTAACTTTCCTTCCTGTGTGCTTTGCTAGTTGAAGCAGAAGTACTGTATAGCATTGATGATTAAAAGATATCAGACAAAAAAAAAAAAAAAAGAATTAGCTTTCAATTAAATTTTTGTAGAGTTGTGGATTATGATTATTTTTAAATCTTCCCTGTTAGAATAATAGCTTCTCTCCCTTGTAGCTTATGGTGTCAGTGTTCAAACGAAACAGAATAAATCCTCTTCAGCTTGCTACAGTGCTTGTGAAGGTACTGGGATTATGTGCCACTTCTTTCAAACTCTAGTAATTTTAATCTAAAAATACTCCAGCTAATCCCTATTTTGTACTTTTATTGGCTGCTTTTGACATGAAATTATACTCAATTGCAGTGATTTAAGGATTAAAGGATAAGTATTTCTTCATACTGAAACCACAAAAATTACCCAACTGCCTTTGTAGGCTACTGAGGAGAAAAATATGCCAGAAGAAAATTGTTTCCTAAGTCAGTACTTGATGAGCTGCATCCAAAAGGTCCTCCAATTTTGATTTATAATCAAAAAAGTAACATTTCCACAGCATTGATATGTGATGGGAATTCATCTTTTGAAGTACTTGACTTACTGCAAACTATGTAACTTCACAAATAAATTCCTGAGCTATATTTACCTGCTCTGCCAACAATGCAGGGCCTCATTCTGTTCTCTCTTACATATTTTACCTGGCTTGTATCAGTAGTTGGTACCACTTTAAATTGACCAAACTCGGTTGCAATTTTTCTTGAAGAACATCAGAATAGTCTTAAGGAAAAGCCAGTTTGGAATTTCATAGGTAAAGAGAAATTATTATTTTTTTCAAACAGATTCTACTATCAGAGACAAAAAGCTATTTCTCTCCCTTCAAAATCCATCAGGCAGGTATCCTCCATTTATTTAAAAATTTACTAGGAGGATCAGAAGTCCCTTAAGTCTGCTGGCATTGAATAGAGAGGGAAGTCTAAGGAATTTAAATCTGTCCAGGCTTCCCTGGGCACATTTCACGTTTGTATAAAATATCTGTTGCCTTTTTTCTGGAAGAGGCAGATCTATTAAATCAAACCATGCAGTATCATTGGTCATATTCTTGACATAAAGAAAATGAACATATCCTAATGGGGGGTGTTGGTGATGTTCCTGCATGTTGCAATATTAGTTCTCGTCACACACTACGGACATTTCTCTAGACTGGTTTCATCACTCACAGTCACAGAGATACCCATCTGTTTGCACTTTCTTTAGCAGGTTAGAGAGGTTGGTGTCATCACAAAGGATTTATTTTTTTCCTATTAGTAAATCAGCAATTTTACTTGACAAAGCAGTGCCACATCCATCACTGATAAAATATTGTTTGTTCAGAGCCAGCTCTTTCTGCCTCTCCTGGTTTAGGGAGCTCAAGATCAAGGGAGAGAATGATTTTATGATCTCTGTAATCGAGTTCTGCTTTTCCATTCTGAACACCACTGCAAGATCTCCTGTCATAGCAGTTAATTTGCAGTATTGTAGACATTTGGCACTTGCTATATTTTGTATGTGGCAGCTATTTGTTATGTTTACATGCTCTGTGCTTTACACTCCAGTATCTACCTGAATTCACTTTGATTTTACATCAGAGAGACCTTTCTCACCTTCTCATTTGCACCACTGTCAGATCAACATCAAGGTGTGGATTTAAAAGAAGAATAAAACGTTTTGAAGTAAAAGAACGTGTGTGTGTTTAAACCCATAGTGCTCAGTCAAACACCAGAGGAACATATTAACCTTAAGTTTTACATTCTTAAATTTTAACTGGGAAATCACCCCTGTCATTATCAGCACTCATAGTTGATCACTCTCCATGAAAAATAAATAACTCCAGTAAGAGCTTTGGTCGTCAAACCAAGGTTTCATCTCTGGAGTTAAGTGCAGGAGTAGGGACCTCTTGCTGCCCGGAACCAATGAAATGATTTTGCTTCAAGACATGACTGAAGAACATAATGGACTCCTTTCATCTCTTATCTAACAGAATTGATGAATTTGCATTAAAAAGATCAAGGCCCAGATTCCAGTCTCACTTACACCAGTGTAAATCATAAGAGACTCCATGAATGAATAGCATTATCCTAATGGACTGAGCTGAGCAGCGTTCCTGGGAGACACCACTTAAAACCTGTTCAGGCAGGCACGGCCCACACAGAACTTTTAAATATGGGATCTGATAAAATGCACACACTGTTCAGCACTCAGAGGGTGCTTTGCAATGGCAACTAACCCATCTTGACATGGTTTATTCGATGAGTTACAAGGCTTACTTGAAGGTGGGGATGTTTTGATGCTGCATCCATTAGCTGTGCAGTTGCCTGAGCTTCTCGCACAGAAGGCATTACAGAAATACCAAATAAATAGTAAATGATACTGTGATTTGCCTCTGGGTGGTAATAGCTCTTAGCTCTTCTTGCAGGCTCCAAACACAAGTATTGCATCTCAGTGGCTTCCAGCTCATAGCTCTGACTCAGGGCATGGAAACTCTGCCCAAAACTCATCTCTGGAATGCATGGTGAAAGTGTCCAATCCCTTTTATAAACTCTGCTTCTAGTTGGTGTATATCATGACAAAATGTACCTTTTTTTCTGTTTGTTTTTTTTTTTTTAACCAGTTATGATGTAATGATGTGTCCTTCAAGGGGTATGTGATGAAATGGTAACTGAAGTGGGGTTAGAAGTGCCACACAAAGGCATTCCATGTAAATTTGGTATCATGAAAGACACAGTTTTGCAAATGGCATACCAGTAATCTTCACATGAGGCCAGGATCAGCCTGACATTTTGGACATAAGCTCTGACCCTTTCCTGCCCTTTGAGTCTGTAATTGCCACTGAAAATCCACTCCTGTACTTGTCAAGACAGAAAGAGGATTGGAGAGTCTTTCTGATGGCTTTTTCCTCCTTAGGGATACCTAATAAAATATTAAGCATTTTCAGAAAAATATCAACAGAGGCCTGTACGGCATATGCTATGACCCAAACATAACAACCAAAGCAGGCACAGTGGGAAGAATATGTTTAGATAATTTAAAAGATAAACGGTTTCCAGCTTCACTGATCCATACACTCTGTCAATCCTGAACTCGTTAAGTGCTTCCAATACAGATGATATATTTAGGAAATGATGTAGCTCAGCAACAGAAGACCAATGAAGCCCAAGCCATAAAACCACTAGGGAAGAGGTCTCAGCTATATGCCATGAATAATATTTACATTCAATAAGAACATCAAGTACAGATTACATTTCTCTCCTACCAAGAATGTGCCACCTTTTGCTTAAGCAATCACTGTGCCATCATGACTTTTAAGTGATAATAACAACTCAGTCTCCAACAAATAACCTGCGTAGGACACAGGTCCAGCAGTTTTTTACATTGACAGAGCAGAGAGCAAGATTATCCTCTCTTAGAATTTCCAGGCTCATTTAATCATCCAGCTATAATAGCACACAGCTTTTAAAGAGAGCCAACCCTGTTTGCACAAATTTGACAAGATTGCTGTTTTGTTAAAGGCACTTAGAAGCCCTTTAAGACTGTAAGTAAGTCATACTGGACCAATATCCTGGCCCCATTAAAGCAACACAAGAGCTTTGCCACTAACAGATAAAGCAAAGCAGGAGCTGAAGAAAAACGATTCGTAAGCAATGTAAGGCACAGTACAGTGTAGGGGGGTAAAAACAGGTGGGAAATACACAGATTTATCCCTGCTCAGGGCAAATTTAGGGCTAGTTCCTTAACATCTTGCTGTTGTTTATGAAGAGGTACCTGCAGGTGTAGTGGCACCACTTCACAGGACTTTCTTGCGGAATCAGGTGATGTTGCCAGCCAAACCATGTGAATTTTGACCCCAATATTACACATCATGTGAATAGAGCTGGTTTATTTCTGAAGGAGTACAGCAACAGCCTAAAGCTAAGACAAGGCAACTGAGCCTCTGGGATGCAGGAGGAAATGATCTCTCATGCTGCTAATATATGAGATTTAGAATTTCATAGAACAGCAATGTTGGGAGGGACCTCAAAAAGTCATCTGGTCCAAGCTTTGTTTTCTCAGAGAACTACCTTCTCAGAGAACTTCTATGTCATGCCACCTGAAAACTTATTATTGAAATTCCTTGCTTTTTGTTTTCTAAATTAGGAAAAAGCTATAGATAGTCATTAACCTAATCAGTTGAAGTTGTGGAGAATTCCCATATAGCATGATTTCACTGAGAGTATTTATATGTGCTCATATGATATTAAAATAGATTCATTACTGATTCCCAGTAAGGCATAGTTTGGTTTGTTTCTTGGCTTTCATATGTAAAATAATTCATTTTTATGTGTTTACAGCTCCAAACAACATAATTATAGTTTTAGACCATTTATTTCTTGAATTGAATAAAAGGAGAATTTCAGTAAAATATTCAAATTTAAGCTATTTTTTCCTTGAAGAAATATTGTGGCTCTTCTTTTGAAGAAATGTTATGAACTTACTTTATAATCTATTATTACTGTTCTAAAGGATTCTACATAGATATTTCAGGGAATTAGACAGGGATGCTTCAGAGAAAATCTGCCTTGATTTAGTCTACTTTGAATATATCTATCAACCTGTTCAAGCCATGAGAGAGTCTGGAGGCCCACGAGGAATCATCAGATAAGAACACAGTTTCTATTAATTTTTCCATCTATGGCAGTGCTGAGAAGTAAAATATACTGTCAATTCCTGAAGAGAAAGAATAATTTACATTTATGAACTCTATCTTAACACCACCTTTGTAGCTGCTGAAATAACACAGGCTCAAATAACTGGAGAAGGCCGAACACAAAGAGGAGAGGTAAAAGTTCAGACCTGCGAGATGGACAAGGGATAATGAAAGAAAGGATGATAAAACAGTTAGGAGGGGATTGAGCGGGTGATCTGCGGTGTTTTGAAACACAACCACATTTCTCCTTCACTTCCCGTTCTGTTGGCTGGATATTCAGAGAAAAGCACAGGAAGGGGCACTTCTGAAAACAGCAGCAGAGAAGGGGTTGGACCCATGGAATGTAAAGAGCACAGAAGGAGATCTAACAACAAAGGAGTGAGGGGAGCGCGGCTCCTGTGCAGGGGGTGAGAGCACTTCAAACATTTTGAGTTTCTCCAAGCCCCAGGAGAGAACTTTTCAATTAAATCTGTAAATAAACAGGAAGGTAGGAGAGGTGTTTGAGAAAACACTGTTTGTTTGTAAAGACATAGCAGGTTTATAAATCTCCATACACAATCCAAAAAAAAAAGATACCGATAAAGGAAATTATTGATAGAGAAGGGGGAAAAAAATCCCTGTTTGGGGAGTATGTTCATATATTGGCAATCACTAACTCTTTCAGTATTTTTAAAAACACTGTGTCTGGTGACCCTGATCTTAAAATTTCTACTGAAAACTTACAGAAAAGATGACAAAAGAAGTAAAGAAAAAAAACCAACAAACACAGTCTGCAAACAAAGTGCACAAAACACATTCTTTTCCTCAAAGACCCATTTTTCTGTACAGCTGTCATTGTGTTCATCACCTTCTTGCACCGTTCCTTCACTTTGACTGGATATGATACCCAAGAATGTTACTAACCAAAAGCTGATGGATATCTCCTTGGAAAGCAGAACCACATATAATAGGTGAAAATGTCATGTGTTGGGATGAATTTCATATTTTAAACTGTTCTATTAGTTTTAGACTTGACTGTCATTCTAGGACTTCAGCTCACAACCTGGTACTACTATTGTCTACTTAGGACCCTTAAAAACTAGCCAATCATTTAAAGTCTATGAGAAACCTAGCTGAAGTGAATACAAGTTCAGGCAGTACTAGTGAACCCTCTTTTCCCCTCCTAGTCTTTCCTTAAATTAATCTTCACAAGCAATTTCAGTTGATATTCTTTATCTCTTAACCTTCACAAAACATTTTTGTTTCTTAAACTTTCAATCATAATTCTTTATATTCCCTATAAGAAAAGAGCTATACCTAAGAAAATCTTTCTCAGGCACTGTGTTTGTACTTCTTCAGTATGAAAGGAGTTGTCTTTATGTGTCTTTGACAAAAGATAGGTCAGAAAACGTTCTCTGGCGTGTAGTCACTTACGTCATTTTTATGTTTGTGAACTCTTTGCTTCCTGACCAACCATCTCAGAATCCCTGTTTTCTTTAAGTACATCAGTTAATGAATTGAGATGTCAATTATATCTAGAAAACCTTGAGGCAAACAAACTGCACAGTGATGCAAAAAAATACAGAAGACTTTTAACGGTACGTAAGCAAACACACTATCTCTTACTGAGGTAATATTTTCTTGTATACTGACATAGGATTTCAGCATTCCAGAACTGGAAAAGGACCTCCTTGATGGCAGAGTCCAGATCCCATTTGTGGAAATCATTTACTCTGAACACAGAGA
>JAWWES010000171.1:4949841-5010909 GCA_035583135.1 Lophotriccus pileatus
TGAGGCCTGTCATAACCTCAGCTATCATCACCTTGCAATGCGGACACAACTGTACCGAATCCCTTCAAGACAGTGGGAACAGTGGGCCCCTCTAAGAACAGCAGGCAGGACAATTGGGCAAGGGATCAAAGCTTAGATGAGACCAACATTTGCAAAATATTCAGGCTTCAACAAAATATCCTTGGCAAGTGAGCAGAAATGTCAACAGACTCAGACACCACTGATAGTTGTCACCTTCCCATTTGATATCAAATTCACTGAGATAAAAGAAACAGCCCACTGATAGCAAGTTTTAATACCTGTGGTGCTTGAGGGGATGTGACCTTTGTTTAATAAGAATGTCTGGAAATATCCTAAGATAATAAATACTTTTCTGAGTGGTATTTATCTCGTGAGAGAATGTAAATTTTTTTTGCCAATTGTGCAGATTCAAAATCTGGCTCAGAGGATTCACAGGGAAAAACACCCCACCATCCTGAAAATTAATTTATCTTATAATGTAAATCATAACATATTATATATTCTTATCCTTTTGGACAAGCCCCTCAGTCTCCCTGTTATGATTTAATTGGAAGGCCTCTCCCTTTACTCTGACACTGAGAGTCACAGGCTCGCAGGACCACAGGCTGGAAGAGACCCCTGGGGTCCATCAGGTACAACCTCCTACCTTCTTTTGGAAGAACTTAGCCAGATATCGGTGTGTTTTGCTTATATTCAGGCATCTAAACTGAGATATGTTCAAATCCTTTAAGCAATTTCCATTTAGATCACCCTATTGATATCTTTGTTGTCTGTTAGAAATAGAACCCTGCTTTTGCTCATCTTGCTTTGGTGCAATAAGGATTACAGATCCTTAATTCTTTTACTTCTGACAGCAACTACATACTCTGCAGATGAGGTGAGATGAAGCAGTTCCTCAAGGTTCTGCTCATCATTCCCCTGCCCTTTCTTACAGCTCACCAGCTTCTCAGCTCTTAGAGGTCTTTCACCTCCCTGCACAAAGGCAATTTATTAGTGGCCTGATGTCAAGATTAGTCTGCCAAACAGGCCAGCTTTAAAAGCTTCATTTTAGAGTAGTGTTTTGGAGATACAGTTTTGGAGCTAGCTGTCATCACCTACACAAAAATAAAAACATAAATAAGGCAGATCAGGCCTGCTGTAGCCCACTGGATTCTCCCACATTTCCTCTTGGAGAAAACACTCTCTGCCTTTTATGGAGTAAACTTAGCCAAGAGTTCCTCTGATGATGAGGGAGGTTGCTAAATACCTAATATTCACTTGAGTGCCATTTCCAAGGATATATGCCATAAACCCCCATGCATTACTGCAGTATACCTCCAGCAGTTTTACAGGACAGCACATATCACCTGCCAACATGCACTGCAGGAGCCCCAGAGCACTTACAGAGCTTTACCCATCTCAGCTCAGCATGCCAGTGGAATGAAAACCTAGTGCTGTAATAATGCAAAACAATTCCAATTCAGGATTGCTTTCAGGACGTTTCTGACATTTTGTCTGGTTTATTACAAGTGGCACAAGTGACACAGCACTTTGTGACATTTGAGGGTAATGCTCTGGAATACTTGTTAGCGTTGTTAGTCACTCTATAGAGCAATCACTTGTTGTCCTGCCTGTGTTCCCCGCTCTACTACAGGGACACAGCCCTGCACTTTCAAAGATGCTGCACCCACTGGACAAGGAAAAGGAAACAAATGCTGTTGTTTCCCTGGTTCACTCACCAGGGTCTGTGCATATGGCACTGCCCAAGAGAAGCTGTTGTAGTCCTTAAGCTCCCCAGGGTGCCCTAAGGTGGAACACGTCCTTTCCATTTGATAACAGGTTGAAGTTAACAAAAAACTCTGCTTTGGGCATAGTTTTGGGGCTTCTTTTTGAGAGACCTAGACCTGAAGACTGAAGGAAAATAAGAATTTAAGCCAAATTTCTGGTAATCATTTGTTTGTTTGTTTGTTTCCCTATCTCCAAAACCCTTTGATAGGGAGTGTCTGGTCACTGAAACTGTGTGATTAAGAAGTCGAAGTCTCTATTCAGTAAAATGCAGATAATCATTTTGAACTATTTTGGATTAGATTGACATCTTTCTGGTTTTTTAGTAGTCATAAAAGAACCTCAGCATTTCTATGGAAGAGTAATACATGTTACCTTAGAAATATTTTCTTAAAAATGTGAAGTCAGTAAAACTCTGGGATACTTTATAGGCTTTGCACAGTATTTTCTAAGGTAAGGTGTAGCCTAGAATAGTAGGAGTCATGCTTTCTGCTCAAGAGTTAAAAACAGCATTGCCTTGACATTACAAAACCACTGTTCAAACTAAATAATTTTTAAAATAACGGGAAAGGTGGAGTAGCTGGGATAGCATTATGACCTCAGGATGAACAGCTGGAGGAAACGAGGCAGAAAAAAAATCAGGCAGCTGACATTCATCTGTTTTGACATTTTACATACAAAAAGATCCACCACATCAGACCAAAAGTCCTTCTCCTATCTCCAACAGCTACCAAGAGCATTTGTCTGGTAGTATATGGGAAAGATATTGGGATACTGTCCAGAACAGTCTCAGCAAGTTATGGATGATGTGCTTAGAAATATCAAGGCAATGCCTTTGAACATTACTCTGTTTATCCTTTCTGGGCCATGTCAGACTTCACAGTTTTCTGCCCTAACCACCAAGCCATATCCTTCCCAAGAACCTAACATATTCACTTGTTCTTCAGACAAAAGCTCTTCCATAACTGTAGTTATCCTTGTCGCCTTTCTCTGCGTTTTTTTTCCACTTTTACTGTGTCTTTTCTGAGCCAGGGAATCAGACCTGCACATGATATTTCAGATGCAGCTCACCATGGACACAGACCGTAATAAAGTCTGGCATTTTGTGCTTTGCTCCTTTCTTGGCAATTCCTAAGACTTTATTTACTTTTTGTGACTGCAGATGAACACTCATCTGACATTTCACAAAATCCATTAGTAGAACCTAACCAGAACCAGTGCCTGCATTTGTATTCCAGACTTATTCAGTCAAGTTACTCTTGTTAATATTCTAGTTGTATGATGGCCATTTCTCTCACAACTGGGCTCCAGACTGCTGGACTATTTAAATATGCATATGAGTTATTTTAATTGCACTAATACATGTTTTAACCCTATGCTTTCTTTCCTTTATCTGAGTATCTTGCATGCAAAAGAAATGCTTCAGCCCACAACTTCTCAAAAGGAAAACCCATGCCCTGTTAAATTTCTTTTGCTTTTTTTTACCCACTTTGTGCTGCACATATTAAATCTTCACCCATTTAGGAAATTAGGTTGATGTCTCTTTGAAATAAAATACATAATGTACAATGAAACAATGTACAACAATGTAGATTCCTTCCAGTGAAGTTTGTCCTGACCTGACTGATATTTCAAATTTTAAGCAGGTAATGCTTTCACACTTCCAAGCCTGGCTTTAGTGGTTCAGACTCAAGAATTCCTGTGCTGGATGGCACAGGGAGTTACTCCCTTTTGAGATGCCAAGCAGTAACTCTGTCCTGGAAGACATTTGCTGATGAGGCTCTTGGAAATGGAGGAAACAACACAGCATCCAGTACTCCTGAGTGCCCCCAAAGTTATTGCAGAGAAACTTATAAACAGGGTATGATCTCATTTTAATAGAAAAAAAAAGAAGTTTGGGGATATTTCCCAAAAAGCCTTTTCAAAGGAAACAATAATGCACTTCTCTATTTTCGCCTCCAGATTTTAAATTATAATCATAAACATACGTACATTTGACAGAGAGATTGACCATTTGCAGCAACGTTTTCCTCTTTGCTGTTATTTTATCCCATCCAAAACAGCTTAGTATAAAAACACTGCAATACCTTTCTACAGTTTAGCAAATGCTTATGGAAAAAAAAAAAATATTCATTCCAGGAGATGAAAGATAGAAGTTTGGGGGAAAAAAATCTGACACAAACAATATATTTCTATTACAGAGGGAAATGTCTTTTAGGTGAACATTCCTCTCGTTCTCACATACCAGCCAGTGCTCAGTTTTTATCTTTTGCTATTCCCCAGTAATAGAACAGTTTCAAACATTTTACTATTAAATGTCACCGTAACAGCTAAACGTTTTAATATCCAAAATACCATGTTCTTTTCTGACAGTTCAGATGCATCTTGGAATGTGGAAAGGCCAGATGGAAAGCGTTCTATTCAAACGGACACATTTGCTCTAAGTGCTACATGCAAGCCACGCTGAAATAAAGCATAATATGTTTGAATGTCACTGTGCTTGGCACAGCACTTAGGCACCTGGAGGCTTTATACAGCCATCATCCTACAGGAAAGGCAATCACATTTCACGTACTTTAAAAAGAGTGGTACGTTTTTCCCAGGTTTTGCACTCCCCCGTCGCCACGCAGATAATATTAACCATTTCCACACTCTCTTAGCTTCTAATTGCAAAGAAATCCCTTTATGAACAAGTCCTTCATGCTTACCCAAGCCCAGGGGAACGGAAAGGTTTCAAATGGATGTGTGTGCAGCAGCACTTCCTTTCAGAGTCCTATACTTGTCCTCCACTTCAGTGAGATACAGTGCAAGCCCCCAAACACAAGTGGTAAATTGTAATCACAGCACTGAAATTTTAAAGGAATAACAAATATATGTAAAACCAGCTTCAATTTCTTCCCCTTTTGTTGACTTTCTATTTCATCCTGGGTTGTTACCTCTGGTTTGCCCTAATGGCATGAGTCCCCCAGGTGCCTGAGGCTCTGACTTGCTTCAGCAGCTGCTACTGGTGGTGAATTAGAAAAACTTTGAGAAAGTTTAACACTAACTGCTTAAATGGGTCTAAATCAAATAATAGAATCACAGAATGCTTTGGGATGGAAGGGACCTGAAAGATCATCTCGTTCCATCCCCCTTGCCATGGGCAGAGACACCTTCCCCTAGCCCAGCTTTCTCCAAGTCCCCATCCAACCAGATCCTCAACACTTCCAGGGATGCGGCAGTCACAGCAACCTGTGCCAGTGCAACCTGTGGCAACATGTGCCTCACCACTCTCACAGTAAAGAATTTCTTCCTGATATCTAATCTAAACTTATCTAAATCTATTTAGTTTGCCAGACAATGATATTTTTTTATCATTTTTTTCTCATAGATGTACACTTTGAATTTCAGCTGAACACATGTTGATTAGCAGATGTCTAAACCTCATAGCCCATCAAATCAAAACTAAATTTAGCTTAATGACATTCTCAGCATGTATAGTCTGGATTTAAAATATATCTAGTAAATTTTCTGTTCTCAGGCATATCAAATCCTAAAGTTACATAATGCAGCATTGAAAATTTCACAGTTAAAACTGTATGGTAACTGGAAATGTAAATACGAAAGTACCTGAAGAGCAGATCTAATACCAAACATATTTCTTCAAGGTTATTTGTGTCAAAATGATTGATTTCTTGGAGCTTGTCTTTTTAACTAGAATTGGCCAATGTGTGTGACCTTTTATTACTTTTTGGGATGGCAAAGTTCATATTCCATGGCTTTACATGAAGGCTGTGTGACAATTGTAAGAGCTGAGGAGGTTCTTCAACGCAATAACTGCATTTAAATTATGAGGTGCCCCAGGAATTTGTCCTTGATTTAGCTTTCCATTTACACAGTCCATTTTCCAGTTTTAAGAACAAAATTTGGTGCGTTAAGGTTCTTTTCCCTTGTAACAATACTTAAAATGAAAAGTGCTTTGTTTCAGATCTCTTTAGCTTAATTTTGCATTTTCCTTGGAATAACCTTGCTTAGCTTCATATTCATTAGAAAAGACAAAACTGCCAGTAAAGTGTGCCAAAGTACAACATTTTGCTCTGTATTCATTTCCCAAGCACAAGGAAAGATATTTTTCATTCTGGTATGTGAGATGGCTTTTTTTTTTTCCCCAGAGGCATGAGAGCCAGCTGACACTTGTGTCTTGCTCTGTTCCTGCACACAGCTCTTCTTTTTTGAGTGCCAATGATCACCTTCCTCATTCAGTGATCTTCCTCCTCCTCTCCTGAGTTTGCCATACAGAATTACCTCCTAGTAGAGGGCTACAAAAGGAAATGTTCATGATATCTAGTGTCAGGTACCTACTTTAAATCTTAGGTTTGAGAGGCAAAACCTTCGAGGCTCCCTGTACAATAAAACCACTAGACTCATAATGATCAACATTTAAAAAGCAGGGGAGTCTCTTCAGCAAAGAGCCTGGTTCAAGACCTGCAGAACATTCCAGCTTTATACCTGGTCGTGATCTTTCTTCAACAGAATGACATTGCATATTCCAATAAGTCAAGAAATCATTAACTGATTTGCTGCTTTGACTACAGAGCTCACGCTACTCATTACATACTAAAATTTTTGCTTACATGTTTGCCATTTGTCTGGTAAATCCCAACACAACACTTTTCTCTACAGAAGAAACACTTCATCTCTGCCTCAGTGTAACTCCTGTCACGTGTTAAGGCTTACTGGCCATCCACAAGGCAAATCTTGTGCTTGGTCCATCCTTAGACTTCACAAATATGTACTTAAAAACATGCATGCTCAGAAGTTAAATATGATTATTTTAAAATCACTCCCTTCAGACATTACATAGCTGCTCATTAGTGCTGTATTACTAATGTGATCCCCACTGCTATCCTGCAGTGTTTTCCTCAGCCAAATCACTTGTTGGATTAATAAAATGGTATGGGGAGAGAAGAAACCTGTGCTGTGCTCGTAGCCACACAGAATGTAATATTTGAACTGCATTTTTTTTTTGTCTCCTGTTCTGTTCCTGCAGCACAGTGTGATCCACCATGTGAGCACGGAGGGACGTGTCTACCTCAAAACACTTGTTCTTGTGCTTATGGATTTGTAGGTCCTCGATGTGAAACAAGTATGTATGAACTCACTTAGGCTCTTCTCATTATGCGTTTGAATTAGCAGAAAATTACAAGACAAAAAATAACCTTTTTTTTTCTCTATTTCCCCTTAAAATGATTAATAAATACAGGCAGAAAATCAAAATATAACGTACTGAAGTAATACAGTAGCTAAACTATTTCAGAGCATATATTTACCAGCAGCATAGCTGTATTATGTAAAAATATGCACATCTCTATCAATATTTTCTACATAAAAATGTTATTGGAAAAACAAACAAAGAAGCAAAAATGTGCATGTTATTTACAGCAACATTTATGAAATTCAAGGTTGTGAGTGAAGGCAGAAATGCTAATTTTGAGAACACAAAATACAAGCCATACCTATTAGGAGCCATGTTACTCTGCAATACAAGTTTAAAAAGAAGTTCAATGTAGAGAATGTCTGGGGAAAAAAATCAGCCTTCAAACCCTTCTGTATTAACTGAATGGGAGAACATGTGTAGTTCCATCATCAGTGCTGCTTATTTAAATATTAGGATGCCCTTGACAGGAACATAATTTTCTCTCTGAACCAGAGTAGCTGGAATACTTTAAAAGCAAAGAATTTTAGATGTAACGCTTCTAATAGAGAAAGAAAACCAAGGAAAGGGACAGACTCAACCCTCAGTTTGCCTCTTGGACCAATACTATTAGTTATTTGCTGTAATAGAGCAACTTTGGGATCTGCACTGGTGTCAGTGATAAGAGATTTTGATCTTTTCTGTGTTTTCCAGTGGTGTGTAACAGGCACTGTCACAACGGTGGGGTCTGTGTGTCCCCAGATGAGTGCAAATGCAGAAATGGATGGAGCAGCCCTTCTTGTGAAACAGGTAAAGGGTTAGAAATGACTGGTCTCTCAAGCCTTTTGATGCCTGAGATCTCTGTGGTTCCTGAAATTCTGTGGTCAGACTCAGAACTGCTGCTTAAAAAATTAAAGCATAAGAACAGGACAATAGTAAAGGGCAAAACCTCGGAAGGGTTTGGGTTTATGCAAGGTTTATTCTTAAGTTTACATATTTATGTAAGTGTTCATAAGTTTAGGTGTTTATGTAAGTATTACTAAGTTTAGATGTTTATCTAAATCTCAGGGTCACGCAGAGGAAACCCACAAACAAAACCCTTTCACAGCCTCTTAAGCTTATGTGATTCTGGAGTTATTTCTTAGAAAGCACTGCTGCCAGAATTCACACTGCTCCTCCTGCCTGCCTCTCGTACTTGTACAGCACCTACAAAGGCATCCACGGGATGTGGGAGCTCAGGGAAAAGCCACCTCCACCAGTCAGTACGAAATGACAAGGTGAGGATTGGAACTAGGTACCTATTTCTAGTCAGTACTCACAGTTTTTGAGCCATGTTCTGAATAGACACAGCTCAGACCTCCCTCTCCAGATCGAAGCGCTAAAAGCTGGAGTACGTATTTTTCCTCCAAAGGCACGGCAAAACTGCAGCACTCACCTGGGACAAGGCATGCAAAATAGTGAAATATTAAAAGGAGCAAGAACCAGGACCACCTTAATCAGTGCCAAACCTCAAGGCTACAGAGGCAGTCTGCTCTGCCACAGTGAATACTAAATGACTAAGACACCTTCAGCCTACATTACCTTTCCTGGAAGGTGAGAGATGTCATTTTAACCTCCATCTCCCAGAGACTGCTCTTCCTGTAAGTGTTAAAATGACAGCCCTAACGAGGACACATAAATTAGCCTAGCTAAGATCCACAGAAAACGACTGGGATTGTCACTACCTATTCTGGTTCCCACTATCTCCTCTTTTTCTTCTCATTGAGTTCTGCAATTTTGTTTTGGTGTGGCTTTAACAGGATTATTCCAAGAGGAGAACACGTAAGAAGCAACAGCAACAGTAATTTCCAACCCAGAATCACAGCAGCAGGATTTTTTTGTCTGCTGACACTTTAGGGGGAAGACTGTCAGGCACACCTTTCTGCAACTGTTTTGTGCGCACTACACAGAATATTTTGTGAACAATGCTGGAGTTTCCCACCTGAAGTGATATCATAGGAATTGTTGAAAGAGGACAGATATAGAAATGAAAAAAAAAAAAAAAAAAAAAGACTGAGGGGGCTGTACCAATGGAAATATAAACCCTGACAGAGTGACAGGGAGTAGACATCTGTGAACTAGCCTGGACAATGAGGCAACTAATCCAAATTCTCCATTAGCCATGAATGAGGTCCATTTTGACTTCATAAGTGGTTTTCCTTACTCAGAAAAGCCTCTCATCTAGACCACAATTTCACTTTTTTTCTCTTTCCAAATTGACGTTTTATTTCTTCTTTAGTTCATCTGACATATTTTAGTGACCCTTAATTTATTTAAGCTTAAATGTATTTAATTCATTTAATGGGCTATTCTGCAAGATACTGAAAGACAAATGGAATAGAAGGAAAAAGCCTGGTTTAAATTGTCACTCTGCTGTACAATAAAAACTTTATCAGATTCTTTATTCTTCACACACTGACTTCCCAGCTAAATCACTTTGCAATTACAATAGTCTTTTTTTTTTTTTTTAACAGTCTGGTACTTGCCACAGACAAATATTCAAGACAGCTCTTAGTTCCTAATGCCTGTTATATCACCTACAGCAATAACAGTTGCATGGAGAGGCCAAGGGAGCTCAGCCAGTGGCTTTGCTGGTGATGCACGAGCCAATGTGTTGTGGGAACTGGCATTTAAATGAGGCAGAACAAACAGGTTTTGTGGTGCACACATATTTAACTTCGTGGAAATGCCACGATGCTCTGCTGAACGCAGGCAAAGCAGCAAATGGTTAATATCTCATCTCCAGGGTACCCAGGGGGTATGTAATGAGACCACATTTACTACCTTGGGATTGTGTTTGGTGAGGATACTGGAATGGAAGGAAATGAACTGTGCAAACTAAAGGAATATATCAGAACTAAATTAAGTTATTACATTAAATTATACTCCATTTCATACCCCAAGATATGCTGAAACACACTGAAATGCTCCCACTGTGTCAACTATGAATAAATGCTGCAGCACAACTTGGCCAGCAAGGACTGCATGAAACTTATCACGGTATTACTAGAAATGTTTACTCTAATGACCTGTGCAGCAGTAAAAGAGCGGCTGCTCTAAAAAGTTCAGCTTGATCAGAGATCCACAGAGCTGTCTGATATTCCCATACAGCTGTGTGCAATCCTGTGTGCCTGAATGGAGGAATCTGTGTACGGCCAAACATCTGTTCGTGTCCTTATGGTTTCTACGGACCACAGTGCCAGAGAGGTAAGAAAGTTCTGGTTTTCATCCTGATAAAGGATCCAGGCTTAAAATACAAACAGCACCTATATTTTTACCTGCCCCCACACGAAGTATATCCAGAGCTTCTCCTTGTCGTAACTCTGTGCTCTCCTTTGGTGTTATAGTCTGTCATAAATCCACGTTATATTGTTCTTAACAGTACTGTGAAGGAGTAAGCACTTATTAGTGATGGCATTAATGATAACTAAATAATTAATTTAAAGTTACCTAAGTCAAAGATATCACTACTTAGCCACTCTTCAATTAAATGTTGAAGTATGGCTCTACTTTGTTCATTTGTGGTGTGGACTGTCAGAGCCAGGTGATAATTTATCTTCAGATGGGGCTCACAATATCACCTGCTTGACCACCCTAAAATGCCATGGGTGGGAGACTTGCACAGGACTCCATCAGGTCCCTGTTTAAAGATCTGATCAAATATTGCTCTGACTCACATAGACCCAGACCTGATTTTGAATCCCTGTTCTAGACTGAGCTCTTAACTGAGGGGAACCGTACCTTGGGTTTCTTGCTCACTCTGTGCTCCAGAAGTCAAATTAATGACCCATTATCTCAGGCAGAACATGCAGGAGATAGAAACTTCTGTTATGGGCTCAAGTAGCTGGAAGGCATCTGTGCTTACACCACTTCCTTCTTATTTCTTTTTTGAGCATAGCTCCAGTAACCCTCTAATCTGGTAGTATAAATAAACTCTTATTACCAAACCTGAATTATTTCAATACTAAATGTTCTTTGTTCTTACTCCCTTTTGTTTCCCTGGAGTTCTTAGACGAATGCAGTCCCAATGCATATTTTTGCAAGTGAATGATTTGCACAGAAAAATCTCATTGCAAATGGAGCTTGATGGAAGCTCTTTGTTTTTATGATGTTGGGGGTGAAGGAGAGAGTAAAAATTATACAGAAATGATGCAGACTGTAATTTGATGATCTTTTTCTTGAGGTTTAATGTGGAAGGTGATTTCCAACACCTAGGTGATTTGGAAATTTTGCCTTTAAGTGTTATGGTTTACATAAAGCTAAAACTTGAAAATAAATATCTACTTGTGTGGGATGTGAAATTGATATGGGAATATAGCGGATGGATGCTGAAGAATAGCAAAGCCCTTCCTCCTGCTTCATTAAAAAAGGGGGAAGAAACAGCAACAAAGTCAAATTAGCAGATGTCAAATACTGATGTTTATTTCAAGGGCAGAAACCCTTGAGGGAGCTTTTTAGATGGAGATTTAAAAACCTAAGAGATTCTCAGGAATACCTTGACAACTTAACTGCATGTATCTAAAAGGGACCCTTAGCTGCTAGGAGTCATGTCTCACACTCTTTCCATGAACAAGACAGAATCAGGCTCTCCATCTGGGCATCTGCCCAAATCACCCTTTGGGGAGACCTTCCCTACCCCAGCTAAAAAAATGTGCCTCTGCAGGCTTGTGTCCCAACACAGGCCGCTAAATAAGAAGCCTGTAGTTAGGCAG
Organism: Lophotriccus pileatus; assembly: GCA_035583135.1. Taxonomy (NCBI): domain Eukaryota; kingdom Metazoa; phylum Chordata; class Aves; order Passeriformes; family Tyrannidae; genus Lophotriccus; species Lophotriccus pileatus. Next base: position 4,961,551 of record JAWWES010000171.1, read on the forward strand.
TGTTGATCCCCTGGGTGATTTTGGTGCACAGAACTTCTCCTTTCCTTTCACTAGCTGTGTGCACTCCCCCTTGTAAGAACGGCGGTCACTGCGTTCGAACCAACGTGTGCTCCTGCGCCGAGGGCTACACTGGGAGAAGGTGTCAGAAAAGTGAGTTACAGCTTTCCCTTTGTTTTCCAATGTTCTCTGACTCCCAAACTGCTTTTTTTTTTCTTTTTGTACATGCTGCACAGAATATCCAGCCTGTATTTATGCTGGGATCTTCCATATTTCTATCAGAGCTCATATAGCATTACATTATTCCCAAAATCTACCTTTTAATTAGAATAACATTAAGTCAAGTCAGTGTCAGGAGTAGAACATTTTGCTAGAATCCTCTCTAAATATTTCACTCAAAATGAGTAACACTTGTATCTGGAGAGGGATTAATTATTTTGCATTAAAGTTTTTTGGGAGAAAAATTTTAAAGCCAAAGGCCAAGCAGCTGAATGAGATCCTTAAAAATATTAGTACATCATACTTCTAGCTTAATTAAGACAGTTGGTTAATAACACTTCATCCTTGAATTTGTTCTTGTCACTGAAAATTCCCTTTTCACGTTACCATCAGTATTAATATTTGATTCTTCTATTCTTCTGGGTAAATAGGTTATTTTGGAACTTTTACAGACTCTATTGCTCAACAATACCTGTCAGCCAGGGAGTTTAGGATATGCATGTGAAAACTTTTCTTTTTTTATTTTTTATTATTATTATTATTTCCTAACCAATTTGAAATTGGCTAAAGGGGAGCTGTGAAAACAACCATTCTTGGCAGGAAGAATCTGTACATTTCCAGAGCACTTTATGTCTCTCACACACAGAGAAAAAAAAGCTAGTAAAAAAATTCCCTCCAGCAACAAAAGCCCTCTCATTCCCCGTACTACAGCTCTCCCCTCCTTCAGCAGGGAGAGTCATGATGCACAGCACACAATTGAATAGTCTGTTCTGGCAGGAATGAGCTGGAGGGAGAAAAAAGGAGGAAAAAAACCTTATGTTCAGCATCTTGTTTTTGAGGTTAGAGAACATTAGAAAAGTGCTGTTTCCAGCTTTAAACATCCTGCCACGTCTCCAGACAGATCAAAGGAAAACGTGGTGATGATGATTGCAGTCTGGCAAAGCACTCCCTGAAATCCTCCAACCACTACCAACACACAGAGTGTTTCTTTCTGCTTCCCAAAAGTTTATGAGGTTTTGTTGTCCGTCTTGATGTAATCTTTTGCAACAAGGTTTTTTGAGATGATGAAAATATTTTTGTTCTGTCTGATCCAAGCCTCCATTCTACTTCAAAAACTGCTACATGGCCTGTTTTATCTAGCTTAGTGTTATAAAAACTTAAATAAAAGACCTATGAATGTGATGAATGAAGACAAACATGATTAAGTAGAAGGAAAATGCTACTATTTGCTGACTCTTACTGACAACTGACTATAAATTGGTGAAAAATGTTGAGTGATGTTTCTTTTTTCTTGCTTAAAATCAACAGCACATGGGACAAGTATCATGACCCATAAAAAGTAGTTGTTTCACAAGCTTTTCATGACAAGCAGTTGCTATTAGAGTTGTATGTCTTCTCATTGTTGTCACACGAAAGACCTTCTCTCTCCTCTGCCAGAGGTTCCAGATTTTGCGGCTCCTCTGGAGCAAAAGGCCTCATGGCACACGGCAGAAGTCAGTCTCAGCTGACCTCTGCAAACCTTCCTCCACAGTCCAATCAGTGCTTTCATCACTTACCCTTTGGATATGTTGATATTATTTCCATTGCTTTTAGGTTTTTCTCTTTCCTTCATAATATCTCTCCTGCATGGACAGAGAAAGAAAAGCTTCTGTTTGGGTTTGGCAGCTTCCGACTCTCAGCTGAAGGAGAGAATTGAAACTAAAAGCCACGTGGCCCATCAAGGAGGTCATTTTTATATTGAACCCAAATAGGCTATTGGTTTATTTTAAATATACACAACATGCTGTAGGATTTTCACTTTCATCCCTGCACAGTTCGGAATTTCTACTGCTCTCTGCATGACGGTCAAAAACGTGCAGGACAGAGTGGTGGCACCACGTCTTTGCTGTTCGGGCTCACTCCTCTTTGCTTCTTTAGCGTACGGAGAAAGGCATTCAGCCCGAAAGTTTGTGGTTTGTATCTGAATAAACATCATCTCAAAACCAAAAAAAAAAAGTGCAAATTATCGAGATCTGATTGGCTGCCAGCTGAAATGTAAGGCTTTGCCTGGTGTGTTTCCTGATAAATAACTGCCTGGTGATTATGCAAACCAGACACCCACAGCCCGGGCGAGCGGGTGGCAGCGCTGACAGTGAAATGTGTGGTTATGCCTCAGCAATCCTACAACCTTGTATCCTCACTTGCTACATGTTGTTTTCGGTATAATCAGTCTTTTTGAGAGGGAAGAGACAAATGCTGGCAGCACCTCAGAAGAAAATGTATTTCTGGATCAGCTTTGCATCAAACAAACATACTCAGCGTTAACACTAAAGAAGAACTATTTGCACAAAGGTCTGGATTCCCTTTTGAAAAATGCACAGCTGTAACAATCCTGGGATGTCACTGCTTTTCATGAGGCTCTAAAGCAGGGTTCTCACTGATTTCTACTGCATCCTTACTAAAATTACAAAGACAACACACTAGGTTTCATTTATTTACTGCCTGTATTTTCAAAGGACTGCTTTGCAGAAAAACTCTTACAAATGAAAGCTCATAAAGCTGAGTTATCTTTATGAATGGCTGGAGCAAAGAGAAGGGGAGAAAAGGAGGGATTCCTGGTAGTATGTATCCTGCAGTATGTATCCTGCACTGCTATCTGCTTCTTGTGAGTGCATCTCAGAGCAAAAAGGCGAGCCACAGCTCCCTCTGGAGCTCATCAGCAGGCAGAGGTCACGGGAGAACAGTGCCGAGCATCCTCCTCCTCCCTTCTCCAGCGCACCCACAGCCTGACCTCGGTCCCTGTGTCGGCACCGTGCATGCCGGCAAGCTGGGCTTTACCGTTTAAAACCGAGACCATGTTCCTGCACACACCTATTTCATTATGTCAGGCTGAACCCTGACGACTTTGTATTGCATAAATCATCACGCTGACATCAGGACTTTGCAGACTGGATCTCAAAGATAGGAGATAACTGTTTCTCCATTTCAGTATTTCCTGCAGGCAGGATTTATAGCCAATACACAGTGCACAATACAACTCACACTCATTTCTCCAGCTCTGCTTGCTCCTCTTCCCCCCGCCTTCCTTTTTCCTTCCCGGTAGCACGAGGACTTCGCTTGCATGAGAGCTAGAGGCAAACTAATTGGAAATGTGAACACTGGGTTTCAAAGGCAGCTTTTTGCTAAGCAATGTCATATTGTGAAAGTCACTGATTTCCCATATTCCAGCCTTCCCATGTAATATTTCTGTACATTACTGCCTCGCCAGCTGCATAAGCAGGAAGTTTTACTGCTCAACAAATCAGACTCCTACAGAGTTGTCATTTTGACACTGTGTGATATATTCTCTGGAATGCCTTCACTGAGTAGCCAGATTGACTTAAGCTGTTTAAAATCAGCCAGTTTGCAAACCAGAGGTCCAGGATACCCTCCCACACAAACCAAGCAGGGAACAAACCACATATCTCATCTAAACGGATGGAGGAATCATTTGCATTGGACTTACTTTTCATACGTCAAGGATGTGCTTAAAAGCAACAAGTGTTTGTCTGAGATTTCTGGATGGCAAATATCCTTGAGCAGTGGGTGTTTGGAGGAAAATAAACAGCTGCTTATAGCAGAGAGACTTGTAACTTACTGCCCAAAACATTAGTTTTGCAACAGAAGTACAAAGATTTGCAGGCTGGCTTGGGGACTGGTTGGTGCCCGTTCTGGAGACAGGGGAAAAGGAAACACAGGTCTCAGTCCTTACCTAATTTTCCAGTCAGTGTAACAGAATAGGGTCACATTAGATGTCATCTTCTTTCCTTGGGTAGGAAATACAACAAAATATGTAGGAAAAAAAATCAGGGCTGCCTCTGTCTTTCCCATTCAGCTGAACATAACATGATCCGTGTGTTTTGCCTGGGGGGAACAGGGAGAGCTGTGACTTCCCAGAGGAAGGGATAGGGCCAAACAGGTGAGAGTGACTCAAGGTACAACCTGGGTTTTGGTCTGCTCTCAGAGCAGTGCTCCTCTCTGCTCACTCTTAGTAAGGATTTGTCACAAAACCATTAGTCGGCCTTTCTTAAAAACTACATTTTCTTCGTATATATGTGTAGCTGATGCATTTATTTTAATAAGGGTTTTGAGCACATGCAGCTGTCAAAATTTATTTTTCAGGAAGAGAACAAGAATACATCTGGGTAAGAATTGAATATATATCCTAAATAAGCCCAAAAGCCTTATTAAATTTTTTATTCATTCCATAAGCAAAACATTCCCAGACTAACAGTATGAATTTTATTAGAGTAGAAAATCTAAATTCTGATACAGTATTTCTTTTGTTGTATCTTAAAGGCACTGAAGAGATGTGCCAGAGCTGCTTCTGCATGTAAAAGCATATCTAAAGTAAAAGAGCAGGGGTTCCTGAATTACTGCATCTCTCTTTGCAGCGGGCCTCTGTGTGAGGATAAGTGCTTTTTGCCCACTAATTGATTTAAGAAACAATACTTTAGGGGGTCTATATTTAATTAAAATATTTTTTAATTGTCTCTTAAAAAAGGAGCAATGGATCTACCACTTGAAAAGCCCAGAGGACAGACAGTTATGGAGACTAATGTTGTCTGTTGATACACAAAAAGACACTGGTAAGACAATCCTCTCCAGCACTGCTTTCCAAGTAATCTTAAGCTTACTTTCTAAGAGAGATAATAACAAGGTGATGAAGAGATTAGTGCAATGCCAATACAGAGGTCCTATTCCAAACTTTCTGACTGCGCTCCCACCTGAGGTCCTCACTTTTTGGTTGTGTTATCAGCCAGACCACAGTGGCCTGTGCTGGTTTTATTGGTTTGAGGGCCACTGCAGTTCTCCTTGGTTACTCTGCCTGAATCTCCCTTTTCCTTCATGCAGATGAAAATAAACCAACTTTCACCAAGCCCAGGCAGTGGCTCCACCCGCTCAGGACAACAAGAATGTGCCTCAATGTCAGGTCATACTGCAAGCACAGAGCTGCTGACACAGTCAGCAGAGGAAAACCATGTGTATGAGAAGCCTCTTTCTCTTCTTATTCAGGCATGACAAGAAAGCTCAACAGCACGATTTATACACATGCTGGAATGGTTCACTGACCTAATAAAACACAGAGCATTCCTCAATGAAGAGAAAATGTTACCAAATGCAAGCCCCTGACAAGATGGGAATATGAGCTGTGCTGAGAGTATACTTTGCAATTCCCCGCATTAATTATATACTAACAGATGCAAAGATGAGAATAAAGTAGAGCTGTAGTCTCTTTCAAATTAATAGAGTTGCAATCAGACTAATACCAGTCAGTAAATGAGAAAAAGGGGTTGCTAATGACCTTAGGATCTAATCGTTCCTAGCAGAATATTCCCCAAATATACAATTGTGCACCTACGTGTGCATGTTTTATTTATAGTGGCTTTCATTCTGAAAGATGCTGTGAAGTATTTTGCAGCTATCCCAACACCATACCATTGCATGTCAAGAAAGAGTTCCACCTGACAATAAATATTAGGGACAATGAAGATCACAAAACCGAGAGGGAGAGACATTTCAGTCTGAGGAGAGCGGAGGGTCCCCTGCCTGTGACAATCCCCCAGTTGTTTCCATGACTTCCTGAGGTTTAAGACTCTTACCCACCACACACTACCAGGGGATCTTCTGGAGGTACAGTCACAGAGATCAGAATCCTCTTTAGCTGATAGAAATGTTATCATCTGATGAGAGGGACATGACAGCAGGCAGGTGTGCAGCACATTACACACTGCCTCAGAGCTCAGTCTAGCATCTCAGCAGTTTTCCCGTGTAGTAGTAATTATTTTTCTCATTTTTCCTGAACTAATAACTAACTTAGATTTATTTTCTGCTTTAATATCTCTAAAAGGCCCCATAAGTATATCAGATTACACATCAGAATGAAAACCAGACATAATTAGGCAAAGCACTGGCATTGCACTGCTATCTATGTGGTTTACAACTTTTCAGACCATTTTTTCATCTGAAATGTGTGCTAGGTCATGCAAACTAACTCTCATTGCTAAAGCTGTGCGGTAAAGCGAATATATTAGAAATGCAAACTGTCACCACACCCATCACAATTACATTTACAGCTCCCTCTGTGTCTTGTAGTAATTTGTTCTCCCGCACTGCATCCCTCAGAGGTTTCTACCAGATTATTTTTTACTATTCAGAAAGGTAATTTATTGAAGAAGTGCTTTGCATCTCTGTCAGAGGTACGTGAAGCGAGAAATAGGGATGAGCAAACCTCAAAATGATGGGTAGCTTGAGAGGGATAAGGATCCAAATTTTAGAACGTTGCACTAAAATTTCAATTTTGTTACATGACAAGTATTACTTCTTCTTAAAATTCAATCTGTGGCTATAATTGCTGATATTCAGTGGATCACACATCTGAGGTTACTCTGATAGAGCTTGGAGAGAAAGCTATTTCTTTATTTACAAATCCAAATCAACACAGATGAAGAATTTCAGATAAAATCAAGCTCTGAAACAACATATGTGCCTAAAACTCAGCATGAGAAAAGCTAGTTCCTCACTGCCCTTGGAAGTAGAAAAAAGGGGACTGGAAATTGCTGCTGTCCCGAATCCATAACAGGTTTTTCAGAGCTATGTGCATTTGGGACCTTCACAGCAGCAGATATATTGGTACATCCATCTTGCTAATGATCTGCTGAGCATCAGTTATACCCTCTAAGGGGGGAATGGCATTGTTTACCTCCACAAATTTCTGCCAGTAGAATCCAAACAATGGTGCCCATTGTTAGAAACATCCTATTCGGCCAGACCACACCCATTTTGTGTTTTGGGTTTGGTTTTTTTTTTCCCAAAGGATTGAGGATCATTCAAAAAGATCAAATCTTTATTTAGAGCCAAGAAGCATCCAACCAATTGTTTCTTTACTACAGTCAGGGTGATGTTTTATTTGAGCAGGGTTCATAATGCATCCAGAGAGACAGGGAACCTTCTTACAGTGGATCAATTGAACTGTGCTGTTTTGTGGAACTGCTGATATGACCTTCCAGTTCCTATCCTATGAAAAAGATCAGCAATATCCCTACATTTTAAGGCTTCAGTCTCATGATTGTGCCATCCTGGCACAGAGCTTCTCCACGTTTTTGTGTCTTGCTAATAGGTGATATATTTTACCTATAAACATCAGAAAAGGGCTAGGAGTGCCAGTTTTAACAAAAAATCCGCTGCTTTCACATCTATTGGTTTCAGGTTTGCTCACAGCTTGAGTTCTGTCAGCTGTATTTTCCTGACAAAACCAGTTGGTGTTATTTTTAAATGTCTCCCGTGCTCTGTGTCCGTGCTGTGTCATATCTCCCCAGCTACAGTTCATTCTTTTGGAGAATGTCACACCAAATCAAGATAACCACTGAGCAGAAAGGAGGAAACAAACTTTGGAACAACATGTACACACAGAAAAAAAATAAAACTGAGACTGATTGAGCTTCCTGCTCCTCAAAAGAGCGAAAGAGCACGTTGAAATACACACTAGGCCCACAGAGAAGTCATCAGTTCAAAACCAACACTGGCCAGAAATAAAAGCAGTGCCTGTGAATCACCTAGAAATGTCAGCACAGCGATGGTGACTTGAAGGATACACTGAAGTATGTACGTGCAGTAGGTGTTCTTTTGGCTGCAATTCTGTGTTCTTTGTCAGCAAGCTCCAGCCTGATGCATTGCCTTAGCTGGCCCACACAGATGTTACTGCTTGAGGCTATTTTCTCTCTTCCATCCAAAGGCAGGATGCATTCAGGTCAGTTCTCTCAGCTTCTACAGGACATCTTAGGAAAAAAAAAGGAAAAAGAAAAGCTGTCTTGAAAACTACATCTTCTAATTATCACTGCAGTGTGACACACTGTCTCCTCAGCAGCAGCCTGGCTCAGGATACGTGATGACAGGTAATTTTTGATGCAGAAGGAAATAGTCTGTGTAATCTCATGGTCAGGAAAGGACATGGATGTTTCAGTTCCTGAAACATTGCAGAGGATCCCTCTCTGCCAAGATTTCAGGAGCCTGGTTTAATATTCCCTCTGTTTTGACTTTAAGAGAGTGGTGGAGAAGACTGCCTTATTTCAACAAAATTACAAGCCTTTCACTAGTTGTCATGATCTCCTTCAGCGAGAAAAGGTGTAATGGGGTACTTACATCAAAAGGTGGCTTAGGTTCAACTAGAAAGTTTTCGTCTGATAGTCTACAGAAACAGTTGCAGTCTGAAGGAAATGTCTGACTTCTTCTAATCAGTGTAAACTAGTCAGCATATACCACAAGCTAACAGTGTGACTGTTAGAGTCACTTCCAGTATCTGCAGTCCAGCAAAGCATGTCCAGTGCTCAGCTTTGCCCCAGGTCACTTTTGGCTTTGCATAACAGGGATATTTTCTTAATACTGTGTATATATCAGGGGGACTGTTACTGTAAATCAATAGAAACGAGGGCAGGCAATGGAAGATACTGAAATTGTGGGTGTCCATCACTGATGCTACTTACACAAGGAGGACACACTTCACTTTACACAAAACATTGCAGGAGTTGGTTAGTTTTAGTAATCTCTGGAAATATTTATTTTGCAGGCAAATTCTTCCCTTTTTTTTTGACAAAGCAGAAGGACTGACTACCTTAAAGATGTTAGGGCTGAAGAGCTGAACTGTGGAGCTTCCTGGAGGTTGATAAAAAGAGTTGCAAGAAGCACTTCACTGGGTCAAGTGAGCCTGGAGGGGATAAGCTATGAAAAGGGTCGCAGGAAATTTTAAGTGATCGTAAGGTCAAAATGCATTAAAGCCATCAAAGAGAAATGGCTGCTGCATAAAACAGAAAGCTCAGCAACTTGTGAATGCCTTTCATCGCAGGAAGGTCTGCACATGTTCTGTATGATGTCCTGTGCAACACCTATGTTTTATCTTAACACCTGCAGCTGCTTGTTACCTTATCAAAATCACCCCTTACCTGAAATACAGCATGTAACCATGCTGTTTCTGTAACCTGCATTATCACCTTCAACTTAGGCTTGCCTTATCTAACTCACCGGTTTTGGAAAACACAAGATTATGCAAGTCTTGTCTAGTTTTAAACAGTGGCCTTGAAGAATCGTGGTGCTTTAGAGAACTGAGTCACTATGGCATACAAAATTCTGTGTGGAAATGTCAGTGCTGACTGTAAGGGGAATGGGATTAAGGCTTTAGTGACACTTACTGGCTTCCAGCAAGCTTGCACTCAGGATGTGTGGGTAGTAAAGGACTCTTCCTATGCCCAGGGAAACACACTACCAAAGTGCATCAAAAGGAAGACACAAATGTGTTTATATATATGTCATTGGAGCCAGACCCCAAGGCTGATGGAAAACTTATCAAACCACTGTTGTCTCCAGGTCAAGATGCCAGGTCTTTTTTGAAGGGAGGGCAAAAAAGAAAAGAAATGTCTTTTCAAAGTCATGCCAGTGCCTGGGAGGATTGCAATAATTCGATTTGCTCTCCTAGTGTCTGATAATTTATTTAGTTTTCCTAGGAGATGCTGTAACATTTTTGTTTGCTATTTTGAAATTGGAACTCCTCCACAGAGGCCAAGGAGTGGGACTGAAAAGGATCCGAACTAGTTATCATTAACAAACGTTGAAGTCTGCCTGATGGGTATTGAGATGGAATTGTATTTAAGAAAGTTAAAGAAAGGGAGAACAAGGTGGAGATGTCAGGCAGGAAAAGGGGTGAGATAACACTGCATTCATTTACACAGAGATGCTGTGAAGAAGGTGCTGGCAAGAAGAGAAAGTATCTACCCCAGAGGGCAGGCAGGCAGAGGTGTTCCTCCAGTACAGAACTTACTTGAACCTTTAGTCCCCTTTGAACTGAACCCCTTTGGATTTATCACTGAAGTCAGAGATGCCATAAGTAATAAAGGCAGTTCTTGCTGCATTTTCATAGATACCTGGTCATTTGTAAGGCAGCTGAACAAAGAAAGAGAGAAATGGATACCAAGCTGAAAGTTTGTGTTTTATTCAGATCAAGACTGGACCTCACCTGTTGATTAAAGTTTTGCTAAATTACAGTGAAAATAGAGCTGGAACAAATGCAATTATACACAAACTGAAAAATAGAAGTTAATGAAAAGGCACAGTAATTTGTCTCCCTGCAACTGAAGAAAGAGTCTATTGTACAATTTAAAATATCTGCTATCTGTTCAAAACAACCAGGAATGTGATTGTTTTTGTAAGGTTAAAAATACACAGAAAGGTAAGAGGCAAAAGAAAAAAACAAAAACAAAACAAAAAAAATGCATAACGTTTTTTTTACTTCACTTTTTAAGAGGTGGAAGAAAGACATTGTACAAGTTTCATATGATCTCAAAACCAAATCTATAGATTTTGGGACAGCAGTTAAGCATTTGGAACACTATGGTCCATCAATATCACAAAGCATAAGGTCATTTGCAATCTAGAACCAAACTTTATGGTTTGGGGTCATCTTTTCTAAATTCTGAATGTCCAAGCTGCTTCGTGATTGAAATGCCAAGTCAAATACAACAAAACATAAGATTGTGGGTCAGAAGTCTGTTATTGGAGATGTAAGATCAAGAGGGAGGGAAAAAGGAAGAGGCAAAATAAGACATTAAATGGTTTCAGAGTTATGGATGCCATGACACTTTGAACTCATCCCAGGTTTTAACTAGTGGCTGCAGCATTTTTTGATAGCTCAGCTAGAACTGTGGATCCCTGTTAGCCTTAGTAAGCAGAGGCCAAGATTAAAGCATGGATCAGGAGAGATGGAAAAAGAAGGAAATAGAGGGTGACAGTTTAAGGGCTGGGATCCAAGCAGCTCCTACAAGCGTGGGCAAGTCTGCCCTGCTTAAGGGCAGGTCACTGTGCTGAGGGATCCAGGAGTCTTGGCACAGAACAAAATGCAAATGTGGCAGCCAAGCAAGAGCAGCAATATAGTGCTAAAAGCTGCCAGTGCAGCAGCATCTGGACCGAAGGCATAGACCAAAGTGCCACAAAAGCAATATTGCAGTACATCAGAGGAATAATTAGGGACCCTAAATCTACCAACCTAAAAATGCCTGATGGTCCCTGAGAGAGGAACAGAAGGTTATTCTCCCATCAAATAACAGTTGCTGTATTTTTGCATGCTATTTTTTAGTAATCATTCCCATTTTGAAGCTCTTTTCAGGATTCCACCTTCTACAGTAAAGGTCTGAGAGAGGGTTGTGGTGGTTCAGAATCCTGTATGTAGTGATAACTCGAAAATCAGAATTGCTTCAGCATTAGTATTCAGGTTTGGTTCCTACTGCTGATGCGCTAAAAGACATCACAACCTCAAGGCTAATTAAGGCACTGTGATGCTGTGCTTTAGCTGTCAGCCCCTCAGTGCCTGCAGAAGCAAGAAGCTGCTCCCTGCTGATGAGGAGCTGGGTGCTCCACAGCCACCCATCTCCACAAGCAGGGAGGGCTGGCACTGGTTACTCCTGCTGTTAACGAGTCACTGGCAAATCCTCCGTGCCTGTAAAGCTTTAAACATGGCAGGAGCCATTCCACACAAATGTGTTCTCACATCTTCACTGCCAGACTCCTCCTGACTTGGCTCTCGTAGCCCAGTCCAGACACTTGCTGTGTAACACGGCTTTTTGTGCTCCACTCACTTATCAAATGCCTTCTTCCACGTGAAATGCAAATCATTCCCACTCCCATCATACCAGCACTGACATGTTTCTGAACTATCCTGCCTCTGATGGGTCCTTCCTACAGGTACCCTAACAGGCAAGGAGAAGCAGGAGAGGGGAATTTGGGTATCTACCTATATCAACACAGGTTGGGATTGCAGATGTTTGAGTTACCAGAACAGTGACATTTTAACACTGGATGTTCTAAGACAATACTGATAAATACCTCTTATTGTGAGACACAAAAATTAGAGATTAGATTCCTAATGAAATCAACAAAAAATTGTCTGTTTTCCTGTGGTTGAAAGAACAGCTTTTGGATTTTATTTGTATGAAAGAATAAAGTAAAAAGGTAAGTAACTTAACAAATAAAAAGGTACAAAAAGGCAATGGAGGAATAGATCTGTTTAGTCTTTATGCTTGGCTGAATGCAAAAACATACCCAAAACTGTGTGAAAACAATCTATCCTCTTCAAATCTTTTCTTATCCAAATGAACATCTGAGAACATGAATGAGGAATTTTCCAGTGAGGAAGTGAGAGCTCTAACAAGCATTTGGCCTGCCCACTTGCTTTTCTGAGAATGTTTGTAATCAATGCCTCTCTGCTTTTTCTGGTGAGACAGCAGGAGCTTCCCCCGAAGAGTTTCCACACAAGGCACAGCATTTTCTGGAAGGATTTATGGGAGTTATCAAGCCTCTGTGTTTCACATTCTCCAATCCAAATTACTTTCCAGCTTTTTAATTACAAGCAGATGAACCTGCTGCAGGGAAGCAAGTAAGTCTCTGCTAAAGCCTTCCCTCCTTTTCCAGCTCCCACATTCTTCCTTTGCTCTGTTCCTGCAGGTGTCTGTGATCCCACCTGCATGAATGGAGGGAAATGTGTCCAACCAAATGTCTGTGACTGCCCATCTGGTTGGAGTGGAAACCACTGCAACAAACGTAAGCAGCTCTACAGCCCACCAAACAGATTATTATTACTCAAACCAGTCAACACCAGTTGCAATCTTCTTTTAATACTAAAAACCAATATAGTGAATAGAATCTGTTTTGCTACTTCAGCAGTTTGAGGAAAGCCACTTTTAAGCACAGGTAATATAAAATATAAACAGTTGATGCTTGCAAAGGAGAAAAAGCTGTGTAGGGGAACCCTAGTTCTGCTTCATGCATCTCTGTTATACATCTTGTTATGGAAATTCATTTTTATAGTATTAAACTTGAAGCATTGATTTTATGTTTTAACAGCCTCACATATTTTGTTATATTTTGCAGAGAAATGTCATATATTTCAAAATACAGAACTATTTAAAGTCTGCTATAAAGCCTTCCAGACTGATGTACTCTCAAGGTCATTGGTGCATAATTTGGAGAGTGACGTGTTCTTACTCTGTAACTCTACCAGATCTGACTACAGTTACATAAAAATGTAATTAAAAAAAAAAAACAAAACCTCTCACCCTGAAATATTTTCAAGGAATATTTTTCCTTACATGGCTATTCATTACCATGAAGTTGACAGATAAACTGAATAAATTTATAATCAAGATGACATCCCGTATGTAAACCAGATTAAAATACTGGCTTTTTACCCTTTGGGTCCTGATAGTAAATATGATTTCAGAACCAGTGGTTTGAATTTATAATATTAATAATTTATTCAGAAATGCTGAAGGAAGGTAGTGTCTCTCACACACATACACCAAATCAGGCACCCTTTCAGGCTCTCTGAACAAACAATATATGCAACAAACATATCAAACTTTACTATGAAAATATTTATTTTTGACATGGAACACATGACACCCATGAATATGTCATATGCAGATTATTCTCAGCTGATGGTGAGCTGAGCATCAGAAATGGCAAGTCTCCCAGTAGACAGTCATCAAAGATAAATTTCTGAAGAAGAAAATATCAAGGAACCCTGAATACTGATTATCTGATGAACAGAACATGTTCACTTCTCTGGAAGTTAGCCAGATGGAACAAAGCCTAGCAGGTCACCTTTCAGACAGACCTTGAGCACACAGATACATCACGTACATCTTCTCACCTGTTTCATGTCAACCTGTTCAGCTGTTTGCCTGCAGAAATGCCTGAACGGTGGAGAATGTGTCGCTCCAAACACCTGCGAGTGCTCCAGAGGATGGGTGGGAATGCTGTGCCAGACCCGTAAGTGATCCTTCATTTACCACAGCTCTGTAACCATGCACATGGCACCCGAGATTTTTATGCATTAAAGTTTCTCCTTTGTGTATATTGTGTTAGGTTTATGGTTGAACTTGATCATCTTAAATGTCTTTTCCAGCCTAAATGATTCTATGATTCCATTATGTGTAAAAGTCAACCATAACGTGATTAGCACCTGAATTCTGCTTTTTATTTGTCAGACCTGTCCCATGCTGCCAGTAAAACTATTACTTTCAAAGACATTTCTGGACTCAACCTCAGCATGAGAAAGAGGCCTGACTCATCTTTTCCTTACGTGCATGATGAGCTCAACCTGTCAGACAAAATAAATAGCTTTTAAATTCAATAATTTGAAATATAAGGTGGAAAAGGAGGGTTCAAGGAGAAAAGGAAATACCCAGGTGGCATTAAGCACAGAGAGAAATCATATGTATCTGCCAACCTTAGAGTCAGACCCTGTAAATCCTCCCTGTTCAGACTGACCACCAAGATGGCTGGAGATATTTGCATTTGAAGGGATTGGAAGACCTGAAATAGGAAGAGACCTGTTATTGCCACTTACAAAGAGGGTCACTGCAGTTTGTGTCTGCCATTTAGCTTTACAGCATAAGGAGATGAGGAAAATATCAAGGCATTATCCCCTTTAAAGGGCAATCTTCCTTTCCTCTCACACTCACAGAGCATAATTACTTATGGAAATCTTTTGTCAGTGAAATCCCAATGGCTGTGTAATTGTTTCTTTATGCCAGCTGTCTTCTAGTTCAAACATGGGGATGTTTAAAGTTATTTATTCATTGGTGACATACTCTTGACTCAGTTTATGAAATAAATAAACAAATCGTGCTTGTTCCTATGAAAGACAAGTAAGGCTTACTGTCATTAATAATTTCTGCTGTTCTATGCAGGCACACAAGCCCAGGTAACTTTTTATAGATCTGCATAACCTTTGAAATTTTACTCCAAATCCCTTCACTTGCTCATCACTCTGGTTTTACTATTTCTTCCCATATTTTCACTATACTGGGAGGTTAAATAATTATTTCTTTTTTTTTTTTTTTTTTTGTCCAAAAGGATCTGGCTCAAACTCCCAGGTCCCACAGCAAACACAAATAATCACCAAGTGGTTGGGATTTCTGGGGTTTTAAGGGGAAAGGGAGAAGGCTATTGTCAGAGAGCAGATGGTGAGGTCTTATAATGTTGCTCCAGGGTATTCACAGTGAGGCAGGGGTGAAGCAGGGGAACAGGAAAGTCTTCATCCTCACAGATGTTAGGCAGAAAATTTTGCACAGAAGTGTAACCCCTGAAAGCAAGTCAGGTTTTATGTTTTAATAGGAGGTTATTCCCTCAAATCCAGAACTCAGTGAAAAAAATTTATCTGTCTAAACATAGAAAGCCTCCTGAGTGCTTCCCTTTCTCACCTTCCCCTCAGCTCTGGCACTGCCACGCAAGCTGCTGACTGTAACCAACCTCTGGTTACCTCTTTTTGTTGTCCTTGTTTTGCTTTGGCCCCTTTCCCATCTCCAGCAGCACAGGGAGAGTGGGCCAAATCCACACACTCTGCCAGAGCCAGTGTGTTTCTGGCAAGGAGGTGTTTGGTTCATCTCACTGCTCCCCTGTGCAAAACTGCTTTGTCACATTTAATCTCCCGAGGTTTCCCTCTGTTCAGCACCCCCTTCTTGCTTGGATGTGTGTGCCCAAATTCTGGGCTTCACTAAAGTATCAGCAAGGCTGAAGATGGCCTTGATTTGCAAACTTTAACTACAGGCTTTGGCTTTTAAAGTCAACAATAGGGCAAAACATTCACATTTTAAGAGAAGAAAGTAGAAGCAACACATTATTCATTATATTCAAATATTATTTAATATATAATTTAATATTTATACTTATTCTATAACATTGTATTGAAACAATAACTATTGCTGATTATACTATATGTGAATCCAATAAGATATATTATCTATTAGATCTATATTTTTCTTATGATTAATCTTGTTTTCACTTTATTTATCTCAATTGTTTTCATTTCATAATGTAAATTTTTCATCTCACTCTACCAGTAACAAACCAGAGGATAACTTTTCTCAGCAGTCACTGTACCTACTCCACTATCCAGAATCCATTAGGTCTGGACTGTGTCTCTGGGGTTTTTTCTAAGGCAGGAAAAGATTCATTAACCCCAGCTTCATTCTTTGTTTTCAGCCTGTGGATTCACTCAGCTGCCCTGATAGGGAGGACAGAGATGGAAGTGCAGACACAGGTCTCATCTATACCCTGAACCTCATTTTTGCCTCATCTTTTCCTAACACACATCCAGTAGGGTGACTGATCCAAAGGATCACAGAGACTTGCACTACTATTTTCTGGATAGTTTTCAGATGGAATAAATTGTTTCAGTCCTCTCTACTGAGATAGCCAGAGTAGGCCATTAAGCCAACAAAAGAAAGACATAATGGACCAATACTAAAAATTTATATTGGACAGCTACTTTTCATTTATCTTTAAAAAGTCACAGATCACCTTCATCAGTGCAGTTTCTAAGCCTACATGGACAATTCAAGAAGATATTTGGAGGCAGTAGTAGATACAGATGCCACAATAAATCCCCTCGAAATCTTTTCCCTTCAGTCTTCTATAAAACCAGAAAAAGTAAACCATGCCATTCTTTACTTTTAAGTCTCTAATAATTAAATTAACTATTTACAACTGAAAATACTGATGTCTCAGATTGTCTCCCACCTTTCACCAGGAAAAAAAACCCACATAGATCTTTATTACAAGTGATAGCCAAAAATGCTTCAGCTTCCATCAGACAAACCCAGTGGCTGTATCCTAGAACAAATTTTCCATTCTCCTATAATGAAGACTGGCAATGTCTGAGTCAGGATAATTTTATGTCTAAAATATTCTGAAAATGCCTCAGAGAGACCTCTGTAATATCAGAGGTCCTCAGCACACATTAAGGAGCTTATACCTAACTTGGAACAGGTCTGATGCATTTTGGGGATGGAATCACACAAGCAAAAACTCTGCCCCTTTTGCAATGATGCACAATGAAATTGCATGTCCATGTAATGCAGTGAATTATGATTTCTTAATGCTACAATCAGCCAAACTCACAATGGCATTCCAGAGACATCTGTGCAGGATTGTTTATTTAGTTTCACCCATCTCTGGCTACAACTAAACTAAAGAATTTGGCAAGATTAAAAGAAGAGACTTCTAGGAGACCCTGGTAATGGATAAAACACAATTTTCTTACTTTATCAGACTGTAAATAAAGAGGTCAGTCAAAAGAATAGTTTTCTTCCCCACTCATCTGTAACTGAACAGAATGGCTTCTGAAAGAGAATCGATAAAATAGGTCATTTGTCCCAACAAATAAGGTGTGTGGTGGAATACACACATTATCCTTGATAAATACCTATGACTTTGAGGAGCACAGTTTAAGGAATAATGGTCAAGTTTCAGACTGTACCACAAGTGTAGGGAAATAAACTTTTGGAAGAACAGGCTAAAAAAAATAATTTGAAATATTCAAAATGTCTCAACTATAGAAACCAGAAGCTTTATTGATTAGGCTTCTTCTATTAGAAGCTTTCTTTCTGTTTGGTTTGATTCTTTTTTTGAGCTTTCATGACAGCAGCAAAAACACTCCAAAATTTCCCCCCGTGAAAAGAAAGAAACAGTATCCAAGGGTAACCTTGTTTTCCCATTTGGGATTTCCTACCCATTCCATATTAGATATCCAGTCTAAAGCTCCAGCCTGTGGCTTCCCTTTGCCTCCCATGGTGGTAACTCATATCTCTATTTCCATGAGCTAGGAAAGAAACATTAGACCAAATAAGTCAAGATCTGGCAGTACAATCTGATTATCCCAACAAATATAGCCAAAACACAACCCAGTACTTTCAGAAGGCTTCCAGCCAGGGGCATAAATCTGTTTTTTAAAGCCCTGGATGCAGGATCAAGGTATAATTCCAATAATTAATTATAAAGTATAAGAAGGTTATAGTTGTGAAGGTTCTTCATCATTAAAATTCATACTGCTATCTTCTGTTCTAATATTATTGAACCCATACCGGCTCCTCATTGCCCTTCAGAATATCTTCTCTTTATTTGCATGTTATAAGTGTCAAGCTTATGGCCTTATAATTTCCTCAATATTCTCCCTCGTTCTCTCTCTGCCTTGAACAACATCTCAGGCAGGCTTTCTTGTAGCCTTCCTGTGTAACCCTTTCAAGCCTTAAAAAAGAAAGAAAATTCTTTTGAAAGGAGTGTCGTTCACATGCAAATTATAACTCTGTTCTTTTAACATGCAGAGATAAATCTCTTTCTGTAATTGGCATTTATTGATTATAATTTTAACATAAGCTTAGCTTGTTAAATGACTTTGCTGAATCTGTACAGGATAATGCATACATAGCCAGTGTCATTTTTAGTGTTTAAAGGCTTAGCATCCCTTGTAAATACATTTATGAAATATTCATTTGAACTTCAGCTATGTTATTATCTCCTGTGATGTCAATTCCAATTTTCCTCCAAAATGTTTTTAACTTTTCTCCTGACTGAGCTCTTGTTTTTCTGAGCACTAAAGGAATAAGTAGGGGGTGGACATAGAGAGACAGGCAGGTAGCAAAGGATGACAAAAAGGTGGGAATAGTTTCCCTTTTTTTACTTTGTTTACACCAGAGAAAACACAGGTAGGAGAAAAAAAAAAAAGCCTAGTACCTTACCTTCTGCCCATGTGTACCAGAACACCCCCAGATGCTGTAGGGGTCTATAGAAAAATCTTTGCATTACTTGTTCTTACTTTATCCACTACCAAGCTGAAAGGAGAATCAGGTTCCATATTTCCCCAGCTCAAGTTCATCTGAAATGAATAATAGAAATTTATACAGTTGCCTCATTAATAATAATATCATACTGAGTTCTTTCTCTTCCTACTTATCATAAAGAGGAACAAAACTGGAGTGAGCACAAGGAGCCCCTTCTGCTGACAATGCTGACATGTTTTTGTTCCAGTGAATGAAACTTTTTCCAGTTATAAATCTGAGCCCTTTGAAGGTTCATGGAGGAGTTGGAGAAGCAGTCAGCAGCTGATGAGCTCACTGTTCTAGCTTGAGTGTCATTCCATCCTTCCTCTGCTCATCCACACCCAGGATTCAAACTTGGGCCTTCACCTCCCAGAAGGAGGAGAAATTCAGAAGTTTGCAATTGCCCATTCTGGATCTTAAGGAATGTTTTGCAAAAGACACCTAAAAACCCTATGTTTTCTTCTTAAAATCTTGTTTCAAGAAAACAGCACTTTTACCTTTTTGAAATGTCAGAAATACATCAACTAGCTCATACACTAGGAAGGAAAATTTCCAGCTCCAGGTCACTGGAGTCCTACAGCAAATCACCACTGACACAGCTGGCTTTTCAAACAGGAGCACCTGAAGGTCAGCAGCACATGCAGGTCTCTGTGTGTTCTTGTTCTGGACACGTTATGGGTCAGTGGTTCTGACACAGCATGAACCCTCAGTACCTGACTGTACTCGTAAGAGTAAGTGCAGTTTGCCAAGCTGTTTACAGCCTCTCCTCTTTAAGATGTGTAAAGTGGCAGTAAGTCTGGTTCTTCCCTCCTCTGCCCCATAGCTGTCAGGTTTGAAGTTTGCTGTAGGTATTTAGATTTTAATATTCCCTACTCTGGCAAAATCTCAACCTCCTCACTGACTGTCAGCTGCCACAGTAACCTGATAGAACAAAACCAGTACAGATTCCAGGTGCTGTTAAACATCTTGCCATTGGCCTCCCAAGGTCATTATAACCATTATTATAACTCTGAGAATCACACTGGGAAGGCTTAGGATCTCACAGTGTTTCCTAAAGTAACTTCACTGACCTGGTCTATCTCTGAGACTACAGATCTCAGCACAAAGAATTTGCATGAACTTAAATCTGTGTCAAAATCAGAATCTAAGTCCAACAAGCTGAAAGTGTGGAACTTGATCCTTAAGCCCCAGAATTTCTTGAAGTTAATTTTCTGTTAAAAAACCCTCATGGGGATACAGTAAATTCATTCAAAACCAATGGAACATTTTGCTCTATGATGAAGGAGATGGTGTTGGATCATAGACATGGGTCTACTTTATTTTCAGCTCTGTCGTAATGATGCATGGTTGGCAGCTTCCTATATGCCTCTGCCACACAAGAAAATATAAAAAGCCACTTGTTGATTCACTTCTGACCAGTCTTGAAGACATTTAGTTTGGCTGCCTGTAACTAGGATACAATATTCTGGCAATATTTATGGAAGGTTTAACTCATGAGATCTAATTAAAATACTGTGACATGTGTGTTCTTCTTGAATTGGTGCCCTATGAATTGGCTGTTCTCTTTTCTCGATGGCAAAACAATGTCATAACAATAGAAACTGCTAATGAGGATGAAAAAAATAGATGAAATTTGACTAATTATTTTTTCTCTCTTAAAAAAAATAGAACAGTGATTCTTTTATTAACAGAATATCTTCAAATTAATGTGCCTCTATGAATACTAGACTCTGGCACTCTACATAAGATAAAAAAGTTTTTCTGTTTCCTTCTTCCTTGGGATAAGTAGCTCATTACTGATTCTGTGTGCCCATGAAATCACATGTTCTTATACCCTGGTTTGCAGAGGTGCAAAGTGTGCAGTTCATCAAATTCTCCCATTTATTTATTTATGGTGTTAGCATCACCTTTGGAAGTACATATTTAACATATTTTTTCATCTCAACTCGAGACCTCATCTTTTAACAGCTGTTATTGATTTCAATTGGAATGAAAGAAAATCAATTTGGGCACAAATCTTGCCCAAAGATCAAGGCCCAAAATGTATCCTGGCTTTCAAAATTAGATCTTGTACTGATCCATTTCCAGCTGAGCTGAGGTTATTACTTTGCCACAGTCCTCCCTTTCCCTGTCATTGGGAAAAAAAAGAAGAAAAAGTAAAGGAAATTGTAAAGATCAGAAACACATAGGCATAAAAAGCCTATGAAAAACCATCTTTAATTTTCAAGAGCATCTTAATATTCACTTCCTAATGAAAAGACTTAGAATAAGTGTATTTCTAAAGAACTTTGTCTTTCACTTTTAGCACTTTGTGAGCAAGAATGTCTGTTTGGAAGCAGATGCATACGACCAAATGTCTGTGCTTGCAGAAGTGGCTACACTGGTTCAGCATGTGAAAAGAAGGTAAGTTCCAAACCCACTGATTCTTACGGTAAGGACAAAAATACCCAAGTGTGACTGAAATTTTTTGCAGGTAGATGGATTAAAGCTTTGTTAACCTTGTGGAAGATGTAAATAAAATTATAGGATATTTTAAAGGAAGTTTATGACTGCTCTGCTGCGAACCAACCCTGTATCCAAGTTCTAGACAAAATTTTCTCTTATGGAACAGTTTAATATTTCAAATGTAGAACCCAGAAAATGACTGTCTATTCTGGTAGTTAGGGTCATCCTTAACAATGTTCCTGTCCAAATCCACTAATCATCTACAGAGAAAAACCTGCAGAAAAACATCCAGTTGTAGTCCAGGCAAGTCTGGAAGCTTTTTGAATTGCAAGGACAACCTGCTTTTCCCTGCTAGACACCCCTCATTTGCTTTTCACCGCCCTGCCTTCCTAACTTTTCCTCCTCTTCACAACATGAAGTCTCAGGTCTTGCACCAAGGAGGTCTGTGAGCAAAAATTACTCTTGTTCCCTCCTTCTTTACTCCGGTTTCCAAAGTTCACAAACAACTCACTTCTTCATGCTGAGCTTGACCCATTTGACTCTACATCAAACGTCAGACCTACCCAAAGGCAAAGCAGCAAAGCATTCTGATGATCAGAGGGGGATTTTTATTACTTCTCCAAGTAACTCTGTTAGAGGCTCTATTCCAAAATGAGTCCAGTTCATGCAAATATGTTTTGCACTGAGTTGAGAAATAAGATGTGTCCAGAAACCAGAATGGTTTGTAAGGTTATAGAACATCTGACAGCTGGGCTGGACCTGACCATCACATCAATGTATGTCTTCAAGTCCAGTTTATGCCCTGTATCAGCACAGGGATGAAACTGTTTGGGTTTTTTTAAGCCACAGTCATTTCCTATAACTCAAACACTGTTCCACTATTCCACTTGACTGGCCCAATTTCCAGCTCTCCAAACGGGCAGGTTGCCCTTTCATTTACCTGCACTGAAAGGCTGGGGGCAAAAATCAACGTATTTTCCTTTCAATTACACAAAGCATTAAGAGAAAGCACGAAAATCTATTCAGATAGTCACTTAATTCTGGTAATGACAATTAGATTTTAATATCACAATTAAAGTTCTGTATAGATTTTCCTAGCAGGTACATTCTCATAGCAGACTACAGCTCCTACACCAATACCAAAATGAGGCTGATGTAGATAAGATGAGTAAGTGTTATAATTTTCCACATATAAAAAAATCTATTAAACAGTCTGGCTGTGGCCTAAGAAAGTGAGGTGCACGTTTTCTCCAATAATTAACAGAAGAAATCTAAATGGAAGCAGGGATAAGACAAGATAAACTGGAATTATTCTCTGCAGGTGCGTATATCCAGGAGAATTGCCCTTTTGGATCCATCAGACCAAATTCACCAGGATTGCTTTAGAGCATTATTCAAGTTGTGGGTGTGCAAAGTAAGATATTTGTAATTTCACAAATGAAGTGGAACTCTGTTGCACTTAAAAGAAAATATTAAATCAAACAATCAGCCTTCCTTTATCACGTGAATAAACTATTACACACTAAATCAGTCCTGAAAGAAAAATAAAGCAGAAGAAACCTCCAAACTTTGCAAATTCTGTATATTCTAAATGCCAAGTCATCAATGGCACATGCAAACACACGTGTCTCTCTAGCAATGATTCATCTCACATTTTTTAAGACTGTTTGAAGCACTCTTCATTTTCAGGGCTTATTCTGCAGAAATACTGATTGGCCACGCTGATATGGACGTGCATTGCTTTGATGTGAAGAAGGAAATGTTCCGAATAAAAGGGACTTAACAGGTTTCCTTCAATCCCTGAGCCTTGCTGAAAGCTAGAATCAAAGCTAGTAATTAAAATTATGGATTTCACGGTGTCTAATTTAAATTACATGGCTCATGTTATATGAAAGCAAATGAGCTAGCCCTGGAAAAAAAAAAATCAAAATTGTGAGAAGTCAAAATACAAAGCTCATTTACTAGCATGGATTATAGTAAACTGTACACAAACCCATATTTCTGTAAAAATGTTGGGACAATAGGCCTCCCCAGAGTTTCTTTATCAGACCGGATTGGGTTTAAGCAAACAATCTGAGTAGGCTTTAATCAACTCCTTCTCCAAACTTGTCAGTCATGGAAATCTCACAATTTATCTAAGTAATTGTTCAATTATTTGACTACACTATTAGAGCACAGTTTTGTTTTTCCTAACACTGAGCATAAACCGAATGTGTTGCAAGCAAAACTGATACTTCTTGGGGCAGCCTTGATGGGAGAAAAGTCAGCTCAGTTCTTTCAATGACAACATTTACATGTCTGAAGAAAATTAGAGTCTCTGCTGCCTGATTTTATCCCGTTTTCCAAAGCTAAACCAACCAAGTTTCAAACCTTGTTCTCTGTTACTTGTCTAAACTCCAGTTTCTCCATGTCCCTCCTGATGTGCTGTAGCCCAGCAGCTGCCTCCCTGTGTGGCTCTCCTCTCTCTGATTAATAAATTTACAGCAGGAGATTTACATTTTGCTGTGACAGCCTTACAACCAGCTCAGTCTTTTCCACAGTCCTGAAACCTTATCACTTATTTCCCATTTGGCATTTGTGCAGTTGACTTTTCCTCTGAAAGCACCATCTTTATTGTCTTTACTTAATTTTCTCTTATGGATTTCAAGCTGTTTCACCCATTTATCAAAAAGATTTTTTAATTCTAAGCCTGCTTGCACTGCATGCAAGTGCAACATCGTTCATAAATGTGACATCTCATTGTCTAAGACATTAATGAAAGTGGAGAATAGTAGAAAAATCAGGACCTACAGACTTGATAAAATTATTCCTTGATAATGCTTTCTCAAACAGGCCTTGCTCCTTACTTGTTTGTTATGAATCATACTTACTGGCATGACTGTCTGAGTCAGATCAGAAGTCTCTCTAAAGTGAAAAACATCTGTTCCTTGTGGACAGAGTGGCTGCTTCCCCTACTAAGCTTGAGGAGTTTATAAATTGACTGTTTAATAATTTATGGTAATATCTCTCCAGATACCAACTTAGTCTGAATCTTTGACTGTCATTCTCTTACTTTTCCTTCTTTTTCCTCATTTAAAGACATGTACTGTGCTTATTGGGACTATTTATATCCTTTGGTAGTTCTCAAAGGAAATCACTGCTGCTTTAAAACCCACATCTTTACATATGCTGGGGTAACTGTGAGGATCTCTTGACCTGGAAAAGCTGCTTCATGTAAAGACCCTTTTATTTGCTGAGATGTTCCATATGGGGATTTAATACACAGTAGATGGTATCACATAAATTCAAATCCCAGTTTATTGCCTAGCCATTTAACCTCGTAAACAAACCTTAAATCTGACTTTTCTGAATTTAAATACTCACTTCCTTCCCTATTCTCCCCTGCATTCCTGTTCCCTTGTTAAATCTGATCATGTCAAACCTTTTGTCACATTTAACCTTTCTGAGAAGACTGAAGAAAAGGCACTGAGCACATTAGCCTTGCCTGTGTCATCTGCAAGCTTCTCTCCTCCCTGCTGGATTCACCACTAACTTTTGCTGTGGGAATTAAAACTCATGCTTTGCTCTGTTTCTGTTATGAATCTTCAAATAATGGGAACAATACGGTAGCAGTGACACATAAAAGTTGTCAAAAAAACCTGGATTAAATTGGAGAGGAGCAGCCTTTTCCCTTCCTTCAGCAGCAGCTGACAAGGGATGTTCTAGGTGACTGCACCTGAAGCTAAGTGAATCCTGCCATCCTCCTTTTCCTAGGGAAGGAGATGCAAGGTAATTGCCTCTTTTAGGCAGCTGGGAGAGTTAGTTAAATCAGTTTAGGAGACTGATTTCTTCCTTTAAATTTAATTTTTGGTCTTCAACTTATTCTCACAAAATTTGAGGGGAAAATTCGTTTTTAGCAGATTCTTTTTTCACAGTGTAGACTGAAACCACTAAGGAGACAGACACAGGCAATTTGGAAAAAAAGACCTCACTGCAGAACTCTTTTTTTCCCACCATCTAAATAGTGCCTGGAGTCTGGTTTTGCCAATGTATTTGGAAAAGCTGGATGGCCCATATTTGCCTAATCAAGTTAATTCCCCTCTCTCTGCTGTAATCTTCAGTATCCTTCCCCTTTGTGCAGTTAAGATTCCTAGAGGAACAATATACATTTCCCTAAATTATTCATCATCTACATCTCATTCCTCACCCTTGTATTGCCAATTGATTTGCAATTCATTTTCTGACATTTTTGGTTTACTTTGTTTTGGGTTTCTGCTAAACAAAGCCTGCCAACAGCATTCCTCGGAAGGCTAATGAACTTGCTAGAATAGCAATCACTCTCTTAGAAACCTTCTGCGTACTTTTAATTTGTATTGACTCTCTCAGAGATCCAGATAATTTAGCAAGTTTCATGGCAGACATGAAGACAAATGCCCCTGCTGACTTTCACATTCAAAACAGCCATTGGAGCACATTTATTCAGGGCTGCAAGGGGTGACCCAAACAAAACAGACTAAACAAACCTCGTTTCCAGTGGAACTACAGTTAAAAACTTTGGCATTAGTCCCAAAAGAGACTAAGGCAATCACTGCATCATTTTGTACAACTGGGAGTTTTTCCTAAAGCTGAAACTGATATTGTATCTGTTGTCCTAACTGATACCATCACGCTTTCCTTGTTGTTTTTGCCTTCTTAAATGGATTAAAGTAACGGCATTAATTAAGCCGACGGAATTAATTTAAGTTAAACAATGTTATCTAGTTAGACATAAATGGTACATAATATTACACTACAAGCTATCGTGATGGTGTATTTTCCCAATAAGAGTTTAAATATTAATGTGCTAGACTTGTCTGTCTGTTGAATATTTATTCTAAGGCATAAAGGTACTGAGAAGTGTAGCCTGTTACGGAAAATAATAATTAAGAACAGGAGTATCTTACAGTAGATATTTTTAACAGTGGAATTTAGCAGTGAATTGAACAGCAACAGGACATTCATTGCCTGGGAATGAACCCAGTGACTATCTCCCAAAGATTAAACACCCTATTGATTTCAGTACAGCCTGAAAATACATGATGTTTTTAATAAACAATTTCTCGTATTAGGCCAGCCTTTGCTGCAGCTAGTGACCTTCACATCACTATTACTTTGTACATTTATACACTGTGAGACATTAAACCACAAATCAGGGTGCTCAAGTTATACAAGCTGTATTCAGCATCGGTCAATACACAAGTTAGTCATCTGTGGAGTTTTATGAAAAAATGGCTTGACTCTTTGTAAGTCATTTGACAAGTAAATGGAATTAAAATGAGGTTAGCAAGGCAAAGTCAAATGCAGTATCGAGCTACAGATGTATGTTGGTCTGACTATTTGCTCATTACAAAGGAATTTAAGGGTATTTAATGCAATTTGAGCAGGAAAAAAAGACTCTGATTTCCCCATCATGTCACTGAGCACCTTCAACACACATCCTTGTTCATGTATTCAGGTTGAATTCAGAGGCATCATGTAACACTGGAATTAGTCTAGACCTGGAGGCACCCAAATGCCCAAATAATTCCACACAGAGATGTGCCCCACCAGGTGAACCTGCCTGCTCAGGTCCCTGCTAACCCAGGGATGGGTCTCCATGTGTGCTCCATCCTATTGAAGACAGAAGCTTGTCTGATTCTTAAAGGGTTTAAAGACCTGTGGTAATGCTCAGTATGAATACTTAAACTCCTTTTTAGTTTCAGAGAAGTTTACAATGAAAGAAAACTTATAGAAGTGCTCCTTTTGGACTTCTGCTGCTTTCCTGCAATAAAAAGGTGCACCCTATATGTTCTCCTTCAGACAGAAAAGTATTACTGATTTGGAAATTACAGTGTTTTTCTTTAGTTCCCATTAGCTTTTCATGAACACAGGAAAGTTTTCCCTGAGCTGAGGGAGCTGGAGAGGTTTAGCCTGGAGAAAAAGAGCCTAAGGGGTCCTTCTCACTCTCTACAACTACCTCAAAGTGGGGTGAAGTCAGGGTGGGGTTGGTTTCTTCTCCCAAATAACAGGTGACAGGACAAGAGGAAATGGACTCAAGTTGCACCAGGAGAGGTTTAGGTTGGATATTTGGGAAAAATTCTTCAAAGAAACAGTGATCAAAACACATCACAGGTTGCTCAGGGAAGTGGTGGAGTCACCATCCATGGAAGTATTTAAAAGACATGGAGATGAGGCACTTAGGGATATAGTTTAGTGGTGGACTGGCAGTGCTGGGTTAACAGTCAAATTTAGAAGTTTCTCCCAACCCAAATTATTCTGTGATTCTATGATTTTATATATATATATATAAATTTGCACATACAAATGTGCAAATCTATCTAAAATCCAGATAGATATTTTCCTATAAATGTGTATACAGATATATGGAAATATATAATATGGCAGACAGGCCCATATATTTACATTTGACCTCAATAAATACATATACTCTTCTAGTTCATTTGGTTCTTGTAAACTCAAATCCTTTTTCTAACTAAACCTGTCTAAATTGCAATAGGCACTTGTAGGAGTCCTTTCATATAAAATAAACATGCCACGTACTATTCACAAATAAACAATTGCTGCCTGGATAGATCACTACCAGAAACTAAGGTAGGGTATTTTAGAGTCAAACTGGGAAGTAAAATTTGGATACATGATGCTAATATCAAGGTTAACCTGTCATATCAAATACAGATATATCAAGATTAAGGAGCACCTTTCTTCTTGTCCTGAATAGTAAAATAATATCAACCTCTTTATGTGCTTTATAATATAGATTTCTATAAAAATGCCCTTCAAAATGGGTTCTTAAATCTATGTGCTACCATAAAAAAAAGCTTTTCATATCATCTGTTATCTTGTTTCAGGATAAAGAAAATTTTCTCATGTATTTAAACCAGGGTGATATTCTTGGACAAGTTCTGCTGTATGAAAATGGGATAAGTGCACTGAAACACTTTCAGGCAAGAAGCCAACAATCTCCATGCGTTATACAGAAGTGGCAGAGTGATTTTTTTTTTTTAAGGCACACCTGCTTTAGATGAAAGAAATTGAATTCCAACTCCATAACTGTCAAGCACCACCGCAAATAATAGAGCCTAAGCCTAATCATTTCAGCAATATAGCTATTTTCCTGTTGAAGCGATGGAGCAGAAATCAGCCATAGCTAGATGATATCATTTTATGTGCATGCTTTGGGAACAGTTCCATTCATCATTTCACTGCTTAATCCCTTTCAAAAACATGTTCTTCATTCCCTGGTTAATAAAAACTTTGGTTGCCTAAGTCAAAATTGTGAAAAAAAACCCAAAAAAGTGGTCTGTGATTTTGCCATAATTACATAAATTACGGAGAAAATACAGCAACTACAATAAATCATTTGAGCACTTGCACATAATATTTCTTACATGACACCACATGCATGAGGCTGTTTCTTCTGCAGTTCTGTAAGCAGCTGAATCCTCATTTCTTTTTTACAGCTCCCAATAGGATGAAGATAACAGCAGGACAATGAAGACAATCGTTTGGGTATTGGTAATTGGGAACTGAGCACCTTTTTCATTTGGGAAGATACAGTGTGAAGAAATTGCTAGTTCTCTCCCTTTTAGCCCCATATAATCTCAGAGAGAAGAATAAAAAAAAAGAAAGCCAAACCCCTTCTTGTGTGTCAATAAACCTACATTTATTTTCAAACCTGTCTATGGCAAGACTCAAATTCATGATCCACGGCTGTAGTGACACCAGCACCACTGCTCCTGACATCAAAAAGATTTTACAGTGGTACAGACCACTTAAAAAAAAACACTAGTGCCATGTTATTCTGATTTCATTAAAATTTGAAGGCACAGATATATTTCCTGGGGTTTTTTTGTTTGTTTGTTTGTTTTAAACAGGTATGTCCAGAGAAAAATTAATAAATAACATCCTGGTTTTACTGAGAAATCTCACTGACTGCCAAGGGAAAGTCCTCAATAATGTTTAACACAAGCTCAGTGTATTTCTGCTAAGTAATTGCTGAGGCCAAAAGCTTTGGTTTTCTAAGTTACCAATGTGTCAGCATTTATTTAGGAAGTGTCAATGCAATAACTGGTGAAATGCTAGCTTTTAGTTAGTTGCCTCTACACCTGAGTTCTCCTTTGCCATCTCTAAGGCCTATACATTGCTCCTGAGTCAACCATTGATATGCTAAGGACACAAAACCCAACATAGCCATACAGCCTTAAGCCCTGGAAGCATTTTAGAAAAAAACCAGCTTTCTGATCACATAATAGGGGCCTGGTGAAATGCTGGAAAATTTAGGTGCTCTCAGAGATTTACAACTTAGTTTGGAAATTCGTATTTACAGAAATCTACCATTGATTTCTCACCTATGAGTAGTCATGTGTCTCATCACATGCAGGTAATCTTGTGGAAAAATTGGAGGGAGGAGGAAAGAGTGCAAGGAAGGGAATAAGGACAAAAGATTATAAGTTTACTTGGTCAAAAAGAGTCCTAAATTGTCATCTTGGACAACTCAGCTTCATTAAGGTAAATCCTAAACAATGCTCTGGGCATCCACCCTCTCCTTTTGTTTGTCTTCCTGGAAGATTCAGAGCAAATATAGACTGAAATCTTGGTGCCTTGGTGGAGGAATGCTGAAGTTATGACATTCCCTCACTCTTCCCAAAGCAACTTACGGGAACAGTGATAGAAGCAAGGATTTTTTGATTGAACCTTCAGGGCTGCAGCAGTAACTAGATGTAAGATTTGTTCTGACTCTTGCCGTCAATTTATAAGAATTACAAAAACCTGACTGTGAGACCTTCGAATACTGCAAATTAAGTGTCTAAAAAAACTTGGAGAAACTGTAACTACTGTAATTCACTGAAATATTCCTCCTCCCTTTCTCCCAGGTCCTAATAGCAGCTTCTTCTCCAGGTGTAACTAATGTAGCAAAATGCTTTTACATTTATCTGATCTGTTCTTCAACAAATTATTCTCTATTCTTTATTTCTGAAGTTTCCTGTTATGTTATCAACTGCTCCAGTGTAAGCAGGATCCCAATTGCCAAAGATTAAAAAAGCAAATTAACCTCATAACTTCTTGCAGGTTACCTGTAAACACATAGATGAAGGACCAGACTTTAAAAATCCTTTTATATTTTACTACTACGTACTGATCTAGATCACAGTCAGCAGTGTTAATATGTTTTTAGTGTTCACTTTAACAGTTCCAGGAAGACATTAATACTAAACCAGAACATCGGCGCTTGATGAGTATCTACGAGATTAAATTTAGGGTGGCAATTACACCTTTCTTGAAGTACTGTCCCAATCAATAAAAAAGATTTCTATTACTTTGCCTCCATGTCTACAGGAGACAATGCTAATGATCAAAACTCCTTGCCAAGATTGGATTTGAAAAGCTGCAGCAGCTTTCCACGCCTCGCAACTTCTCACTGTATTTCTAGAAGCGACTATTTGAGACAACATTCAAACCCCATCTATTTAAAGACAATTAGAAAGTTGGTTTGTATCACTGAGGAATGTTCATGTGTGGTTATGAAACAGAAGTACTTGTTAATAAACAGCAACACTCATGTTTCAGTATCTGATATCCAGCCATGGGTAACCCACAGTTACTTTGGGTCGCAGTTCATGTCAGTGTAACTCTGCTTTCAGAAACGTGAATTTTACACTCTTACCTTTATCCACTTCACCACTTAGCTGATCTTCTTCCCTTGATTGTTCAGTATATTTTGCTAAAAAAATCACTGGCTATGGTAATCACTATATTCCCAGATTGTGTTTTAAACAAGGTACTGAATAATGTAAGTAAAAAATTACACCTTAGAATTTCATACTTGTATTACACCTTGTTGAAAACTACCCAGCTGGGACATTTTCTTGCCAATACAGGGGGGTATTTTTTTAAACCTTGTCTTATAAGCCACTTCTAACTGTTATACGTCAAAAAATATAGCAAGGAGCTTAAGGCAGGAATCTGTCTTAGTAATTGCACCCTACCAAAAAAATGTGCCAGCTCCACACAGTTACTTTAAGTTATAAGTTACTTAGTTCTAACTTCTAATTGTCATTATGACTTCCAATATTCATTGTTTGCTGAAGATTTATTTCAAAATCCTATTAAACCCAAAATAAATAGGGTACAATAAATCATAATCTCTCGTTATGGGAATAGCAAACAGAACCATTGTGCAGAAGGGGGAGCTTGGGGGGGGTTTGCTTAATGTAAACCCTGTTAAGAGCACAATAATTGGCAGATTTAACTCATCCATGGCTTATAATATTCATTCATGTGGATGTTCAAACATTAGGTCTCTGCCTTTATTCTTTTAGGATTTTTGTAGGGTTTGTGTTGTTTTCAAGACAAAAGATATTGCCTATGCTTTTTCTGCCCAGAAAGCAGGAGACTGCAAAAAGTAGAAATTACTCAATTTTTGTACCTACACTGCCACTATTAACCTTTGCCAAAAAACGTGACAGGTTACAAACTTCATTGAACACATGAATATATGCACATACATGTGTATTGCCATAGTACCTCAGCTCAAAATCTCATAGAAATTGCTTTAAACCAAAGAAAAGACTTTTAATGGGAAAATAGCCATGCTATTCAGTATTCCATAAGGAAAAGTACAATTTAATTTTAAAAGGATTTTTTTCTCTCATGTTAAGAAGCACAATTTCAGTTGAAAGAAGCCCATGTACTCCCTGTAGAGTAGGTATTTGGATGCAACATTTTAAGTCCATTTAGAATGAACAGTTTTGCACCAGAAATGTACCACTTTTGGGGACCTGCAGATGTCATTCCATGATTTATCCATAAATAAGTACAGCAGCAGAAGCCACTACTTCTGACTGATACAACAGCCAGTGATGGATTAGAATGAGTACAGTTTGGGGCTCATTTCAGGCCGATGACACAGTGAGAGGATCTGGGAATTCATATATCACATCCCAAACGAGAAAGACTTTGCAATGCTCCATGTACATAAAGAAACACACAGGAATATGCATAAAATTATTTTCACTTTAAATTATTTAACCACAAAAGCTGTAGCTAATGATATGCTCTGTGGGTCTAATGCTACATCTTTATGCTCAATTAATTTTTTTAACATTGATATCAGTTGAGGAAAGAGCAGGACATATCAGAATATACATGGTGTGCATAACAATATGTACCTCTAAGATTACCTTTTATACTTCAGCAAACTAATTCATGCTCGGGAGCTCTGGGTAGGAGCTGCCACATCCAAAATTAATGATCATTATTCAGAAGAAGTTTTCACTGTGCTTGAGAACAGGAGCTCAGGGTCAGTCCCTGGGCACCTGCAAGGCAGGTTCAGAAAGGAATAAGGTCTCTGCCTTACAGGACGCAGACATTTCTCTTTCTTCTCTATTGCTTCCTATCTGCACCAGCTGAGATTTGGGAGATTTGATGTTAGCCAGTTTTCCTAAGGAGAGAAACTTGTGGATGCACTGTGTGTTTTTTCTCTAAGAGCCCTGCTCTGTGAACAGAGGTGGGTGAGCAGAGGTGCAGGAGTTCCAACTGCAGAGGTGAAGACCAGCTCCTGTGGCACAGCCCATGCCTGTCTTCTCTCCATGCTTGACTCACTTTTCTGAGGATGTTCTCCTCCTGTGTGTTCCTCTGTGCTCCTAAACTAAGACAAAAATTGTCCCAAGGTGCCCTTCTTTTCTGTCTCTGCCTGGATCACAGGCACTTCAATTCCAAATTAGTTGACCTCCTCAGAGTTCAAAGAATTACATCCTTCTGTCTCTTCCCTGTGCCACAGCTAGTTGTTATGACTTTCCCATTTGACAGGTAACTCCACACCTCCCCAGACTCTTGCAGCTAACCCGGCTTGGAGAAGCCTCTCTATTAAAACTGATCAAAAAAATGGAAAGTGACTCTGAGGAAAAACCCTTGCTCAACAAATTCTCAGCCTGAACCAGAAAGAACTTTTATCCTAATGATCATAATTTTGTTATATTTTTTTTCATACTAACTTTGCTCTTGACATTTTACTCTTCTGTCATGATAGTGCTCCTGATGGGATCGGCCAATTTCCCAGCTGGTTCCTTTGACACCTGGGTAAGACTTTTTTTTCCACTTGTTTAGAAATAATTTCAATCCTGACATGTAACTTGCTGGCATTTGTACTGCATCAGGAAGATGGGAATATCTTGCAATAAATTTACCGAGAGAATACAGAGACTTTTAATCAGTTTGCCTTACAGCCATGGAAAAAAGAACCTACTCTGGTTTCCTCTCAAGTCTCCCCCTTTCTCCTTTCTTTTTTTTTTCCCTGAAGCAGCTTTCAGCATGCATTACCCATGACTGATTTATTAGATTGTTAGTGCTGTTAGAGTCCGTGTCAGGTATAAGACAGATTTGTCATAAGGGTGCAGCAAGCCTACATTTCCCTGTTCAAAAGCTGCATACCTTCCCTATACTCCATGCCAAGCCTCTGAGAGTCAACAAAGAGTTTGTCACTAACATGAATGTCTCAGAGAATGAAGATCCAAGCCTTTGTGATTATCAGGGCTGTTTATTTCCCATTTTAACTAAGTCTGTGGTACTGAAAAAGAATTTCAATGTGCACAAGATGAGGCAACTAATCTGCTTAATACCACAAGCCACTATCAACCTCATATGTTCATTTGCCCTTTAATACAGAGACCATTTCAAAATCTTTCTCCTGCTATTAAAACACTTTTAAAAGCTTATGCCCTTCTAAACCAAGCAATCATTTTCCCCTCGACAGCTATGACCTGCCATCACTTTACAAGACCAAATTACTGAAGATTGGAGGTTCATGAAGGCAAGTGGCAGAGATTTCCTGCAGAAGATAAAAATGGCCAAAGCACTACTCACACACAAAATGAAATTCAAACTTGGGTCTATTTGATATTTCTTCATACAGAACAAAAATTGGTTTTGGCAGCTTTTACTTGGAAACATCTGAGAATAAAGATACAAGTCAAGTCATAGGCAATGAGCTAAACAAAATTGTTTTAAAGAGTGTAGCTGAAAAGATCAAGAAACAAAACCATCAGTTGTTGAAATCATGCAAGGTTCAGGTCATTATAAAATACAACAGTGAAATAAGTAAGGTGGCCTGTGAATAAAGCAAAACCACAAAGATTAACAATGTCATCAGGGTATACAGATACTACAAAGTCAGCCCAGAACAATGACTTACCTTTCCTTAAAAAAACAGAAGAGATGGAGAGGAATGTATGCAAAATAAACAAAGGAAAGCCAGGCTCAGTCTCAAAGTAACAGAAACTGAGGGTGAATTTTGCATTATGAAGTCTAGGGGAAAAAAAGAAGAAAAAATAAAAACCAAACAGAAAAAAAGCCAGGCAAGGTTATGACAACATTAGAAAGGAACTGAGGGAGAAGAGCAGATAGGATCTGAATTAGAAACTGTTACACTAGAGACTATCTGAATTTAAAAAGAAAGTTAAAGAACTTTTATATAAAATGATAGCAAACTATTCTAGGATCACAGTCTAAACAGGAAAACATTTACATGTGAAGGATGTTTGAAGGGTGGCTACAAAGAAGATAAGGTCACCCTTTTCACAAGGAGTCATATGGAAAAGATGAGGGCTGAGAGGTAGAAGTTACTCCTGGGAGGTCCTAATTCGTCACATGAGGAAAATTTTTCACAATTAAAACAATCAGATACTTGAATAGTCTCCCCAGGGAAGATTCCCTATTGTTAGACATTTTTAAGGTGCAGGTAGACAGGGTTCTGAGCCATCTTTTCTACACTGTGTTTTTGCCCAGAAAGGTTGGTCTTGAGGTCTCTTCCAACCTCACATTCTGTGATTCTCTGAAATCTCTTTAAAATGTCAAAACACTGATCATGAAGCAGCTGCCTATATGCTGATTTTGAACTGAGGAAATCTGTCCATGGAAATGCTTATAAAATCTGTATAGTCATGGTACCTGTTGTGTTTTTAAATAATTGAGAGACTCAGACTCCCAGACCAATTACATTTTTCCTTTCTAAAGAACATACTTTAGAAGGGGAAAGGGAAAGGGGAAGGGGAAGAGGAAGGGGAAGTTATATCAAATAAATGATGCACTACTTAAAAGTCATAACTCTTTCAAAGACTACGTGACTAGTTTAAGGTCACAGGGCACCATGAGGACAAGCTAAAACTCAGAGAAACTAAAATCAAGGCAAATGTTTCCAAGGCCACACTGCCACTGTTTAGTCCACAGTTCAGCTGGAACAAACTTTTAGAAGTGAAGTTCAAGCTGTTTTAAAAACATTTTGATAACTAAGTTACAGTATGAACCTGAATGCACTCATCCCAGTTAATTAGCAATCTGCAAACTAATAAATATTCCATAGACAGGGGAGAAACTGTCCCTGTGCTGAAAGAGAAAAGTTTTGTGCCAAGAGCCTGGCACCAAAAACTGCTTCTAATGTTTGAGTGGTGTTCTGCGTCCATGCAAAGAAATCTTAATCTGCAATTTTAATATTGTACTGACAACTACAGTACTGCAATCTGTTACTGTCTGAGAGTGCTGGAGAGTGCTTTGCCTAGATGCTCTAGGCTAAGTCCTGTCCTTGGGTGCAAGGGCACAGCAAAATGCATCTGTATACTTGAGGGCTAAATTTAGATGAAGGAGAAAAGGCCACATGAGAAAGAGTTTCACTTTGGATCATTTCATGCTTGGATTTGTAGTCAGTAGCTTTAAACTTTCCTAGTTAAAAGAGAGGGCATCTGCAATACACTCAATTTTATGCAAGTTAGGGGTGCTCCCAATTTGTAGCACACTGCTGAAGTAGTTCCTATCTTAGCAAAGTTTGTACAAACTCAATAAGAGGAATGGGGGGAGGACTTAAAGCAACACCAAAACAAATTAGGCAGGAGTTCAGAAAGTTTTCTGGCTAATTTTGAGGTCAAACTTTCTCAAGATCAAACAGTCTCACAGCACTTATACACACAGAGGAAGATGCCTGAAGGAGAGCAGAATCCCCTCTGACTCCACAGCTGTCCAGAGAAACGTGTGCTTTGCCTTCCCAACTGAAGCCAGGCCAAAAGTATTTCCAGCTCCTCTCTTTCCTGCAGCTCCCCATAGCCCCTCCACATGATTTCAACACCACTTTATCTGTGCTGGATTTCCAGTTACAGATGCTCTTGCCCATATATCCTGCAGCCAAGGTGGATCTGGTGAAGCAAACATTCAGTGTGTTGCATCCACTGACCTACCTAAAAACCATCTGCATCTCCTCCCTGGGCTCCCTCGAGAGACAGCACAGGGAACAGGAACTACTCAAGAGCTGCACTGAACTAACAAGCAAGCCAACCCTCACAAAAGAGAGAACTTCTTTGATTTCAAAAACTTATATATAAAGAATTCAAAAGCCACAGAACCGAAGTCTGAAAAGAAGAGCTCGTAGCTGAGTTCCAGGCTGTGGATTTATCAGTCTGTAATAGCAAAAGAAAAACCTGAATTATTTGTAAATTAGAAAGATGACTACTAGGCACTGGGATTTGAAGCCAGCCCTCAGCGTATTTTTATTGAAAAGCATATTGTCATTGTTTAATATGCCCTGAAAACTAATCAGAGATTACTTTACATTAACAAAATTACAGCAGGAGTTATCGAAGACAAAAGCTAAAACATTATTAAATAATACACTTCCATTAAAATTATAAAATGATTGTTTACTTCTCTTTGATAGAAGTAACTACCGGAGAACATAAATCCAAGTGGACATTTATTAAGCACAATGCACTTACTTTTTAATTAGTAGTTTATAGGTAAAATAATGTATAACTCAAAGAGACAGAATCAGATCAAGTTTGGCTGTCAGATTTTCTAAACATTAATTTAACATTGCTATGTGTCTTATCATTATTTTATAAATTACTACCAGGACAATGAAAATATTTACATTTTATCTCTCTAGTCTTGTAAACAATTTCTATCAAGAGAATATATCAGCTCAAAACACCAAGACTTGGAATTGACTTGGATCAAAATATATAATGAGAAGGGGAAAAAAAATTACATAATCCATCTTCAAAATGAGGGAAAATAAATTAATTTTTTCCAGCCAATGGGAGATCTGAAAATGTAAATTCTTGTGTAATATGTTGATAAAATGATTCATTTCCTATTTTTGCAATATTTTTATTATCACTAAATGCACTTCAATTGCTGTCTCCTCCCTTTTATAAACTCCAAGTAGAGAATAGCTGCTTCATAATCAAGTGATGCATTATATCAGAAAAGTCTTTTAGCTTGCACCAATATTTCTTGGTCATTTTAGGATCTATCATGTCATCTCTTCTTTAGGCTCAGTGTCTCCCAGTCTTTACTCCCTGCTCTAATTTTCACATTCAGATCATTTTCACTGCTCTCCTCCACACTTCTGTAATGCTTAAGACTTTTCCTGAGGTCCAATTTCCCTGGTGAGTGCGGGGAAAAATCTGAGGCCTTTTGGGGCCAGGCAACATTAATACTAATGCAATGCATTTCCTTAGATATCCCGAAATTCTTGTTGACTCCTCCTCCGTAGCAGGCCAGTTCTGACTCATACTTTGCCACCATAATCCTCTCTGTGCTGTTTTACAACAATGCCACCCACCCATGTCGTAGACACTCAGGCAGGGAATTACTCCTGCTGTGTGTGGAGTGTTGCTCTTTCCATGGTGAAACACCAGACTACTTTTTCCAGACAAATTTTTCAATTTGTAAACCTGATTTTGAATCCTGCCTTCCAGCTCACCTGCAGCTGTGTGTTACCTGCACGTCTCATAGGCAGGATCTCTGCCCTACCATCCCAGGCAGGGACAAGAACAGGCTGTAACCAGACACAGGGCAGACCCCACGGAGCCTCACCAGCAAAATGTGCCCACACAGGTGCTGTGAACCACCAGCAGCTCCTCAGATTTTCTCCCTCCTCTCCCCAGACACCTGGACCAGGTTTCCTCAGCTGACTTATGAAAAGAATTCTGACACCATTGCAGAGGCAATGAGGTTCAGAAATGCACAGCTTTCCAGAGAAGAGGATTGGTTTGACATGATATTTTCTTGATAAATTCATGTTGACTGTTATTCATTTTCTTGTTAGTGTGCCCTCTGTACATATTGAAACAAAAACCTCATCATCAACCTGCTCCTCTTTTTTCCCTTCCTTTCTTTAAGCAGATCCCATTGTAAAACAAAGCCTTAGAGCCAGATGATATCCCTCGCTCCTTATCTTTGATTTCAAAATGGAAGTATGATGGATATTCTGACAGAAATGAGAACAGACACATTAGACCATAATAATCCTGTTCTCAGATAACTTAAGGCACTAGTTCAGCTTCACTCATTCAGCAACACAAAATATTATTTATTGGCTGTTGAAGAAAAATATGGCTGTTCTCCGTGTCAAATTCATCCTTGTTTTTAAACTTGTGTTATCAGTGCTGAGAAGGGAGCTGTAAGCATAGGTTTTAAAAATAGTCTTGAAAAGACATTACCTCTGAAAACTTGAAAGCAAAACTGATGGAATGCAGTTTGATATCACACTGTTGATAGTCATAAAATCATAGAATCACAGCATCTTACAATGGCTTGGGTTGGAAAAGACCTTAAAGCTCATTTCATTCCACCCCATTGCCATGGGCAGAGACACCTTCCAATGGACCAGGTTGCTTTAAGGCCTGTTAAAGACAGGTTGCCTGTCTTTAACAGGCCTTAAACACTTCCAAGGATGGGGCAGCCATAGCTTCTGTGGGCAACCTGTGCCAGGGCCTCACCACCATCAAATGTTAACTCACAGTAGAGAATTTCCTTGTAATATCTGATCCAAACTTACCCTCTTCAGTTTAAAGCCATTTTCCCCTGTCCTGTTATTCTACACCCTTGTAGAGAGGTACTTTTCTGTACTTTTGTAAATACATAGTGCTTTTACTTAATTAGTATTGATGTAGATATAGTTATTTCGGTTTTATGGTGTAATAAGAAATCCTAATATTATTTTCCCCAGTCGGATTTGGTTTTGTCTGCATAAACCTTCTCTCAACTTAGAGTAATTTAGAGCAATGTGGTTGGGGGGTGTGGTAAAAAAAATTGTCACCTAGACAAACCCACAACACCCACTTTCCATATTTCCAACAGAATGTCTAAAACACAGCTGTGCTCACGGCACTGATCCTGGAGGAAAGGCAGCTCTCACTCAGGCTGCCTTCCTTCCGAGCATCCCCTGCCGTAGGCTCGAACTGCAAACACACAGCACACAATTGAGTCATGTGGGACAGCACACAGCCTGAAATTGGAGCATTTTTAATCCTCCAGACACTGTAATAGAGGTCAAATACCATTTACAGTGTTTAATATTTTATTTTTAGGAAGACTGATGACATTACAGCTCATTGGATATTTATGAAGAGACTTAGTAACCTCGTTTTCACGGGTAGCAAGCGCCGTGGACAGAAACATTCACACAAAACCCAGCTGTTGATGAGCTGCACTGGGAATTTTTCCTATCCCACCCAACATTGACATTCTTAGAAGTGTCAAGCCCTGTCTTGAGCAAAGCAGTCTGTTTTGCTGGTGATTTCATACAGCAGAAGGCATTCTGAGAAAACAGAAATGGGCAGGGAGCATTCAGTAACACAGGTTTATTAAGCCACTTCAGCACAACTTAATTCGGCTGTAGGATATTATTTTCCATGGAAACCCTGGTTTGTGCTAACACAGCTCTACAGGAGGTCTATTGGGAACAGCTGGAACTTTCTGGGAGCGGGGGGAGGAGGGTCTCTCTGTGCCCTGTGAGCCCTCAGCTGCCAGGACCACAGGAATGTGCTTAGGTTTGTCCCCAGCTTCCCAGAGTGCCGGAACACCTCCCGGGTTCTGGAACACAATTGCAGGTCCTGGAGCAGTGTTGCAGGAGCTACAAGGGCAAATGGAGCCTTAATTGCAAGGACAAAGTTTTCCATAGGATCCTGCTTCAGCTGGTGCACTGTATGGACACAGGAAGGGGTCAGACTCAGCACATAGTGCCACAAATCTGGCATTTCTTACCTCTGAGCACAGAACAGATTTTCTCTTCTTTACTAAAGCACCTTCCCTGATTAAATTCTGATAGCAAAAAAAAAAAAGGTACTAAGTCTATCAGCAAGATGAGAAAAGATTGTGGAAATAACCTCTGCTGGAGATATTAGGGGATGAGAGAGAGAGATGTAGATAAAGTAAATAAGGAAGAGGTGAGGAACATAACAAACTTCATTGCCTGCAGGCTTCATTTAAAAATATATAAATATATAAATAAAATTTAGAGTTATGATAATCAGGCCAGAGCAATAAAGCATTATCTGCTAATCTTTTGAATTTCAAGTGCAGCTGTCGGCTCCACACAAGCAGGACTTGTTACCTTTTAATGTCCCTTAGAGACCTTCAGCTGTCTTGACTGCTTTCTATCACATTATAGCACAAGTACAGCTTTCCAATTAGCTGGGATATTTGATAGAAGTTTTTCCCCTTAGAACAAGTCAATTTTACAAGCAAGAAAAGCTTTAAAGTGAGGTGGCATTTTACCAGATTAGTACATCATTTTCATTAACTGAACTTCATCTGTTATGTTATGTGAAAGAAAACAGTTAAACATAGATAGACAGATAGAAAACTTATTGAATTTAATTTCTAGAGCTATGCTACATAAAATCTGATTATTTTCTAGTTGTTGTACAACCTTATAATTTTAAAAGTAGAAGATTATATTGAAGGTAAATACTACTGTCACTGTTACTATGGTAGAATAGCATTCAGTATTCATCTCACATGATATGCATGTCAAAATAATAATTGCTCAATGTACTGATTATATTCACATTAAAATACTTCCTTTTATTTCTAAATTATTTACTACAGGCTGTACAACCTATTTCACCAGTTTTATCTTTAATAAACACAAAGTTGACCTGTAAAAAACTACTGCTTTCAAGTTTAAAAGCAAAGATTTAATTTTAAGGAGAGAGGTCTACATAAGTGATATTTCATGTCATGGCTTATAAAAAAGATTATTGTTATTTTTTCTCATAATTCTATTTTACTTCAAATGAGTGAAGAAACAGTTGTGCCATTTTTAATTCTACTTTAGATGACATTTAGAAAGATGAGGAGTTAACATCTCTTTTAACTTCTTAAAGTGGTTTGCACACTTCCTTTCTACCTGAGCTGAAGAAAAGAATTGCCAATAAACCTTGAGCTCATTGTAGTTTAGTGTGGTTTTATGTGTAATACAAACTGTTAACAGAATGAGAAGATACTACTGTGGTGTAAAATTCACTAATCCTTCAGAACTTTTTCACCTGGAAGGTGGTATCCAGCATCAATGTTAAAATAGTATAATGCAACAGTAGTCTGAAATATTACAAAATCCATGTAAAAAAGCCTACAGTTAGCTCAAAATATTAGAGAATTTTAACCTCTAAGACATAAAAAAAAAAAAAAAAAAAAGGGATAGGTTTATTTCTCTAAAATTTCTCATCTTTGCAAGCACTGGTTTGGCTCCACTGGTTTGTAGCAAATTGAAGTCTGCAACATCACAAAGCTCCAATAAAATGCACAGTGTTCAGTTTCTCCCTTTCTGAAACTCTCTGTCCATTACCATAATGGACTTAAATATCTATCACTCAGTTCTCAAACCCCGTGTTGAACACACAGAGCAGACATGCATTAAACAGAGGTACAGGCTTATGACAACCAATTCAGGTAAAAATGTGCTAAAAGCATTCTGAAATATGCTGGCATTTCCATTTTTATTAACATACATCACAGCTGTAATATGCCTGCCTACTTATATTTAATATAAATGTTCTGACCTCAGATAAATAAATAAAAAAGTAGCTAAACTTTACTAATGTTGTTTTATTTTATTATGAATCCTAAGGCTTCTTTAAAGAAAGACCATGAAAATATACTATAACTACTGCAGTCTAAAAAAAATATAGGTTATGACACATTCTCCAACTATTCTGGGGAAAGCAGCAACAACTATGAACAAGCCCCTTAAGGTTATAAACAGATTTTCCATAAACTATCATCTCTTTCCACCTATTATACTAATTTCCTTCTTACTGCCTTCACTAGCTATACAAATAATATCTTTCCAGCTTTCTTATGCAACAAGCTAAGTAATATTCCATGTAGCTGGATATTTATTTATTTTTGAGAGGCCAGACTCAAGGCTCAGCTGAAGGAAGTTGCCTCTTGGAAAATGCTCTTTTAAGTGTGATGCATTCTTCTACTTGGCCCTCTATAAGAGACTTCTATGCAATAGTAACCTTCTGACAAGATCTTGCTCGCACCAAGGGACAGAAAGTGGTCAGTCTGTTTACATTTAAGCTGTTCTCCTCCAGGTTTTGGGATTTTTTTTTTGCTTTTTTTTAAGATTAGTGCCCATTCTGATTTTTTCTGTGGTTAGGTCTTGTTTATCGTGGAAGAGAGTAGAACACATTGTAGGAATGAGTTAACAGCACGTGCTGCTTGGAAGACCCTGCCAGACAGGATTGAGTCAGAAAGACTCTGTTAGGTCTGTGTGCGACTGAATTTAGGACTACGAGGGGAGAAAAAACATCAATTTTAATCCCAAATCTGCCACAAATTTACCAGAGACCTTCAGCAAGAGCACTAAAATGTTCTATACTTCAATAACTTCCATTATTAAGATGTATAAAGAGCTTCCCTTGATTTGAAAATCTTCCCCTTTAAAGGATAACCTCGTGGAAAGGATTAATGGAGAACAAACCCCTTATGGTCCACCGCTCCTCGAGGTATGTCTCACCACAACCTACTGCAGCTGTCCCTCCAGAAGCACCACACACGTGAGGATTGGCAGGGAACCAGGCCAGTTATGGACTCATCTGCCTCCCTGTGTTCCTCTAGTTCCTTCCACGCTCTTCCCCATCACGGCTTTTGTATCCCCCGTGTCTCAGTGATGCATCAAAGCCCACCAGAGAAACACCTGTGCCTCTAAACCACACATGTAGCAGCGTCCTGGTTTTGACCTGAATTTGATTTATGCCACGAGTAGAAATTCATTCTTGGCTCATGATAGCCTAGGCTGGCAACAGTTCTCTTCCCTGTTATTTTTGATAGTCTTCCAGCAAAACAACTAACATCTGTAGCCTGCAATAATTTTTTTTTGAGATTGCCCAAATTATTGTTTACCAATATGTGAGCTGCCATGAGGTAACAGGCAAACAAACGCTCTGGCATGGATATAATGTGTGCAAGAACCCAGGGATGAAGAGGTCCCTCCTTATTGCCTCAGCCCATCTCCTCATCATTTGCAGTGGTCATACAAAACCAGAGGTCTGAGAAGGGAAGGGGCTGAGCAAGGAGAGTGGCAAGGACAAGGTGATTCTGGTCCTGGAGTCACCATCTCTGGAGTTGTTCAAGAAACCCCTGGATGTGGCACTTAGTGCTGTGGTCTAGTTGACAATGTGGTGATCAGTCAAAAGTTGGACTCAATGATCCTAGAGGTCTTTTCCAACCAAAATCATTCTGTGATTCTGGTGATGACAGGATGGAGAAGAAAGAAGGGAAAAACG
Source organism: Lophotriccus pileatus (assembly GCA_035583135.1). Classification (NCBI taxonomy): domain Eukaryota; kingdom Metazoa; phylum Chordata; class Aves; order Passeriformes; family Tyrannidae; genus Lophotriccus; species Lophotriccus pileatus. The sequence continues at coordinate 5,005,454 of JAWWES010000171.1, forward strand.
AGAAAAAGCCACAGCTGCAAAGATCCCCCCAACAGAGGTGAAATTATTTCTATTTAATTGCAGCTTCTCTCCTCTTATAAAGCTGAGTCCTTGAATGAGCTTCCTCAAAAGCTCGCAGCAAATTGATACACATCAAATTAACACATCGTTTCCCATGCTTTTTTTTAGGGATATTAGCTCAATACAACTAAAATTGAGGTGTGACTGAGACTAAATTCATGCTGAATTCTGACTCAGTTCAAACAACTGGCACCCATCAGAGGTGCCTCCTGAGTTTCTGGGAGATTGGTTGTGATTTGGGCCTTGCTGCAGTTTTCCCTCAGCTGATGTGACTTGTGGTGACTATTTCCACAGCACGTGCCAAGCCTCAGTGGAGACTCAGCTTCAAGGGAGAAAGAAGGAAACTTAATTAAAAGCAAAGTAAAATCATTGCACTGAATCTTTTGAGGGATTTTCACTTTAGTTCCCTCTTTTTAAATACTGCTGTAGCAGGACACGCTGCAAGCAAAGGGACTAAAAAAGTTTTTGGAAACTTCTTTTGTGTGGAATTCTGACATAGTGTTTCACAGCCAAAACCTGTAATAAATGGCTAAATTGCCAGGGAGGATTCTGAGAGAGAAGAATTTAACTGGGCTCCATAAAGGTAAAAAAAAAAAAAATAGGGAGTAAAGTTAAAACAAAATAATAAGGCTGTCACCTTCCAAAAATAACTGGTCCTTGTTGTGCAGGAATTCTCCAGTTGCTATTTCAGACTTTTGCCCGGGATGGTACAAGAAATCCCACCAGACAACAGCGCTTTAAAGCCTGAGGCTAAAACCTAATTAATTGATTGAAGAGGCCCTTTTCTTCTCTGTCCAGATAACTGAGCAAGTGCCTGGCCATACATATTCCATTGTGCAGTCGAGTCTTATAAACTCATGCTCCTGGTGAGGGAACAGGACTGACAATTCACTGGCCTCAAGGAACTGCAGCTTCTCTTCTATGTGGTCCTGCCTTGGCTTGGTATTGATTTCTCTGTGTCCTGATCAGTCAGAGAACCATTTAAGTCATTATAAACATGTTTTTCATCCTGCTGGGACAGATGTTCCTCCACTGTAGTGTGCAGGTGTAAACTCTGTTTAATACATTAAACTTCCAAGCTAAATTGCATTGGTAATTTTATCTCCTTTCTTTCCTGACCTTCATAGGTTTAAAAATCAGGTACTTAACCTTGCATTAATGGCAGGGGTTTTATTGCACAAGATTACACATTTAAAGCCATTATTATAACCTCTGCTCCTAGGTATAAAAGCCTGAGAGACATCCAAATATATGCCAGGAAAATGACTGGTGAGGAAGAATAGGTAACCTTTCTGGCACCATCTTTCTCTTCCTTTTTTAACACTGCTATTAAACACAGGTCTCACAGTTACTACACTGAAAACTCTCAACCGTAACAGAGTTATATGAACATTTCTAGTGTTTTAAAGAGTGACCAGTGCAATGTAAATTGTGAGATTGTAATTCAGGAGTTAGGCCTTGTTCTAAATGGAAAACATCTGGCATTTGGGAGCATGTGGACAGGTGGAGTTGGAATGAGATGATGTTTAATGTTACTTCCAATACAAACCATTCTAAGATTCTAAGATTAAACCTGTGGAGGTGCTCGTGATGCCCCACCCTTGCCATGGAGATACAGTTTGTGGGCCAGGCCTGACAGTCAGTCAAATATTGAATCTGTTTGTGCATAAACAGTCCCTGAGCTGTTTGGTTTATCTCAAATAAGCCCTTTGGTTGCCAAATTCCAATTTCCGGGTCTTTGGGGCAAAGTAGGCAGATCCTGACTGGGAAGGCTGAGTGCCCAGTAAAGTTATTGTTCTGTTACACCAACAACCACTCGTGATTCAGCCTTGCCCACCAAGTCTGCAAGTTTGCATTCAGGTGGAACGATCCAGCAGTTACCAGACCTTATCAATACACAATAAAACGTGGCAGCTCTTGTTCATGCTATCCCTGGGAATGCCAGATGGCCTTTCCTGGCTCAGGACCCAAAGAGATTGCTGGTTATGTTGTTAGTTTACCTCAAAACTCTATTTGCTTTAATTGCCACAATGCTATGTTTTCTAATGATACTTCTTGAAAAAGCATCAATTTATCCATTTCACTAGCCATTTCTCTCTTGAAATAGGATATTAAATGTAAACTAAGATTATATTGGCAGGATGGAAGCTACATTTTTTTTATTTAAAAAAAAAAAAAGAATAAAACCAACAAACTTGTAAAAACAAAAACTTTAAATTTCATTGTGTCTGTAGGCCTTTATGGTTCACCTTAGATTTAGTAGTATCCTGGGGAGACCTTTTAAATGCAGTAAAAGGTCTGCCCCAGGTAAAATTGCCAGCACTTTAGAACAAAGGTTTTGTAAGTGGTGGTTTATAATGTGTGTGGGATTTGAAAAGTACATTTTTTCGTGTCTTGAAGATAAGTCTTATTAAGATGGCATACCACCTTGGAGGCAATAATGGGTTTTTTCCATACTTCAAGTTTGCAATAATACTGTTTCTTGTAAGAAAGGCATAAAGTGGGTTTTTCATCCTAGGTGAAGTTGATGCTTTCTGACCCAATATTGTTACAGTAAGATACAGATTTAAAGGAACTCTTGAACTTCTAAGCACAGAAATCACCATTGCCAATATAAACCAATAATATTCAATCTATGACTGGGCTGAAATCTTCAGGTTTTCATCCTGTGTTTCCTTCACATCCTCACAAGTAAAGCTGCTTGTGAGTTGCTTGGGGTGTACAGTGCAATTTTAAAATAAAACATATTTTAGAGATGGCAGAAATCTATTATGTCAGCAAATCTGAATAGGGATTTTTAGTATACTTTTAATTACACTTCTAAGTTGGTATATTTTCTAATATGTAGGGGCTCACCTTGCATCTCTGAACCTCACCAGTGTATCCAGTTCACAGCTGTGCTATCACCCCACCAACAAACTGGGCTCCAGAGCTGTGTTTTACAGACATCCAGCTTTGGAAGCACATGCCCTGCCACTCTGTTAGCCACTCTGTACTTTGTTTAGTTGCCTTGCCAAACAGAATTACAGCATTTTAAATATGCAGGTTGTTCTGAAATGTTCTATTGTATGACACCAGGTATTAAAGTAAATCTTGCTGAATGCATGCAAGGGCAGGTGAATCACTTTAAACAGCATAATAGGCAGCACACTTCAATTATTCCGGTGTTTCACCTGTATTGTTTCAAGCAAACCAGATTTAACAGAACATTGGCTCTGTAGTAGCATCAATTTGTCAACTAAACTAGAACAATAAATAAATTAAAAAAAAAAAAAAAAGCAGTAGACTTTTATTTTTTAATCTGGTGAAAACAATACAGAAAACAATTACCAACACAAAATCTCTCATAAATGGCTTCTGATGGGAATGCAGAGCTCATACAGCTCTTCCATGCCCAGATAGAGACCTGGATGCCTCGTAGGAACATCCCTCTTAGATTCAAGCTTTCTATGGAGTCCCCCAAACCTCTGTTGGACTACAATATGTGCAATCCTTGACCACAGCCTTCTTCTCAACTCCACTCAGAAATCCTCCTACCTAATCCATCGGATTGCTCCCTCTCTCCCTGCTCACTCTGTCTCTCTGATCACCCTCCTTGAGCAGAGGCCCAGCTGCAATCAGACCCTCTGGCCATTGCAAGAATCATAGGAGAACTCAGGCTGGAGGTCACGCAGTCCAGTCTCCTGCTGGAAGAAGGACCAGCTTCCCAGTGAGGTCAGGGTGCCCAGAGAGGTGTCCACTGGGGTTTAGGAAACATCCACAGCCTCTCCAGGTTCCTGCCCTGATGTTTAACCATGCTCACTGTGCCTTTTTTTTTTTTCTGTGTGTCCATTTTGAATCTCCCTTGTTGCAATGTCTGTTTTTTGCCTTTTTGTCCTTCCTCTGTATCTCTCTGAGAAGAACTGGGGGAGATTGTTGTTAGGTTGAGTCCACCCCATTCCACCCTTCTCCAATCTAGGAAAATCAACACTCCAGTCTCTGCTGGTGAGGAGGAGGTGCTCCCATCCACCTTAGCAGCCTCCACAGAGAGCTCTCCTTTCTGTGGGCATCTCCTAAAATGAGACATAGTTTTGTGGATGCAGCTTCCCCAGTGCCATCCCCAGGAGGGGGATCCACACACCCAGGTGACAACCTTCAGACTGGCCTTTGCTGGGTTCTGGGAGTTTCCCAGTGGCCAGTCTTTCCAGTCTGTTAAGATTCCTGAGGTCCACCCTCCTCCTAAGGCACCCAGCTGGTCACTGCTGCTCCAGTTTGGCTGTTGGGATGAGGTGGGGTTTCCCTTGATGGCTGTGCTGACACTGAGCAGAACAGCACTTGTGGCTGACACTCCTCTGACCTCCTCTGCATTTTTTAATTATTTCAGAGGCACAAAGTGCCATTAAAATCCAATATTTTTTCCAGGCTTATCCTGTTATCCTGAAATTCCCTTCTCACTTTTCTTTCCAGTAACCCCTATTGCATTAGAGCTTAAGGGAAAGTTTAATAAGCAAAAAGACAACAACTTTACTGCATATTATTTCATTAGTTCCAGAACCAACCTCACTAATTCCTCTGCCCCTTCTATTTACATTCTGTGTTTGCAGGCAACTACTGTGTCCTTTGTTTTAATAGTTGTTAAGCCATGACATGCATATTTAACTCTTAATCATTTCTCATTAGTTCATCTTTCCAACTCCTGGCTTACTTTTGTGAATATTAATTAGTTTGTTAAGAGCTTTGTGCATCTATGAGTCTCAGTCCTGCCTTTATGGAAACTGGGGGAAAATTCTAATTCAAGGAACTAAAGCAGCTCCTAATCCTGCCATGACATCTCTGGATAGGAAGGAGAATAATATCATCTTTTCTTGTCTTTGCTCAGGGCATTTCTGTCACTCCTCTGGGCCCCAGCTGCTATCAACTCCCCAAGGATCTCCAGTTGTAGGGGTTGACTTTTATTACTGAAGAAATAAAATAACTTATTCTCTCAATAAACTGGAGATGCAAAGGAGCAATTTACAGAAAGAAAAAAGAAATATTTTTGTTCAGTACTGGAACAGACAGGCTGTTATAAAACTGCTTGGTTAATCGCATAAATATTGATCAATAGCACGGAGTCATATTAAAATAAATGTTCTTTCTCATAGAGAGGTAAAGCTTTGCAAAAACATTTACACCAAAATTTTAAAGGAAAAAAATTGTTGACAGGTAACATGGAACTAAGAAGAAAAAAAAGTACAAGAAATGGGAGAAACACACAAGATTCTTACCTTTTAAATAGAATCTCTTGATTCTGTTCTGATTTTAAATTATTCCTTTCACCGTTCCTTTACTGAGCTGTTCCTTAATAGGGTGGAAATGTAAGCACCTTTTTTGACTGAACAAAGATTTTAACAGCTTTTGATTTGGAAAAGCACTTG
>JAWWES010000171.1:5019999-5065169 GCA_035583135.1 Lophotriccus pileatus
TTTTTAATTGTATACTAATAAATATTTCTTTATTATACTTTGATTATTTTGAGTATCTCAAATAATCCATAACACTAGGGTAGTTATCTCCACAGGAAAAGTTCTAGGAAAAAAGCTTTGCCTAGTAATCTATACTTAAATAAATTATTATTCTCTGATGGGCTAAAAGGACCTGACACATTGTGTGCCACCATCAGAAAAAAAAATAATTGGAAAAAACCATGTTATTTGCATTCAGAGAGAAGAGAAGAAGAAGAAGGTTCAAAAAGAGGGAAATTAAAAAAAAAAAAAAAAAAAAGTGGGCAAGGGGCTGGGGAGCGGAGGGGAAAGGATCAAGGAGAAAAGGGAAAAAGATGAAGAATCTTGTTTGTTGATCCTTTCAGATCCCAGAGCAGCAGCTTTAGGGACCCCAGATAAACAAATCCTTTAAAGTCTGAAATAATGAAAAAAAAAGGCTTCTAGAGAAAATCTTGGTTTAGATTTTGAAAATAATAAAAGGTAAAAATATATATATGTGGGGATGAAGGTGAGAGAAACACTATTACCCATAACACCCCTGTGTGCAAATGAATATGGCCTGGGCCAGAAAAGAGAAAGTGGCAAGTGCAGACACAGCCACAGTGACATTTCTTTCAGTCCTGGACATACTAAACTAAAAATCTGGTTGTCCCCAAAAGCCAATACTCCTGGTACTCAAAAGCAAAGGGAACGATGCAGGACTGGCAGTTGTTGGGTTTGTAAAACTCTTATCAGTGACTGAGCAAGGAACTGCAGCACAAGAGGGGCTGGAGTCCTTCACATGAGATTTTGATGCTGTTCCTTATGCCAAAGGCATGAGGGATTTGGGTTGTGATGGTTTCTAACACCCTGAGCCAAACATGTTCCTGCTGCAGATTCACCAGTGACAGCAGGATTCCATCATGGATCAGTTTGAACCACTGTCTTTCCAGGAATTCCTGGGGGAAGGAAGCAATCTTTTCCACAGGCAGGCTGAAGCTTGTTGCTCAGTTCAGTTTATGTATGCATTGGACTTCAAAAGTTTCACTTAGTAGGATGTGAGATGAAAAATTAATAATAAATTAAATTTTTCAAATAAAAAATAGGAAAAGTTTTTCACCTAGTTTCCAACACTACGAAATCCTTTTGCAGGAGAGTATTCAAAATGGGTCTGAGCACAAAAAGTATTCCTGTGGAGAAGCAGCACTCCATTCCTAGTGGATTTCTCCAGCAATATCTTTTCCACCTGGCAGGTTTCTTTTTTAATACAGAAACTATTCACACTACGGGATTTAAAACTAATCAGTTTGCAAGCTGTTCTTAAACATCTACAGCACTAGGAGTCTAAAAATAATGTTCAACCATACATTCTCTATATTATATCAGTCTCTAATTACATTTCACCACAAGGGCATAAAGAAGGAAGACATCCTCCTTTAATGCTGAAAGGGTGGGCAAAACTCTGTCATCTCAGTATTTAGAATCACTTTGTGTTAAAAGTTTCTTCTGTACCAACATTTATTTTTAATTGCATGGGCCTCCACGCCAGCATGTGAACTATTCCTCCACACTTCGTTCCAGAAGTATTCCACAAATTACTTGATCTTCTCCCTCTCCCATGTGGTGACTTAATATGAAACTGATCCAAATAAAACTTCAACAGATTCCTGTCTCTGGATTTTTCCAATTAAAAAAAAAAGTATTTGAAAAAACCCTCTACATTTAGTAAAAATAAAGAATCAAACAAGCAAGGGATGAAAAATTTCATCTAATTGTAATTATTATGACTGTGTCTTAAGAAAATTCAAGCTTTTATCAAAGATATGTAAAAATAAGACAAATTAAAACCTACACTTTCTGTTGTAAAGAATTAAAACCATCTCCTATTAGAAGACAGTCATCCTTCCCTTTCTCGGGAAAGCCAGGATATAAACAGAGCAATGACATGAAATGACCACTGCTTTGACTGACTGCACTGCTTGCTTTGGGCTTGTGCCCCCTGTTTGCTGAGCTCACACAGAACCAGATGTGGATTAAGGATGTAAATCAGTGCACAGTCTTCTCCTGGTACCACTCACCCAGAACAGCCCAAGTTTGAGCAACAGGATTGTGAGATTGATCTCATTCAAGCTCAATGTTGGATGCCCACACCAGCCCCAAAACTAAGTGGTTCTGAGGGAACCACAGCCCAGGGGTCACCTGGACTGTGTTCATTCAGTATCTCTGTAAAGATCTGGCAAGTGGCAAAGAGCTGATAAACAGCACTGTAAACAAAGCAGCTCAGGGGAGAGCCATCAGCAGGATAACGGTGATTTATCAATCAATGTACAATCACATTTTAAATTTAAAATACTTGAGTTAGGTATCTAAATAGTCAGCATCCATTCATTATTTACAGACAATATGCTGTTTAATATATTCATAAGTGATATGGAAGATTGGGATCAAATGTACCCTCACAGAGTTTGCCAATTATGCCAAACTGACTAGGGAAGTGGACAAGCTCAAAAGGGAGAGCCACCCTGCAGGAAGACCTGGACGGGCCAGAAGATAAACGTTGTGCAAGAAGTAGTCATTAAAAAGCATTTATTTTATGATCAAGTCACACTATTTAAAAGTTGAAAGTGAAATATGTAGGTAAAATCAGTGTGTGTGTCTGTTCCACAGAGTATTGTGGCTCACTCCCAAATAAACCCCCAAATCATGGATAGGCTCCATTATAATCCTTCTTCTCACTATAATCATCATTTTTTATTCTCTGGTCAGAACACACATAATTAGGCAGATGATTCATTCACACTAAGCAACTTTTTCCAAGGGAGCCCAGCCCACTACTTCCTCTCTGTATATAACAACTGAAAATATTGATAAAAAATTTGTTTCTGCGTATCTTGACAGAAAGAAAACAGCAGCCTAATGCAGGAAGAACACAGCTGTCCTTTACAGATACAAGACAACAGAGTAACATTTCCCAGAGAAGTTTCTGGCCTTAACAGTCATTTAAACCTCATGGGGGGAAGACAAGACCAATCACATAGCCCTGATTGAAAGAACTGGCTCACATTCTTCAAGCTGCTGCCTTTCCTGGCCCCTGCCCTTTCACTCATTTGGAGAGGTTGGGTTTGTGATCAGAGGCCCTTTTTTGCAATCAGTTTAAATGCTCACATTTACAGTGACTCCTTAAAACACCCATGGCCTTGATCAGGGTCTAAGTGTGAAGAAAAGTGTGCTAAAAGACCTCACAGCCCAGCAAAAAATGGACCCCATTGACACTATGTAAACCTACATTGATCTTGTTTATAAGGAACTCAAGACTGATTTTCAACACAGGCTGTTACATTTATCAAAGATTTTATAAGTTCCTTCACAATATTCCACTACCAGCTTGAATTCCCTACGTGCACTGAGATTTCCAGAAATGAAAACCAGTATTAATTCTCTTATGATTAAAGTACACGAGTTGCCAAATAAAAACAGTGCTTTCACATTTTTCTCTGAGTTTTAAATATGTGGGTTTAGATTCCTATATTTCAAAACACGATTTCCTAGAAGATGGTTATTATTTTTTTCCCCTGGCTAAGCACAATGCAATATTAGCATCCCCAGCAGAAAGCCTCGGTAATTGGTTTGACAATTAAAAACACAAATATCAAATCACCAAGGGGAGATTACCCACGACCAGTAATTTGCAGTTTTGCTTATCAGAACAGGAAGCTTGAGGGCATTCAACAAAGAGCATAAAATGTACTATATAATGGCAGTGACATTTTCAGTTATCATTACTGTAAAAGGCTACAAAATGCATATTGTCAGCTAACATACCTGCAACAGGCTGTGACCTCAGAGCATTTGTTCAAAGAAGACATATTTAGAAATGTCCCAGATATTTGGGGCACAAGTTCTTTTACTTGAGAAAATTCAAAACCACACAGGAATCCTGACTTTCTGTCAGACAACTCTTTGTCCTCTTTTGATCATGATAATGCTCTAAAATAAGCAAATGGCAACTCCAGGAGACAAAGACCCATAATCTGTGCTATCACCTCCAGCTTCTCCACAGGGGTACACCAAGATATATGGGTACAAATGGTGCCTGTTGCTCCTTTGCCAGCACCCCCCACACACACACACACCCATAAAAAAAAGTTCAAAGCAGGTGTTTTTCCTTCCTTGTGTTCTAATTATTGAAGATTTCAGTACCTGCAATACCTTTATAACTTTTTAATCTCTGGAAGAAGTCATTCAAAGTAATTTGAAGCAAAAATGTGAGATGCAGTCAGCACACTCCAGAATCCTACGTGTAAATAGTTCATCTGCAAAGACAGCCTAAGCAATTGCCATATTACATTTTCCTCAGGAAGAAATAATTTTCAAATAGCAGGAGCAGAATAGGAAAGGTTTCACTGGAAAAAAAATCCAAGGAATTCAGATAAGAACGTTGCACATAAATGAAAGATATTTTCTCTGTTTCCAATGTTTTGGCAGAACTGGACAGTGCCTGATACAAACAAGCACTCAGATCAGTCTCACAAAGAATGTAAAACAGGTCAAGATTCCCAGTTTACATTTCTATCCAATTCAAAAAGGAACAGTAATAAAATACTGCTTGTCTTTCATATGTGCTACAAGACAATTTGCTACAATATGCTGCAACTATTGTCAGTGATCAAAAATGCTTTTTTGTATACTGTTTTGGGTAAGAGTTCATTTTTTGAGTCAGTCATTCTTTTCACTGGTATATCACTGTCAGACTTCTTCCTGCGTTTTTGCTCTGCTACTCACTAATCTTACATAGTCCTCATAAGCTTAATTTTAGGTGTGGAGGAAGGAGTTTTTATATTCTTTGCTAGTTCTTTAAATAATAAAACACTGGCATTGTTAGGTGCCTGGAAAGGTAACAGCCAAAACTGGACAGAGACTGTCATGGCCCACATTCGCTGCTGTGGTAAATCAGTGCCACGTCCCTTCCACTCGTCAAAGAAGCACTTAGGATAACTCCACCTAAGGATCTAGTCCTCAGTTCATCTCTGATATAAGTCTGACTGCTGAGATCTTCCTGGGCTAATGAAAACAATCTCATTTGGTTTGTGCTGTGAGATTGAGTTTCTTAAACATCAACTCGGCCCGAGGACGGAGTGTGGGGGGAATTCGGAGCAGCCCCTGCACGGTCCATTGGTCTGTGCTACAGCCTCCTGTGCCTCACAGCTCGAGGCAGGACACTGTGCCAGCCTCGTGCATCAGGGCTGATTAAAGATCCTGACTGCTGGCCTTATGAGAAACACTCAAGGAAGAAATTGGGCAAAAGACGTCAGAAGCTTGAGGGGAAAAAAAAAAAAAAAAAGGAATGAAAGAATAGAAAATGAAGTGTGAAAATAGCACAGACAAAGATATAAAGGGGCAAAGACAGTGATGAGTCAGGTGGGCTAGGAGAATGAAAATTACCTTGAATAGAATTAAAGGGCATGAAAGATTGGGAAAGGAGCACATTTTAAAGATTGCACTCTTACTTTGGTTTGGAAGAGTCTTCTTTTGAAGAGAGAGAAAGAGATTGAGAATAAGAAGAGGTAAATAATGAGTCCACATCCACTTTACTAATAAATTAAAGTCAATCACAGACCCAACTAAACAACTTATAATTCAGTTGGGATTCTCTATAAGGATATATTCTCAGTTGTCCTTGCCTTGGCTTTTCATCTATGCAGTAAACCCGTTTGGTATGAGCACAGTTACTCCCTCCACCTTGGAGGTTCTATGGGAGCAGACACCAAGGCCAGCAGGATATCCCCTTTTCTGCAGTGCATGTAGTCCATGTGCATTTCACCCATCACCAACAGTGATATCTTTAGACATCAGCAAGGTGGTTAATGATTTGAGGTCTGCTCATCAAGATAGACGTAAAGACCAGATTGTAAAGATCGTGTTCTTTCTGAACATGAGGTACTACAACCGTAGAAGTATCAAACATAATTGAAGGGTGGTTAGTAATAATTACAATAACTTGGTGATAAGTATGCAAGGCACAGGTAAAACTATGCCTTTCTAACTCTCCCTTTATCTCCAGCTCACGCTCTCAAAAATAAGAGTACTCTGCTTCCTGAGAGTACTGAAATTGTCCTAGAATGACAACCACAACCTGCCAGCCATACAGACCAGAATGCTTAAGGTGAGAAAAAAAAAGGAATGGTAATGGAGTACTGACAGGAGCTGATAGGAATTCTCCAAGAGACCTATTACTTGCTGGCTGGTCTGCAAGGACTCTCACTCTGCTGACACATCCAAGGGCAGCCAAGTAATGTCAAGCCCAGCAGCTCCTGCCAGCTCTCCTCCTTCCTCAGCTGATGCACCAGACTGCCCAGGAAACACCAAGCCATCACTTTCCTGCAGGTATCATGCAACATCCTTGCCAGGCACTTCTGGTATTTCTCCCACAAATAAAACACACACTGGTTTTTAGGGCATCTGTACCACCAGCATCCTTCATAAATATGCATCTGCTCAACTCATTTGTAAAAGAGACAATTCCTTTCATTTTTAAGAAGCAGCTCTGAGGCACAAGTTTAATAGGAAGTTTGTAGAGGCAGGGTTTGAAGAGGGATTCCTCCAGGACCTGATAGGATTTAAACCAGAGTAACACTCTTGCTCAAAGGTAATAAACTCTCCAAAGCAGGCATTCTGTCTTCCTGCATTAAGGATAATATTCTGAATATCCCAGGGATTATCTAGTACTAAGAAAACAGTTATTAAAAATCTACATTAAATCGTTCAGTTCTTGATGTTTTTAATTATTATTTTGTTAGAAAAATTGTGGTTTTGAATGAAAATTAAAAGTGTTTTAGTCTACCCAGACCAAGGTTTAAGTTGGAATCTCCATCAAAAAAGTAGAAGTGAAAAGTCTTTGCTTTTCAGTAAGGCCAGATGAGATATTGGCCTAAAAAGCAATCAGGGTCTCCACCAAAATCGCAGACTCTGGTGCTGGAAACCCAAGAACTCTATCTTTTGCATTTGAATGTTTGCATTCATGATGGCTGAAGAACAGAGATATTCGTTTGGGTAACTTATAATCTTTATTTCCCCGTTTATTCGCAAAAGGTACAGACTTTTAAAGCTTTTTTAAGACTTTTCAGCTTTTTTAACTTGGAGTGATTTTGAACATTCCCCTGAGCACTATATCCCTGCTTTTAATGGTGAAGAGAAGGAGCAGGAGGGCTGGAATTCTCTAACTTCTTCCAAGAATGAAGATGTTTCCTTCTAACTACAAAGGAGGACAAGAAACTGTCCTACAACTAAAACTTTCCCACACTGAAAGTAGAGCTGAAGAACATCTGCAAAAGGTTTATTTGTTATTGCAATTCGCTCTCCTAAGCAAGATTGTTTGCTTGGTGAGTCTCATCGAAACACACGTGCAAATTCAACAGGGAAAACTGGTACAAGATCTGCTACAAAACAAGACCAAAACAGGTAGCAGGCCTTACTAAGAAGCATTCACCTGCAGTGGTTTCTTCTGTCTTTCCTCTCTGATTAAAGGGGCAGAAAGGATTTAAAAAAAACCCAACCCAACAATGCATAAATGCAGATAGGTGTTTCTTTTTGTTCTCTTCCCAAATCCCTGTAATCACGTCTGGTGAAGTGCAATTTCCAGCAGGTCAAATCCCTACTGAAAGTGTCTTCTGCTGCCTTGTTGCCTTGTTTGTTTGTGCTTCACCTTGTTCCTTTCCTATAATTTACGTGCTTACTTCCTGCAGCCTGCAGAGTGCTCATCCTCCTTCCTGAACCCTGGTGCAACGTGACATTTCCAGCCTCCAGATCCTTCTGCTTCTGGAACTGATACATTTTTAGCAGTCACATTTCCTTTCCTCCCCTCCTGATTTATTTTTCTCCTTGATTTCGTTCCTCCACCCACTTCTATTTGACCTGCTTTTATACGATGACATCTGCAGATCCAAGAAATCCTCAATCGCTTTGGTGCTGGGAAACAGTCACCTATTTGTCAGGATCACAAGCCATCTCTTCCACTAGAAGTACAAACACATTTTGGTCAAACAAAGTCTTCTCTCCCCTCAAGACAGGTAGAAGATGCACCATGTCCCATAGAGGCCACGATGACTAATTATTCTTTCTTCTTTCTTATCACTGACACAAAAAAATGGACTTACTGGAACTCCCAATAGAAATATTCCCATTAACTACTCTATGCTTATTACTCAAATATTTGTTGTTGCAGCACTTAAAACTATTCAGTCTCTTCTTTCAACAACTCAGCAAACAATAAAGTAAAACTCAAATATTAGATCAAGGTTCCATATCTCAAACAAAGCTTTCACACATCAAAGCTGAACTCCTAAATTAGGTCATAGGATACCTGCTACCTCATGGCACAAAACAAAAGGTCAACCTTTCAACCTGCAAAAGTCATATCATTGCCATCAAGAGTTGGGAATTTGGACTTGATACGTGCTTCTTTGAAAAATTCATCACTGATTTTATAATGAAAATTGCTTTTATCAAGGCTAGAACATGCTCTTAGAACCATTTGCAATGACTCAGATCAGAAATTCAAAGACTTAATGCAAAAGTTGTATGTGAGAATTAAAAAAAAATATTACAGTTAAACCCCAAAGAGAATTCAGAGAGGCAGAATGTTACCGTACCAGGTAGGACTTGAATTCATGAAAGATGACACTTCCTCTGTTGCAAAAATAATTTTTAAAAGTATTCTATCCTCTTAGTTCAACACTGTTAACTTGCATCATGGTCATGTACCTTGCTAATCTCTATCAATTAAAATCTACTTTAGACCACAGCAACTTTGAGCCACTCAATTATCATTTTACCTCCTCATTACTGAAATGTGCTACCTGTACCTTCATTTATTATTCACATACATACTCTGAACTCTTACTTATTCCCTCTGGAAATCATTGCCTTCACTGAGATAAACTCATCCCTGACAGATAACAGCTCTGTTAGCACTTAGTAATCTAGATCAGATTATTAGATTAGGACTGAATTTGCTGTAGTATAATAAGACAGAAATCTATTCCAAATAGAGTGCAAACAAGCCCTACTTTAGAAAATAAATGAATGCAACTCATCTTTGAGTAGGCCATTCAGGAGAAAACAAAGATGATCTGCTGAGAAAGCCTGGAGGAGAATGTGATTTGTGGAATGGGCAGAGGTCCAGAAGGCATTACATCTCGATTGCCCTTTCCTCCTTTCTTTGTAATAAGATCATCCCTGAAAGCCAACATGCACACATACAATAATAATAAATAAATATAAGCCACTTAAATTTTTGCTTTCATGCTGTAAAAAGGTCCTAACTCTGCTTTGAACACGGTATAGAAACAGTGGTCCACATTTTTCAGTTTTCTGGAGTCTTTCTTCCATAAATTTATGCAACAAAAAGACATGAATCTTACTCTAAGCCTTTCCCCCATAACTGTTTCTAGGGGTTTTTGCTTTGGGATCTTCCTCTTCCATTCTATAATCTCCTCTGCCCCAAAGGGACTCTTCAACTCTTTATCCTCGCTCAAGTTAATAGGGCTCAGAGGATTTAGCAGAATAATTCTTCATCTCCAAGAAGGGCTCAATAGTTTCAAAATGTGATGACTTAACAATACACCCTTATCCACTGACAAATTTCTTGCCTTTCTCCCTCTTCTACACTCAAATACAAAATTCAGCTCAATCCATTTTAACTCCTAGATCCATTTTTCAGTTTTACAAACTACCAAGAGGGGCTTCTGAGCTTCAGTCTTTGGCTGAGATGTATGACAGGGAATTCATCCTTCTCCTCAGCCCACCTTGTCCGTTCATCATTGAGGTTGGAGGTCTCCTCTTCCTGCATCTCTGTTCCTCTGGGCAGGACAACTGGGAGGACATTGGAGGAGAGCCATGGAATGGTCTTGCATCCTTCAAGCAAAAGAGCTCAACTGTGAAATGTCTACCTTGTGGTCTAAGTGTAACCACCAACCGCATAAATCAAATATAACATGAAATATTCCTTAATTAATATATATAATATATATAATATCTTGACATGATGATAGATGAAGACAGAAAGAGAAATGGAAGTTTTACTCTGAGTTTCTTCCATGTGTTGCCTCTCCCAGTTGAAATTTAGGGAACTGGTTTGCAGGTACCCACTGTTTGAGCAGCTTCCCTTCAGGCAACCAGCTGGGCTGAAGAGACCAGACCTGCCTTCACGAGCCAGAAAAAAAATAGACAGTGCAAAAGTGGGTGTCAGCATTCAGACTGCAGTGTTTCCTTATTGTCCTGCACTTTCTCTCTGTATGTCACTGTGCTGACCTGGGATAGAGATCTGATGGAAATTGGAAAAGTCTGAGCAGCTCAGACTGAGCAAGGGTTTATATAAAAGAGGCTGATGGCAGCTCTACCTTGTAGCCACGGCACACAAACCAGCTTTCATCTGGGTGGCTCGGAAACCTCTGCTGGCTACCCCAGGAGAAAGGAGCTCAGTACAGACTGCCAAATCCACAAAAGAGCAAGATAAACTGGCCTGCAAGGAGCTGCATTTTCCCTTGAACCTGTCAACAAGAGCTTGCTAGGACCTCCAGGCTGCCTCTCCTGGTGAGCTTCCATAGTTCAGACTCATCCGTATATTCACCCTGCACTGAAAATAGGAGGCTGGCAGAGCTGATGTGACTTCAGCAAATTCTTAACTTTATATTACTCAAATATAATTTTAAAATAATTTAAGTATAATATAAATATAAGTTAATATACTTTGAATTCTTAATACTATTAATTTTCTTGGAATCCCTGCCAGTCAATAGGACCGCTTTTCTAATTTTAGCGCATTTCATTAAAACTCTTTGTGCTTTGCAGCTTCATTCAGATGGATCACAATCTTCTACTCCTCTGTTTGCAATTCTGCTGGAATGTTACAAGGAAATGGAAACCAGACTTGAAACAAAAAATATTTCAACTGCCAATTAAACGTTGTGAAAAGATGGGTTAATCTCAACGGGCCTCGAAGTTGACAAAGTCATTGTTTAATGTGGTTAGATATAAAGCTAAAAGAAATTTGATAACAGCAATAAGGCACTTCCAAGAATATCGTTACCATGAAATAATTACATCCCAATAGGATTAGAGGTAATCAGCCACACTGTGCCTCAGTGCACCTCAGGGGGTGATTATCTTACCATAACAACACCACCCATTGTGCTTCACTGCTTAAATGTGTTCCGATAAAATAACACCCTTTTAAAGTTTGTGTAGCTGTTTGTGTCAGCAGAGGAGCAAGCAAATTATAGCCATCGTATACTTTCTTTTCCCCAGTAAATTTGTATTTGGAAAAATTGAAATCCCGCCGGAAATTTACAAACATATCCATTACAAAAATATATTCAGCATTTAGACTGCAACATAAATAATCAAAATTAGGACATTCAAATTTATCTTGGCAGCCTGTACTTTTTTTTTTTACGCTGCTATGGCTTTAATTTGTGTCACCATTTTAATGTTATTTAAATACGGAATTGTACTTAATGCATTTACGAATTGCTAGAACAAAAAGAAAATCAAGAAATGATTCATAGAAAATTATGAGCCACATAGTATATTATTTATTTACCTAAATGACCAAAAAATAAAGTAATAAATCTTAGTCTCTCATATAAATGAATCTATTATGCCTGATTGAATGTATTTATTTATACTAATAAAAAATAATACCTCCACGGGTATTACTTGGCTGTAATTTGTTATGTGCTGTCAGATATAAAATAATTTTAAAAAATAGTATGGCACAAATAAGAATTCCACAGCACTATTCTATACAGTATAGAATTATGGCAACATATGGACTCTGCTGATTTCTTAAGTCTGTGCACGACAACCAGCAACACAGGTCAGCTTTGATAGTGGAATATGAGAGATACCATTGCTGCAATCATGGGGTAGTGATGCTTATTGGTCATTACAGACAGATCTAGTGGTGACAGTTTATTTGTTCTGCAGATACTCAGGCAATTCATGAGATCAAAACAACTTGTCCCAACTCCATTATTCCTTGGATGTACCATTGGCACTCAGGTTTACAATCTCAACCTAAGAAAATACAGCTTATCCTGAGCACATGAGAAGCCTTGGCATTGTAGAGACAGACCCAGTGCAAACAATAAATTACAAATGAAAAGGGATTTATCAAGAGCAGCAACTACTCAGAGAAAGATCATGTTTTGGTCTTCTTGACCTTTCTGAAGACTGATTTCCTGGCTTATTACCAAGAACTCTAAAGACTATTATAAATGGTTGACTCAGCTATTCTAGAAATGAATTACACAGACTACAGAGGGAAGGTAGCTGACCTCATATAGTACCATCTTTTGAATGACTATTTCGCTCTAAATTAAAAGTCAAAGGGAAATTAAAATGGTTACCTTTATGTCTGCATTAAGGAATCTTAAATTCATAACTGAAAAATAAATACATAAAAATGTGCATTTTTATGGCACATTACTCAGGAATCCCAAAAAATAGTTAATGTGCAAGATTCTCCATTTTACTGATAAGAAAACTGAAACAAGGAGACAATAAAGAACAAGTCCAACCAGAAGACTTGTTGTCTTTTAGTAACAGAAGCTTCTTTCACTAATGCATCCCAAGACTACGTTCCATTAGCAATTACTACATCATGTCATTTTTACACCAGTTTCCACTAGAAAAACTTGTCTTTCAAGAACAGTAGCACTTCAGTGTTCAGGAAGCCAAACTTAGAACAAATAATGAAAACATCCTTCTCCCATAAGGCACTATCTTCTTTCATAGGACTCCTCTGAATTCATCTATTATCTGTTCATACTGAAAACATCTAAATGAAGGTGCTAATGCTGCATGTTTGAAGAGAATCAAAGCTGAAATCAGAGCAAAATGTCTTACTATGAAGGCACTTTTCAATTTTTTCTGTGCCATTTTTCAGACAAAGAAATAAAAGCCCCTGCACCATCAATAGGGCTTTGTTCAAACTCTGCATCACAGAGACTTGTAAATCTACTGTCATAACTGCTCCAAAATTTCTCCTGCAGTCATCCAAAATCAATGATTATATTAGAGGTTTCCAATGGATTTTATTTATTTATTTATTTATATTCTGAAAACTATTTATTTTGAGGGTCAATCACTGCTGTTTAAATCTGGCAGTGAAACTAGAACATACACATGAAATTAAGAAAAAAATGTTACTTTACTTGTTTGTTTTTTCCTGATACCTTGAACTGCAAGAGCATATGAAATCAACAGCTATTTTGGGCATTGTCTGCTTTTCATCAAATTGCAGTCAGTAGAAATACTCTCCCTAGTGATCTTTAAAACTCTGATATATGTGCCATAAAAATCTATTCATAATTCAATATCCACATTAGCACTGGTGCCATTTGGGAATACATCATTTCGACAAGGACTCAAAACACTTACATAAGGATGACTGGATGAGAAAGATTTCCTTTCTAGTTAGGCACAACAGGGCAGATCTTAGTCTGCTTCATATCTCCTCACCAGAGGCACAATGTCACAAAAAAAAAAAAATCCCAAATCAAGCAAAGAAAATAGAAGAAAAAGAAAGAAAGCCAGTGTAATTAGCTACTTGGAAATTGCTCACAAGGACTGGAGATACTGGGTGCCCAAAGGGAAAACGTATGGTTGGGAAGGCTCTGAGCCACTTCTGAGTTCCACTATAAACAGTCACATCATCAGCTCAGAAACTGAGGATGAACTAAAGAAAACATGAGAGGGTCAAATCCTACCCTCTGATGCTGTAGGTAACCATGATGCATAAGATTCTTCATGAATCCACCAGCCTCTGTCTCACTCTGACTGTGGGCTATTCCTTTACTGCTCTTGCTGGAGTGTTCTATCATTGTTATCACTCTGTATTCAGTGTATTATACTGATCTTTCTTTGTTTAAACGATACTTCTGACCTTTGGGCCTCCCTGTGAAGTAAACAAGTTTAAAATGTCCCTTAGGAGACAGAAAAAAACGGGGAAAGGAGGGATTCTCAATGCTGGTACTATGTTTCACTTCGCGGAGCCAGGCTGAAGCCTCTCCTTTTTCCATGCCAGGGGTACTTAAGTTTCTGTGTTAGCCTTCTCTTATAACTCATCTTAAATTTCTCTGTTATTCTTCTTTTCTAACTCATCTGCTTGCCCATCCCAGCTTCTGGTCTCCTTCACACTGTATTTCCTTCTTTTTTCTTTTCCTCAAGGCATTGCTGTGAGAGTTACAGTTTCACTAGTCCCCTTGCTTCTCAGCTGATTGTTTTTCTAAGTTTGTTGAACTTCTTACCTACAACAGCTGATTAGAGTCAGCCTTTTCCATTCTCCAGCTAGACCCAGCTCAATCCAGCTTTTAGCTACCACTAACTTAGCCTTAATGTAGTCTCTAAAACCTCAAATTAGCCTCCATTCCTCATTTGTGAATGTCTCCCTCCTGAAACCCGCCTTTCGCTTGAATTCTGGTCTTTGATTCTCTTGTGACCCTGTTACCTCCCAGCTTTCATTCCTTCTCCTTCTTTATTTTTTCAATGAACTTTCTTCAAACATCCTAGGTCGTTCCACGGAGTTGCATCCACTGTCACCATTTTTGCTCCTATCTCACTATTTATTGGGATAATGCCACCAAAACCACGAACTCTGCAATTGCCTTCAGGCTGTTTCACAAAACTGCTTCACAGCTTAGATAGAACTATCCAGGTGTTCTCTCTCTGGCGTCACCGGGAGTCATCCAAAGGCCAGGAAGTTTTCAGTTCAGTCCCAGAAGACCTTTACTTCCAACACAGATACAAGCAGCTTCCTCACATGCTCAGCACATGTGCATTTGGCTCAAACCTTATTCTGGCTTCTCACATCCAGGCTGATTCCAGGAGGTCCTTTCTCTTGTCTGAAGGCTTTCTTGTGCATCCACATGGTCAGCCTTTCATCTTGGATCCCAGTGCTGAAGGAAATAAGATGGTGCTCTGGACCAGTATAACTTTTCATATTATCATTGCCTGAGGATGAGAAGCATCAACTTCAGGCAGTATCTTAGTGGAGGAGAGATACACAGTCCTTTAAGGTATATATTTTGTTTGTGTATAATACAGCTTGTCAGATCAGCAGGTGCCCCAGACACCCCAACGTTCTCTCTGCAGAAATATTTGAAAGAATGCACCTTGCTACCAGAACTTTATTTTAGTGTTTTATCTCTTGCTAGAAATTTCTTCATATGATGTGAAAAAAATAAAGCTTTAAAACAGTTTCCCTAAACTCAAAAGCTTCCCAAAAGATTCCACAACTGCAAACAGCAATAGTGGCTACATTTTTTTCTCCTCATTTCATCCAGCATGAGTTTCTTTCCAGTGCTCACTGCCTGTATTTTTCTTCTCAAAATAAAAAGAAAAAAAAAAAAACAACCTTATTTTGTAGGAAAGAAACACTTAGAACTGCTGTTAACATTTCTTCAGAATTCTGATGAACTTCATACGCTCCCAGGATGCTTCTTACAATGTAGAGAAACCTTCAAAAGTATAATAGTGGCTTTGTTTACTCCAGCAATAAGGAGCATTCCAGGTGATACATCAATATTACATATGTTCTTTAATGCTGGAAAGGAGCTCACAAGAGGAAACAATTATTCACTTTGAAGCTTTTTAATATTTCTAAATGTGACTCAATTACAATATTCTGCTTGTACCCGTATTTTTTGTTTCACCTGAAATATCACTTGATTTATGATGAAGCCATTTTTTTCTCACCCAGTTCTAATTTCTTTTATACCTCACTTACAGGTTCTCTATAATTCAGTGGAAGTTGCAGCTTGACACTGTTCCTCTGACACCTAAACAAACTCCACGAGTTAACAAAGTCCCCTGACTCTGCCAAGAGTTTTGAGGTAAAGAACTCTTATATTAACTTATTTTTCCTACAAGAGCTGTGTCTAGACCTCAAAAAATATCTTAAAATTTAAAAAATTAAAATCAAATTACATAAATTATTAAAGTAAAAGCCTAAATGCCCTCATATCCTATTTTCAAGAAATATCCTTTATAACCCATGTGATAGATACAATTTCATAACATATGCAAGAGTAACTCTTAACTACTCATTACATATATGACATTACATATTATGTATGTGTTATATTCATTCCATGTAACTGTCTGAAGTATTCCTAGAACTGCCTAAGTAATTATTTGAGGTAAGACCTCAGCTGAAATGAGCTTGTCACTATTAGAGTGGCACCTCACTCCTGCAATCCTCACTTTCCCATCTACAAACAGGAGATATGTTGCAGCTCTGCCTGTAAGGCCTTTTGAAATCCAATGATTATGAGAGTGAATTTTTTTCACATATCAATCTCACAATTAACTGAATGTTTGAACTCTAAGGGTAACTGAATTTGCATAAATAGCTGTTTATTGAATGTAACTGAATCAGAATTAAGCACTTAGATACAGTTCTAAATAACTTTTAGAGAGGTCAATTATTTTAAGGCTGAATTTTTGGGGTGAGAAAATAGATCATGTTGCTAATATGAATTACTATAAACTGCCTGATTCCCTCAAAATATGCAGACATGATAAGAGAAATTAAAAGTTGCAATGAGCATGTTAGCAGTAATAAGAGACTTCAATTTACAAACTAATTGGGATGGAGGGAAAAATAAAAAACACCAAAAGAAATAGTTTGTAGACTGAGTTCTTACTAACAAGGAATC
Organism: Lophotriccus pileatus; assembly: GCA_035583135.1. Classification (NCBI taxonomy): domain Eukaryota; kingdom Metazoa; phylum Chordata; class Aves; order Passeriformes; family Tyrannidae; genus Lophotriccus; species Lophotriccus pileatus. The sequence goes on from JAWWES010000171.1 coordinate 5,036,715, forward strand.
CTAAATGAAGCTGTAGCATGGGAAGGCTAAAAGAAAAGGGCACCTGTAAAATGGTCCCACACACCTCAATTCCACAGGGTAACTCCTGGACCTCCCACACTGCTTGTGAGCAAAGGGCCTGATCACATGGATTAGGTCACATTCTTTAATGCAAGAAATAGTTCATTTTACTGGCTCAAGACTCAACAAGGCTTCTGAAAATCATCACAGAAATCCCTTATCCTCAGGGATGAGGCCACCAGCAAGGCCATCCTTACTTTTGTCATTCCCAACCCTCAGTGAAACACAAGAAATCACCATTATCCTCTCCACATGCATGATTTGCCCTTTGTATTGTTTATGTCATGGCCCTGCAGCACCTCCTTTTCAAACACCCCACACACAACATATAAAATCACTAGATTTAATAAAACTTCAGGACATTTCTCACACACTGCAGCTACAGGAATACACCAGCTGGATCTTACTCTTGCTTTCCACGGAGACTGATGTTCCCCACTACGATCTTGTGTACTGGAAAAGACTAATATTAACCTGGCCTGGAAAAATAAATATAATTAGTTAATAGTCTATGTGATGATGAATTTACTGATAGCTCAGCTGTAAGGATAATTGCTTACATTTGTACTGAAATAGCATTGCTACTGCTGTACAACATATATATTGGCCAAATAACCCCAAATAGCAGATTGTAGCCTGAAATCTTAAAATTCCACCAGACTGCTCCTTTACATATTAAATAAATAAATAAATAAAAATTAAAAATATAAGAAAATGAGTGGGAGGAGGTAGAGAAGAAGACAGGCTGGAGGACCAAGAGCACTGACTCAGTCAAATTCTTATTCACACTGTCCTTTGACATGGAAATTCTACAACAGAAAGGGGCCTGCCTTGCTATCTCATCAGTATCATGAGATAGGAAAAGAGGAACTTTGGGAAGTAGAAGTTCAGATCTTCTTTTGCTAAACTGCGTCTATCCCTGTAAAGTGTTTCTTCTGAAATTAGCTAAAACATCAGTCCTTTCTAACTGCAGAATTTGACCTTTTTCTCCTGGTGTTTCAACATCATAATCTTCTTAAACTCTTAAAGGAGGAGGTTATAGATCATCATGTAATCAAAGCCAGAATGTTTTTATTTTTCCATCTGCTTCTACCACACTCTCATTTTATGGAAAATCATTTCTTTCTTTAATTTTACTGTCTATTTACTTCTCCAAAACAAACTGGGGAAAAAAACACTGAAACCTATACATTCTACAAAGTTCTTTTTTAAGAAAAGTGCCTGAAGCACCAAAGAACCACGCTTGGGAACTCACATGGAGGATGAGCAAGCATTTCAGACGCTGAAACTGCAGCTGGGGAGATGCAGCAGCAGCTCCAGTTTCCCTCCTGACCTTGGGCAAGTCACTCATTTGTCTGAATGCTTCAGTTCCCCTCATTCATAAAAACAGGAGGAAAATATTAAACACATATCCTTTCAATCTCAGGGAATTTGCACCCAAAAATGACTAATTCTTGGTATAGGGTTTCACAGCATCCAGCACAGGGCACAGCTCTGTGGTCGCCTGCACTGCAACAGTTCTTAAGAAACAACAGGTTTGTTGTGCCTCATAATAATGTAATGGAAAGAAGTTCTCAGTAACACAAGGATCATCTTTCATGAACCTATAAAAATCCACATCACGCTCATATAGGCACTCACAGGCCCCACACGTTCAGTAACACGATCTGCCCAGAAATTCAAGCAAAGCAAACAAGGAATTTCAACTGTCATTATCCAACTACCAGGATACCTTTAGGGAGATGAAACAAGTCAGGTATTAGTCGATGAGCAGCAACAGCTAATGTGGAACCTTCAAAAAAAGATTAGTGAAAATTCTACATTAAAACCCCTTTAGTTCCAGGGAACACACGTTAAAAGCACAAATCCCAGCATTACTTCATTAAGAATATAGAGAGATTTTTTTAAAATGTGAAAGAAAAATTTCAGGTTATGTCATACAATTTAGCTTCTTAAAGGAATTTTAGCAGAAGAGTATTTTTTCGTGTTGACAAATCTGAACTGCCACATTTTTATACAAATGATGTACAGAAATAAAGGCGTAACGCGGGGAAAACAAGTGATTCAGTGAATTGAGCAGCTTAGTGATTTAGTAGAGACATCAGGCTGAGGTTCCTTAAGAAGAAATAAAGAATGAAACTGTTTGAGGCATAAAGATGTTTTAAAGGAAGGAGAGAAAGAAAATATTACAAGGGACATGCGACTTTCTATGACATATATAACAAATGACCAAAAAAATGGACTAAGAAAGACCAAGGCAGTTAGGGATTTAAGACAGAATATCATTGTTTTCCAGCAAGACCATACAAATTTAAGCTAAGAAAAAAGATCAAATGGCTTGCAATGTGAAAAAGCAGTAAACATTATGAATTTTTAAAATGTGTTTGAAGGATGAGAATCCTGCCGGAGAACAGAGACAGGAGAATGGCTAATTAAAGCTACCAAGCAAATGCAGTCTCTCTCAGCTGTTTTCCCAGCTCTTTTTCAGACACTCCATGTTCCTGTGTCTAGTCCAGCAGGCAGGTTAGTTGGCATTAGTCAAAATATTCTTTATTCTGGCGACACGGAGTGCATTTATATCAGACTTGGGTGTTTGCACACTGTAGTATGCCATTAAAAATCAGCTGAAAAGCACCATCCAGTTGTGCTACACATACAAGCAGCATTCCCTCAAATCTCTGCAAAAAGGCAGTAACTTTCCACTAGGTAATGAAGTTTCATTTTCTCTTTGTTGCCAAACACCAATCGTCTAGTTTAAAAAAAAAAACTTCCAGTTGTATTTTTCTATGAACTAATTATTTTGTACTAAGTAAAGGTAGAAACAGCCAGTAAGGATAAGCTCACAGAAATATTTTCCAATGAAGAGGGAAGTTCTTCATTCACAAGTAATTTTTCAAAAATCCACCAAAATTATAAAAAATTTCCATTCTTTCCACTAAGGGAAAAATGTTTATCATTTTTATTACCATTTACCAATTTGAAGGTGAAAAAAAAAGCAGGAATAAAATTTAAAGTCCCAGCTCTACTGTTTCCTTATTTTTCTAAAGGAAGGAAATCAACTATAGAGCATCTCACACTATTCAGTTGGCATGAATACTGTAAATACACTTGTAATATTCATGTAAGTTCATCATTTTATCCCAACTATTTGAATTTTGGAGACTGAATACTTGTGCTACTGAAGTCAACTGGGAAAATCATGAAAGAATTCAATTAGGAAAAAAAGGAACTGTAATTGTTGCTTCTGGCGTTCACTCTAGATTTAGTTCCCTGCATTCACTAGACCACAAATGACTACCTAAAATTGCCTAAGTCTGATCATAATAAAAAAAAAAAAATCTTTCTTTTCTGGTTCCACTAAGCAATCTCAATTTTGCAAGATGTAACAGTGAAGTTTGCACATTAAATTCCTATAAGCTCAATTTTCTTTTCGATGGTGGCGGAAAAAAAAAGAGGGGAAATGCAGTTTTAACTTGAAAAAGAAATAACCAAATGACAGCACCACGTACAAAAGTGTGCTAGAAAATGTAATTTTTGGGGACGCTTGAGTATAGGAAGAAGGGAGGTCAAAGATGCCATTAAAGAGGATCTATCTCAGGCCATTTAAATAATGACATGTGATTGCTTCATGTGGTGCATTTCCTACTGACTCATTCACAAGAATTTGAAGCAATGAGATTTTTCAGTTATCTTTTGAAGAATATTCTGTAATCCAATGGCTGAATCCAAAGCTCAGTCAAGGTCCTGCAAGAGTTATACACCCCCCCTAAACAAAACAGAGGAAACACTAAAAGAGTGACATAGAGGGAGAATGCAAAGGCAATTAATTAATTAATGTTAATTTGTATTTTTCCCTGGAGATATAGGTATGCCACAAATCATCTTAAGTACCACTTACAAAGGAAGCAGATTTGGATTATCTGGGGAAGAGCTGTGAGAGGTTAGAGAAAAAAAAAGGCAAAGAAAATGTCATGCTTCAGCACATCCATGTCTACTAAATGTTTGAAAAAGCTAAAGTGGAAAATGGTGTCCTGACCAGCCTGAGGCCAGCAGAATTCAGAACATGGTTTTGGAAGTCCAGCACAACAGGAAGAACTCCAGGTTTTGCTCTGGCATGATTCATTGTTGTGCTGCAAAGCTTTAATTCAAGCTAAATTCGAGAGGAAATGGAATCACTCAGGAGCCTTACAAGGCAGATAAGTGAATGTCTTTTATTTGCTGAAAAATGTAGGAGGAAATCTGGCACATTTGCAATATTTGCATGTGACTGGAGTATTCAAATATGACCTAAAAATTTGTATCTGACCCAGAGGAAGGTCTTTGCATTGGCTTCAAAATTATTGGAGGCTGTAGTTAAGCATTTAGGATTTTCTATTCAAAGTCCAGCTTTTCCTTGCAAATAAATCTCTCTCAGAGTAACAGCTGAAAATTTCCAAAAGGGACATTTGGTTTTGCATGTTGGTTGATTCTTTTTCCTTCTTGAGAAAAGCAGCTGAGCTGCTTCACTGGAAGGAGGTCTGGTGAAAATGTGCTTTGTGCATGTTAACATTTGGGACAGCCTTATCTAATACTTTCATGCTTGGAAGCAGAGACCTGAATTTTTAGCAGAGGGACAAAATGCACAGAAGGAAAACCCTGTTGCCACCACATTAAACTATTCAAATCTGGCCGTGTTTTCAGTCTCTGAAAATAGTTGCGCAGTTAGAAACGCACTAGAATTTCATAGCTAATTTCTCAGCTCAGTGCCTTACATCCTCTCAGCTCCTTCAGTCTGACTGGACTTTGCAAGCAGAGGCTCCTGCCCACGCTTGATCAAGCCCTGAACCAACCCCACACAGCAGGAACTCGGTGTGTCCTTCCATGCAGCTGTTCCTTTGAGAAGACAAATACTCCTGTCAGCAACCATGGCACATGGATGGAAAGCAGTCAGTTCACCTCTTCTCTGCAATTAGTGTTTCCATCCTGTCCGAGGGGAAAAGGGTCACAGCAAATCTGGGCTGGGATGCAGGGGAGAAGAATTGTGTGTGTATATATATATATATATACACGTGTGTGTAAATATATATGTGTGTGTATATACATGTATACATATATATGTTTATATGTATTATACATATAATTTGTAACATATACATTTTATATATACTATACACACATATATAAAAATACATATCTATACATAAATACCTCTGAGAGTTCCATTACAAGACACTATGTCAAAGGAAATTATTAGGGTTGTAAAAACCAAGCTCTCCAAAAAAAGAAATGGTAAAGTGAGAGCTGCGCTTGGACATTTCTTTAGCTGCCTTTAAGGTACAGCTTCTGATACAACTTCCATGTACATGACAGTATTAATTTTTAAAGACAGGTGTTCCACCTCATTCAGAAGATAAGGTTGTGAATTCAAGCACTGACACCAGGAATTTGACTTGCAGACAAGCAAACACTTACATCTGTAACTGAGACCAACAGAAAATGCAGTTTGAACACCTCACATGCTACAGAAGACCCATTATTTTGCAAAACCTAAATACTAGTCATTTCAAACTGGATTTACAATATTAGCATTCACTTTTAATCTACACCCGAGGTCATACTCACACAGGGTCCAACACTGCCTCACCTTGTAGGGGTGCCATGCTAATTAATTCACCAAAAAATTGCCAATCAGCAAGATACAACAGTGAAAGCACAATGCAAAAGCACTAGAAGACTCTTTATCTAATTTGTTGATGCAAAGTTCCAGCAGCACTCAGTAAATAACCAAAGAACAATGAATAGAGGAAATACTGACCTGCTACTAATTCAGTAGGAACTCTATGCTGAACAAAGCAAAGGTTATCTGGAACTAGGAGAGGAGTGATTTAAAGTTTCATAGGTGACTTTGATCCTGTGACTTCTAATTGCTTGACTTGCTTGACTTTGTACTCTGAGCTTTTTTTTTTTTTCTCCTTTAATATTAGTATAGGTTTGGGCAAGGTCAGTTGTATGTAAATTGGACTAATTTAATGATACTGGGTGGAATTCAGATTGGAATGTAGAAAATCCCCTATAACACAGATGAAATTTAAAGGGTTCCTTGTTGTAATTAAAGGTATGCTAAATTGATATGGAAGAAAATCTGTCTGGAGGGAGCATAATGACTGCCCTTGTAATGAGTCACTCCAGGCAGGTAAATGCTCAGACCCATGAAGTCACCTGCTTACATAGGCAAAAAAGTAAGAAAGACATCAACAAATATGGATTTACCATCTCCATTTTCTTGCTTATCTCTGTTCTATCAGCAAACAGTGGTCTAAGCATCATTATCACTCAGAAATAATCGGAACTGTTATTACTCCTTCCAGACACAGAGTAAAAAATGCAGAATCTCTCTTTCAGGGTGAAAGCTCTGTACAAAAGGTGTGCTGTTCTCTTGGTGGGTAACATCTGTCTGAGCATCTCCTACCATGCACAAAGGAAGTCTGTAGAGTATGTCCAGCTGAAGAATACACAGCAGGTGCCACTGAAATCACAGAACCCAAACAGATTTAGACGTCTTGAAGGGTTTGCTCAGAAGAGAAACTTCCACCTCTCCCGACATCTCATTTTATGCGCCCAAATCATCTTTGTGGGGCGGCCTGGGCTCAGTGTATTCGGGATAATTCAGACTTAATGACATTACAGGTGAATCTTCCTTGTTCTGCTTGGTACCAACTGAAGGAAAAGGAAATTCCTGGTTTTGTAGTAGCAGGTACCTGCCCCTTCTCAGATTCTCAGATGGACCCTTGGCTGCATCTCTCTCAGCCACCTGCCTGAAGTGGTTTCTGTCTGACATAAGATCCCAGGACCTCTCTGGTGTAGGTCTCTAAATCATATCCCCTTGGCTGGTAATTGCTGCTGCAGTCTGCCAGGCTTCCCTCCAACAGAGTTTTTTTCTTGTGGAAGACAAGAAGCACTACTAAAATGCTGTGATGCAGAAAACAAATTCTTCACAACAAAGTATGATTTATTTTGTCAAAAGGTACACAGCACTCAGACAAATGGACTTAAAATAGCAGAGCCCAAGGCAGTAATGTTGCCACTTGGCATCACCTGCAGCCTCCAGGGAGATGTGATTTAACCTTGATGTCCACTGCTCCCTCGGGTACCTTGTCACAGCTGCCCTGGCCCTTGGCTCTCAATCACCTCTAGCAGCCTGTGGCAGCTGCCTGCTCCTCTCTCCTCCAGGTTACAACACTCCAGACTTGTACAAGACCAGGGTCTTCTTGCCTCCTGCTTTCTCAGCAAGACAGCCCTGCCGCTACTATTAAGACTCTGCAGCTGCAACTCGTGGATATAAATATGACCACTCTGTTTAAGAATTTCTGAAGTGCCTTTTTTTTAGCCCCTTAATTTACTTTTCTTGCCTGCACTTAAATTATTCTCTGTTCCTCTATCTTCGTCCTACATATTTCACTCTACATGGTGGCACTCACTCCAAAGAGCCAGACAGACACTATAATCATGATAGAGGAATAGAATGTACTGGGCAGAAGAAGACCTTGAATTTATACTTGCTCCTAGGAAAGGGTTAAAACCAAATTCCAGTATTTGTACAATCCCTGCATTCAATCCAGAGCTATTTCCATCCCTCCTGCCCCCATAGCTGGAAGCTGTGAACTTTATTACCCACTCCAAGTTCTCTTCTTCTCCCTCTTCCTCCAGGATACAGAATTCCACTCAGAAGCAAGATTTAAATGTATCTTTTAAGAGAAGGCATCAATCTTATCCTTCCTCTGTGGTGTTCACCCTGTTGCAGCTTTCCTTAGGAACTCTGTGGAAGTGCCATTTTCTCTACCACCTGTAGAAACCTGCAACTGTGATTTACATGATCAACAGGGAGGAGGAAAAGGAAAGCAATGGAAGCCCAAGACACACAGGAGCATTCAAGAGCTGCTGGTCATGAAATGACATTCCTAAAGATCATGAAAGGAATTACTTCGGTGTCTGCACGTTGTCTACACTTGGATTTTCAGATTCAGCATTTACTGATATTTACTCCTATGTTAGCCAAGCCTTTTTTTACAAAGTAATTTTCACTTTCTCACAACCCAGGGGAGCAGAGTTAACACAGACTAAATGAAATGCCATGGCATTTTTCCGTCTTTCTCAAATGATGGGGGTGTGAAAGTCCAGAGAACGAGCCATAAACAGCAAATCGTACACAGTAGGTGTGAAAAAGTGGGGAGGAGGGGGTGACTGGATGAACCCTCCATCTCTGATTGAACAGGACAGCACATTTAGACAAAATTAAATTTCAGTGTTTAAATTATGTTGCAGCAGTGATGATCAGAGGGAAATATTCATAGCAATAAAACGAAATTCTAAAGAAAGTGGCACTACATCAGAAGACAGCACGTTGACACTATTTATGTTAATTTCTCCAGGTTTCATCCCCATCTGCATTAATGTTGACACCTCATGTAACCAAGCAAATAACTCTCAAAGAGCCAGGGAGTGAAAGTAAATGATTGCAGCTGCCATTAGGCTCCTATTTACTGTAGCAAGCCAAAGTACCAACTCATTACGGCCTTGATCTAACAACCCCAGGAGATGGCTCAGAGGATCATCAAGCACTACATTTTTAAATGTTATTTCATGGAGAATGTTTATAGAAAGTTACATTTCTCTTACCTGTTTTCAATTACGACAAGCAGAAGACTGGCACAGGAGAGAACACAGAAGGAAATCAGAGGGAAGTGAATCAAAAGCAACAAGAAAGCCTCTTTCTATAGCCAGGCATGTCTTCAAAACTATTTAAGAGGTCACACATAGCAGGGAAAACCTACCTGGGTCACCTCATCATTATGTTAGCAAACATATCCAATTCCATCACTGCAGAACCTGACTTCAAAGAATACTCTCATACATGAAAATAACTTCAAATAAATTACAGCCAAACCAAGTTGGTTTGCAACTCAGTCACTCTGCTGAAGTGTCTCGCAGGGGCTCTTTCCTCTGGGAAAAAGGATACACTGAATCATAAATTTTCATTTATTCAAAGCAACAGAGGCCAGATTTGGTCAATTAAGTCAATAGAAAAATTCCCACCTACTCCAGTGGACTTTGAATCTCATGCTAAGAGATTCATCCTCAAGAGACGTTTGCCCTGTCTTTAATTTAGCTGTTGTCCCCTCTCCTTCAGGTGCAGTTGTGGCCCTTTGGTCAGACTAACTGTTGTCAGACTCAGGAGATGGATGGGATTTTGGATCTGGCTGTGTGGCTGCCCCTGTTACATTTTCATTTTATACACTTGCCACTCCTTTTTTAGTTTGAAAATTACTTTGTTATACTTAAATTTCTTTCAAAGGCAGTCTGTCCAGACCAGCAGATGCACTAAAGAAGGTTCTTTATCTTTAAAATGTGCAAAGGGTAATTTTCTTTTTCCACTTAATTTTAAAAATATTTTAGTCTGTTACTTTTTGGTTCACATTTAATACCAGAAGGAAGGGACAGAAACATAAGATGCTTTGTTGTAATCCTTAATGGATTAGTGGTATTGATCAAAGAGCTTTGAATGCTGATGTGAATTTGTCACTTAATCTTATAGGCATGTTTATCTATTTACCAAGAAATCAGAGTGTCAAGCTCAGTGGTATGAGGCCAAGGGCTAGTCCATCTGCTTCCATAGTTGGATACACTTATTAAGGACAGGAAATAAATGGTCAAATTATATATCATTGGGTATTAGGGTGAGGATTGCTGGGGTTCTTTTCTAACTCAGAATTTCACATAACTTCATCTAAACAGAGCAGTTTCATCAGGGATGGAGCAATGCAAGACAACATTCTGTATTAAATTAGGTAGCAACCTGTGTGGTGCATGTTAATGGGAAGAAAAGCTGCATCGTTGGGATTTCTTTCTTTTTTAATTAGTTACAATCAGTTTGACAAAAGGACATTGAGTGGTCTTGATTTTCATTACAGAGAGATGTGATCATACTTACAATGTATTTGTTAGGCAATTTTTAAAAATGCCACATTACATTATTAAATTAACTCTTCGCATATATCGTATGGGTAAATTAAATCTGACGTGACCTTGAAAAAAATACAAGTTTCAAATTTTAAAAGGGGGGAGTTTTTGAAGAACAAATAAGATTTGCTTGAAATTCATACTGTGCATCCAAAATTTCAGCTCTTCTCGCTCGGTCCCAAATCTTTTACAGAGAGAAGATTCTAAGATCTTGACTTCATTCACAGGAGGAAAAGATAAGTATGTCAGTTGAAATCCCATGTAAAACCACTGGATACACTTATTATAAGGAAAGGAAATAAATGGTCACTACAATGGTTAAAGAGCAGGGGAGCTAAGGTAACGTTAATGTGTCGGCATTGTATGAGAAAGTAGGGGGCAGAGGTTCTCAATCTGTTTGGTCCAGAAGTTCCTTTGGATGAAAGCTGGTCCATTAAACATCAATCTGCCACCAGGACCTCTTCTTTTGATGACTTCTCCTCCACATGAAATACCCTGTGGAACAGGGTGCCAGCCCTGCTCAGGCATGTGGAAAGGATGGCTGACAGACAAGGAGGATCTGAATGGCCAAGGAGATCACAAGACATGTTTGGGCATCTTATGAGGTGGGAAGGGACTTACTTGTCCCAGCACTGGTGGGGCTGAGGAGGAGGTGGCAAGAGCTTGTCCAGAAGCCTGGGGTGGGGATAAATGGGTCAGTGTGAGTGTCAGCTGAACAAAGATAGAGGGCAAAGAGGACTTATTTTGGTGCCAGGGAAAGAAGGTCCATGATGAAAACGGAGAAGGGAAACAGAAAAACAGTGTTTATGCAACAGATGCTGAGAAGGTTCAACATTTCTAGCCATGGGTGAGAGAAAGTGCAGTAAAAGTATTGCAACACTGGGAAAACCAGTGCTGCAAAGTAAGCTGAACAGCCAAATGATCCAGAAAGGTTGCAAAGCAGCATTGTGAAGCTTCTTGTAACCCAACAAGATGGAGAGGTATCTTCCAACAGATGTATTTTAGAGGACTGCAAGCTGAATTCAGTGTCACTGGCTTTCCATCCTCTGGATTTTCATGTAATATTTGCTGTTGCAAATTAAAGCTCATAGCATTTTGGGTCAGGTATTTTCATAGAATAACCCCTGATCTCTTTGATATTTCTTGCTGCTTGGCTTCTGTTTTCTAATGCCTGTCACCAAACTCGAGTCTCAACCTGTACTTTCTGTCAATCCTGTTTCTTTACCTGATTTGATGCTGCTGCTTATTCACAGCTTCTTCCAGCTAACCTGACCTTTGGTCAAGAGACAGTGCTTCTCTCTCAAACCCAAGAGGTTATAATGGTTTTTAGCACTGACACAACTTAAATGTGTCAGCTGAGACCAATTTTGCCTCCATGCAATTGAAATTTTTCTTCAGTGGATGTAGTGGTTACTCCAGCATATTTGGGTTTCTTTCTACCCAGAACAATTGTAGACATTTTAAAAGCTGGGGATGATAACTGCAAATCCTGGCAGAACAGACTGAAGAGTTTTTCTGAAGTGCTGATATGAACCATTCTCATCAGTAACTTTGTTAGAAGCACATTAACCCTGATCATCAGGAGCCCTGTTCGGCTGTATCAAAAGCATCCCACTAAAACAGAGCTCCAGTCCCTTCAGGATATCCTCAGCTCAGTTGTACCTTCTTATCACTTTGGGTTAGTAAAAGTGTGCTTAGGCTGTAAATGCTTTTTGCATCTCTGTTTGCTACTGTGAAGCAATGAGGTTTCTGCAATTTATGTTTCTAACAATCAGTGTAGATAGATGGTTAGTCTCCCATGTAGCAACACCTTTAATTTTCTCTTTTTAAGATATATTTCCATAAAACTCCTGCTAGTTGCAATGAAACAGCTCAGCAAAGTTTCTTAACAGCACATAATTCACCACTTTTTCCTCCACCTGCTCCAGGCTGGGCACAGTCTCGAGTACAGACAGAATCAGAAGACAAGGCAAGAAGGTCTGTAAAGGACATTATCTCTAGAAAGAGACACTGGGATTTACAACCTATTCTCTCTGGGCCAATGCTTTAATGCAAGTAAAGGCCTACAGCTATAAACATTCTGCCAACAGTACAATAAGAGTGACATCCACTAGAAGTTAAATATTTGTGTTTGATAAAATCATAGTAATTTCTCATATTTTTTTAACACAATAATTCCAAATATCACAGAATCATAAAATCATAGAATGGCCTGAGTCGGAAGAGACTTTAAAGATCGCCTAGTTTCAACCCCCCTGCCATGTGCAGGGACACCTTTCACTAGACCAGATTGCTCAGAGACCCATCCAACTTGGTCTTGGACACTTCCAAGGACAGGGAAGCCACAGATTCTGTGGGCAACCTGTTCCAGGGCCTCCCCATCCTCAAAGTTAAGTATTTTTTCCTAATATCTAATCTAACCCTACTCTCACTTTGAAGCCATTCCCCCTTGCCCTTTCACTACAGTCACTTGTAAATAGTCTCTCCATTAATCTTGTAGTCACTGGAAAGATCACAGAGAAAAATCACATTTGTCCCATGAGTTATCTTTCCCTTTCTTTGGACAGTGGAAGTAACATGAGAGGGATCAAGGACAAGGTGAAGACCAGAAGAGTCATCCAAACAAAACCTACCCAACTTGTTCTGCCATGAAACAGCAAAAAAACCCATCAAACATTCCTGCAGAATTGAGTCCATTGAGCTGGATTCACATGCCCCTGATGTGGCCCTTGATGCTTTACCATTTTTTCACCATGTGGAGGAAATTCAGGCCTGGTAACCCTCAGAGCCATCCCAGCTCTGCATAAGCAGCAGAGGTTGTTTATAAGAGATGTAAGCCGTTAAAAAAAGATGCTGAGGAAACTTTAGAAATGGAGCTGTTGTCAGCAGAGATTAAATTGTATACCAACAGCACGACATTTATGCACTGCTACTTAAACTGTGACAAATGGTTGCAAACATGATAGTTTCAGGATCTTTAATCTAAATGAATGGTGCTTTTAGCCTACCTCTGACTGGAATTCATTTTGGAAATAAAGAAGCATTTCCTACTCATCTGTGTACAGAACTACACCAGCAATGACTAAAAGGGCAGGAGTCGCAGCCTTCTCAGCTCTCGACAGCACCACAGTGCACTGTAAGGACTGGAACAGGCTGTCTCTATGTATTTATTCCCTTCTGAGTCTCAAGCAGTGTCTGCAATGTAAATTAAGATTTTACCTACCTGTCGACCTTAGAGAAATTGTTTTCAAGGAGTTTTTTCTCCTCTTTTATTTTTCTAGTTATAACACCATTCATAATGTAAGCTCACACAAGACAGCAGAGAACACATTAGAATGTAATTTTTAAAATTACAAATATCTCAAATAGCACATTATTCAAAAATAATTTCCAGCATTATCTGTTTAAAAGTGATATTAACTACTGGAGAAAACTGATGGCATAGGTAGTTTATCCTACTTGCACTGAATTTATTCCTGTATTATCCTCAGAGACTCTCAGCTGAAGGAATTAAACACATGATTCTTACAAACAAGTATTTACAAAGTGATTTTTTAGTGTTTATAGTCTTGTAATACAATATTTATAAAATAATCTAATTGCAAACGTTCCAAGGTGTTCTTCAGCTGATAGCACAAGACAAAAAAATCACACTCTTATCCTGCCACCACTACCCCCCCATCCCTGTTATCAATCAATAATGCACCCCTTGGAGATTTTTGGAATTAAAGAAAAGGGGAGAGGAGGGGGAAAGAAAGAAGAAGGAAATAAAAAGAAACAAGGAAGGGCATTAGGTAAAAATCATTTCTTTAAAAAAAAGAAATAACTCATCACAGTTACAAAAATGTGAATTTGGCATATAACCAGGTGACCAGATTCTGATGCTTGATGATATGTCTACGGCAGTCCCCTTGCACAGCTGCAAGATTTCTAGCTGGGGGGTCACCTGAGGTGGTGAACTGGATGACACACTAAGAGAAAGATCCCTTCAAGTTGCCACTTTAAACCCTGAAGTTTCCACCAGCTATTTTTTACAGCCTCTATATTTTTGAAAAAGACAATAAAAACAATCTTTCCCTGTTCACTTTTTTTTTTTTTGACGGAAAATACAATCTTTGCTCAGAAAAAGAATTCTTCTGATGAAATACTTAACTTAGAACAAGGTTAAACTAAAGTTAAAGCTGGTTTGAAGAGCAGGACCGCAGTGCCATCTCGTGGAGAGAGCGCTGGGAGCCGGCGCAGCCCGGCTGGTGCCGGAGGATGAAACGCACTCCGGCCATCACCTTCCTCTGCGCACAGATAGCAGGAAAAGCAATCCGCTGTAGCTTCGGAAATGATAAGAATTTTCCTAATAAAATATATCTGACCAAGCAAGATAAAAGAGCTTTAAAAACGTAGAGATCGGGGTGAAGTTCTGTGTTACGCTGCCTCGAGGCTGCCTCTGTACCGGGAGGCTTCCAGCCCACCGCACCAACCAGTCCCGGCACAGTTTGGGCAGGGAAAGCTGGTCTGTCTGCTGATGTAGCAGTAACACCTGCCAAAACAAATCCCACATATCAGCAAAGCACAGGTTTGTGTCAGATGCAAAGCCCCTGAGCTGCTGTGGGCACAGGGGTGCCTATGGAGCCACCCCAGCCCAGCCCTGACAGAGGTGGAAGCACGGGCAGAGTTCTGCAGCACAGCCTGCAGTTATCCCGTCCCCCCCGAGGGGAACTGCCTGGGTAGAGCTGAGTATCACCCTTTCCTTTTTTTTTATCAGTGTCTGTTATTTCAGTGTATTACAGCCGAGATATTCAAGGCTGCCTGAGGGTTTGGAGAATTAGATTCAAAATGTTCTAGGCAATTCTGAATATTCCTAAGAGAGTGATTTTACAATGCTATGAGTCTGATCCTTCAATCCCTCCTTGTGTAAGGAGCACTTACTTAGAAAAATAGTTCAAGTAGTATTGTCTTAGAGCCAAAGTTTGACATTTAGCTGCTGGCCATGCCAGTAGCACATTTTTCCTCATGCTCTCCAACCTACAAGTAAACTCAGAGTGAGCAAAAGCTGCCTTTGGGCAAGGTGCACTCCTGGGCCTGCACCAAGAAGAGAGAGCCCATAATTCAGAGATGCTGTAACAGTGAGAAACATTCTCCACAAGTACCTGACATGCTGTGTTAGAAGTGGGGTAGTTGTTAATATTTTGCAGAAAAATATGTCTTGGTTTGTTTGTCTTCTATTGTGTTGCGTGGGTTTTGTGAACTTCAAATCCAGCAAAGGCTAACAGAGACGGAGATAGGAATAATGGACCAGGACAGCTTCACTCCCAACAAAAAGATGCAGCAGAGAGCAGGTGCTGCAAGGCCCAAACCAGATCCCTTCTGAAGGTACAGAAACTGGCTGGGAGCAGTTTCAAAGCCCCAGGACAGGCAAAGGCTGTGTTGATAAAAGACAGACTGATGACTGATGTCAGTCAGATCGATGGAGAGAAGGCAAAGCAAGCTTAGCTCTAGCTTTAAAGTGATGCCAGGGACAAACAGGGCCTAAGGAAAGTGTACACTTCAGGGAGGGGTGAGATGTGTTAGGCTTTAGCATGGATCTTTAGGGAACAATATGTATGCAAACACCTTGTTTGTGTGCCTGTGTCTGGCAGTCCATTCAGTAACTTTTACACCTTTCAACCAGTTTAACCAAACTCAGCAGAGAGCTAGAAGGCTAAAAGGCCCTGTATTCCTAACACAGTTTATCAATATAAACACTTAGAGAGCCATGATGAACTTCACACCCCCATCAAGAAAAAAGCTGCAGCATGAATCAGAGCTCAGTCATAACCGAGCTCCAAAACAGGCACGAAACCATAAGACACCAGACTCCGAGTTCTGCATTTTGTAGGACAAATGCTCACCCCAAGACATTTCTCTCCATCACTAAATTTAGTGGATGTTTTTCCTTCCCAAAGTATTTAAATTATTATATCTCAGGTGGCAAAACAGAGATGGGGTGGAATGCTGATTTGCTTTAAAAACAGGATGAGCAGTGGGATTTCATTTGGAAAGCAGCACAGAGATAGACCTATCTTTTGAGAGAAACAGCCAGGAGAAAATGAAAAACAGGTCATAGCTCACCCTGAAAACATAATGCCTGAGAAAAAGTTTGCCCAAGTAAAGGGTGGAAGTAAATATTCTCCATTCATGACTAAAATAGCGCTTTCAGGCAATTTACTCTCTACCCAGTGCACCTGAACGGGCATTCACACCCTGCAAAGTAACCTTGAACAAGGTGTAAAAAATGCTGTGCATAAGAAGCTGGCATGAGTTTCTAAAATGCCCTGAGTGTCTGATTTGATCCAGTGAAAGGTTATGAACTGAGGAAAAGCTGAGGTTTTCCCTCTTCACTCTCAGCTGGTAATGGCACTCATCATTCTTATTCTATATAGGAGACCACTGCATACTGTGTGAGGAGGTATTTTGTTATGCAGGATAGAGATGAAGAACATGGGCAGTATCAGCAAAAGCCTGGCAGAGACTTCAGCATCACAAAACTCAAACTGTAAACCATGGAGAGCTCAGATCTGTGTTACCCTTTATCAAAGTCACTAAAACATGGAGGGTTCAGGGATTTGGGGTGGGGTTTGCCCATGACTACTGCAGGTTCAGTTCTCTAACAGTCAGGAAGTCTTTTCTTCTGTCCATATCCACTGAAGTCTTCTCTTTAGTGCTTGATGTTTCTCAAAATGCACATGGATAAGCATCAGAGGATTTATCCGCAACACATTTGCTAAACTCCACGATGCTGAGATTAGAGAAGGACACAGTATCAATAAAAACAAAATCATAGGATGGTTTGGGTTGGAAGGGACCTTAAAGATCATCTAGTTCCAACCCTCTTGCCACAGGCAGGGACATCTTCCACTAGATCAATATTTAAACATATTTGCACCAGTAAGTTGCCAGGTATTATCAACTAATACACACGTAACAGCGCATCATTTTATTATAAACATTTCCAGGTCCTGCAGAAATTAAGACATGGACTCAAATAAGCATGGTTTCAGTCCTGCAGCTCAAAGCTACCCCAGTTAGTGACACACAGCACCAAGATGTCTGGTGACTTGCAAGAATCTCAGTCTGGTTTACAAATAATAAATTACCACTGATTAGTAACATGCCTGGTAAGTGATTGAACACAGGTATGTCCCACCAAGGCAATGTTTTAATAAATATTCTACACCCAAATTTTATACCCAGTTTCAGTACATTTTAGCACTTGAAACTTTTTATTTGCAACTGGGCATTTGCTGCCTGTCAGCACCTGACTCCCCTCTCCTGAGCAGGTCCTGCTTCTCAGCTCCACAGCTCCCATCTGTGCTGGAGAGATCCAGGTTGTCATTTGTGCTGCTTTGAAACTGTGAATGTTGTCAGTGCTACATGTGGCTGTTGTGGCAGTACCCAGAGGTCCAGCCCGGTCACCATCACACTAAGTATAGTCCTTGCCTCTGAGGAGCTATTTCACAATGAATAATTTAGCTGACAAACTTAGTCTGCTTGAGAAATACCCATGAGCAGATTTCAATTTCTTCAACCACAGTCATTAGTCAAAATATGCTGGAATAAAGATGGGGTGAAAGAGGTTGAGGAAAAGAAAGATGAAGAAAAAACCAAAGGGGATCATACCTGTATTTCTGGATAGCACAGTGTGACTTCAGGCTCCTAATTTCTATTCCTCATGCCCAATGAATTAAATTAATTTGGGCAGAAGAGAGAGAAAAAAGCCTTTCCAGACTACGAAACCAGCTCAGATCAGAATTAAAGCACTAATATAAATTTCACTGCTTTCCATTCTAAGTACAAGATTGTCTTTTTTAATCATGTTTCTTCTATGATATAGAGGCACAGAGTGCCTATAAGGAGAGGTGGGAAATCCTCCTTCCTCTCTGGCCCACAGGCAGAATTCTGAAGCAGAACTCACACATTCCATGCATCCAGGGGTGTGATGCAAATGCAAAAGCACACTGGGCCAGCAGCGAGTTGGGAACAGCTCGCACTGGACATACATCTCCCTGTGACAAGGTGCTCCTCTGTTCTGGCTGAGGATGGACACACACCTTTGCTCAGAGTGTACCACCCCTAAATGCCCTTCATGCAGAATGCCCCAGCCAAGAGATTCAGGATGACTGAAAGAGGGAGAAATTATCCATGACAGGAGATATTAGGCCAGAACTGGACTGGTTCAGACCACAGGAAGAAGCAGAGCAGGGCCAACGGGTGCTGCAGTACCTGCCTTCGGCTGCTGCACTTCCCGAGTTAACATCACCTTTCCCAAACACATGGGATTTGTCACACTGTATCCAGGATTAACACGTCTAAAGCAAAACTCCTGCTTCCTCTACAAAACACCAGAGGAGCTAAAATAAGAGCCTAATTCTGGGCTCATTCCATGTCTGCCAGAGTAGCTATACACCAAGTGCAACCAACCTACTGCACAATTATACTGATATACTTACACAACAATATTGCTCCAAACATAAAAATGCTTAATATCTGATCTATCCTTTATCAGGTGACTTAACTGCTGCAGCTTTATGGCCTTGAGGTATATGACTCTTTTTTTTCTCAAGTCTAATGTCTGACTTGCAATCTCAATTTCTCTAGGAAAGGAAAAGGAACTAAATTGCATTTTACTGTTAACTAGTAATGGCTCTTTTTTTCCAAGTAAAGTAAAGCATTTCTTTCATTAAAAAATGAGCATGTGACACTTATGATTTTGTACGAGTGACTGAGAACTGGTTTCCTGACTCATAATAATCAGATGCTATTTTTAAGACTGAGCATGGAAATATACAGTGTCCTCCTTCCCTTTAGTCCTTGCACACAGAATAGCAATTTTGAATTTATTAAAAAAAAAAAAAAAAAGAAAGAAAAGAAAATCTCCTTACTCCCTTCCTTCCCTTCAGCAAGTTTGGCAGCTAAATTACTGCCACGGAAACAAGCATGAGCATGTGTGAGCTCTGTGCTATATTAGCAGATATTTTTGACAGGCTTCTTTATTTTTTTAAACGTGGGAGAGGGATGTTTGTTCTAGTTCTTGTACCTGGAAGGTTAACAGAGAATACCAGACACGCTGATCGATCAGAACTAAAAACATTTGCAAGCTCATATTCTAAATGTCCCTTTTGTAGAGATGATATTTGGGTACATAGTTGCTCAGGATTTTCTAGAAGGAAGATTATCAGCCCAAGTACCTCCCAGGTATGAGGCAGCAGCGCAGTCCACTAAGGACACAACTCTGTATGGAGCTCCTTCAAAGATGGAAAAGATAACTAGACAGATCTGCCTTGGAGGCAGGTCGTCAACAAGGGGCTGTCTCCCAGACAGGTACCAGTTCTTGTCTGCCTGGAAAGTGAGTTGTGAGCCTTTGTACAGCACCTTCCAGGCGAGCAACTTATTCAGCTGTGCCTAGAAGGCAGGTCAGCATGCAGATATGCCTAACAGGCACAGAACTGTGCAAGTCTGCCTCTCCATACCTTCAAAAATCCCAAGACAGGTTCAAGAATTTCATTTTAATGATCTCAGCAGAAATCCATTATTTCCTGTAAGAAATAATTCTCAGTACAGTTGCTGGATGTGTCAAACTGCAGTTTCTTTAATGACATATTCTTAATGCCAGATACAAGAACTGAATTCCTTTTTACAGTGTTCTGGTAGTATTTTTGATATAAAAGGAAATGTTGTTTTATAAGCTTTGGCATTGGGTTACTACAGACAGCAAAATGTCCAAAAGAAGAGGCAAGTACAGCTGGAAAAAAGAAAACTGACAGTAGACACACTGAGAAATTATATGTACTCTACCCATGTAAACACAGATGTTGGCCTCCTGTTCTCTCTCCGTGTAACATCAGTGATTGTAGTGGAGGTTTAGATAGAATTGACAAAAGCAATAAATGAATTTAAATATCATTCATTTCAAAAAGATTAAAAATTTTTAAGTCTCCATTCAGCAAGGGCTTTCATAAATCACTTAACCAGACAACTTTTTAACAAAGATGGACATAACAGAGGTGTGGTGCCAGTGCAATTGTGAATCCAACTCTCCATTCAGGAATGTTCAGTTCAGGAATTCAAGTTTTTTTCATTATGATGTTATCTGCACTTTTACTTTCTCCATGAAAGCTGAGATCACACACAAGTCATAGTTCTGGAGCAGTGTTTGAAACCCCGACAGTGTGTGCTGGCCCGAAGTGAAGCAGAAATCTTGGGCAGAGAGCAGTTAGTGACAGACTGAAGTGAGAAAGGAAAACCTGTGACACTAATCAGTATTTCTTAGCCAGAATAGGCTGTATATCTCTGAGAAAGGTTCAGCAGCAGCACTGTGAGGGAAGAGCCCTGGCTTAGACAGTGGGCTGGCAGTGGGCCATTCCAGCCTGCTGGGAACCCATAAGGCAGCTTGGAAACTCTGGTTAATTTAAAATAAAGAGAATCAGGAAAGAAGAGACCTGCAAGAGTTCACAATGTGCTGTAAGATAGACAGTAAATTGGGCACATTGCAGGGGGAAAGCAGGGCATATTCAGAAAAGACAAGGCAAACAGCAGTTCTGTAAACTAAAACAAAGGGTTTGGCTTAATTCAGACCACCAGTAAGCCACTTCATACCCGCAAAATCTTTAAAGACTTGGGATGTGAGACCCTGCACTTGTGTTCTGCAGGACCACCTGGTCTGCCAACTGTCAGCAGGAAGCTTAATGAGAGTGACTTATCTTTTCCAAGTGATATCCCCAAAGGCACCCAAAGAAAGGTCAGATAATCTTTGTAGAAGGTTCTCCATGTCTGAGCTTGATCTTCAGTGTGCAATCTGTAATATATGTAAAAGACTTGCCATACAACAGAATCGAGAAAAAGATTTTACAGTTATAAAACCACAAAAAAATATCATTCACTCATATTTTCACTATACATGAGATTATGATGGTCTACACAGACCACTTATCTAACTAGCTTAGTCAAACTTATTTTACACGATACTATCTACACTAATAGAGATAGAGATTCATTCCAAAAGCATAATACTGGCTTTGTTCCAGGTTTGCTTGGCATTGTAGAATACCCTTTTGAGCTTTCAGGCTGTAAATTTTTTGTTTGCTATAATTTCACCTATTATTAATTAAACTGTCTTAGTCCAGCTCCAACAAACCACTGAACACCAACAGCTGTGGATTTAGGCTTCCAAAACACTCTTTTCAATTAAAGGACATGTGTTTTAGGGAAAAAAAATCTATTTTAAGTAGATCACTGTTTGTTTGTGGTTTGTTGTTTTTTGTTTGGTTTTTTTTAATTTTACTTTTTCCAGTTTGTGAGAATATCTTATCGAACCTCTCAGGTTCAATCAGTGATTGACCAAGTGAACCTTTTAGAAAGCTTTCCACACGTCTATCTAAATATAAAAGTATCCACTCCCACTGCCTCAAATGTGAGCAAAAAGTCAGGGATGAAATTATTTTATTCTAAACTGTAGGATCAAAAGTTTAGTTCTGAATCTTATACAACGTTTTTGCATAAGGGTGCCCTTGGATTAGCCAGAGGGTGCCTGCTAAGAATTCACAAAACAGTTCTGACACATCCACCAACTTTTCTTATTCCGGAGCAGAGGACACGAGTACCAGGCAATGCTGGCACTGCTGGTTGGATGTGGCCATGCCTGGGCATGCAGCTGTGGATCAGCAGCTCACACATCTGCCAGGCTGCACAAGGAAAGGTGTCTTCAGTGCACCTATTTCTCATGGCCCTGGATAGTTGTCTTCTTTAAAACACACATTAGAAAGCAAAAAGATTGGTTTTATACACACACGTACAAATACGTACATTTCACCTCAACTTCTCTTACAAAAATTGAAATTATACAGCCTCTGACAGTATATTTCCAACAGCAGTTTAAAACTGGCTTCCCTGTGATGCCAGTTTGGAACCAAAGGGATTGCTAAATGGTGAGGACACAATTCTTCTATTCTGGTTTATTAACTGAGCAGTTACGAAATAACCTTAAAACTTTGCCTACGGTTCAGCAACTGATTATTGTTCTGATTACACCTCCAGCTACACTGATGCAGATTAACTCAGCTGGTGGAAATGGTGTCAGTTCTGACCTCAACCTGAGTGACTGAAAGTAAACCTGTCCTCTAATCTAATTTGAACTATGGAATCACGATTACGATGTGCCTGTTAACAGAAATGCTTCTGTTCAACTGAAGCACTAAGGAGAACAAAGTGAAGTACCTAAAGATGTCAGACCTGGAGTATCTTCATAGGAGAACACTCTGGAAGCTAAGAAGAGGGACAGAAACCATACAAACAACTTCAGTTGCAGTGATATTGCAGGAGCTCTGGTAATTATACAATCAATTGTATTTCTTTCATGGGTTTGGGGATATCTTTGGATTTATCAGCTCTGAGCACTTGAAAGAAATTGTTAGAAATACATTCTTTAAAGTACCTACAGAATCTTGTGCAGCACAGTGCTCTTCATAAAAAAGATATTATCAAACTACATGTATGGGGGGGGAAAAAGCTTTTTTTGGCAGATCTAGCTATCACTGGGAGGGGAATATGGAACAAATCAAACCACAATAAGAATTTTGAAGTGTTTGAAATAGTTGTTCCACACAAGTGGATGATTCTACATCTCATGTTCATTATTATAGCATTTTTAATAACTAAAATTCAGTTGCATTTCCACAGCAGCATTCCACCCTTACCAAAAAAAAAAAAAAAAAAAGAGCCAAAAAAACCAACCAAACATGGGTCTGTGTAAAAATCTGATGCCTATTTAATACTATAAGTTCTACTTTTATACCTCTCAGCGACCTAGAAAAGCTGAGGGAAGTTGGATTCTCCATCAGTGATCCAGCTGGTAAGCCTGGATCATAAGACATTGTGAAACAGACCTAGCAAGCCTTAGTCTCTGAAAAGGCAAAACCACAGCATGTGGAGCAGTTAAACATTACACAGACTGGGTTGGTGAAGGATCTCAACCCCTAAACCATGCACAACAGCTGAATGTTCTAGACAACACCTTCCCAAACACCAGTCCAGCTCGGTTAGGATGGATTTATAAGGCAGCAGGAAAAGGAGGGCTCTGGAAGCTTTAATGAACAAAAAACCCTTCAGAAACACCGCTTGCAAAACATTTTGTTTCCAAGGGTGGCTATATACTGTCCTCATATCACTTCAGTTCAACAGAGAAAAGAACACACCTTGTCATCGCTCTGCTGAATGCAACCACAATCAAAAATTACTTCCAAGGCAGTTAATAAAAACTTTGAGAGTATCAGCAGAATCATGTAAAACAGCACTTAGATTTGGCAAGTTTAAATGGTTCTGAAATAACAGGTGAATAATATATTTGGATTTGCCTCTGTGGGCAGACAAAGCAGAGAAAATTACTGTAAGACAGATTTTTTGACAAAAACCTAAGATAAACAACTCAGCTTCTTTTTGTCAAGAGTAACAGAGTGGGTGTATAAATAAAATGCAGTAGGAAGGATGTCTCCTGAGTTTAACAAGGCCTCTAGCACTCCACCACACAGAAAACTCATTAACACACCGGGGAATCATGGCACAGATCAATTCAGATGAAGAACAGAGATTGTAAGTGAAGAGATTGCAAGTGAAGAGATAAGTGTCATGCTAAATCTGGCTGGCTAGAATATCAAGAAGGGACTTGTTATATCCCACATTAATCAACTACCAGCAGTGCAGAGTTTGTCCTGCTTCTCCCCTACCTGGGAACTTGCACTACAGTAGCAGACTGATAGTTCAGAATGTGTGGAGGATATTTATTACAATCCAGAAGGTTCACCATCCCACCTGACAGGACTTTAACACACGAAGCTTTCAATCCACCTCATGATTAGCCTTTCCTCATTTAACATGCTCTGTGCAAGCCCCCATTCTCAAAAATACTTTCTTGTACCATTCCGTATTTTGACTTCTCCTCAATCTTCTCTCCTTAAAATTATTCTCTTAGAGAACCTGTACAGGGTAAAATGCCATTTAAAAGATTCTTCAATCAACAGGTATTTTATGACTGTCACATTTATTAAGAACTGCAATAAAAATGACAACTCCGTCATCCAGGTTTGTGAAGGACAGAAGGAGCTGTCACAGCCAGAACAAGTCCCAGACAGACACATAATGGATCACATTTTGTCAAATATATTATTTTCAGCTCTGTGGACCTTTCCAGCCATCAGCATCATTTATTTGTTTCTCTTTGCTAGGTCCCTCTGGACTCTCCCTTGAATCTGTCGAGTGTGATGGAAATATGCAGTGTATCCTGGTTACTAACACATACACAGAGTCATAGAACATCCTCAGTTGGAAAGGATAATCAAGTCCAACTCCTGGCCCTGCACAGGACACCCCAAGAATCCCAGCACATACCTGAGAGTGTTCTTTTCCTAATATCCACCCTAACCCTCCCTGACATGGCTTCATGCTGTTCCCTCAGGTCTTACTGCTGGTCACCAGAGAGAAGAGATCTGTGCCTGCCCCTACACTTCCAGTCATGAGAAAGCTTTAGGCAGTGAACAGGAACACTGTGGATTACTCCAGACAAGACTGCACAGTTTGGGTGCCTGATGCCTCTTCACAAGGGCAAACAGCTCCCAAGTGCACTCACAACACCAGCAAAATTCCAGGTTGGTCAATATTCCTCCCACCATGAGCACAGGAGCCCGGCATCCCTGTGTGTGGATGGCTGACCTGCCTTTGGAATGGTTGCCATGGTGATATTTGCCAAAGCCAAGACACAAACTAAGAGGTCTTAACCCCGTCAGTGGCCTGGAAATCCATACTAGACATCTGTGCTGCTTTTGCCTACAACATATAGGTACCTTCTCAGATGTGTGAGCAATATTGTATTTGGAAATAATGTATATATGTATGTATAATGACTTTAATTGAGAAGATGAGCAACAGAGAGCACAGTCCTTCAAAAAAACCCACATGTGGCAAGAAGCACCATGGTGTTAGGCAAAAAAAAATATGAACAGCTGTGCAAAAAAATAATAATTTTATCTATAGGAAAACACCGTATTTCTGCTCTTGAGTAAACAAGTGTCTAACTGAAGTCAATGTGACCTGCAGGTGCAGAATGCTACAAACTTTCAAGTACTATTTTCTAAAGGCATTTTGTCTCTAAATGTCCTTTTTTTTTTTCAAGTGAAACAATCTTGTGGTTCGCTTTCTATTTAATGGAAATACATTTTGAAGGTTTCTTTGCCATGACCACAGGCATTCTGCACTTCTAATTTAGATTTGTTTCTTTTGTTATCCTCTAAATAACCTGCTCCCTTCATACATACAGCTTTTCCAAATTGCTTACTTCAAAATTCTTTTTTTTTGGTATTTCCTATTAACACTGTTCTTCAAAAAATAAAGGCAAATTAAAGAAATACCAGCCACTAGACTGCAACTAATCAGTGAGATACTTTATATTTCCAGCCTTTTGAATATTGTTGAATGCTTCCTTACAATGGATATCAGATAACTTTCTCTGTGCAGCACGAAGGCAAATTTCAGCCAAACCCTTATCACTGCACATAAAATACTGCCCAGTCTTCTGCTTTACATTCATGCAGCCCCATTCTTGCTTGCTATTAGCAATTCAGCAAATTGTAAAATAACAGCAATGCTGCACTACTGCACCTTCCTGGAGGAATATGCTCCCCCTAGCACTTGCATAAATGTTATCCCAATCAATAACCTAGTAATTAAAGTCACCAGCATTTTGACCTTATTACAAGTCTCCTTATCTGACCAAAATAAAAAAAAAAAAAAGTTTCTTGCTTTGCTTTTTCAAACTGCCTTGGAAACAGAACAAGTATCATTTGGCCACCCCTTTGTCCTTAACCCCCACATTAACTATTGCTGTAATGCCACTGAAAATCATTTTGCTTTTCTCTGCAGGCATAGCGTAATTATTTTTCTTGAATATCTCATTTTCCTTTTTTCATTCTTTGAAGCCATAAATTATGACTTCGATAATACCAGAAGTAGTTTTGACTCAGGGTCCTTTAAAGGGCATTGTTTTGGTTTTGGTTTTGGTTTTGGTTTACTTCCAGTAATCATAAAAACCCAGAGAAATGGGGATGTTAAGGACAGGAAAACACTGGTAAGCAAATGAGTGAGTCTGACAAACAATCAATTAACTCCACCTCTCGGCTACCCGAACGTATCAAGGGTGAAATCCTGCCCCCATTAAAGTCAGTGGGAGTTTTGTCATGCACTTCAACGGAGCTGGAATTTCACTCTGGAAATATTGTATGTGACTAAGTGGGAGAAACCTGCATGGAGGACAATGCAAGCCTACCTGGGAACTTCATTTCTCAGGAAACTGAAAGCAGGACTTGTAAGTTTCTTTTAAAGTTTCTTTCAAAGTTTCTTTCACTTTTTAAAAGGTTAAGCAGGCAGAAGATAGAGCTTTTATGGAAGTATGTATCCTATGGAAGTAGGATACAGTTGTATTCACACACTTTCACGTGACTATCACTTGCATGATTTTGAACACAACTTTCCCCAGCATCTGCTGATGAAGGGAGACATCCTGCTCTTCACCCCCAAGGAACTCCTTTGGGTCAGTGGCATGGCACACACCTGCCCATCCAGCGCCATACTTCTGCAGCCTTTGCTATCGAATATCTCAACTTCAAGCTAAGTTTATTGCATCAATATTTTCCTATGGAAATGACAAAAATCTTACAAACATCATTTCATGTGAAATCAAAAACCTTTTTCCCCTCTTTCTCCCAACTAATATAGATAAAACTGCACTAGAGAAGTGGTTCATACTGCCAAGGTACAGTACCACTGCAACTGTCTGACAGAGCTGTCTGTCCATTTTTTCCTGCAAACTCTGTCCAAAGGGAGAGTGCAACAAACACAAACCAGCATTTTGCCGTTCTGGCAGAGGAATGCACTGCAGAGATGTAGCCTTGCTTGTTGGTACCAGCTGTATTTTGAGAGGGCATGACTCCCAGCCAAACATGTCAAAGCAGCTGTCTACCCTAAGTGTGTGCATGCATGATTAGAGAGATATGACTCTGCTAATCCAGCCCTGATTTGGGAACACCACCACAAATAAGTTCCCAGGACCATAAAAAAAAAAAAAAAAAAAAAGAGTCAGTTGAGGCTGCTTAATCAGGTAGAGATGATTCATTTAAGAAACCCTGTGCCATGACCTTTCATGAGTCTCTGAGCTCAGACAGGACGTCAAATTTTTATGGAGAAAAGATGTGTAATCAACTAGTGCTTATGATGACCTTTTAATAAGTAAATGGTTGAGGCAGGCACGTCTTCTGAACAGAATGAGAAATTGGATTTGTATGCGTGCCTAGTGCTGGCTGGGGAAAGTGATGAAACCTTGTTCTGGTAGTCCACTTCAGCAAAAATATAACCTGAAGGGAGGCGGTAGCAAGGCATCAGCCTCTTCTCCCTGGGAACTAGGGACAGGACAAGGGGAACACAGCCTCAAGGTTCAAGTTGGATATCAGGAGGAATTTTTTCACACAAAGAGTTGGCAAGCATTGGAATGGGCTGCCCGAGGTGATGGAGTCACCGCCCCTGGAGGTGTTCGAGAAACAACTGGACATGGCACTTAATGCCATGGTGTGCTTGACATGGTGGTGTTGGGTCATAGGTTGAATTTGATGATCCCAGAGGTATTTTCCAACCTAATCGATTCTGTAGTTACCTGGGGTTGTTATGGAAGCACTACAAGCTTCCCCAGGACTGCATGGACGAAGTGGTTGGTGAAAACACAGTACCGGGAATTCGGTGTGTGCTAAACATATAATTAAAACTCAGTTTTGACTGATTTCGTAGAGTTTCTGTGTATAGAGGTTGGACTCGATGATCTCAGAGGTCTTTTTCAGCCTAAACGAATCCGTGATTCTGTGATATACACAAATACTTACATTCGCGCGGGCGGAGCAGAACGGGTAAAACCCGCGGAGGTTTGTCCACCCTGCGAGGAGACCAGGGTGGGTCACACCGGTGGATGCGGGAGCAGCCCGTCCGGGAGGGCAGCGGGCAGAAGAGTCTCCCGGGCGCCGGCACAGCTTCGCCCTCACCCCGCGCTCCGCCCTGGGCGGGAGGGGAGGAGCGGGGGGTTCCCCGCGGGAGCCGCTGCCCAAGCCGGGGAGCCGCAACAGGTGCTGCGGCGGCGGCCCCCGGGCGGGAGCGGCGGCCAAGCGCGGCCGGCGGGGCGAGCAGGGGCGATGCGGCACCTGCCGCGCATAAAAGTGATGCGGCGGCGGGGCGGCGGCGGCGGCGGGTGCGATGCGGGGCGGCGGGGACGTCACCGGGACAGGGGGACAGACGCGGGCACTGCGGGGGACACCCGTGTGCGGGGGCAGGTGGGGTGACACC
>JAWWES010000171.1:5065269-5133779 GCA_035583135.1 Lophotriccus pileatus
GCGGCGGCGGGCGCGGAGCGGCGGAGGGGGGGTGCGGAGGGCGGCGGCGAACGCGCGGGAGCGGCACCGCACACACAGCGTCAACTCGGCCTTCGGCGCCCTCCGCAGGCTCATCCCCACCCGGCCCGCCGACCGCCGCCTGTCCAAGGTGGAGACGCTGCGCCTGGCGGCCAGCTACATCTCGCACCTGGCCAACGTGCTGCTGCTGCAGCAGCGCCGCCACGACGAGGGGGCGGACGCCGAGCAGCCCTGCCCGCAGAACACGCAGCCCCGAGAGGCCCCGCAGCCCTGCTCGCCGCCGGGCAGCTCCACGCCGCGGCCCATCTGCACCTTCTGTCTCAGCGAGCAGCGGCAGCGGGTAAGGGCAGGCTGCGGAGCGCCTCTCCTGAAGCTCTGTTAGGCAGAGTTATCGGCGTCCCCCGCAAGTTTGGGATTTCGCCCCTCTTGGAGCTCTGTTTTGCGCAGGGTGGTTATGGGTATCCCTTGCAAGTTTGGGATTGACACAACAAAAGGGATCAGTGGCGTCCTTGGTGCGTCCTAATCTGTATTTTTATCCCTCGTACAGCACCGAGAAGGAGAGAAACCACCAGCTTGTCCAGCTGTGAGCGGGCACTGAGCCGGCCGAGGTTCTCACACCAATCCTGCACTGACTGTACCACTGCTCTGGGTAACGTCGCCACACTCATGCTGCATGTTTACATTTAAATAGCACAGTCCTAAACGAGTTACTTTTCAAGCCTATGCACTTTGTTTCACATTGTGAGAGGTTTATTCAGGGTGGTGTTTTTTGTAAAATGAAACTGAACGCTGCTGGGAGGGTTGCACCTGGTGCGGCAGCTATTTTAGCGCGAGAAATGTTAAGCCTAAGCAGCCAAGCCGTGAGCCTGATGTCTCCTAAACCTGTGTCGCATGATGAAACTTGAACTTCCAAACACACAGTGTGCCCTGTCAGAGGAAGCTGTCACGGACACGCTGTGCCCTACGCCTCCAGCCCAGCCTGGGCTGCACGCAGCGCTGCCTCCCACTCCTCCAGCTGCACGCCAGTTCCCGGCCAGGGGGGCTGACACCGACAGCTGAAATGCCCGAGAGGTCTGTGATGCTGGAAGATTATTTTAAGGTGTTCACAGAAAGTCAGAAAACTGCCAGTGAAAGCACCACCTTTGGCTGTGCGCAGGCACAGCAGCTCATCGGCACGGGACGTAGCCAGGACAGGACAGGAAGGTGGAGAAGTGCAGTGTAAGCGATGCTCTTCTGTTATTAATGGTGTGAGCTGTGCCAGTCCTTTAAATAGCATGGGATATTCCTAAATCTGCCTGGCAAGCAAGGGGTAGGAAGAGTTTCCCAAGGGCTTTTACCTGTCACCCAGGTCATTCCCAAACAGTGCCTGTATGTCACTGAGGTGATGCACCTCCCCTCAGTTTATTAACTTGTATATTTATATTCAGAAGTAACTCTAAATAGCAAATAAGCATGTTATGTTTTCAGTTTTGGACATTAATGAAACAGCAGGCTAAAATTTTAAACCCCAGTAATGCAGGATTTTAAAAAATACAGAGAGAGTTTAATTTAGCGATATTTTTATAGCTATTTATAATATGCTTAATTAGGCTTTAATTAATCTTAACTTGTTGCATTGGGAGACACTCTATTTTTTAAAAGCTTAGTTACTGTACCACTCTGAGAAGTGCTGCAAAGAATACTTGTCTTCGTTTTATTCCCCTGTTCCCATCTGTTCCCTGCCAGCCTTGCTTTAGCCAAAAGTGAGGGCTGAAGGAGCAGCACTGTGTTGTTCACTTTATTTTCTCTATAGAACTTCCTCTTCTTCCCCAACATAAGTGCAAAGCAAATTCTGGCATTCGCTATGAAGAACTTGGCGAGGGCAGGATTTTCGTTTGTTGCTCATACAAGTTCAGTTTTAGTTTCCCTTCTCCCCAAAACACACTGATCACCCTTCCTTTGGCACAATGAGGAAAACCCTACTGTACCTACAGAACCTGGAATAAACTTCTCCTTTGAATCCTAATAAAAATACCGAAGTAAAGTCACATCACACCAGTCTATTCAGTTATTAAAAAATACACGCTGTACATGCTGGATGTTCCTGGATTGAGAAGACTTTTTTGTTTTTAGGTTTCTATCATTAATCTTGTTTTTAATAGGGAACTTTAAATTGCTGCCTGATTATGATCTTTGTTTTGTTTTGGCATTGATTCATGAAGCTGGAACTCTTTACAAGTTTTGTACAAAGTGCCTTTTAATTTTGGTGGTGTGTTGGCCTGTTGGTGTGGGTATATATTTCCACAAAAACATCTTCTTGGCTTTTTTTTTTTTAATTAATTTGAAAAAAAATATCTTTTAGAAAGGCATTTGCTCCATAGTTAAAGCTGATTTTACAGTTAGGCCATACACTCTTATGAACACATTAAACCAAAGCATCTGACCCTTTACAGACACAATTAATACTAATTTATTCATTTAGCTGTATCATTCTGTATAATACTCCAAAACAACAAAACATAATGCAGTTTCAAACAATTGTAGGAAAATTTTGTATTGAGTATGCTCCGAGTTTTGAAATTTGTAAGACAATAAAATTATTTCAGGTTTTCAAAATGGTGTGATTTTATTATAGTTCTAAGAGGTCATTGTGTATTTCTTTGCAAATGTATCATATTTGGATTTAATAGGATATCTCTACACTTAGTTGGTAATGGAAATAGGCATAAAAAAGAGGTCCACTTTTGCACCACAATATTGGCTGAAAACTCATGACTTGAAACTCTTATGAATAATTTGTACAATCCTACAGGAATTTGGTGTTCTGACTTCAAATGGGATTTCATCTCTCTGGTTGGGCTTATCCAAAATGCTTTTCAGTGACAAAAGCAGGAGCAAGCCCTTATGACTTGGCCTTCTCTACTGTTTAATGTGTAGCATTAAATTCTTCTCTCTTTACTCAGGATAAACTGTTGAATTCAACTGGGCTTGTATATTTTCTCAGGGTTTCAATCACTAAATAATATAGCAATTTAGTAACACTGATTGGTCATATCAGTAATTAGAGCTCAGAGCAAATAGTCATGCTATAGACAGATAATATCTATACAAAACAATGATAACAGTGATTTCTCTGAGGAACCTTTATATATATGTAACACTACGTATTTAAATGGGGACAAGGAGGGACAGATCCTGAGCTTCACTGAAATTCATTTATAATGTAAAACTTCTCTACCCCCAGGAGCAAAAAAAAGATACAGGATTGAGCTGTTACTCTCTAAGGAGTTTTCTATAAACCAAGAGAAAAAGAATTTAATTTCTGGAGACACAGATGAATTGAGGGCTCAGATTGCATATGGAAAGAGCTTGTCATCATTGGGTGCTTTATTGAATTTTTGCTGTATGAGTTTGTGTGTCTTATGAGTTCTATTTTTTAAATATTTTTTTTAATCATGGAGCAGCATTATTCATGGCATGCACAAATATACGTCAAAATTTTGAGGGTGTCTAAGAACAGGTACCTTACTTAGTGGTGAAGCATTGGAATGATGTTGAGTTTTTCCAGAGGTGCTGAACAACCTCTTGTTCTGCTGCAGACATTGGGGTTTTGACTCATTTGTAGCTGCTTTCTGTTCTATATGTATGAACAGAGAAATGCCTGATGCCAATCCCATCTTTGTTTTCCTGTAAACACTTGGTTATTCAATTTACATGATGCATGAATAAAGCAGAAACAGTGAGATACGCACCATTTGGTCTCAGATCCTATTAAATGATTGGTGAAATATTCCAAGGATAGTACTTTGTATAAGTCATTGTGCTTAGCCTGCTACATCACAGTATGGAAACAGCATCCAGCAAAATGAATAAATCATGTTGTTTGATTTTACTGCTTAAGTTTAAAGAAGTATTTGAACATAGTTCTTGGTTATTCATGAATTAATCGTAATGTAAGTCAAAGTAGTTTCATATGTTAGCTACCATTTTCATTTCTATTCTACAAAACAGAAGTTTCCTTTCATGGAAAATCTGCTTCTTTACAAAAATCTGTATTTGTTTGCAAAATGTGCTTTTGTTTGCGAAAGTAAACAGTATTTTTGTTATTAATTTGAAGGTCAATTCTTACCCTTACAAATGCTCTAATGACCACAACCCTCCCTCATTTTTCTGCCAGGAGTGCATACAAGGTGTGTTTGGTGTCTGCTTTGAGACTCCCAAGCAGCCTCTGGTGAGAAGTTGATATCTTGGATCTGCAAGAACTGTGGTGCAACTGGGCATGAGCTGGGCAACTGCTGTTGTTGTTTTAAGGATTATTTAAATATTTATCATAATTTAGACAACTAGGAAATGTCCTCGTGAGTTGCTGTGCTACAATTAGGTGCCTAAATTACGCCTAATGGAAAATTGTGATGGATATATGCATGCATTTTCCCCGGGAGAAGGCCAACTAAAGGCAGTCCTTCCTCCAGCTTCTCATCCCTGACCCCTCAGCTGTGTAACTTGGTCACCGGAACTTTTTGTCGACCCCTTCTGAAGCCAGGTGAGGGTTATGATTTATGTTAAAACAACAAAACAAATAAACAACCTCTCCAAAAAAAAAAAAAAAACACACCTACAGAAATCTAGCTCCTTGAAAGGTTTTGGCATCTTGATACGAGTAAGCTGTGATGCACCAAAGAAATTGTCCCCTGTTCTGGTGACAGGCGAAATGCTCATGTAACAAAACACTTAAAACACAAGTTGCTTTAGAAAAGCCTTATCTTCTCTTGATCATTTACTACATTCACATCACAGTAGTGTTGTGAAGTTTTAATTAAACATTTGGAAATTGCTATGTGGTCTTCCAAAGGAGAAACCAATATAAATAAGACATTACACTGAAATGGGTGATGAAACAAGTAAGTGATAAAAGTAATTCTGCTTGCTATGGCATCTCTCTCTAACATCTGATGGTCTTTCCTTCACATTATTAAAATGAACCCTACTTTCCAAGCATATGTATGCAGATCATTTTTAAATGCAAAGATTACAGAAACAGGTAATTCTTTCAGTAACAGAATGGAGCTTGGTGAGAAGGGTAGGCATCTGTCAGGCCCAGATAAGATCAGACAGCTGTGCTCTATCCTGAAAGGGTGCCATGAAGCTCAGTTTTCTTAGGGAAATAACGTCCTCAGTATGAAAAGCAGCAAAATGCAATGAAGTCTCCAAACAAGTAGTGAAAACAGGAACTCTCAGAGCTTATTTTTATCTGAAATACCTACTCTACATCAGGTGAAAAAATGCAGGATGAGAGGAAGATAACATCTTTGCCAAACAGTAAAAAGTAAAGGGCAGGAGGATCATTTCATTCTGTATTCTCAGTCAAGTTAACCCTTTAGATTAGAAACAAAGAGAGGTGAGAGTTTCAATAAATCAAAAGGTCCCATTCAATCTATTTTTTCCCATGATTTTAGGAAATGATGAGCTTATGACTCTCTGGAAAGGAAGACTGTAAAATGGAATAATAAGAAAAATTTGAAAAATTCAAGGACTTCACAGGAAAAGTCTTTACTTTTGGGCAGTGCCTGGATGTATTCCTGGCACCTCCCCCCTGAGATGGGGGGCATCCATTATGCATATCAACAGGAGAGAAAAAAGGATCCTGGGAGAAAGGAGAAAATGAACATAAATGTCCATAAAGAGAATTTCCAAAAGTAGTAACAGCAGCAGGCATTATTTCTATCAGAAAGACCTCCCAGGTCTATTCTGGCTCCGAATTAGTAAATAGGTTTTAATTACTTGTTTGGATTATGGTTAAAATTACAGGTGACAACTTTGGAAGGTAGGATTATAATTAGAGATTAACTCACAGAACAATAAAATGAGAAGTGTTCTTAAAAAGATGCATTTCAATGTAGGAATGTAGGCAGTGCCACACACGGGCAGGAATAACTCACCACACAAAAATATGATGGAGAATGACAAGCAGAAAATTAATTTTGAGGTGTCACATGTTGCAGACATGACAAGCCTTAGCAAGGAAATTAAACCCCCCACTGGATGCATATTTCACCAAGACCCCTTTCGGCAATATTTTCTAGAATTATTAGAACTTCCCCAAGTTCTGTCTGAAATGCCTGGCTGGGTAGAAAATTTGATAAAATTTGTTAAAAATTGTAACTTAGAAGAATACTAGGTGTAGAGAAATACATAGCCTTAACTACTGTGTCTGTGCAAATGGAATGATGGAGAGGGACTTGAGATTGTGAATGCCAAACTATGTAGTGGTGACACAGGATATCTGTATCTTATTAACTAGTAAATGTCTCCCAAAGACACCAGCAGTAGTATAAAAAGAAGTTTTGAGATGCTGAGGTTTTCAAGGGTAACATTCAAAGAGCCTGTGGTGCTGTTTGTGATTGGAGACTGAGTATATGCTAAATATATGCATATAAAGTAATCAGAATATCAGAAGTGCACGATAGAAATTTTAGCATCATGGCAAGGGGTGTAATAAACCGATTCAAGATATATCCATGGGAAACAGGAGCCAGGCTGCAGGGAACAAGGTCCTACTCCGTGCTGTTTTGTTACTACTGCAACCGATTATTTTTATTTGCTGCACTGCTCAAAGAAAATCTGAGTGGAAAAGACAGGCTTTAATAACAGGTGCTGTGAAAGATAACAGCATAACTGAGAGTTTCTGGCTGATGTAAGAGGCAGTCTCTGGAATGCTCAGTACCTCTACAGGCTAAGTGTTAAGCACCAAGTCTGAACTAGCCAAGCACAGATCAGGACCACTGAAGCACCAGCAGCGGCCAGCAAGAGAGACTCAAAGAGAAATGGCCAAAAACAGCAACTCACAACATTCCTGCACTGCACAAAACATATCTGAACCCAGCTAGAGGCAGGATAAAAATCAAAGGCTACTTTTCTGCTACATAAAACATGTTAGTGCTTATTTTAGCATCTGTAATGAGATGAAGCAGAAATAAAATGTGTGTTATGGGGTGTCTCTACATTCCAGCAAATGCTGTAACATTGCCGTGTCCTCCATTACACGAGACAATCCATTGACTGGCACATTTCAGCTGTCACTGACATATTATAAATTAGCAGATCGTCTCCTCTGCAGAAACTGTTTCTCTCTGCCATCTTGGTGTGCTCGAGTGGCCCAGCTCTCCCCAGGATGGGAAACGCACGGGAAAAATGACTGGACAAATCACTGCCGTTAGGAAAACACCACCACACTTGAAAAGTTTTAATTAAGCTGGTTAAGCTGCTTAATTAAAACTATTTAAAAGGCCCATTCTCTCATTTCTGTTATGGACTTTAAAGATCTTTTGGCCTCAAAAAGTACAAAGGGGTCCAAAAGCAGCCATAATGTAAATAAGAATTAGCGAACTTATTTTCACTGACATTATTTATAGTTAGTGATCTTCTCATGTTGGCTTAATTATCATCTGATTCTAAAAGGCTAATAATTTCACTCCATTACCCTCCAGATCTGCTTCTCTTTCACAAGTAGTTTAACAGATGCCAAAAATAAAAAAATAAAAAAATAAATTAAAAAAAAATAAAATGAAGGAAAAAGAAAGATTAAGAGTCTAAGTAATGCAGAAAATCAAGGCTGTTAAAAGAAAAGGTTGCCAGTTGCTGTAGCAGTGATTTGGAATTTGTTGCCCACCACATCCATCTGCTGAAAGTTGCTGTCTGTATGAGCAGAAACAGATCAAATCTTGTAGGTACCGCTGTTCCTAGACTCATATAACTAGATCAGTATATATATATAACTATATATATGTATATATGACTTAACTAGATCAATAGCAATTTCAAAGGATGCAATAGACAGTTAGTCCTGCTGCTTAAAGCTCTGGCTCCTTTTGCCAGCTCTTCTAGCTCCTTACACTGCCACAGGCAAAGACAATAACTTCTAAAACTGTATGGTCAGGAATTGCTGGAACTTACCTTTAAATATCTGAATTCATTGATTTTCAACAAGATTTGGGTCTTGGAAAACAAAATTAAGGTTTTATGGGGAAAAAAATTGCTAGGATTCAGATGCTGATTAAAAATGACGGTGCCTACAAACATTTAATACCTACACACACACAAAACACCCTTCTGTGTATGTTCTTCTAAATCAACCATTACCTGAACTGCACCAAAACTGATCAGTGTGGAAATGAGCAGGAACACAGGACAGCACCTTTGTGTATTCCAAATTGAGAAAATGATGAAACTCATGCAGAATAATTTATAGGGGTGAACATCAGCTAAAAAATTATGAACAGAGTGGATCACCTCTACATGCTTGCTACCAGCTTATTCCACAAAAACACCGACAGAACATCCTACTCCTGCGTCCAGGTCACAGAGAGGAGGAGCCAGGAAACAAGATGCCCTGCTCAGTATGTTTGTTCCATTTTACACTCCAAAGGCAGAGAATTGAAATCCACGTTTCAGTTCCTCAGCTCAAAACAGCAAATTCTGCAATTTCCGCTGAGCGGGTCCCCAAACAGCACAACTGCTGTTCCACAACCAAATGTCAGCAGAGCAGCTGAGCCACACACAGGTCGGGAAGGGAAAGAGAGAGCTCAGAAGCCTGGAAGGGAAAGGGAGAGCTCAGTGCTGACCAGGGGAATATAACAAAAAACCCTTCTGTGTAGCTGCTTGGTGACATATGGTACATGGTTTGAACTTCCCTGTGAATCCCTGTCAAGTCAATCTGCTGGGCAGAGTTGGAATATTACACCACTGCCTTCCCGCCACTGCTGCCTTCCCGCCACTTTCTTCCCGCCACTGCTGCCTTCCTGCCCATCTCAATCCCAGTTTTTTTCTGGGTTGGTACTTCACTACACACCTATTTTAGGCAGAAATGAAGCCCACAGCCCAGTTTGCCTCAATATGTAAGAATAGGTTTCTAATAACTCCGTGTCACCTTGGAAAATTGAAATACCACCTCTTGTTCTGATTGGATATGAAAGTATAGCTAAAACAAATTTCATGGCACTGATTAAGTGTCGTGTCCACTAAACTTTCCAATCCCATTATGGATCTTTCTATATTGGTGTTTGCATTGGCTGCATGCTGAGGAAGAAAAATCAGATTTCAGGTGCTCCCAGGCATGACAAATAGGCACTGAAGTGGCCTTGAGCACTGGGATGTAGTAACAGAGAGGAAATTGAAGCACTCAATATTCTGAGGTGCCTGAGCCCTCTGTAGATGGCTCATGGATACTAGGTAGTAATCTAGCAAAAAAAAAAATTCTTTCAGTTTTGTTATGGCTTTTTTTGTTTGTTTTGGTCTTCCACGGGCAAAATAAAGAATTTTAATGCATGCAGTACAATGTGAATAATAATAATATACACACTAACTTGCAGGGAGCTCATCTCTAAATGAAATCAGTGCAAGACTTAGCAAGTCCCTTGCACAGTAACAAATCTCTAGTTTCAGGAGGTTATGGTACATTTCTGTAATTAGGAGCTTTGTGGAATTTAATTCGAGGTTGCTGACAGAAAGGATGTGATCAGGAGTATTTTAAACCTGTGACTGACAGTAACAGCAGTGCTGCAGTCTATTGCCTTACTTGGACTATGTGTTCTGCTCATCTTCATACCCCACCATTTCATTAAATAACTTGATGCTTAAAAGCTCATCAAATTTAAATATATTTCTATATGTTAATCTTTGTATATATTTGCATTTTATAATTGAAGATATAATTAAAATGCAGAAATTAAATTATATGCTTTTATTTTGCGGCCTGTTTCTATCTGGCAAGTAGATCTATGGAAAGAGATGAACTCACAGATAAATAGAAGATCTGAAAATATTTATATATTATATAATCTATTTCGACGTTCACTTTTAGTGAACGAAGACAATATCAGCAGGTGTCTGATAATTAGGTACCATTAGCACATTCATAAAGATAAATTTTAATTTGTTCTACTGCAGTGAAATTGTGGAGGTTTAATATTTTTAAATTAAGAGCTTCTCTGGTTTAGATATTCATATATATGGAGGTGTTTCAATTCTGAAATAAATTTTAGTTTTAAAAAAGTCACAAAGTATTAGAATAGTCATATTTCCTTTTACAGTTGTCAGGCACTTGCGAGTCACAGCAAAAATTTCTGATTTGTTAAGACAAACCTCCCTGAACTTCCAGCAAACATAATTCTGTATCTTTGAAAAAAATTAACTTAGATTATTTGGGTTGTAGGTCTGGTCAAATGTGTGGAGCACATTAAAGATCAGAACAACAAATTGGCTATTACTCATTAATGCACACAGGTGTGACCCTGCAAAGGTCAGCAACCAGGCACTTTGTTCAAGTATGGGAAGTTAAAAATAGGCTGTGCAAGTGTAGTTTATATAAATTGGTGATGGACAGTGGCCTCTGAAGGTGAGTGAAAAAGTGTATTTAATGACTTAAAAATTTAATTGACCCATACATGAGAAAAATATGAAATATGAATAACCCAGAAGGCATATGAAAGAAATGAAGTGGGCCACTTTGTAAGACTATTAGAATTTCTATTGATTTTGTGAATAATTGTGTCCTTGATTATTTTATCTGTCTTTCCACACATTCAGCCATCCCCTACAAATAAAATTTAATTATTGTTTAGACAGAACCTGAGCACATCCTCAAGCAAAATAGTATAACTAGTGATGGCACAACAATTCAACAGCTCCCTGCAGCAGTACACAGAATCCATCCAAAATTAGATTGTGTCCCAGCATGCTGAAAAACTACATTTTGCTGGCTCTCCTTATGTTATTAGACAAAGCCAAGTCAGACAAAGGATGAAATGAGCTTGGTTGAGTTCCTGTTTGTCCCTTAAAGCCAAAGCTCACATACTTACAGAGACTTAGGACAAGCCTGCAGACTGTACAGGGGCAGTGATTCCCTGCTGATGGCTCTGTCCTTCAGGAGCACAGAGGGAGGAGAGGTCTGTGTTCCTCCTCACTGAGGAAGAACTGAATTAAACTTGCAGAAGGAAAGCAGCTTGTGGAGGATCACTGGGTTGGAGCAACCAGGACACCCCGATATTGCAGGGCTTGTGTAGTGCAGGTCACAACACTGAGCTGATGTTTCGGACTGGCTGAAGACTCAGGCAGGTATCACAGCACCACTTATGTCCAGATCTGGTTCCCAGTGGTAAAATCTACTTTATTTTGAGATGTTCTTAATGCCTCCTTTCAGTGGAAGAAGGGTTCTTTGGACAGTACCATCAGTGTAAATACAACCAAACCCCACACCCAGCCATGACATTTCTGTAAAGGTTGCAGAAATACAAACAAGAGCTGGACTCAGCAGCTGCCTGTCATCTATGCCAGTCCTAGATGCCAGCACAGAAGACTGATTTAAAATTGCATGGTTTAAAATGTGCATCAAAAACCTGGATTTATACAGGCTGGATTTATCACTAATTTTATAAGTACATCTTGTCACATTTTCCAGGCAGCTTAACCTTTTGAAACTACCAGCTATTACTGGCCCCAAACCATCCTTTAGGTTTAGAAGGTTTTTAAATTCAAAATATCCTTGGTACTTCTGTTTCAAGTAAAGATTAAAAGCTAGTAAAAAAGGAGTTTCACACTGAGCTAAACCCACCCCAGAATGATGTTATAAATATGCAGTGGCCACAGGGAATAAAAACAAAAAAAGACCATTCAGCAAAAAAAGCTGCTTCTTTTTCAGGATCAAATGTGATCTTCAAGATCCAAGAGAAAATGATGAAAATGATAAAAAATTACACAGAATGAGAACCTGAAGCAAAACTTAGAAATATTCTTCAGTAATATGTAAGAGAACAGGGAAATAATCATCAGTTTATGCTTCTAGGTTGAGACACACAAATTAATCTCACTGAGATGCCCATACTCAAGAATTGAGTAGAGATATCAAACTGCAATGAGATTGAGGAATTGATGTTACTGAATCCAAAGGAAGAGTAAAGCTTAATGTTCTCAAGTTCAACATGTCCAGTAGTCTGATAAAGAAAGTCTGATATCATGATTTATCTAATAAATCTAATAAATTTAGGCTTGAAAAGAGAAAATACACTGTGTATGTTTTAAGCAGTTGGATGGAGTAACTGGGGAACTACAAATTCATTAGTCTGACCTCAATAGTTTGTGAGTCTTAGAACACACTTTGAAAGACTTTATATAATGGAGATAAATGGAAACAAAAATGATGATGATGGTCCTGTACATTGGCTAGAATAGCTTTTGCTTGTGCACTTTCTCAAGAGAAAACAGAAAGAAAATAAAAAAGAGTGGGAAAAAGAAAATTAGAACGAGAGTCTACACGTATTTGTAGGCAAATGAGCACATGCAAGGCAAACACAGAGCCATCATGTTTTCTGTAATATTCCATGTGCAGCTGTGAATGCTGTTATTAATTCCAGTTAATCTGCAGAGCTATGAAGTGAGGGAAGGGAGTGTTGGCCACAGTACTGGAGTCATCTCCTACTCCTCAAACGCCGTAACCGAATCCTTCACATCCTCCTGGACTCTACCAGAGCTGAGCAGATGGGGCCTCGCTAAGCTGCTCATTCAAACACAAATGCATGATAAAGCAATAAACATTAAGGCTTTGACATGATACCAAGGCAAAGGAACAGGAATACTTTACTAAATGTGCATCACCTTTCTGTGATGCTTCTAATAGAGTGAAGAGTTTGTGGTTCAGGACTAGCAGCATACAATTAAATGTGACTAAACTGGCTTACATTTAAAAACAATTAAATCAAAACTAAAGAAAAGACACTTTGCCACAGCACAGTCTGAGTTTGCTTTTATGTGATGCATCAACTTCAAGCAGCTCTGCAGTTTTGCTGGGTGTTTGTATCCTTGCAATTAAGGCAGAGCTCATCCCTGATATCCTGAACTAAGAGGGTGCCTTTTGGTTTCCCTTTAGTTGTTTGGTTTTTTTTGAAAGGCCTGACACTTTTCTCTTTCATACCTGCTCCAGTTGAAATTTGGAGGGTTTTTTTCCCCTTTCCTGCAGCCAAAGCTATAGAGAACAGATAAAATGAGGAAGATCAGTTCTTCTTGCTCAGCTTTCTAATATAAAGATTTTCCTTCTTTCTTTTTTTTTTAATTCACTGAAATCTTAGGGTCAGTAGAAAGTGTGCCATTTAAGTATCTCTGTTTCATGAAACCATGGCAGAAACCATCCATGCCTTCGGGATAAACACGCTGAAAGAAGATCTTTTCTTCTCTTTCCCATGGCTGAAGTGAAATTGCTTGCACCCACTGGATTATAATTTCATTTTAAGAGGGTATTTTTCATAAATGCAAAGTAGGATTCAGACTATATAGAAAGATAGATGGGGCAGAAAAGGATAAGGGATCCACAAGAAGAATAATGAGTTTTCTCCCACTCTGTGGATCTCTGACTTTGATTCTGACATATACTTCCACCTGAGTAATTCTGACTGCAAAATTTTTCATAGCAGCTCTTTTGAGTTTAAGAACGTTGCCACATAATTTGTGATCTTGTGCATTCTACCCCCTTACACATGGCCCTGCTGTTTTGTCAGGACACATTTCTGTCTCCTTTTATTAAATACCCTGAGGACAATATTAGTTGCAACACAATTAGGCAAAGAAGAGAACGTGGAATGAAGTCTTAATTCTGAATTCCCTGACCAGTCCCATGGTTCAAATAGGAATAAAGAATATGGAAGAAATCCAAACAGGGGAAGGAGAATACAGTTTTCTGTGCTTATTCAAAGGATAATGATGTCCTAAGGGAGCAAATAAAAGAAAAGGAAATTGTGAGAAGGACACCTCCAGTACATCTAGTAAATCTTGTAGGAAAACACAACAAAAACCAATAACAAGAAAATATTTGTGAGGATGCTAAATAAAGCAAGCCAGGAACAAGACTTTTGAAATGCATATATTGTAAACTGAATTCAAATACTTCAAAATAATTATTCATAATCCAGGTTGAGATTCAATAAGGATGTTTATCCAATGCCTACCTCTTCTTTTGTGTAACCTGACTTTATATAAATGATCAGGGAAAGAGACACTTGGCAAATCTCTTCAGCACAGTACAGTATTCTCTCAAAACGATGTTTGCATTTACCCAAAAGATGTGTGCATGTTTAAGAAAAATAGGCCATGTCCTGTTTTGTTCTATTTGCATGGATGGTTAGTCTTGTTAAAGCCTATTGATTTTTATGTAAGAGGAACAGCAAAACAAAAGTGTGAGTTCAGAACACCAAAGTCACACGCTGCCCCACTTCATGAATATACCAGCAAAGTCCAGCAGTATTCCAAAGTATTCCAAAATCAGCCAGGCTATTCTGTGTAGCAGGCATAACAGTGTATTTTGTATGTGCTACTCATTTAAAAGGGACAATCTGATTTTCATCTAATTATTACAGTTATCTTTTTCTACTGAAATTAAGCACAATTAAAAAAAGAGTCCAAAGGGGTTTTGCATAAGTTTGGAAAGATTTGGGGGAAAAAGTCCCTGAGTGACTAGAATGACACTTGACAGGAATGAATCTTCAGGTGTGCTATAAAAATATGGATTAAAAAAATTAACCCACCCAAAATATACACATACTGCTAGCACAATACTTACACAAATAAAATAACTTGTTTTCACTAATGGCCACAATACACTTCCAAAAGATGGGTTCCTAAATACTTATGCATTGCTTTGAACTCTGGAACTCTTTTAAGTGAATTATTTTGAATGAAAACTGCACATTTCAGCAGTACTTCTGTTTTCAGGTAATCCAAAATTCATCTGAAAGTTCAAAGGGATTCATACATAAAGTATTGGCATTTCAAGTGGCTGACTCTTAATCTGTCAAATGATGTATCTTAAAAACTACAGCAGAAGTCTCTTTTCAGAATACTTAAGGTCTGTTCATGCATTGGAGTTTATCAATAGCAAAAAAAGCTTGGCAAAGATAGAGGCTGTGGTTGAAGTTCGTATCAATACAGCACAAGGTCCCAGGGAAGACTTTCTGTCTCACTAAAAGCTTTTTTAAAGATTTAACCAGAAAAACGCTAATGTTATTGTAAGATTTCTCTGCGCTGGACCCACATTCACCCTGAAAGGGTTTCCCACACATTGTCACAGTTATTAAACATG
The DNA here is from genome assembly GCA_035583135.1 of Lophotriccus pileatus. Lineage (NCBI taxonomy): Eukaryota > Metazoa > Chordata > Aves > Passeriformes > Tyrannidae > Lophotriccus > Lophotriccus pileatus. Next base: position 5,080,388 of record JAWWES010000171.1, read on the forward strand.
AATGCAAATAATGAGTATCAACAAAAAGTCCCTTTTCAGTACCACAATAAGCATGGCATTTACATTTCAGGAACTGATGAATGATGACAGTGGTAATTCTTAAATTATTTACTGCCATTAAAATAACTCTTACTCTAAATATGTAAATAGAAAGTACAGGAAAAGTTCAAGGAAAAAACCCTCGATTCTTATTCTTTCATCATATTTTATAACTTAAAAACTAGCTATATCCAAGTCTTACAACATTTAATAATTGCATTTCCACCTTCTATTTTTCCCTTGAGGTGTCCTTTATTACACGGGTGCACAACTGAGTAAGGATGGCCTGACTGACCTCTCCCTTCTCTTAAAAGTCCAAGATGAATTTCCACTTACTATAAATGATCAAAGTTTTATGGACTAATGACAGTTTAAAATACTTTTTTCCCCCACTTTTACTGCAGCCCTGTCATTAAGACTAACAATCTAAAGTAGCTAGGAGAATGAGTAAGCAAGATGATTTACACGGATGATAGTGCGATGGCAAGAAGTGGGGAAAGATTCTTTGAAATTTTTTTTGTAGCTGAAGCATTAAAAAGATTTACACCGAGGTCTTTAAGTGAAAAGAGAGCATTGCCAAAGAGGTCTGGCAAGCTCTTCTATCAATAAAATACTCAGATCCATAAATTTAGTCAAACCCTCAGCTTAAAACCTGATTAGAAGTTAGAAGGATCTTGCTTTGTTACCGGGGACAGCCCAGAAATCCAGTACCCAAAGGGACTGCTTACAGCAATCAGATAGCAACACTTCTATAAAAGTTTCACCGCCATGGCATCTCCTATACCTTTTTTTTTTTTCCCAGAAGGCCATGTACAAAAATTGAGAAAATATTTAGCATGAGAGCATGAGAGAGCACAGTTTCTAATACAGAGCAAAGTCATATTGAAATTATTTAGGCTTGGACTCAGCAGTAAAACCTGTATGTTTTTGTACCTGGCTGATCTCTACCATATAACAAGACTTAGGAAAAATCATGCCACAGCTTGTAAGGTTTGGGGTTTAACTTCTTTCATAATGTGTTTCAGTTATGATTTTTTTTTAGAATAAGCTTCTACCATTTTTATTCATCAGAAATAGCCTCACAAAGCACTAATCAGACCTAATCAGGCATAGGGCAGGTTCAGAGTCAAGGCTTAGTTTTTATGACTGTACCACTACATGCATTTGGAATTTGAAAGCAACAGTATTTGATGCATTTCACAGCAAAATTTCAAGACAAACCACAGAAAGAACACAGGTGGTTTGCTGTTGCTCAATACAGCAGAACATTATTATTTGTTGGGTGCTAAAAATGGTCTGAAGGTTGTAAAACATGACTGTTTTGACAGCCCTTGCTTCCAGATCAGCTGTTCATGACATTTCCATCAACTTGGATTGCAGCCCATCCAGATCTAGAAAACAGGTGCCATCCAATCTTGGACTTCACCCAAAATCAAACGAGTAAGGATAGATACTCATATGTCCTCACCCTGAAAGTCTGAATAGAGTGACAAACTTTATATAGGGTACCCCAACAGTCTGATTCTAGTAGGAAGAAAAAAGGGACCAAAGCAGGGGACAAGGAAAGGAGTCTATTTGTTGCTTGGTCATTTTATGTCATAATAATTCATGCACCTCTGCTGCCTGAGGGCAGCAGGTTGCCACTATTTTGACACCTCTGAGCCAAATTCTTTAACCCCCAAACAGGAATACATCGAAAGAAATCCACTTGGATGACAGCCACTGCACACATCCTGTGCAATCTTACTCTGAAGCTGAATGAGGACACTGCCTTGGCTAACTGCTACATCATAGTAGCCTTGAGTTTCTATGGAAAAGTTTTATAAGAAGCTGGATATCATTCAGGAATTGTGCTCACCTAGCCAAACAAGGATGGAAGAGAAAGACATCAAAAAGGGAGGAACCCTCCATAACCAACACCACCTTTTTCAGGTCACTGCTGTGATTTGGCAGTCTACAAGCAGGCAGAAATGTCAGGAAGTTTAAACTCTGCTTACACGAAGGTTACAAACACTGCTGGAAGCATTTACAAACATATCCTTGGAAAGAAGCAGATCCCACTCCTCTTTCTGCTCAGCCTTTCCTCAAATGAACTTTGAGCACTTGAAAGTCCGGTTTCCAATTCAGCTTTTGTCCAGGTCTTGGGCTACATACTGGACAGCATCAAGACCCAGCTGTAATGTAGTGTCACAAAATCCAAGTATTGGCATGGTAAAATAAGTCATAGAGAGACAATACTGCATCAAAGGAAAGTCAACCTGTAAGTCTTATTGCCAGTCTTTTCTTTCCATCATGGAATATACTCCTCTATTACCTGTTGCTGTCTAAAACACATTTAGTGACTCTTGGGGTATTCTGAATGAGATCAGGAAAAAAAAAATTGAAGATCAGTAAAATTCTGATCAAAAAAAACCAAAGAAAAATTGGCAAGCACTTTCATGAGTAAATAAACCCACTATTTCAAATTACAAGAGAACCTGTCCCAGCTTTATAAGCAGTCATTCAGAAACAAACATTCACATGTGCATAAAGAAGCTCCAAAGATGGGTATGTCATAAATAAGAAACAGGACAGAATGTGAACTTCAGAGTGACAAAGATTTAACTGAACGCAGAGATTTAAAGCTGCTTTAGGAAGGTGCTTGTTTCACAGTCACCAGTTTGGAGAGGGATACCTCTTCTGCAAATGCAACTACATCAACTCTCCAATGTCAGATGGTAAGTGTGGTCGTAAACAGAATGATTTTACTCCCTGGTCAACATCCAAAGGTATGATCAAGTTGCCAGGATTTTTATAGAGGTTCCTTCTTCATTGAAGGAAGATTTGCACATATTTCTTCATTTATATGAAAATATTTAGGAAAATTTAGCAGGAAACTGTCATAGAATCACAGCATTTTCCTCTCCTTATCTTCTTGTACAGCAGCCTGGGAAACTGACACAGGTCATGCATTGAAAAACAGTTTTCAGAACAATTCATTAAAAAGCACTGAAGAGTACTTGTTGCTTACCTATCCTCCCCAGCTGATGTGTTGAGTGCACACATGCAAGCCCTCATTCCTTACAGACCTGGTCCCAAGAGACTGAGTGAGAGAGTTAAAAGTGGGAAGATAACACTACTCATCCAAGTATGAGAAGTTAGAAAGGTTGAGAGGGGATTACAAGTGTCATTTTTGTTCTGAATCTCTCTCACACTAAGCACTGTTTACTGCACACATTCCCACAGCAGTGCCCTTTGGCTGCACAATCACAGAACCATTTCAATCTCAAGTATCTTATGTGAGTGAAATACTGCATATTTCTCATTTTAGTGTGTTTGGGAAAGACATGAAACTTACTCACGAAGAAATGGTTTCTTTTCTCGCACATTTTTCCTCTCAAGTGAAATTCAATTTTTACATACTGCATATTGATTAGTTGCATAGTGATGTATGCAAGTGATTTGTAGCACTTCACAGAGTCACAGAATATGTTGAGTTGGAAGGGACCCGCAAAGATCATCAAGTCCAACTCCTGGCCCTGCACAGGACCATCTCCAAGAGTCACACCCTGTGCCTCAGAGTACCATCCAAACGCTTCATGGACTCTGCCAAAGCCTTGGTGCTGTGACCACCACCCTGGGGAGCCTGTTCAGTGCCCAACCACCCTCTGGGTGAAGAACCTTTTTCTAATATCCAGCCTAAACCACCACTTGTTTCAATCATTTTCATTGCAGATTTTTTTTATTCTGAACATGATTTTTTTTTTTTTTTTTACTTCCTCTTTCAATTACTGAGTTTTCTTCTACAGAGAACAAATTAAAGAAAGAGTTGTGGAATAAATTTCGAAGTGTTTGTCGCAGGGTCCCGGTGGTGCCTGTTGTCAGTAGATGGCAGCATGTGGCCGCTCAGCTCACACGGGCTCTGCCAAAATGCTTGCAGGGGAAACAAGCTTTCAGCAAGAAACAGTTGGGTCTTTGTAAACTCACATCCCCATGTGTTTTTTTCACAGCAAAATATTGTAGTCGTGTCTCTTAGATATCCTTCAGGGACTGAGTCAAACAGTGAAGTTTTCCTTGATTCTTTGTTTGGTTCTGGTTCTGTGTTTTTATTGTAGGTTTGTTTGTTTTTAAATTAGCTCTGCACAGAAATTAAAAGATTTCTGTAAAGCAGAGATAATCTGGACAAAGTCTCTTGGTACAGACACTCAGAAAGGTTTGTAAATTTGGAATTCCAGCCCTGCATCTGCAGTTCAGGACAGCAGTTCTAGCAATAAAAACAGCTTTTCTAGCCCTGCCTCTACAGAATTCTTGACTACACAAGATATTTTCCTGCTATCAAACAATACACTCACATACATAATATTTGCTCTCTTTGCTACCTGTATAAAAAGCAGAGCTGTGTATCTAGGAGTACACACCTAACAAATTTAAAATAAAGAATTCCAAAATTTTACTGCTCTCTCGAGTCATTTTCGTATGATAATTTAAATGGAAACGAAACCCAAGTAAGTACCATGTACAGATTTCAGTCATTCCAAATTCCTAATTCTCTACGTTTTCCAATACAAAATGGCCTTGAGGTAATGAGCACTGCTGTTTGCACTTGCAATCTGCAGTCTGCTTCCATGAGTAAGCAATTATATAAAATGCTGTGGGCAACGTAACAAAAGTGTATTTTTGTATCTAAGGTTTATTTCAATTCGTGTGATGTGGTTCTTTCAGGTTAGGAAATTTAGGGTGCATTTATTATTTAATAGAGTTTTCACAGTGGATAGGAAACCTTCTCTCTCCTACCTCTGTTAATAGAGCCTGGATATATCCTTTTCACTTTCTAACAATATAGAAGCTTAACAGCGTATTTTATGGATAATTTATAAAAGTGAAAATAATTGACAGCCAGTTCCTGCATCACCTGTGTTGTGTTGATGCTACAGCCAGAATGACTTGGCCATTTCAAAATAAATGTTAAAGAAGCAAGAATCTAATCTGGATTTCTGGTGTGTTTTTCTTACCTGACATGTTCTAAGCAGCCTTCTCCTGTCCCTCAGAAACAGCTAAAATTCCACTTTTTCCACGTTGCATGTAGCAGCTGCTTCAGCACTGTAGTGAAAGAAAACCCTTCTGTCAAACAATACACTGCTTTTGTATTACAACATATCACACAACTGATCTTAATGAAACAAGGCCTCAGGAGGGCCTTCTGACACGTGAAAGCACAGAGAACTTCGTGAAGCAGCAAGTCCATTTGGCTTGAGCTTGTAAGGGTGGTTCACACGGCTCCCGTGCCAGAGGTGGGATAGCTGGAACGTGGAACACTGATGGAAGCACTGGTTGTGAAGCCTCTGCTCCTCACAGGCTCACGTGTCACGACATCCTTTAAGCATCTGAGGTCTGGGCACCCAATCAGAGCCTCTCCCTACCCATGTCCTGCTGCCCCAGGACTCTCAGTGCCTGTCAGGAGGAGCATGTTTGCTCCCCAAATTTTCACCTAGCAGCTCCTTGAATTATTTAGTCTCTGAAAGTCTGTCTGTCAAAGATCAGTTAAAACCAGCTGCTTATTCCTGAAGAGTATCATTGGGCAAGTATTGCTGTAGACTAACTCAAAAAGTCCAAATTTCAGTATGCTTTTGAAATTCTTTGTGCTTTGAGGTGCAACAGATGAACTGCAAAGAAGAATGAGAAAATGCTTTGTACTGCTAAGCAATATTAATGCAGTAAAATGATGGTGGGAATTAAAGACCCCCAAGGTAGTGGCAGTTATATGACAACAATTATAGTAAAGAATGGCAGTGAAAGATCTGTATCAACCTAATATTGTAAACACAGGGAGACAGATTTTCAACTACTCCACTACTTCTAATGCTGCACTAATATGTCCTACTTGAAACTTTTGCTTTGCAGTTTCAAAGGACAGCTCATATTCAGCATGACAACTGACAATACAGTTCTTTATCTCTTTGATAAATACTCTTCTCATCCTCTGATTTCTACTTTATTACCTCTTTTTCCTTATTACCTTACCATTAATCCCTGTTTCCACCCTGACTTCTCCTTCCCACTGTTTCCTCACCTATTTCTTCAGGTCTTCATAAATTTGATGTATCATAACACTGAGGGGGGAAGGAAGAATCTTCTCTGAAGTAGCATTTAACAAAGATAAGGTTAAAAGAGTGGCAACAGGATCTAATGTCATTGTATATTTAAATGCTGCTAAAAGTGCATGAGCAGGCATGCCAGAACTCACCAGCTGTCCCTAAAGGTACAAGCCAGTTTTCTGCCTCTTCAGATTATAGGCCAGTTTAACCTCTGTTGTAACATATCTCAGCACAAAAAGATTATAAGATCTGCTTCACTAGAAGCAGAGGTCTAATTTATCTGCTTTCAGAGATATGATTTTCTGTAGGGTTAGAAATTCCAAGATTACACTCAGTGTTATGGATAAATAACACAGAAGAAATTTAATAGTATTATAGTATTGTTTGAAATGGAGGGTTAGAGCTTGCATAGCAAGATATCTGTAGGTATATGAAATATATATATGTAGATGTATTTTTATATGTGCATATATATATATATATATATATATAATGCAATAGATATATAAAAAATATTTTCTATTCGGACAAACTATGATACCATAAAAGTTAAGCAGAATTTGACATAAATTTGAGTCCTGCCTAGGAAATAGTTGTGGTCACAGAGACATGCAAGAAACTAAGCCACAATTAGCAGAGGCAAGAAGCTAATCGAGCTGCCTCCAGCTAACAGAACAGCCATTGGGTTGCAGGTAATAATATCTGATCTAGGCAGTTTCAGATGTTTAGGTTAATTGGCACCTAAATGGAATTATAAAACAACAGGTCAAAATTGATGAGGAGCCACATTCTCACTCCCTGACCTCACTATTAGGAAGCAAAAATAGGGCCTACAAATTAGAAAGAGAATGAATTTCTAGATAAGTGTGTGAATATAAAAGATCTGGATAGTTAATTTTGGCTGTGTTCATCTGAATTTGCAACTTCTAGTATTTTCAGTAGGCTTTTCCAGGCTACTCCATGTTGTGTATTTTCTAATATTGCCTGCATTAGGCAGCCCTTGTCCTTATGCAAGTTCCTGTACTTACAAAACTTGTTCACTTAACTGTTTATAAAACAACTTCTCAGTTCACTCACTGACAGAAAAGTTTCTAATGAAGTATCAGTTCCCGTTCTCTCCATGGGTGCATCAAGGCTTTGGAAATGAAGCCAAGTCAAAGAAATCAGGCCTAGATTAAAGAGGCAGTGCAGCTGCAGAAGCCAGTTGTGATGTACTACTTGGAGCTCTGACTGGTGAAACCACAGCTGAGTTTCAAAAGCCTAAGCACAAAAGATCTGAAAATTATTTTTCATAACTTTGCCTCATCCTGAAGGAGAAGTAGGAATGAGAAAGGAGAAAGAAAGATGAGGGCACAAGATCAGCTGAGAATATGAGCCATGCTTATATAAACCAAGGGCACGATTTGATGCAGTTTCCTCTGCAGAGAAATTGTTGAGTACGTAATGGTCCCACTCTGAGTCGCTTTAAGCAACTTCTAACAGGCACAAACGGATTCTGGAAGTGGATGATACACCATGTAAAAGTACAAACCAACTTATTATTAACTAATACACAGAAATGATTGCTATGATTAATGAGCTACCAATGCAATGATTGAGAAGTTCACTGCTCCAGGGACGTCATCCAACCAACATTTGCTAAACAGGCACATCACATGAGGCAGCTTTCCTCAGTTTGTCCTTGGGACAAGTTGATCCTTTCTGCTGCAGACTTCTTATCCTCAGCCTCCTTGTTTTCTCCTTAGGATTGTATACCTTTCCATATTTGTTTTTTCCTTTTGAATCCTTGAGCTGCCAGCTGTGCCCTTCTCACCAACCCTATCTGCAGTTTCACCTTCTTGCTTTGCAGGGCTCTGCTCCGTGCAGGCTGTCACAGCTCCTGCTATCAGGTCTGCAGGTTGCTCAGAAGTCTGAGCCGGGGCTGCACAAGCGTTGCTGTGTCCATGCTGGGTCCTGGATCACAGACAGCTGAATCACTGGGATGAGGTTACAGGTACAACAGGCTGCTCTGGGAAACTATTGACATTCTCTTACCACCTCTTTTATTGTCAGAGCATGTTGCTGTGAGGGAGCAGAGAGCAGCAATACACAATTAATAAAATAAAAACTTCTTTGCATCTCATTCAACTCTGACACAGCAGTGATAGCAGCAGAGGATTCACTGTTTGGGAGCACTGAGCACCCAAAGGCAGGCAGAAGCACATAACAGACCTCTTCATTTGCACTAAGAAGTTAAGCAACAATAAGCCTACTTATGCCTACAGATGGTTCAGTGCCTATAATGTTTGGCTTGGGTTTTAATGCAGAAATATCAAAAGCTGTTAGTGGCAATGCTGAATGACCTCCTGCCTACAGTCAGTGATTTTCTTTTAATACTGAACACATACTAGAGAGCGACTGATCATATTTTGAGACTCATTAAGCAGTCACAAGTGGAAGGCAAAGAGGCACTAGTTAACTGTCTCTGCCCTGAAGAGCAATAGCAGGATAAACCACTGCCAGCACTCCTGCACGCTCTGGAGATGCATCAGCAAGGAAAGGTTGGTGTGTGTAACCAGCAACATGTGCCAGATGTGACACTGCAGGAAAAACACAGGGAGAAGCAAAAAGGCATAATGGATATAACAGCCCTACATGTGGCAGTCTGTCTCTTCTGTGAGAGGAAGAAATTTCCATATCCTACCACGTAATCACATCTAACTGCATGAACCCACTGCTTTATCCAGCTGAACAGCCAAATAAGTGTTTTCCACCTTTTCTCGGTTGGAAGGCCCTCAAAATGTTCCAACATTCCAACACTGTAAATGTAAACCATCTTTTAAATAGCATGTTTTCCCCAGTTATTCTATTGATCCCTGAAAAGAAATGCATCAAACTCAGGACAACAGGTCAGCAGCCACTGAACCAGACCTTTGGCATAAGCAGGGATCTGCACTTGGACCATTCCCATTCACACATACACAGGGCTGCTAAAAGCAGCTTGCAGAAAAAGTAGTAAAGCATTTCCAAATCCTCTCCAACTGCTGTGAAGAGAAGGAAAAATGACAGATAGAGCCAGACATAAGCCACTTCAATGTAACTTTTTTCTTTTCCTCTATATAATGTCCCAGAATCTTTCCACTCCTTGCAGTAGGGTTTGTCTTGCCAAAACTATTCTGTTAATTTCATCCTTGAATACTGGTTGTCCTAGAAAACTAACTATAGTGTTTCTAGAAAGTTGCCACAAATGCTGTAAGCTTGTGGAAATTTCAATTACTACACAAGAATTCCTGGTAACTTAAAAGCTTTCTGAAATAACTTTGAAGGAGTCTATATATGTCAGATTACACCTGCCTAAACACTGTTGCTTTGGACTGACTGGGGCATCACTACTGATGGGAAAGCACAGAGCTTTATGTGTTTAGACCAATGTTTTTGACTCCTAAAATGGATTTTGAACACTCTACTGAAGATTTCTATTTGCTTCACTGAGCTATTTGCAATCTGGCTACAATGTGCCTTATGTGATCTGAGAATAAGGAGGGAACTGCACGATTGCATGAAATCCCAAGCTGTCTTTTATGAATTATTTAATCCCATAAAGCATATTTCCCTTGATTCATTACTTTATTCACGATATTTGCTGTTTGAAAAGTTACACTAGTACTTGTCTCCACTAATCATCAGATCAAAGAAGGCCGTTAGGGTGTTAATTTTGGCAACACTTTTGAAGAATGGCTTTTAATTTGGAAAACCCAACTTCTCTCAGGCACCTGGGCATTTTCTTGAATTCTTCCCTCCTGAGTCCACTCTCAAAAGAAAAGAAAAATTAATCTGTCAAATCTTTCTTTCTCTAACTCTGAAACTCTTAAAGGTGGCAGAGGCTTTTCAACTTATCTTACAACCATAAAAATTTGACAGAACTCTGCAAGAAAAATGAGAGCATGATAGATTTGTCAAAGACTCAGTGGATAAAAATGAATGCAATAAGACATATACATACCTCTTTCTGCTGCAAGTGAAAGAAAACCTCTCCAGAGTCACCAGCAGGAATATGCCATTCCTCATCTTCCAGTCAGACCAAGTTTACAGCTTTGTCTCCCTGTTGGCAGAGGGATGATGTCTCCTATTGAGTCCAGCAGTATCAGGCCTGATGATACTGGTGATACCTGATGATGCAGTTTTGGAATCCTCTAACTTCAAGGCCAATGGAGGCCAATTCTACCACAGTTTTCAGAACCAGGGAAACCTCCAATTTCTGTTCCGGCACTGACTGGAGTATATGGCAAACTTAGTTGCAAACCCATGGCCCTACCCCAAGCTTCTGGTCCAACCAAAAAAACCAAAACAAAACAGTTTCTCCAAGCCAGCTTCTCTTTCTCTACATTTGATTGAATTTCAAGCATCCAGTCTCCAGAGATCACAGACTTTTTAAACAATATCCCAGTAAATGAAAACTAAAAAATTTACAACATGAACTACCTTGTTTCAGGGAAGATTCCCAAGGCCCTCTGATTTATTCCAGTGCTGAACAAATGAGCATCTTCACAGCAGCTTGACCAGTTCTCCAAAACAACCGTGCCAGCAGCTAGAGTCTGCCTTTCTTATTCTCTTCATCCATAGAGGGAAACAGTTTCTTCAGAGGGTCAAAGCACAGCTTCATCCAAACTACCTCAGTGCTTCTGGTCTGGATTCTACACATAAGGAAGCCTGTGTTGACTTCCCCAGTCCTTAACAAACCTTCCCAAGGTAATTCCCTCTTCCTCCAACAGCTATGAACCCAGCTGAGCCACAGTTTAAAAGGAAGGTGGAAGGAATTGTGCTTCCTCTCCACCTCAGCTGCCTAATGACAAGCTTACCGGCAGGACCGGGGAAACACAAGTTCCTTCATAGTGGCATGAGGGAAGCTCACAAAATTCCCTCTTTCCCTGGGATATGAAAATGTCTTGTAAATAATTGCTTTGGCATAGTGGAAGATGATAAAGAAAACAAAGAGTTTGTGTCAGTTTTCACAAACCAACCAATTACGGACTTAGCCCTAAGAGCTTGAGGTTTTTGTCTACCTGCTGTAATTGTTCTCTTAACAAAATGCATGTTCTGGAGGTTTTATGAACAGTTTTATCTTGTGAGGTACCAAAGGCCATGGGATATGTGCTGGGCCAGATTTAGAACAATGTAAAAGAGCAACACAATCTGACATCTGCTGATAAACAATGTGAAAATAGGTGCAGAGCACAATGTTTTAATTGGTGATTCAAGTCACTGCTAATGTTGGAAATGATGTAAATAAAGACATATCTATTTTGGCAAATTTGGCCAGAGAAACAATGTTTTTAGAAACCACATGGAACCTGCTTAAGGAATAACGAGATATGTTTTTCTCAATCTGAAAAAGTTCACTTGGGCTTGTTGTCATTCCTTTAGGCTATTTATATCCAGGACTCGTTAAAACTCTATTAAAAATAATATGTTTGTGTTGTCTTTTAGAACTAGCCAGGGTTCACCTTGATATTAGTAATTGTACATGTGCTATACAGATATTTTCTTATCACTCCTCATACGAAAGTTGACAGTAAAAAAATTGCATCTTTTTATATAAGAGATTACGGCAGAATTGTCACAAAAATGAAGGGGAAGTGGATTTGGAAGCATTCACTGAACAGTATTTTTTTCAGTACTAAATGAATGCAATAGCAAATTTAATCTCTCAAGTCACAGTCATCATTTTAGCATAGCTCTGGGACTTTTTTTTTCCATATTATAAAGTTGGATTTTTTTGTAACAGAATTACGCAGCAAATATTTTTGATATAATACAGATTTGCATCTTTCATCTCCTGGATTAAACATAAACCACATGTTAGAGCTGTGCTGATATGGTTTGTTCATATTCTACAGAAAAAAATGTTAAAAATTTTAATTCTAAAAAAAGAAAAAGAAAAAAGAAAAAACATCAAAACTTCAAAATTAAATTTTAGAGCTTAGAGCCTTAGAGATAAATGAACAGGGTAGCCACAAGCATAAATGGCACATGAGGGTTCATTTTAAATGAGAAAATATTCCTTTGCAAGAAATTAACTGATTAAATAATTTATCTATTTATGATGAGGAAAACATATTAAAAATTTTGCAGGTAGGAAAAAAACCCCCGAGAGTGTTATATAATACAGGGCCACGCTGCCCTCAGATGTTATGATTGCTGTCTGGATATTTAGTATTGCAGTAACTCTAGCTATTATGACTTCTAAAAACAATTTGATTTAATAGCTCTCCTTACCCAGTTACAGACAACCCATTTTCCTTTAAGGCAGAATTTTTGTCATTACTTTTCCTTATTATTATACCTTCAAAAATCTTTTCCATGTTCTTGTTTTGACACAGTTTATAAGCTTTGGAAGTTCAACTATTTCAGTAAATTATAATATATCTAGTAGACTTTAAAATAAAAATGGGGAGAGTTTGAGCAACCTTAATTTTTTAGCAAGTGTAAAACACTAATCTACATTGAAATTAATCTGTTCCTGGAGTACCCCCTGCACTGTGACATAGAAATGTGGAAAATACTGTGAGGGATACAGTAGCTTACACAGATAACATGTGTCACCTGTCAGAGTGGTTCATATGGTTCCAGTTCAAGAAAGTTTCTCTGTTGAAGATGTTTACAGGTGACTAAAGAAAGTGAAGCTGGGCAGATGCTAAAATTATTTCTTGAAAGGGACTTTCATACAGGCTGCAGCATTTCTCTGAATGGGAGTTACTCAGCAAAGAACATGCAATTCACAAAAAAAACCCCACATAAATAAATTTTTAAAAACCACACACACAAATAACATACTTTTCTTGTGACTATTACAGCTGAACACTTACAAATTCTCCCTCACATAATCAAATATTAATTTTTTTATGGAAAATTTAGTCTAGTTTCTGTAAAAGCAGGAGTATCAGCCACCAAATTGTCTTACAGGTCCTGTTGTATGAATTCCCTTAATATTTGCTCAGATATTTTGCCCAGCATTAAACTTTGTTAAAAATTACAGATTTTCAGACGTCACTTTTTATTCTTCCATTCATGCTTATAAAAAGGTTTAAAATGTATTGATTACCACTACTGCAGTTTTAATTAATGACCTGTTCTCACCATTTTTCTTCCAGTATCTTCAACATATCTGCTAACAATTTTGTTTTATCCAAAGGATTGTATTTGTTCATAAAATTAGGTCAGGATGAGCCCTTGTATTTACACACAGATCTATGTTCATTGGTAAACTGTGTTATACTTCACTTGCTTGGATTTTTTAACTTCTTTGAGTATATGTAAACTCTGGGAACTCAACACAGATTAGTAAGTATTGGTGACTTGTTTCTCTTTCAAATGGTTTTTGAGATGAAAAATCAAGTTAAAGGGTACAGAAAAAAAAAAAAAAAGGTGAATGTGGTGGTTCCTCATAGCCTTCTTAAACCCAGCTTTAAATCCAAATGTGCAATGAACTGCTTTGAGCACCTGGACTAGAGTCTGTCAGTGCAACAGCACAGATCTGTTACCTGGGTTAAAGCAGGAGCAGACCATAATTCCCTGTTTAGACCAGTCACTGTGGAAAAAAAATCAGCACACTGGATGCACTGGGAAAAGAGACTTTTTGGGTAACCCAAATTAAAGGATAGGGCAGAAAATTCTGGTGGAGAGGCCTCCTCAGCTTCAAGACAAACTTACAGGTCAACCTGAAGACAACTGAACACATGAGATAAATGAGGGAAAACTGAACGAAGAAAAAATTAGTAGGTAAGGGGATGGGTAGCAAAGAGACAGAAAGTGCTGCTAATGCAGCTGTAGAGAACAAAGTGATAAAATTAAGATTTAACAATCATGTGACAGTCATTGCATACAGCAAGAGAATAATCCAAAATATTCTGTCAGCAGTGCATGGATTCTGGAGGACGGGAGGACCCAGAAGTACTGATGCAGAATATATCAGCTTGCCAAATCTTGCCTGGGGAAACAATGCTACTGATAGTCCTGAATGGACCTGAGGAAAATAATTAGTTATTAGAATAGAAAAAAGTAGGAAGCTGAAACAGGCTTATTTGCTTAGTGTGCAGCTAGGATATTTAGAGCAACCAGTCACAGAAAATCAACTTGTAATGATTTAAAAACAAACAAACAAACAACTTCACACATTTCAAATTAAATTAATGGATAAATAAAAAAGGCTTGCAACTTGGGTTCCTAATGTTTGAGTGTCAAGTGTGCTAGGCCTAACTAGATAAAAATTAGCTTAATATTCAAAGATAAGAACGGACCACAAAAAAATGGCAAAATATTGATAATCAAACCTAATGTATTTATTAGAGGTCAGAAAGTGTAATAATGTGAGAATCATAAAAAAATCACGTAAAAAAGTACTCAAGATTCTTCAGCCTCATCCAAAAGTATTTGGAAAGGAAAAAACCCAAGGCACCCTGTCTTTAGAAGGAAATTAATCTCCCTCAAATTAATCTCCTACTTTAGTTTTCAATATGAATGAAGATTCTGAATATTAGGGCAGATATAACTAATCAAAGGGCAGGAGAAAATGGAAGTGGAAGTTACAACACCCCCAGTAAAATCAAATTGCAAAGGCTGATAGGATCAGACGAGTGCAGATGCAAAAGTGGTGGTGGGCAATCTTCACTCCAGAACCCTGAAATAACCAACGTGGGCAACTGCAAGTCAGACAGAAGAGATCTGTAATAAAGCCATAGAATCAGGGATGATGCATATGTAGAACAGCAAATGCAAATCTTATCCCTAAGAATATGAGGAGAAACACAGTATCAGCAAATATGAGCTTTAGAAGAATGCAAAGCTGCTGAATGGAAACTGAAGGAGGAGAAAAAGGCTTGGAAACATGGATAAATAAAAAATGGGATAAATTCATCTGGGTTTTGGTTTGGTTTGAGGGGTTTTTTTGAGAAAGTTAGATTATTCTGGGATGGCAAATATTTCATTACCTGCCTTTGATTAGGCTGCTACTTTTCTAGACAGATGAAATAGGGTGTTCTATTAGCACTTCAGTCAAAATATGAGTGGATGTCATGTGGGAAAAATAGATAGGCTGGAGAAGGTGATTGGGAAAAAAGTTGTGGAGAGGGTAAGGTGTGGTTTAACAGGTTGTGTTCAGGGTCTGGAAGGAAATAACTCAAAGAGTTCATCAGAGATTGATCTTGGGGCCCCTATTATTCAATAAATTAATTAGCAATTCCAACATAAAGTATAGAACCATGCTGTTGAAATATGCTGTTGACACAGAACCAGCAGGCAGCCAGTAGTGTGAAGGATCTGGATAACACACTGGAACAACTGGAAAAACGGAAAGAAAATATAATTGTGACGTATTCTTGACAAGGAAAATACAGTAACATCATGTATGAGAGGCTATATCCCCAACACAGATAGATTAGGCATTAATGATGTTCCACATGACTACCAGCATCTAAATTTGGATGTTCACCCACTTAAAAAAAAAAAAAAAAAATATAAAAAAAAATTCATTCCAATGGGAATAGACAAAAGAAAAGTTTTACTGGATAGCACAGGAAATGGAGTGCTATGGCCTGAGAGAGACTGCCTGGCTCACATAATTAGTAAAATTTGAGAGGAATGTGTACCTACACAATGTCAAAAGGAGGAATAGGAGCTCATTAAGATAAAGCAGTGACTGTAAAAGGGCAAATGAGTATAAAACCAGATATCAACTACAGTAAAGCTGAAAACTAGAGGTTAGAAAAAGGTTTTCAAATGGCAGAGGAGTGAATTTTTGGAGCAGTTTCCTAATGCAGCATGAAACTCCCCCTACTCCTAACTAGATAATTTAAGGATGGATTTGCAGAGTTTCCAAAAAGAACCCACATTTCACTATCTGCATATAAGGGAGATGGACTGAATGACACAGGCAGCTCTTTCCAGTCCAGTGTTCCAAGTATTTGGAGACAGAGTGAGGAGTCTTAGGACTAAGAAGAGCAAAAGTTGATGTCAATGTTTTCAAGTAACTCAGAGGAATGAGGCTTTAGACTTCAATTGAGGTTGGACAATAGATGGGTTTGGTGCTAACTACAGGTTTTACATGTTTGTGCTTTCAAATTACTTTAGAAAGGAATAAAAAAAATACTACTGACTTTGTGCACAAGCATTAGAGATCATGTGTTAATCAGATATTTTTCACTGTCTTGTAGCAGCCAAGAAGGTTTAGTAGGACATTGAGCTCTTAGCTTAGTTTTTCTATAGCTGGGTCATCAATCATTTCTGGAGAGATTAGGATTACTTCCTGAAGTATACAACCATTATTTCCTGAGATGAACTGACTATTTGTTATTGTGCCTTAAAATTAGACCAGAAAATTTTCCTGTCCCCATTTAAATGACGTTTGAAGATCATGCTAACACGGCAAAGCAAGGGAGTGCAAAGCATAGGCCTCTCATTCTGTTCTTACCCAGCACTACAGTGACTTTTCTAGCAAGTAATGCAAATAACAATAATACTTTCACTTACTCTGCGCAGTGCTTTTCATCTTCAAAGCTCTTTACAAATATTTATTGCCAGTTAATCTGGAAAAAGTATGATTTAAGGCCAGCTTCTGGTAGCTTGTGTGACAAACTTAATGTCATTTGAATCGACTCCGTCTGTATTTAATAGGATAGAACTGCAGCACTTTAGTCTAAACGCCATTGTTCCATTAAAAGCCAATTACAGAAATTCAGCTTTCCCTGAATTCACGGAGCGCAGCTTTTCATTTAGTTTAAAAAAAAAAAAAAAATCTATTAAATACTTCATTCGAATTTAGTCCTCATAATTCCGACTAAAGGCTTAAGAGCCTTTCCAGGCGCGGCACAAACACCTGCGGGCGGCAGAGGGAGCCCGAGATGTGTCGATTCGCCACAAGGCGCCGGGACCTCAGAGCAAAAAATGCCACAGAAAAGTGTCGTCTTTCCGTATTAAACACACGCACAGCAGCGCTCGGCTGTTTTTCCGTGCAGCAGGGGAAAGGCAGCTTTTCGGATTTAAATTTTTATGGGGGTAAATCTTGATGTATTGAATGCTGATCGTTCTATGTGCAACGTAAAATCAGGTGGTGGCACAGCAGGTCAGAGACCAATAAAATAAACTCGGTGCAAACCCAAGCACAAGGACAAGGTGAGGGGAGAATGGATTGAGAGCAGCCCCAAGGAGGAGGACTTGTGGGTGTTGGTTGATGCAAAGCTCAGTGTGACCCAGCAATGTGTTTGCAGCCCAGAAACCCAACGATGTTCTGGGCTGCATCAAAAGCAGCATGGGCAGAAGGCTGAGGGAGGTGAACCTTCACCCTCTCCACTCTGGTGAGACCCCACCTGGAGCATTTGTTTCCCAAAAGGACATGGACCTGTTGGAGCAAGTTCAGAGAAGTACATGAAGATGCCCAGAAGGCTGGAGCTCCTGGTGTGGAGATAGTCTGAGAGCTGGAGCTGTTCAGTCTGGAGAAGAGAAGGCTCTAGGAAGATCTTAAAGACCCTCCCAGTGCCTAAGGGTGTTCCAAGAGAGATGAAGAGGGATTTGGGGCATTTGGAGAGGGATAGGAGCAGGGGGAATGGCCTTAAACTGAAAGAGGACAGGGTTAGAGATTAGGAAGTAATTCTTCCCTGTGAGGATGGTGAGGCCCTGGCACAGGCTGCCCAGAGAAGCTGTGGCTACACCATCCCTGGAAGGCCAGGTTGGATGGGCCTTGGAGCAACCTGGTCTAGTGGAAGTTGTCCTTGCCATTGCCACGGGCTTGAAATAGGATGGTCTTCCATGTCCCTTTCAACCTAAACCATCTTGCAAATTCTATGAAAAAGAACTTTTGAATGCTGCTACAAAAAGTAACCACATGAATCACATTATAATACATTTAGTCAGTGACCATCACTGCTTCAGTTCTCTCTGAATCTTTGAATGTTCTGCAAACGAGCCCATTTCAGACTTGTTCCCTCTATATGTAGTTTCCTTTGCTATAGAATAAGCATCTTTTCTGAACCCAAATGGGAGCCAGTGGTTTGTGGCTCCATCACATCCACAAGATACATTTTGCAAGACACCTTGCAACAGAGCTAGGAAAGGAACTGGTGGGATGTAACAACAACTGCAGTCATTATCTGGTGACACCATGGCTGCTCTATGTGCAATGAGGGGGCTTGCAAAGCTGTTTCCATCGACAAGGCTTTTAGTAGTTGAAAATACAAAGGTGGTCAAAATGTAACCTGAGCACAGACCTATTTAAGAAGACGAGACTGAGAACTAAGAGGAACGTAATCTGCAAATGACAGGCAGGGTTTGGAAACTGAAACCACTGCCTGCCAGTGGCAGAGAGCTTGCATATCACATCACCTGTGAATTACTGATTAGCAAACAGGCTGGACACAAGTGTACCTGTTATGGGTCACAGTGGTACTGCTTCAGTCCCAGGCAGTGTGGGAGGCTGTGGTCACTCTCCAACCCAGCCTCCTGCACTCAAAACTTTGTTTCTCCTTTCAAGGTCACCTCATTACAAGCTCAGAAGCACAGGGACAAGCGTTTCAGGCTTCTCATGCCCACCTCAAAACTGTGTCGAGACAGTGTTCATTAAATTATGTTACGAAATGGATCAAGCCTCAGTGACTTCTTTGGAGATGGGTCCTGCAGCCCTCTGGGCTCCCAGCGGGCTCGTGTGCCATTACCCAGACCCCACTGCCTTGCACAGCTGGAGCCCTACACAGGGAGCCCACTTGGACACGACCCTGTCCCTGTGCCCACTCGAGGGGATGCCATCCCCAGGTGACAGATGTGTGGTGTCCCCAGGACAGACTGAGTGTCCCGAGGGCAGACTGAGTGTCCCGAGGGCAGACTGAAGGTCCCCAGGGTGGGCTGCAGGACCCGTCCGTCCTGCCGCGTCTCCTCACAGCTGGGGAGAAGAAACACGTCGGGTTTCCCCACAAGGACGGTGGCTGCTCACCCGTGTGTGGGTATCCGGTGGCCAATCCACCCTAAAGAAAGGGACCTGTGACAGGGGTGTCCTATAAAACCGGGACCGGGGCCGTCGAGTCCGACTCTTCACCTGCCTCCCTTTCCACACCCGCGGTCGGGTACTTCGGCGGTCGCTGCGGGAAGCGCATCCCGGCTCTGCCTGGGCGGCTGCGGGCGGAGGAGGGGCCGCCTCCTCTTTAAACTTGCCGGGAGGGCTGGGCCGCCCCGCCCGGGGCAGCGGGGGCTCCTCAGCGCCCGGCGGGGACGCGCCGCCCCCCGCCAAGGCTCTGCTCCGCTCCGGCCCGGGCGGGCGCTCCCCGGTCCCTGGCAGCGCCATGCAGGGCAGCGGGACGGCGGGGCCCGGCCGCGGGCTGTGAGGGGACCTCGCTCTGCCCCCGGGGGGAGCCGGGCAGCGCCGCCACCTCCCGCCTCCCTCATCCCGCCTCCCGCCCGCCATGGCCGCCCGCGGAGCCGGGCGGCGCGGAGCCGAGAGCAGCGGCAGTGCCGGGGTCTGGCCGCTGCCTGGCAGCGCCCCGTGAGCGGGGACAGCGCCCCGTGAGCGGGGACAGCGGGCGGCGTGTCCCTGCGCCCGGTCCTGCCCCCGCCGTCCTCCTCCCGGAGCGGGGATGAGCGAGACCCGCGCCAGGGGAGTCGCCGCCTAGACCGGCAGCCAGGATGGTGCCCCTGCAGCCCCTGCCCCTCGTCGTGGTCCAGGGCGTTCTCCAGCTCGTAAGTCTCCATCCCCGCGGCACCCGGGCTCTCCCGAGGGGGCTTCGGGGACTCCGGCACCTTTCCACGGGGGAGTGCGGTCCCCTCGGGCTGGCTTCGAGCAGCCCCCCAAACCATCCTTCCCGCAGCCCCCGACGGATTCTTATTCTTTTTTCCCTTTTTCTTTTCTTTCTCTCTGTTTGTTTTTTTTTTTTTTCCTTTTAATTAAGCGAGCTTGCTTCTCGCCGGGCTGTTTTGGGATGTGGGACACTGTCGTGCCCGAGCACAGCGCGGCCGCGGGGGCCGGGATGGGCTGGGATGCGCCGGGAGCCTCCGGGTACCGCGGGCGGGAACGGGGGGATGTGAGTGTGTGTCTGTGCGTGTGTGTGTGCCGAGCATCACCCGAACTCTCCGCTCCCGAAAAGTTTTCTGCTCGCCTCAAGCGCCTCTTTTCGTGTGCAAGACATAGCGGGTCGTGCAGGTAGAGCCACCTGCGCTCGGGAAGTTCCCCCGTTAGTCTCGGCTTGCTGCAGCGCACGCCAGGTGTTTCCTTAATTTTTATCAGAAACTGTGGGACATGCCGGTGTTACGCTAAATATTCCTCTGCATGCGGTGGGGGAATGCGGGGACTGACGTGGTGGCAAGGTGAGATGCAGATTGCGAAATTCAGGGCTCTGAAGGGAGGGAGGCAAAGCGAGGTGCGCGGCTGGAGGCGGGCGAGGAGCTCAACTTCTCGCTCGCCAGCAGTGCCTCGTTCGTGGGGCACTGATGGTGGGAAACAAATGGATTAATGCTCGTGTTCAGACGGCAGGAGAGGTTAAAAAGAGAAAAAAACGTATTTGCAGAAGACTTTGGCCATCTTCACTTTAATTTCAAAATCTTATTTTAAGTATACTTTTTATTTTGGGGTGAGTTTTGGTTTTACTGCCAAAAGTTATGCCTCTCTTCCCCAGCTGCCTTGAACCCGAAAGTTTGTCACCGTAGTCAACAGGGAGTGTGTAATAAACCTTGAAGGGATTAAACACCCTCCTTAAGAACTGGAGTCTAGTATTACAGCGTGAGGTGATTGATTAGTTTTTGAGGAAGCTTATGTCAAATTCTAATCCGGTTTTGGATTGTGCTTGTCGTGTAATGTTTTTTGCTCCAGCACTTTATCATAGCAATGAAGTAGCGAGCTGCAGCCCTGCGATAAGGCACACATTTCTTTCACACTCCCATCCTTTTGGACAATAAAAGGCTGTTTACATTCTTCACGTTCCTGCAGCCCAGTTTCCAGCTAAACAACACGCAGGGGTGAGAGATGGGAAAGCAGAGCAGCAAATGGATTACAAAGTTGCTGAGCAGAAGGGAACTAAATAAAAACGCTCCTACCTCACGCCTGCAACCTCTCTCACTCACTTGCACCCTCCTCTTTATTTTATTTTTTTTTTAAGAGAGATCAAAGGGATCGATTGAAACTTGAATCATCAGGGATCGGGTTTGTTACACAATGTTTTATGGATGATGTTGGGAAGTTTCTTGCTGTGGTTTTACAAGCTCTAAGTGAAGGCTGGCTAAAAGAAGCAAAGTTGCTGCTTTGAATCAAACAAAAATCATAAACAGTCACTGAAGGTTCTCAGGTGGATGGTGGCACTCAGCTCACCCAGGAGGATTCATTTTTTTCTGCATTCTTTATATGCAAACCAACAAGGTTTTGAACTCAGTTAGTTATATAGCTTATATAAATTAGCTTAAATAATAAATTAAAGCAAAACGAGAATGTGTGAGATTTTTGAGGCATTTTAGGCTTACCTTGTAATGCTAACCTACTGCTAAAAAGTTGTGTAAATACTTTTTGGCATGCTCTTACCAGAACATCTGGTTAAAGTCTTTGCTTATTATAAATTAAAAAATATTTGATGGTGGTGGTAATGCTTTGAGTACAAGTCTGTGCTATTCTTTGTTCTCTGGCCAGTATTTGTAGGGACTGGTGGCTTGCTGGAGTCTGATTAGCAGGCAGGCATTGGTGTTACTGTTTCTTGACTTTTTCTTTCTATTTTTAACCAAAGATCAACATGGTTAATATTATTCAACAATAAAGGCTCACCATTGCAGCCAAGAAATAAAAAAAAAAAATCATTGATTTCAGTGTTGCAGTACAGCAGCATCCTAGGAAGCCATAAATGCTGTCAGCAAACCCTTCCTGATGGGGCAATCTTAATTTTTTATAAAACATGTAAGAGGTGTCAGAATGTGAAATATTTTGGCGCTGTATTTCAGTGAAGACAGAAGTACTTTTTATTTAATGAATTGAACTTCAAATGCTGCCTCGCCTTTCAAATGCCAAAGTGTGCTGTCTACTTACCTCCTGCTTAAAGATGCATAAATTAGGATGAAACTTCATAAATTTGAGGAGATTATGGCAGAGAGTCTCACTGAATTTCTGAAAGCAGCGTTAGATTTTTTTTTCTATGTGCTGTTCTGTCAGAAATCCATGTTTAGTACTTTTAATAGAGTGTAGACGTATTTTTGTAACATGTTCCTGGATTATTATTTTGATTAATAGTTGGTGTACCAGTATGCATGCAGCATAAGCACATATATATTTCCTAAAATATTTTGCATATTTGGGTATATGGAACAGTGAGGAAACCTGCTGTAGAGTCAGGTTAAGGTGCTAACTTGCTCCTGTAAAAATACATTGATTTTAAAAGTCATGTTTACCTTATGCTGAAATATGGAGCAAAACAACAATTTGCAATGCACAGTCAGTACATGTCTGGGCTCATATTGATAAGGAGATGAAGAATTGTTGTGTTGTGTTATTAATAGGTACTCTTGCTTTACTATTAATTTTCAGTAAGCTTTTCCAGTTGTCACGTAGTTGCTGAATGCCTTGTTAGTTACCTCTTCATAAATAATAGAGTTCTACATGTTGAATATTGAAGAGTGTGAGGTATTAGGATAGTACAGTTTATAGTATGCCTGATAGTGTTAGCTTTAAATACGTTAAAGGAAAGATTCCTACTTCCCTGGGAATGTTACTTGTCATTTTAAAGAAATCTTGTTGAAAAAAAAAAAGTGCTGTCAGAGTCCATTATCTTCTTTTCATGTTATTAATTTGCACTTTTAATGCCTCGTGTTTCATAACATTGTTTAAAATAGCTTAGATGGGGTCTTCAAAATGCATGATATTTCCACCTTTCCTTTAGGAAAGAAAAGAAATAAAAGCTGTATGCAGGTTTTGAATTAAGAAGCAGAGTTAGTTGCTACTTTGTCTTGGCCAGGTGTAGTTACAGACACACACTCAGGCAGGACCTGTGGTTCTGTAGGGTCGTCAGGCACCATAACTATTTGTACATTCCTGCATCTTTGAGGTCTGAAATTAAGAAAGAATCAAATCAGCATTTTTCAATGCCTACAGTTAAAGTTGTACCAGCATTTCTATCAAGAAACTCCCTTCTCACATTATCATTGGGCAGTGTTGTTGCTGTGTTACAAATCCAGGAATTAATCACTTCAAAAACCCTTAAAAGCAGTTGATTTTTTCCCCCAGTACTGTTTGTATAGATAAGAAATAATTAGGAAAAAAAAGGCAAAGGGTGTTATTTTAAGACTTTTCTCCACCAACTTTGAAAGTACAGTGTTTTATATGAGGAAAATTCAATGATAAATTGTTTGTCTTGGAATTTCAAGGTCTAAAATTGTCTAACAAACTGGGTTTTGTTACAGTTAACGAAACAAAATATTTACAGATTTTTTTTTAACAGAATTTAAGGTTCTTAATGACTTCAGTTGAAAAGAATATTTGCTATAGTAGAAGACATTGCTTCATAAGAAGAAATTACTTGAAACTGAGGCAACGCTGCCTTTCTATTTAAAATATGTATACCCTGTAAGGTGTAGAAACTCAGAGGAATGTTCCTCCTGGCGACTTTAATTTCGTCTTCTAGCCCTGCAAACGTATTCCATGTAGCGTGCCCTTGCAGTAAGAATCAGAAATAGGCACCATGCAAAACTCTCAGCTCCATTTCAGAAAGGTAAATGCTTCCCTCTGGTCATCTTGAAGCACACGGCTGAAATTCCATCCCCTTTTAATTTCAGGGGGAATTTTGTTCATGAAATATATTGGGCCCAACTTTTCATTTGGTTTATTTTGTTATTTTTCTTGATGCTGTGGGCATTCTAAGCCTGTTTCATTCTTGTGTATTAAGGTAATGTGAGTAACCCAAGGAATTCAGGCAGTTTGGAGTTGAAGACAGATGAACAAATGCTTGTTTCAGGAGTTAGAGAATTTATTACCCTGAATGAAAAGTTGTGTATTAAGGTGGAGAGGGCCAGGTTTAGTTTACACAGGAGGTTCACAATGCAACCTGTCCTCATGTCTTGCCTTTTGACCTAGTTCTGTGGAATTGGTGACTGATATTTTTCAGTTTGACTGAAAATTGGAGGTTGACTGGGGCACAGGAAGGTTAAGGATCCTATTTAAAATCTGTACAGAAAGTCTGTTTGATGTCCAGTAGACCACAAGACGCCCCAGGCTTCCTCAGCATAGGGCAAGTAAAATCCAAGTTCCAGTCTTTCCATGTGTAACATGCAAGGAGTTTTTCTGCCATCATAAAGCACTTTGAGAGATGTCAGAGATGTGCTGTAAGTGTAACTGACAGGGAAGTGAAATGGAAAGATCAGTGGAGCCCAAATGCTAAACTGGGATACACTGATCACTCCCACCTTCCTGGTTTTCCTCCTGCACCTTGGTTTCTGCAAGAAAGGAACTCAAACATGGGAGTCAAAAAGGAGCAGCAGAAACCACTCACTAGGGGGACATTCGGGGCATCAGACAGACACAGCTCTACTCTAGTTGCACCAATTTCCTCCTCCTCTGTCAAAAATTTTACCTTTAATCAGCAATTTATAAGCAAAACTGTATGAGAAGGAGCAAGAGCTGCTCAGCATGGCGTGGGAAATGAGCACTGGGGTGCCAGCAATGCGCGTTCTGTGGGTGAGGTGTTAGCCCATATTTGGTCCCAGTGTTGAATAAGACATGGTAGTTCTTGGGCACTTCTGGTAAAGAGCTAAAATAAGGAAGGATCAGTCCAGAATGGTTTTAAGACAAAAGCTGTGACTCCGTAGCTGTGGGTTGCATCTTGGTCAGAAACAGAGCGAGCCGTCCTGGTGCTGAGGGAAGCCTGTCGCTTTGGATCTTTCACTTGTCAATGTATCAAAACCAAAGGCAGTGAGGAAAAAGGAAGATTTTTTTTTTTTTTTCTTTTTGTGCCTGTGTGCTTCACAGGACGGTACCTTTGCTCTGTTAATCCGCCTTCTAGTCCTGATTTTTGCCGACTTCGTTAACATACCACTTCACTGTACCCATTATAAAGCACAAATAGCGGCCTGAAACTTGTTACTTACATCAGATCTTGGAGAACTGAATCAAATCTAACAGAACTGGAAAAGAGGAAAGTGAAAGTTCCCTTTCATGTGACTATTAAAAATTCATCCTGAACTTGATTTCCAAACATCCTATTTTGAGGCATCTTTGGCCATTCACTTCAAATCTTAAATATGTGTGTGTTTATTTGTCCAACCCCATTCTTTATTCCCATTCTATTTCCATCTGCTCAATTTCCCCACTGTGTTTGTAGTTATCATTTGTTTCATTTGTTTAGGTAGTTAATGACTCAGAGTTAAAGAAAATCAGGGGTGGACCTGCTAGTTAGATTCTGCTTCAGCAGGGCATCACTACTGCAAAGTATGTCCATGAGAGACACATTTCAGCCTCTTAGAGACCCTTTCCTCAGTTTAGCACAGTTTACACTGGCATGTGTAAACATTTCTCTGTTACTCTTATCTGTAAAAATCCATCTATCAGTTGGTTCCCTGTGGTCCAGAAACTCTTACTATAGTGTTATAGCACTGAAAATGTGATAAGATCCATGCAGTCACGCAACACAGTTGTGCCCACAATTGAGTCACGCACTGGGTTACACCCTGAGTAATCTGAGCTGATGAAGGACCCCCAACACAAAGATGCAGCCCAGGAGTCTGCACCTTGCAGGAGGAGGACAGGCTGCAGTCCTAATGTTTCCCTGCTCCCAGACTCCACATACAAGGCACTTGGGATGCTGGAAAATTTATGGGTCCTGTGCAGAAATATGGGAGCTGTCAGCACTCTGCCAGGTGAGCAAGAGATGTGATGGATGGGGTGGGGGTGGATGAGTTTCTGGGGGAATCTCACACAAAATCTATAAGGTCTGCAAGTCAGGAGTTGGAAAACAATGTTAATCCCTTTCCAGTCAGGAATCTCCTTGTGGGCTGGTGTTCTGTGTCAGCTTTAAGCTCAGTTGCTGTTAACAAAAAGGTTCAAGGAAACAAATTAAGAGCAGGGAGGAAATAAAGGGCTATGAAGTTGGGTCTGCAGTTCAGACTAAGGAGTTCTGTCCTTGCAGCAGAGATTTCAGTGCTGGTGTGATGCTCTGCTCTTCCTGGAATGGCAGCACTTACTGTAAATACAGAATTTGAATGATTGACTATAATTTGAGGTAGAATTAAAGAGCTGTAAGATCTGTAGTTCTTGAGATAGGTTTTCCCTTTGTTCCAAACGATTGGTAGTAACAGAAGCTATTATTAGCTGGGAAGTGAAAATGAAAGAATAGGGAGAAATAAAAAAGAAAACGAAGACTCTACTGTCTCTAAAATCAGTTTTTATGTGTATTGGGGGCAATTATGGTTATTGTATCATTGCAGTGCAGATTTGAGCCTACTTTAAAAGCTTTATTCTGCTTTTTCAGATCCAGCATATTTCTTTTATGTTTACAATCAGCTGAGAATTTCTGTACTTGTTTTTTGTGATGACCAAGTATTTCTAATATCACAAATCACCAGTATAAACACGACCTTAATTTCATCTGACTTTACCCATTATCTAGGAAAATAAACCACTTGTGCATAGAAGTGCTTCTATATTTATTCTGTTATTAAGTAGATTTAAGGGCTTTTTATGGTTTTCATGGAGAAGGAGCTGGCTGTGCTTAAGGGTGACCTGGAGGGAAAAAGCCCTGGGATTTTGCTGAGGGAGTAAGAGGTGAATATGAGAAAGAGGAAGATGACAGAAATTATACAATGCCTTCAGCAGTTCAATTAAGCCTGGACAGTTACTGCAGGAGGAGAGGGACAGACAGACTGACAGTAACCAGGAATATTCCCACAATTACACTGAGTTCTACCTGTGTATGAACATCAGGAGGGTGCAATATGGGACCTTGAGGTTTATCCTCTCTAGTGCTACCTAGCTCTTTTCTCCTTACAAGCACCTGCTGGCTGCTTCTGTTGTCCACCACATACCTTTGGAAAGTTGGATTTGCTATTTCTCATGGGGTTTCAAGGGTCTCATGGCCGGTGCTTTTTTTTCTGGAAGCCTTTAGCTGTAGCTGTTGCTAGTGAGTGTGTTCCTCCACAACTGGGAACCTAAACCAGACAAGGTATTCCCAAGCTGGGTTTTCTCCTCACTGCAGGTGATTCTTAGAAGAAGAAACCTTCAAAAATTCTAGTACAGGAGAAGTGTAGTGTGCTGTAGTCAGAATTCGCAGCCCTTTATAGTCAAGATAGATTACAAGTGTGCCATTATTGTTTTGGAAAACCAGGGGAACAAAATAGAGCCTCAAGGCAAAAGTGGCAAAATGTGGATCAAGGCAGTAGTGAAGCCCAGTCCTTCAGTTTCTTGAGCAAAGTGTGCCAGGGAGAAGGCTAAAGCCTGTGTTGTTTTCCACTCATTAAACTAACAAAATGCTAATCAGCTCTGTGGAAAGATTCGCCGCAGACAATGTTACTTTCTGTGGCTGTGGCACCAGTGAGCTATCAGGGGAGTTAGCCTGGGCCACTTTAGATTAGGTGATTGAAACATCTCGTTTTCTTTTGAAACCTCTTCGATTTTGTCCAGTTTTTTTGACTACTTTCAATTCTACCTCTGCTAAAGGCAAGGAAAAGACTGATGTTAAACTCCTTATCGGGCTGGGACAAATCCTATGATACAGCTGCTGTTGTATTCCAGGCTCTGCTTCATCCCCCTGCTGAACCGCTGTGTAGTTTACATTAAATTAGTCTTCCAGTACTGGAAACATCCATTTTTTTAGTTAATTTTGAGCCAAATTGCGCTGTGTTCTGTGCTGAATGACAAATCCATCAGTCTTCTTTGCGTTCCCCTGGCTTGGGACTGCTCCCTGCTGTAAGGAAGTTTCTGGCCCTCCAGGGAGCTTTGCCAAGCTGCGCTCTGCCTTGAGCTCCCTGCTTGCTAACTCTCTCTCTCCCTCCGTGCTCCATCTACCTAAAGTTTTTTTTTTCTGCAAGCAGAGAAGGCTCAGTTCCTCTGGGAGAAGCAGCAGCTTCCTTGCTTTCCTCTTCCTTCTGGAGATGCCCGCCTGATCCAAAGTACAGTAGCCAGCAGCAGCTGGAAAGACTATATTCCTTTCTACTGCTCAGCTTCAGGGGGTTTTTATTTTATGTGAAGATTTTTTTTTAATTATTTTTTTTAATTATATTTCATTTTTGTACAGGAAACTGGTAGTCAGAACCACCTTTCCAGAATCTATTAGTGGTCATCAGTTCAGCCTTCACTGACAGCTTCTGTCCAAGCTCTCTGGGAGTGGATCAATCCAAAGGTTTATTGGCTTTGAGTTGCAGATTGTATAGTGTACTTCTAGAGTGTTTCCATTTAAAATGGTCCATTTTTGAACTCATTCGTCATGAGTTTAAAAATCTGAGTGGATGTCCACTATTATAACACATGACTGGAATGTGATACCTTTCTTTTGGTTTTTTTTTTTTTTAAGGAGCAAGTTTTACAGAACTTCAGATCCTATATATTCTGCCCTCAAAAGCATTTGTCTCTAAAAAGCATATTTTTCCCCTTTGACACCCTTTCCCTGTGAAGGTCTTGCTGTGACAGTGAGCTGTAGTGTGTAACATTTAGACCAAGAGATACAACAAACTGCATTTCTTCCACATGAACATCCTGGGGGCACAGAAGGTATTTGGTTTCTTTACACTCTCTCTCCTTCCCCCTAGAACCTGAAATCCCAGATTTTTTTTTTCTATAGCAGTTCTGGTGACAATCACAGATAATGCTTTTCCTTCCAGTTCTTGAAAAGTGGGAAAGTCATTCTCGTCCATCTCACTCTTCGAGCTTTTTCTTATTTTGCTTCTCACTGGAATTCACTATCCAGTTCCTGGCACCAAACTGAAGTTAATGAAAATAATGCCAATGTGTTGAGTGTCTGACAGGAGAATAAATGCATTGTTGAGTTAGGACCTATTTGATTTAAATTAAATTAAATGCCTCTGAATGTAAGAATGAGAAAACATGACATACCTCATACTCAGATCCATTTTATGGTGCTCACCCCATAATCCTTTTATTCAGACATGCAAGACCTATGTGTTATCAGCAATGGACAGCCTAAGACTGCTGTGACTAGGGAATTTAAACTCCATATTTTATTTAACAAAACCTTTTTGTGGATATTGGATGGGATCTTTTACTCTGCTTGCTTAGACTGAAGGTTCGGTGTTGCTGCTTTTAATTCTTGATGTTGAACAATGGGGGAAAGAATGAATTTAAAATTGCTAACTTTGTATTTATGATGACTAAGAACGCCAATCTGCAGAAATTTGCCTTCTGGAGCGTTTGCAATATTCTTCCAATGAACAGCACAGTTATGTTTTTGGTGGAACAAAAAAGATTAATATGGTGGAAAATACAAATACAATGGCTATTGTATCTTCCTTGTGCTTTGATGGATTGGATTGTCTTGTCCAGTTCAGATCAACTCTTAGATTTATTTTTATTTTTTTTCAATAAAGCTGGTAACTGTGAAGGAGATTCCACTTTTTTT
The DNA here is from genome assembly GCA_035583135.1 of Lophotriccus pileatus. NCBI lineage: Eukaryota > Metazoa > Chordata > Aves > Passeriformes > Tyrannidae > Lophotriccus > Lophotriccus pileatus. Next base: position 5,110,044 of record JAWWES010000171.1, read on the forward strand.
TTTTTTCTGTTTAGATATTGAAACTGTACTCCTGATAACACAACCCACTAGACACTTAACTGACTCATCCTATACCAGTGCCACTGACACCCTTTTGTGCTTTCAGGGAGTGTTGAGATAAACTGAGCCTGTGAGTAGGTACTAATAAAGTCAGCTCCTTTATGAACATTCCCCAATTTCTGTCTTACCTAGTACAATTATTGAACAGAACTCTAGTTATCCTTGGGATCACCAGCTCTGATCTGACTGAAGTGCACAGAATGGCTGAATAGTTACTTCAGTGGGACTTGCTCAGTTTGGGAGTAAAATCTTAACTAAATGTGGTCAGGAATTTTTCTACACTTCTGGAAAATTAGAAATCACTGAAAGATAGCAGAGAATTATCAATGTCACAGCTTTGAATCAAACACCTGCAGTTTGCATATGGTGCCTGAGAATGAAATGTAGCAAGTTCCCCACACAGAAAGGAGATATCTGTAAGGTCCAGAACCCTCTGGTGGGTCACAAGGATGCCCACTTTCACCCAGACTAGGAGGCTTTTTAAGGGTAGCTGGGCAGCCTGTGGTAGAACAGCTATTAATGACTAATGAATAAATAGGTGATAATATCTCCATTCTCTCTGAGCAAATAAGTCGGTGCTTATCCCCTAATTAGGATAGCAGAAGGGAGAGTGAGCCTGCATCTCTCAAGGCAGTATCTAATTTACCAAGGGAGACAGGATTCTACAAGAGGGTGCTCAGTCCTTACCCTTGATGGGACTAAAAGGTGCTTGGATCTACCTTTGGGGGAAGAGAGAGAAGAGTTAAAAATTTGTTCATTTATTTTGGTGGGAGGTCAGATGTGCACAAATTCAGTGAGAGCAGGAAGCTGATTCTTCTCACATCTATCTTGCTTCTGCAAGGAGACACTGGAAAATAAACTGTGATGGAAACATCACTGCAAGCATTCTTACCTCATTCTGTGACCTTGGTCAAAGGTGTATGAAAACCACATCCTAGATTGGATCCTTCAATGGAAATTAATGAAGGACTGCCTGGCTTTGTATTCTGAGAAAGCCCATACGTGGGTTAGAAGATCAGGTCTTCAGTGAGGTGTGCTCCAAAACAAACTGAAGGGAATTTGCAACCTTAAAACTCAAGGACTACTTGGGTCATGTGTCTTGCTGTGTCATTGTAGAGGTTATAGATTTAGGCATCTCTAACAAACCTGGGGGGAAACTGCACTAGCTCTCTGTCAAGCTCTCCCTGCTTTTGTTGGTATCTTTATCAGATGGATAGCAGGAGAAGCTATCCAATATCCTGTGATATAGGATTGCTCATGCTGAACACTTCCTAGTGTTCTTCTGTAATGTTTTTTTAGAAGGTCCCATGATAATCCCTAGGAAGTCTCAGAGCTGATGGTATCATATTGTTTAGTAAGTTTTTTCTAATACTATGCACAAAGTTTCCCTAATTCCTTCCCTTTATGCTTAGCTATCTCCTTTTCTATCACTCTTGAGACACACTGTTCAGGCTGCATTATTTGCCTCTTCCTGGGGACCTTTTTCTCAAAGAACTGCAACATTAGCACTGTGAGTCACAGAGTTTTGCCTCTTTATTCATCTTTTCTACTGATTCTGAGTGTTTTGAGTAATATACATATTTTTTTTTTCCTTCCCTTTTTCCTGTTGGTTTTCACAAAACATCTTAAAGGAAAGAGATCCTGGTGCTGAACAAATATCCTTAGATGATGTCTTTTAATGCTAATATAAAGGACTCTTGGAGAATTTGGCAATTTTTCAGGTTAAGAAAACGTGCTAGATTCAGGAGGAAGACATTATTTCTGAATAATTCTGTTGGAATATTTTTTCTATTTCAAACTTCAGTACTTCCATTACCAATTTTTTTTTTTTTTATGGGCATGTGATCTGGACAGGTTGGATTTTTTCTGGACATCTGCAGCCAGCCCATGAGGATGGGACACTGTGTGTGAACTACGTGACTGTACTGGCATTATGCATGCGTTAACAAACACAGCATCAAAAAGCAGGATTAGTGTAGGATTCATACAATTATAAGGTTTTGATCAGCTCAGAGCTCAGGGAGAAGACTGTTGTATCTAGCCAGAAACATTACCAATCTCCCTGATGTGTTATTTCCACTGCTAGATCTTCAGGGGTGTCTGCTTCATGTACAGGGCTGAGCACACAACGGTGCTCTGAGTAAACACTAGAGTGTCTGAAAAGAAAAACAGCAGGAATTACACATAAACAGATTGAATACCTAAATGTTTTGTTCACTCTCTAATTTCTGATTGAAGAAATATCCCATAGATTCCCAAGAGACATGTTTCTTTGCAAGCAGTGACAGTCTTTTTAGTCGTCAGTGTGTAAGAAAAGCTTCTGTTGAAGGTTACTATTAAAAGAATCACATGTTCTGTTCTTATAAACCTAATATTGCTCAAATTTCCTATTCCTGAAAGAAATACATTTAGAGTAGTCTGTAAAATAGTCTTTTTGCCTGGAACTACCGCTTTTTCTCATAAAGTCATCTTCTTTAATAGATAAACTTTCCATTAAGAGCTAGACAAGACGCAATTTTTTTTTTCAGCAGTTAGAAATGAGAACAATAAATGTGTGGGAGAAATGCATCAATTTGGTTAGGAACATCAAAGTGTGTTCCTATCTGAAATATAGACAAATCAGTTCAGAGAAAGCTCCAAGTATAGAATTATTGACCCTGGAGGATAAGATACAGAATAACCTTCCTAGGCTGTGCTTTGTCGATTTTAAGTAGTGTTTGCAAGGTGAGTAGTTTAAAAGTCTCATCCCCCTCAGCAAAATATTAATAGTAGATGTATCAGACTTTTTCCTAAAAGTTTTTTCCCTTATAAATTACACTGCTGTAAAAGTATATTAATGTTCTCTGCATCTATTAATCTTCTGTAAGACAATATGAATAAATCCAACTGATTGATGTAACTCATAAAAGTACATAATTGTGTCTTTCTCTGATCTGGTTGCTAATTTTCTGATGTGGGCTCAATTCTGGGACTAGCTGGTTGAGCCCTCTGTGTGATGTGTCACAACCCTGGAAGCGATGGGGTCTGCAGTCCTACATCCCTGGGTAGGGTGAAAGATTAACTCAGCAGATCACAATGAATATTTTTTTAATCACTGCAAATATAAATACAATTCTCATAAGTTAACTTCTGAGATAAATTCTTCTTCCACATGGTGCTAATTGTAGGTCTGCTCTGTGATACATTTAAACGTATCAGGCAAAAAAAAAAGTATTCTGTTTTTTTCAAAATGCTTTTGAGCCATCTATTCAAGAAGTGCACTGTCTTCCAGACAACCCAAATAGGAAGCAGTCCTCAATATATTATCATGAAAGAACACCTCATCCTATGACACATTTTGTGTGTGTGTATGTGTGTGTAAATGTATATATATATATATACACACATATAAGACAGTGTCCTGGGAAGTTAGCAGGTGAAAGCAAGCTGTCCTTTAAGCCAAGCTCACAAGACAAATATGACTTTTGTTTCAAGGAATGTGTACATTAGAAACAAGGAAAAAAATTGCTACGTTCAATTATATGCTGCCATCTGTAATTCAGATAATCACCTTTGATCCAATATCACCAATGGTATGTTTTGAAAATAACTTTAGAATGAAATATAAAGTTATATATAACTTTATAATGAAATCTGGAGCAAACAAGATTCTTTAAATCATCTTCTTTGGGTAGATTAGTTACCAGGGGGTGGGGGTGGGGGGCTTACGCTGTGATTTCCAGCAAACCACGTCAAAACTTTTCAGTAGTGATAGTGATTATGAACATTTAAGCCTCCAAAATCCCTCTGTGAATTCAGTATGTAGTCTTATAGAAGAACGAGACCCATTTGTTACCAGTGTCTGGTTAGAGTGTCACTCATTAACCCTGGCCTTCTGAGCCTCAGCCCAGCAGCGTTTCACCCACACAGTAGTCCACTGGTCAGGGCAGCAACATCCCAACCTGGAGAGAGAAATGCTTGGGAGACTGTGTCACAAACCTTGACAAAGTAGATTACGCTTCTGTGCTCTCTCCTGATCCACAGATTTAGTAATTTGATAAATATTTGGGGACCAGTTTAGTCAAGCATGGTAAATTTAGTAAATCCATGGTAAATCTATGTTGTTTATTCCCAGTCGTCATCTTCCCCTTCATGTGTCCACATATGACTTTATAAAGGATTTGCTTGGTGATTTCCCTGAGGGCTGAAGTGAGTCTGAGCAGCTGATTATCTCCCAGATTGTTTTTAGCCTTTTTGAAAACAGTTTCTACCTCTGGGGTCCTTCCTGGTCATCGGGATCCTACCCCAGTCTTCAAAACCTTTCAAACCAGATAGGGAAGAGCCTCACAATAACATCAGTCAGCTCTTTCAGCACACTTGAATGACACCCATTCATCCCTCTGGGCAATGTATAGGTTCAGATTGCTCAGGAGACCCTTGTCTGAATTGTCTCTGTGACTGATAGTAAGGATTTATGTAGGGAAAAGAATCAAACTTCAGAGGATTTGAATTAGTGTTACTTGGTGCAAGAGTCAAATGCATCCCTTGGACTTCAATACAGTATCATTGAGGCAGTTGTTTTTGTTTAGAGATGAATGCTGAATGATCATTCAGCCATAATTTAAACAATCATCTGCAAAGGAATGTTTTTCACACACAGTTTTGTCTCTAAATTGGTTAGAAGGATGTGCTGGTTCACTCCAGGCCTCTTTAGGAGATCTAAGCTTTACTAACAGGGGTAGATCTTAACTTTGGTCTTCCAATATCAGTGCAAATGGCCTTGTAGAGGCAGAACTAAATGTTCCTTGTGGATGAGGATGCTCTGGGTGGAGCAGCAATGTGCACTGGCTTCATGACTCTGGAGCAATCCTGTAAGAACTGCTTCATTTTCCCCCTTCTCTGTAGTTTGAACATGGGATACTTTTGCCTGAAATCCATACCAGCAGCGTAAAAGATTCAACAAAACTTCCAAGAGCATCATTAGCGTGGGCCAGCCCCGCTTTTTGGAGCTAAAATCTCAAGACCAGCACGCTAAAAGTACTGATTATTATATTCTTTGCTGTGTTACATTTTAGCAATGCCCATAGAAATATGCTTAAGGCAGACACAAGAAGATCTGTAATTCTTTGTAAGCCTCATCCTGCTGAATTCAGTGTTTCATGGAGACTAAGCACAGAGGTAAAACTGTCAGTCTGTGCTTCCACTCAGACTAACAACTTTTGCTCCTGCAAAAACAATTCACATTTTTAATCATCCACTGGGTTGTGTTCTACATATTGAGGACTCATAGATAAATAATTAAATTGAGAAATTCTGGATAGGCAAATGAACCTCAAAGCAATTATAACACCTGAGGATTTATCAAGTGTAGTGATATTTTTCAGCTATGGAAAGAAATTATCATTAACCATTGTCAAGCACTTGCAGTTTTCTACCATGGGGGAACTTGGTTCTCCCTCAGTTTGTGAGCTGATGCAGTGACAAGCTGCAGAGAGATGACAGATTTCGCTGAGGATTCAGAGTCTGAACACCTGTGCAGTGTCATGCATTTAAAAATAGAATGTGACAGCAAAACACATCAACCCTCTAATGTCCAAATGGAAACCACAGGGGTTTTTCCTTCAACTTTTATCCAGAGAAATCACTTTGAATCATCACTGGCCAAGTGAAAACACAAAGCAAAAGCTGTTTTGTCATGGTCCAAAATTAAGAGCAACAAATCGGGATGGTAGGCACAGGTGCACAGAAAACATTCAGTAATCCCCATTTCTTTCTTCTCAATGCTGTTCTGACATCCTGCATCTCCAAGGGGTGCAGACTATGAATGGTCAGTAGCACTTTCTTCAAGAAACCTTTGGAGGATGGTTAGGAGAGGACTGCCACCCAAAAGCTGCTTTGCCTACCTTGGATTTTGTGTGACTCACTCAACCCTCCAATGAAGCTATCAAAAAACAACAAACACATTTTTTGTTTTCTATAATCTTCTCTCTGGAAGGAAAAAAAGAAAGAGCATTAACCAAGGGCAGAAAGATAAAGCCAGGCTTGCTTGATTACTGTGTTAGAAGTGTGCAGTTTGCTCTTCTCTGGAGCAGCCGACGTCACCGGCAGCATTTGAAGGGAACATCTCACTGCCCATCTCCTTTAATAGTATCCTTGAAACGTTAATCAAATCTAAAGCATGTAATCTTTTCTTTTCCTTTTTTTTTTCTTTTTTTTTTTAACAGAGGGAACTAAGTTTTGCAGTCTGCCAGAGCCCACTGGAACCCACTTCATCCCATTTTTTCCACCACACAGTGCTAACCTTTCATTATGTGCTCGCTCTTCAGCAAAAGCTTTGTTTTCAAGGATCATATGTTTTTTCTACATATCTGGTACAATTATTTTGAGTGTGGTTTTGGCCTCTTTTCTATTGCAGTCCTATTAACTGTCTTAAAGAGGACTGTTATTCAGTATTTTGTGACAAGATTTTTATGTGATTGTGTGATGGAGAATTAAGGAATGTCCATATTTAGCTCTTATGTGCTCTCATTTATGTATGAGAGAGACAGAAATCTACTTTAAACTCAGATAAGAATTAACATTTTGGATGACAAAATCCATCACACATGAATGAGTTGCTTCTCAAAATCAACCAAATAAATTAGACTCCCTGTTTAGGAGCATCTGGCACCCTTAGAACCTAGTTCTAATGACATCTCTCTTTGTTAAGAAGAATTATGTAACAATATGGTTGATTTATTTCAAGATGATTGGCTTAGCAACTTAATTGGACTATGCAGTATACCAGAGCAAAAAAAATAAAGAAAAATTTAATTAGCTCATTCATTTGTGGATGACTGGAAGCACTGAGCGTCATGCTCAGCTTCTTTAGAGGTGTGCAGCCATTTGATCCTGCAAGGAACCAAACCCAAGCTCATGTTCAGGCATTGGGCCCCAGACAAAGCCCACAGAAACCAGCAGGAAGTTTTTCCTTTAATCCAAAGAGCACCCAGTGACTCTTGGAAGGCAAAGGAACCTTCCTGGAGAAACAGCAAGACAAAAATGTGCCTTGAAGAATAAAGCTCATTTTCTTCCTCTCTGGCCTCCCTTTTCCCTTCAGCTTAAACTCTCACCTTCCAAGCTCCCAAATGCTGTTAACATACCAGAAAATTACGGCGTTGTACCCAAGTTTTATATTCATCCTGGTGCAAAGTTTTATTTCCTCTGTTTCCAGGATGATTACTTATATATGAAAAACGTGCATTTGCAACACCAATTTACTGCTTTGTGGGGTCACCACCTCTCAGCTGAGACTGAATATTATTATAATAATAATTATTATTATTATTGAACATCTCAGTGACACAAAAGTAACAGTGTTATTTATTGTAATGTGTTCAAATTACTTAATATCCAAATAGTATTTTCAGAATGGCACTTGACAGTTGTTCAAATTTTCAAGATCTCTCCATTTTATTTCAGTTCCAAATGCAGCTTGTGCCAGCCAAGAGACTGCTCACTTGTGGGCAAATTCCACTTAAGTGGAGTTAATCACATCAGCTTGTTTCTACACTCTAGTTTTACACCAATTTAAATAAAATTAGAGGTGTGAGTGCTGATTTCTCTTGTGTTCTCAAGCTAAAATACTCTGAGTCCCCAATGATTTCCTTTTCCATTTCTATAATTGAGCACCAAACTCCCCACATCTGTCCCACCTCCCCCCCTCCAAAGCACACAGAAAACAAGACAAAACCCTAAATTAAAATCAGAGTAAGGGTTTGACTTACAACATAAAAGAAGAAGTAGGGCTGAAATCCCATACTTATCACACCCTGTAGTACCTAGATACTGCTGCACATCTGGCGTGTGCGATAATGTGCTGTTTAGAGACCACGGTACGAGCGCAGAAAATTGGAAATGAGTTTCAAGTCTTAACACTACATTTCCTCACTTCTGGGAGCAAGCACGGCCCTGTTTTTTGCTCTTTTTGTAGGTCGTGTGATTTGATTTGATTACCCAGGTTTGTTGGTTTGTTTTTTTTTTTCTCTGAAAATAATATAGGCACTAAGGAAATCAGAACAGGAATAGTTCTGTAAGAAGTATTTTGTGCAGCACAGCTGAGGGTTTTTTTATAAATTCCCAGACCATATAGTGAGGTTTAATTGTAATATTAGCAGCAACAAAAAAAAAAAAAAAGAGATGCTCACAGGAAGTCGTGGGTGGAGCAATAAAAAAAACCACATGTGCCTTGTTCATTCACTTATCACATAATATAAATAATTAAAGCCAAAGGCAGTGTTTAGCCATTCTCTGCAACTGAGCATATTCTCTCAGGACTACGTGGTGTTACAATTGTCACAATCACACGTATCAGTTATTTGCATGTTTCTAGCCTGTAGCTATCAGACAGGAGAAGTTAAATCTGCAGCCAGCGTGCTTTCGAGTTATTTCTTATCGAAACCTATGGATGTTTGCATGGGTCTGACTTCTGGCAGGGAATATTTTCCTTGTACAGTCATGTAAAAGATAAGATTTTTATTACAAAACATGACCCAAGCATAGTGCATTTAGCTTTGGACTTAACAGAGAGGAAATCAAGTACACCTCTAAATGTAGAACATCAGGCTTGATCTGACCTTTTAGTAGTAACGTGCTGAATGTTTTCCCTCAGCGTTGTGTGTGAGTGCCTGAATGCCAGTTCACCTACAGTGGGGAAGGAGAGGGTTTCCATGGCAAGCCAGGGCACAGAAGAGGAGACTGGCTGTCTTTAATGCAAAACCTGGTATTGATGATGTGCTCCCAACGTACACACCAGGTAGGATGGCATCTGGGAGGAATAACAACGAGCAGGGAATCTGTTGGCGTGTGATGGGCACCCCGTTCCCAAATCTAGACCAGAGCAGGAGCAGTTCTCATTCCTGAAGCCCCCAAGAGTAGTGGGAGGATCACAACCTGGCTACAAGGCCAGGAAAGCAGCATCCCAATCCAGACAGAGAAGCAAACCAGAAGCGCAGTGCCCCCTCCTCCTCCCTCCAATCTGTGCTGCATTTTTCCTGTGTGCTGACCATGAAGATAAATGGAGAAGAGCAGCTGAGGGAAGCGTGCTGTTGGCACTCCAGAGAAAGCATCTCCTCCTGAGTATTGACCAGCAATGAACTGCAGATCAAAATTGTTTAGACATTTTGATCCATATTCAGCTATCAGAGTTTCTGCTGAAGTTCAGCTGAGCCCTAAGCGAAGTCAAACATGAGCCACATACATCTTATCTACACTTAATGAGGTGTTGCCCTTTGCTGGTTGGAAGGAGATCTGCCAAGATTTCCTCTTCTGGAGCTTGTTTTGGAAATATTAGCTCTCTGATCAGTGAAGTAACATATCCAAGCTTCTTGTTCTTTGAATCTAGGTGATAACAATCCTTGTTTCTCACTGTGAGTCCATGCCCTCCTCCATGCACAGCATGTGGACAGGAGCTCCAGAGGAGCTGGAAGGTTCTCTGCTTCAAACCCAGCCAAGAAGAACAGGGAAACCAGACTTATGCACAAATTTCTGAGCCAAAATCTGTAACAGACTACCATGCATATACTCTGGTGAATTTGATGGTCATGCCTGGTCCAGATTGAGTTTGTACCAGTGGAAGATCCAGGCATGCAGGGAACTGGCACAGGGCTGAGCTCCCTTCATCCTTAGCCCTGCAGCATTGCAGGCAGGTAGGAGAGACAAAAAAACCCTTCCTGAAATGTTTCATTCAAGCAACTGGCTCTTCCATAGGTATCAGAAGTTGTAATGCCATTTGATGTAACAAGTTTATTGGCCTGATCATGGAGACTCAGAGATTTATAAAATCACATTTTTATTACTGATTCAGTCATGCACATACATATTTATAGGCTTTGTAATTGATCACATAGGGCAACACGTTAAATTTTAATACAGGGGATTACTTCCTGTCCCTGTAGAACCACCTTTTGTATCCACAGGAGGCAGTTTAAAACATTTACAGCAGAGTTGCTTTTATGTCTGTCACAAGCCTATTACCAGCTTTGGTCTAGGCAGCTGTTACATTTAGATTTGTTTCCTTCTTTGATCTCCACAATCTGTGTGAAAACACACATTAGAGACGAGAAGGATTGTGTGACTTTTTAAGCCTGGCATCACTTACACATCACCAGTTCCTGTAGCTTCTCCTTAGCAGCTCACATCTCATATCTCCTCTCTAAAAGCCTGCTCTTCCTAACCCCAGTGATTTTGGGTTTGAGATTACTCAGGGCACCTGTTAACACTTATTCCCAAACTCATTCATGGCCAGTGGTTAGGTTTCTTATACAGACTCAGAATTTGGCAATTTGATGAAAAAGACTTCATTTTGTGTTACACCTGTTCAGTCAGAGCATGAAAAAAACCAGTGAATACAAGTCTTATTAGCAATCATGAGTCCTTCTGAACTGGTTTATTCTGCTTTTTAAAACATAGTGAGAACTGACTACTGCAGAGTGGATATTTTCAGAGTAAACCCGAAATTAAAAAAGTCTATTTTGGAAGCAGATTCATTACCTGCAAGGGAGGTCAAGACTGTGGTCAACTGAAAAAGAAAAATCCCCAAAGAAATTTGAACACCAAGGTGCCTAAGGAACACTTTGGTTTTGTTACCCTTCATGGTCACGTCCTGGAGCAGTCAAATGAGTTGTTGGCAGAGGAATGCGGATAGTAGTATCCGTGGAACCGTCCTGCTCTAGCAAAGCTGTCCTTGACCATGGCAGGGGGTTTTGGAACTAGATGATCTTTAAAGCCCTTTCCAACCTCATCAACCATTCCATGACTCTACGATTATCTAAACTTTTGGGGAAAGAATGTCTGCTGTGAGTGAAGACAAATAAGTCAACGGAGCTGAGATTTCTCATGGAATGCTTATCTAAACCGACCTCATGTTGAGGCCTTTGGGGGGTTTGCAGGTTTGGGATCCAGTTGGCTGTTGCAGCCTATGAATCCACTGATATTTGCATTCCAGTTTGCATTATCTGCATTTAAGGGAAGACTTTTTCAGGTTATGCTTTTATACAACCTTTCTCCTAAGACAGACCCTTAGTCTGCATCCGAAGGGAACACTTCCTTCTGTCTTGTTTCTAGGATTGTACATTTTCTAGGGTGTATGTTTCAGACATGTGTGCCTTAAAAACAATGTGCTAAAGTCCCATTTCCCCCATCCCTCCTGTAGGTGATTTATCTGCCATCAGTGCTTGTTTCACCAACAGCAAGCACCCTGCTAGTACAGTTCTCTTCCACAGCCTGGAAACCTTGTTCTTTATATGCCAATTGGAATGCATCAAATGCATTGTGGGATGAGACCAAATTAATACTTGGGGTTATGTGCAAAGTATTCACAGTAAAAGAGAGACTGGAAGATGTAAAGATGTGTTGAATGTGCTCTCTTCTTGTTTGATACAGACACAGTGCGTGTGGAGCAAATAGGTTTGAAATTATATTTTTACATGCAAATGACAGCAATTTGTATTAACTCCTATTGTGCTAGAACATAACATTTTCATCTGATCTGTGCCTTTCTGTATTCAGATCCTCTTTCTGTTCTTACCGTGCATATACAAAGATCCTAGATATTAAATATCTTGTTAAATACCTGCAGGGGAACAAACCAGGCCTGTGTTGTGACATTCTTCCAGGCAAACTAGCTATCCAACTCATCTCTTCTCCCTTTTGTAAGCCCAAGTCATGGATTTATTATATCAGGACAGATGACTGACCAACTTTTAATAAAGCCCTGTTAAAATTTACATGGTGATGGAATTTCAAATTTGAACCTTGTCATTTTTAAAGAGTCTCAAACCCATCATTTCATTTTGGAATTAACATTTCATGTTCCTCACACTAGTATTGAATGGGAATAATGGGAGGGTTTTGTTTTAAAAATAAGTCAGAAAGCCTGAGTTTTTTAATTGATAAATAGTTTTTTTTTTAAAAAAAAAGGCTAAGAAAGATCTTTATATTTTAGGAAGCTTTGACCAACTAATCTCAAACTGTTCCCTGAGTCTTTGAAGTACAACCCAATTCAAGCTGAAAGGAATTCTGATTTTCCTTTTCTTGGGGACATAAAAGATGGCTGAATAAATTAAAAGGGATTAAAATTGTGTTTCAATAGGACCTTACAGTATAAAGTCACTGTTAGTACACCATTATGCAGTACACAATGGCTGCAGGCGTGGCTGGCTGCTGTTAGGCAAAGGCTAATATTGTTTCACCTTAAAACTTAATAATCAGGCAGCTTCAGTCAATGACTTTCTCTTCTTTAAGGGAATAATTTGTTTAGGAAAGCAGCATGCATGTGTGTGTGTGTAGGCAGCAGTGAAATATCTCCAAGTGCCCCGGTGTGCTACCCCATGCTAAGTGGTTTGAAAAGGAAAAAGATTTTAATTTAATTTAGAAAGCTGTTGTGGCCTTCCACGCGTAAGGCGGGGAGGGGAGAAGCTGTGAGCCAGCACAGCACTGCTCCCCTGGCAGCCATGGGGGGGACAGGCAGCTCCAGCCCAGCCCCAGCTTCCACACTGGCTGGGGAGGAGGACAAACCTCAGCCTTGCCTTCATCCCAGATTGGCGCGATGGTGTCGTCCAGGGCTGTGGGGAAAGGCAGCGAGAAGGGGCTGCTCGGTACTCCCAGCAAGGGGTGGGGTTCGGCTCAGTCCTGGGAAGATGCTCACCTGCAGGCTTTCCCACCTCATGGAAAAGGCATAAGTGGAGGAGCAACTCCCCAGTGTGTGACCCCCACACCTCCACAGCAGCCTCAGCCCCGGCCTGACCCCACGACACAGCACTTCTTGGTGAGGGGTAGGTTGCCTTTTCCCTCTGTATCCATAGCAATCCAGTGTACTCGTGCACTTCCCACGTGTTTCTGTCACAAAGCCTTTAAGCAGAAATATTTTTCTTAGGGAGATGCCAAGAATGTACCCAGCAGCTCCCACAGCTTGGGTACATTAACAAAAGCACATGTGGGCAGCAGGATTTCCAGGAAGGAACACTATCCTTGAAGTAAGCAGCAAAATGTGTTTTTTGGAAGAAAGCTTTTAACTTGAGACTACTAGTTAATCTTCCCCTGCCCCTGCCCAGCCGATGGACTCTTGGATACATCCACACACATCCTTCAAAGAGCAGGAGGACTCAGGAGGAATCACCAAGAGTCACTGGATAACCCCAGTTAACAGGTTCTTTAGCAGGAACTTGGAGTGACCACAGCTTTCCCGAGATGTCAGTGCAGAAATCACTAGGGGCAGCTCTTTTCCATGCTGAGCTCTGTGGTGACCCTGCCTGAGCCAAGAGTGGTGGCAGGAAAACACCTGCATCTTTAATGCGTTAAATAGAGCATTTCTAACAGCATTTCTAGCACTTCTATTTCAGAAATGCTATAGGGTTAACAGAGGGTTAGGGAGGAAACATGCCCTCTGCCAAGATGCACTTAACAGTGAAAGCTGAGGCAAAGTTCAGAAACTTGGGATTTGTTTCTGCTCTCTCTCCTCTCATTACAGTTGTCTCCCATTAAAGGCACTGGAGTCTGGAAGCACACACATTGTTCTTCAGGAATGGGCTCTTTATCTCCATCGTGTCACTGGCAGGTTGTTAGGAAATGCAGCCTGCAGTGAAGCAACACAAAAATCTTATGCCTTATTTAAATAATGGTGTTCATTGCCTATTAAAATGTAACTTCCTGCTTTAAAACAGGATTAATTAAAATGTACAAGAATGCAATTCAGTTACATTTTATGCTTCAGCCCAGCACATACTTTTCATCACTCATTCCCAGAAGAAGTATTAAGGGCAGCACGGCATTCTCAGTTCTGCCATTAAACCCACAAATGAGTATCAAGCCTGTTCTTTTCAAATACTTGGCTCAAGTATCACTATTGTTAGATTTTTCATAACATATTACTTTGGTCATTACTGTTTTGCAAGATAATTGTATCAGTGATCTAACTTTTGACAGGATCCAAAGTGGCTGAAAATAGTTCACTGCAGCACCTTTGTCTTTTAAAGGCCATTTGGGGCTTGTTATTTTAATCCTTGTGCAGCCTGATTTATCACTTCAAACATCTGTCAGCTGTGCTTTGTCTTGAAATTGATAGTGATAGTGTTACTGATTTTTCAACAGCAGCTGGTAGAGGTTCATTAGTTAGGCTCTCAAAGGGAGTAGATAACTGTAATATTTTTCTTTGTTAATCATCTCTTACACGTTGTAATAATACAGAGCTTGAAATCTGCTAGAAATGCACGGCCTCTCTCTGTTTGTAACTCGTCAGAAGCATCCTTTCATTCTTTTAATCTGGCTCGATTATTAAAACTCTCCTCTTCATAATGCAGCAAAAAAATTGAATATTAGCACGTGAGCAGGAAGAGAGAAAAAAAAGCCTTTGCTGTGTCGTACTGAGCGAGGAGGGAGGTCATGGGGGTCTCAGAGTCCACATCCAAATAGGAATCAATTCCAACGGGAAGATTAAGGGCTGTTCCATAATTGATTTTTAATTTAAACTTCACAAGGCATACAAAACCTCATGACAACTTCAGTAAAATCAGGTTCATTTCTAACAGATCCAGCAGTTTTCCACTGATGCACTTTCCCTGCCCCATAAAATAGCCCTGATGGTTAACTATGATTCTTAAAACATTTCCTCCCCCTCTAAAAAAAAGAAAAACCAAACCTTGCCGGCCTGCCTCCAGCTGAGCACCACAGTGACTCCTGCCCGGAGCTTCCAGGGACCTGAGCATCTGCGAACTCTCCTGCAGCCGAGAGCCTATCAGTGCTACCGCTGCTTCCACCGGCAGCCCTCACCAACAGATAATTACCGCTTGAAATTAGTATTTTAATGAACTGATCTCAGCAAATGTAAAGTGAAATCTCCCAGGCATTAAAGAAATAAGCAGGAGGGAAAATTATTAACTGTAAAGTTCAACAGACGGCTGGTCAGCAGGTGCTGTCTTGGCAAAGGGGTTGAGTGTTCCCGTTTCCATCTGCAGCAAGAGGCTGGTTTGGGTTTTGCCCCTCCAAGCTGCCTCAGTTCTTGGGGTTTAGTGGGGCTGGGCAGTGCTGGGTTAATGTTTGGACTTGATGGTCTCAAAGGTCTTTTCCAACTTAAATGATTCTATGAGCAACACCTGCAAGTGGAAGAGTGACTTCAATGGAGATCGAAAACACCTGGGACGTCTCACAGGCTTTCCAGGTGAATAGGAATGTCTCCTAAATGTCTGCTAAAAGTAACTAAATGCCAGACCTTCTTCCTAAAAGCACAAGTCTCAGTCCCTTTACATAATACATAGTAGTAGTGAAGCTCAGTGCAAGAATGCAGCCTGAATTACAACAAAATGTACAGAGTGACTGAAAAAACACCTGAGAATCAGTGGGGTTTTTCTGTTATCCGAGCATGAACTGTGTTTTCTTCTTAAATATGGACAAGTAACTTGGTCTGGTCTGCATCAGGCACCATGGTCATGCCAGGCCTAGGGAGAGGAGTGTGTGGAGAGCAGGAACAAGCATCTAGAGGTGAAGCCCCTTGCCAAAAGAAATGTCACCCCCACCCCATGCTTAACATGCCCTCAGGCAGCCAGTACTCACAGGCCATCACCAAACAGGAACCCCTATGCTCAGCTCAGGTTTCATCTTCTCCCTCTCAGTTCCCAGTGTCAGAAACTACTCTGGAAATAAATGCATAATGATTTTTGAAGTCAGAGCTTATAGACATCTCTCTGGAGAAGTCCTTCAGAAGTCCCCCCTGGCTAGAACACTCCATTTGTATGTCATAGACTCAAAGACCTGTTCATTTACCGAAGGACAGTCGAGCACTAACACAGTTCAGGACCCTGTGTGGTGGATACTCATCCACCCCATCACAACATTGCCTTGTCTGTCCTGTTAGGAACCAAAAATTATTCTTGAACATTTCATGTTAATTTATATGTACATATATTTGTATTTTTATATATATATATATATATATATAATCTAAGCATTCTGTATCCACCATAACTGAATTAGATATTTTTATACAAGACTTTTTTCAGACTTTCACAGAAAGGTTTACATTTAAATTACTCCCCCACCCTTCAAGAATGAATGCCTCATATATAAAGGAGTAAAACTACTTAGTGATATCAGAAAAAAAATTATAAGACTTACTCCTACACAAACACACAGAAAAGATACTTACTTTTTATCTCAAATATCTCTATTTTAGATTTAAGGGGGAAAAACCCTAAGAGTTTAAGTCTTCAAGAATAGAATTGGTGCACATTTTTTTTGGCAAGAAACATTTCTCAGAAGAAATTTTCTGTTCTCTCAGCAAAAAGGTAGATCAATTCAATTCATGGATATAATTTAAAAGCTATCTATGTTCTAAGCAATTTATCCAATTGAGGCTGGAGGGAATACTTCAGATAAACTAAAACTACTCATCAGGGCTGTGAGAAAGACAGCACATACTTTCCACAAATACATTTTCGAAATAGGAAATCTTTGGGTGCTTTATTTTTAATTTTCATTCTTTTCTTCTGCTGCTTCTTCCTCCCAATTTTATTTTTTTTACTGAAGTGTTGTTTTAGTAAAATACTATGTTGCTTAGTTGTACAAACTGGAGAATTTTCAAGTGATTTTTTTTCCTGTAAAATACGATACTGAGTTTGAAGCATAAGTTTTGTTTAAAAAATACACAATTAAATTCTATCCAGAATTGGAAATTTCTCCCATCGTATCTCCTTTAGATTTGTATTTTTGTCTGTGGGTTATTTGGATGTTATCATCTCATATTCTTATTAAACTAAATGCAGCCTCCCCAGCCTTTAGGCATACACAGATGCAGACAGAGATCTTTCTCTCTCAGATCTTTTGAGGAGGAATGACAAAGCTCCTTTCAGCCACACACCACAGACTGCCCTTCATCAGCTTCCTGCTCATCTACCTGGAGAGCAGAGGCGAAATTCACCATATTATAGGATGGGAAAATAGTGCTGAGGCACACACTGGCTTTCATGCTTCCAGTTTATGTTTTCTGACTTACCTTCTACGACAGTTTGAACCTCCTGAAAGGCTAAAAAGTGAGGGAAAGCTTCAGGCTCAACCTTATTGTCATGTCTCCCTTCCATCAGCAGGGATGCCAGTACACCATCCCTCTGCAGAGGGGGAATTCCTCTGTAGGATGCATTAGTAGGATTAGTGCTGCGGTTTAGTTGACACGGTGGTGTTGGGTGAAAGGTTGGATTCAGTGATCTCAGAGGTCTTTTCCAACCTTAATGATTTTATGATTCTATTTACAAGCAGAAAATTCATTGAGCTGCAAGGTACAATCATGAAGGCTTTCTTTTCTGCTAAAGCAGCTTGTCATTGTGGTTTTAACTACAGGAGACAGGGCGAAGTTGTTAAAGTAATCCAACTATATTAGTCATTGAACAAGGGTTTTCTCACCACCTTCCCTGAGTGAAAAAAAAAGGTAGCAACAGCTGTATGAGCCTTTAAAACTTTCCAAATTGCAACCTCACTAACATGTTTGGAGCACTTTGAGAAGTCTGAGTACTCTGCCACCATCCATCCAGAGATCAGTACTCCCGACTCCCTGCTCTGTTTCCCCCACATGGATATCTTTGCTGAATTTGGCACGCTGAACTCCACAGTCCCTCTTTATCATCTGTTTCAAAATGAGACAGAAATCAAGCAAGTGATCTCTGAATTTCTGACTTAATTTTATCTTTGCACCAGAGTGTTTTAAACAATCCATCATCGCCCACAGGAGAGAGAAAGCCAGGCACAACAACCTGCTGCTGTTTATTTATTTACAGTTTAGCAAGGGAGAGGTTGTGCAAGTGTAGGAAAGTGTTTCAGTTGCCTGGAGAGTGAGGGCATCCTTAGTTACAAGGTTCAGCCTCTCTTCTGGATATTCACATCCCACCACCCCCATTAGCATGAGTACGACCAGATATTCCCATCCCACTTTTGCCTGTGTGCTGCTCACAGCTCTCCTTTCTTCCAGGCTGCAAACTGGAAGCACTTCTTCCAGAGCCATGTAGGGCACACGGACCCTCTGAGGTGTCTTCTGTCATTTATTTTGTTTTCTGAACTTTGTCAAAAGCAAATCCCTGCTTACTCTGTCCTTCCCCACGGCTCAGCACTCGGTGGATTATGGAATCACAGAACGGTTTGTGTTGGAAGGGACCTTAAAGCTCATCTCATTCCGACCCCCTGCCATGGGCAGGGGACACCTTCCACTAGACCCTCAAAGCCCCATCAAACCTGTCATTTTTGCTTCACTGAAAAGCAGTTCCTTGATCTTGGGCCAGGCTGACCCACACAATTTTGTTTTCTCAAGGGAAATCCATAAGCTTCCCAGCAGAATTTTGGGGGAGACTGGAGCATAAATTAAAAACTTCCAAGCAAAATCCAGAGGATGCATTTGGGCAGCTGAAGATGGAGGATTATTAAGGATTTTTCTGCGTGGTAGCCTAAGTTGTTAATTCACAGCTTCCAGTCCTGGCAGAAGCTGCAGTGGTAAATGAAAGTTAATCCATCTTTCAATCATGAAAGCACACGGGCTGATAACACCCTGAAAAATAGGGCTGTGACTGGATGGAACAAACATGTCTGTTTTATACAGTTCTGCTGAAAGATGTTGCTTAACTCCCAAATTCCTTGAAGCATCCCTGACAGCAATCACATCTGCTGCCATAAAACCCACCATAGCCTCTGTCTTTGGAAAAAAACATATTTAATAATCAGTAAAGTTCAAGCTCAGCTTTTTGTGATGAATTATTAGAACCCGTCATCATTTTCTTGGGGGGAAAAAAAAGGCTAAGAGGCTATAATGGAACACAATTTTATGGGTTTTTTCCATTTAATTGATGATGGGCTGAGTTTTTATTAATATTTCTGGGCTCCAGCATAAGATGCTGAAAAAGCTAATATGAGATCATTGTATCTGGTTAATGTGTGTGCTTTGCAAAATTGATAAGGCCTGTCAAGACATAAATTATTTAAAATTTGATAAATGTGTGGAAATCACTGAATTTTCAAACAGACAAAGCAGAGTTATTTCTCTCCCCCTCTGTGCACCCCCTTCAAACTGGGACTTTTGTGCAGCCGCTTGATGCTGCTGCTGTTACCCTCATGGCCTGTGAGGCTCCAAAATCACCACAGGGAAGCCAGAGAAGTGTCCTCTGATTCTGCAGAGGGGACACAAGTATAAACCCATGAGACACTCAGACATGGAAGCAGCAGAGAGTGAAGAGACCACTGGAATTGTCCCCCAGTGTGAACTTTTCACTGGTGATACTGGGGGCAAGAGGAGGTGGCTGAACACCACCTCCCTCCTCTCCAGCGGTGGGATAAAGAGCTCCTGGCAGCACCAGTGAGTGGCCGAATGGTCCTTCAGAGCTGTTTATTCCAACACACTGATTCATTTCAGCTAATTGCCAAGAGTTTTTAAATGGTTCCTGGCAGGGGTGAAGCCAGAGGAATGATTGCTGGTGATTGATGAATAACCTGGATAAAATTTCCAAAGCATCAAAACTATTAACTCTTGCATGGGGACACCTGCTTTTATTTAGTGCCATTCCCACAGAGAAGGACATGGGACAGAGTTCCAAATGAACCTAAATATGGGCAAATAGAGCATTTATTGATACCAGTGTCTCAACAATGCAGGCTCATTTCTCAAAAAACATCTCATGGCAAATGTTATTTAACCCTGTGCGGCTCTGCCACGGTCAGGATCATGCACGGAAGAGGGAGGTTTTGAAGAGCAGTCACCGTCTTTCAGAGAAGGGCACAGCAAGAACCAAAGGTTCAAAGTGTAAAACTCCATAAAAATAAACCACATCACGGTGGTTTGAGCTGTTCTCATGGCTTACATAGCATAAGAAAACAGCAAGGCACGCTGTGGATACACCACATCTGGACGGGTCTGAGACTGTGTTTCTTACTGGAAAATATCTACGGGCTAATGGAAATTTTAGGGTAACTGGGTGCCATTTTACAGCCTCTGTAATAGGGAAAAAGATTAGGTGATTTCTTCTGTTTGGAAATTGATGGTTTGGAAGGAATGGGAAAACGCAGGTGCAGCAGAGGAGAACTCCAGCAATAGCCATCTATTTAAATGGACACACTAACCTCCCTGAGCTGGTATTTTTCAAACACCCTACCAGCAATATTTTTCACTATAGAGATGCATTATAGTGAAATGGAAAGATGCTGAGGAAGTAATTTTTTTCCAGCATGTGCTGCATTCTTTTAATACAGTTTTGTTTTTTTTTTTTATTGCCTGGAAATTGCTAAAGCAACGTGAATAAACAGATGAACAAAGCGCATCGGCCCGTCCTCGCTACGAGCAAAACATGCTAAAAGCAAAACAAGGGCCTTTGGGTTCTCTTATACTGCAGAAAGGTTTATTCAAAACAGGTAAAAAAAAAAAAAAAAATCAAACCTGCACACCACAAAGGTTTTACATCACAAAAACACAAATATTATTCACATTTCTGAACAATGCCTCCTCATTCCTGCTCCTGCATCAGGCACTGAGAAGAACTGGGCGGTTCTTTGTTAGACACCTCTTTACTAAACATTTGCAAAACACAGCCAGTGTACCACCCTGAGCCCACAGTGTGCCTTCCCTGCAGCCCACTGAGCTGACAGCTCTGTCAGCCTCTGAATCTCGCTCCTGTAATGAAATCAGTGAAACAAGGCAGCAGCAGGATGGATCAGAGTCAAGATTAAGGCTGTGCAAGATTGGAGAATCCCACAGCCTGAAAACTAGTTCAAAGAGCAGGAGGAAAAAAATACTTGAGTTAAGTGTAAGATACAACTTTCAGCAGTGGCTGGTGATTGCTGCCTGGGCTTTAAACAGGGGTATTGCATCCTTATAGTTCAACTTATCAATGATTTCATGTTCTCGTCTTGTGAAAGCTGTTTTGTTGCCACATGAAATAGCCAGGTCACTGTAGCTCTGGGGGTGTGTTTCATTATCCCATGAGTACACCTTTGGTGTAACACATACATAAATAAAAGTAGTAGTAGCAGTCTAGCATGATGCAACTCTGTGATTTCACCATCACGGTTTTGAAATACTTGTGCCCCAATACATTACTGATGTGGCCAACCCACCTGGTTGTAGCATGCATTGATGTTTCCCACCCTTCAGCCATCCCAGACCTTATACCCACATATTTCTTCTTTTTCTATCAGAGCCTTCAGCAAAGCGCCATCAGGAAAGCAATGCCCTGCTTTCTCATTTGGAGTGAGAGCCCCCTGAAGAGACATATATTGAGCATTAGCCGTAGCACATGACTCAGTATCCTCTAGATCTCTTCATAAAAGGCGAGGGGAGAAAAGCCAAAGAGCCTTTGCGGGGATTTCAATAAACATTGCAGAAGACAAGTAGCCCAGAAGGACAATTGAGTGTGTTCCTGTGCCCTTGCCAGAGGACAGTCCTGAGACAGACAGAGACAGAGCTGGGTGCAGACACGAGAAAAGGCAGAACCTCCTGTGAATCAAACAGCTTCATTTCTACATCATTTCACCTTAAAATTTCCAATCACTTCTCCTATGGCTCAGTTAATAACAGCAATACCAGCTATAGGTGCCCATGGTTTGAGTGTCACTAGCATTTTAAGTAGCACATCATTTAGCTGTGCAAACACAGAGGAAAGTTTCTGGTATTCCAGCACTGCCAGGCCCCTGGTCCCAGCTGCAATCTGGAAATGCAGCAGAAAAGCCTCTTTTTTGTGCTTCTGAAGGCCTCAGGTCAGATTTGGGGTGAAGGATGGGTGAATGTGTGCAGCACTTCTTGCTTCATCTGAGCAGAGTCACGGCTCTTCAGCAGGGGAGTGATTTCCCTAGCAGTGGGGATGGCCAGCTGGTCTTTGCACCACCAGGCTGATTGTGGGCTTGTGCAGGCTTAAGAGTGGCTGAAAAAAACACACATAAACACGGCAGAGCTTCACCAGGAGCTTTCCATCACAGTGGAAGTGATGCTTCCCCCAGCATCGTTATGACAGTGCTATTTGGGCCGGTACAGATCAGCATCCGTCACTGTTTCCATTAGAATCTCCTATTTTCCCAGGTTCATAGCTCAGCCATAAAAAAATATAAGATAGAGGCAGAAATTTGACATACAAGGTCTCAGGCTGAGAGTGATCACTGTTGTCTTTTCTTCCCCCTTTTTAATCTGAAGGAGGAAATAACATATTTCTGCAGAGACACACCTGACCACTGCATTTCCATCCAGCCACGGATTTATTTATAGTGATAAATAAGTGAGAGGACAAGTGGAATAGCCTTAAGCTGAAGGAGGGCAGGTTTAGATTAGATATTAGGAAGACATTCTTTACTGTGAGAGTAGTGAGGCCCTGGCATAAGTTGCCCAGAGAAGCTGTGGCTGCGTCATCCCTGGAACTGTCCAAGGGCAGGTTGGATGGGGCTTGGAGCAACCTGGGCTAGTGGAAGGTGTCCCTGCCCATGGAAGGGAGTTGGAATGAGATGATCTTTAAGTTCCCTTCCAACCCAAACCATTCTGTGATTCTATGACTTAGCAACAGCAATCGCTGCCTTTCAACATTCCAGCTGTGAACGTTGCCATTGTTCATCATTTAATCTTAATTTCTGCATTAGGGGTGATCAGGAAGGATGTGGTAAGTGGATTGGGGCTCTGGATTGGAGTCTATTGCTGGAGAACAGGCCCCAGTGAAGATTAAAGTCTTTGGAGTATCTGATCTTTTCTAAATAATTAAATGAAAAACTACAATTTATGGAAATAACAGTTGGATATTACAGAAACGGAACA
The DNA here is from genome assembly GCA_035583135.1 of Lophotriccus pileatus. Classification (NCBI taxonomy): domain Eukaryota; kingdom Metazoa; phylum Chordata; class Aves; order Passeriformes; family Tyrannidae; genus Lophotriccus; species Lophotriccus pileatus. The sequence goes on from JAWWES010000171.1 coordinate 5,132,872, forward strand.
CTTCTAGGAACTAGAGGCATGGAAGATCCCTTTGGGATCAGGAGCAGAGGGAAAAGCAAGCCCAGCATTGCAGTTTCCCTAGTGAGACAGGAAGCATAAAATCCCACCCGACACAATTCAGCATCTGTGCTCGATGCTTTGTCTGCTTTAGGCCAAATTCCACCCTGTGTGCAACAGGGTGCTACTGGATACTGAAAACCCCATCCTGTGTGGTAGTTATACTGGGATCCACTGGATCCTGGCACTGCCAGATCGATGATGAAGCAAGAGCAGCCAGGAGGAAAGGGCAGCAGCAGTTTATCACCACAGACATGAGCAGGACAACACTGTCCTTTCTTCTCTCCATTTTAAGAATCTCTTTGTGTTCTGTTCACACATTTTGTAAGAATAGTTGCAGATGAAAGAGTTTTTCTTGTTCCAATAGGATGATGGTGTAAGGCAGTCCTGAGGAGAACAAACCTTGAAAACACATTCTCCAAAGCTTCCATTTCAACCTAAAAATTAGATGATAATTCCAAGCCTGTTGAAACACAGATCCTGCTTCTGACCTACCTCTTAAACATATGCTCCAGTTCTGTATTTTCAACAGGACTTCTCTGCCAGAGTGAACAAGATGAATATACGTGTGAAATGTGTCTCTATATTAAGCTGGGAATTTGTTGATGCATGTTGAACTTTGAAATCTAAGGCCATTCTGTTGATACCAGGAGGAATTTTTTGCTTTCTGATTGCAGACCTAGCTCAGCCTAGTGAAGGTTCCCAAAACTGACCTGTGCTGCGTGGCTGGGATTGCTCCACACCTCTGGAAGGCTGGGCCTTGCTAAACACAGACACCTGAGCAGCTGAAATCAGCACACCAAAAATACGGTTACTTTTGTTGTGTCAGGCTGTGAGCACAAATGTGCAGG
>JAWWES010000171.1:5133879-5167684 GCA_035583135.1 Lophotriccus pileatus
CACCTGAGCAGCTGAAATCAGCACACCAAAAATACGGTTACTTTTGTTGTGTCAGGCTGTGAGCACAAATGTGCAGGCTAAGTTTAGAAAAAATGGAGAAGGCAACACTAGAAAAGGCAAATGTACAATAAACGGTTTAGGACACAATTACACCACCAGAACAGGATTTTAAGCCTAAACCAGTTGGGAGATTAGGTGGGGAGAAAAACAAAGGGGGATGGAAAATCCCGCTGTTCTATTTCACTCCGTCTTTTAGCAGATGGGCCACTTTGCTCTTCAGGTCTTCCACTTTCCTCGGGCATGTTTTCATCTAACAAATCTGTGAGCAGAGGGTGTCTGCCTGCTGTTGCACATCACAGCCATCAACCTGTCCAGAGGTTTATCCATTTGCCCCAGTGAATGGCTCCTGCTGAGATTTTTGTATCTTCTGCAGGCTATTTTGAGCAAGATCCTTGAACTTTCATAGGGCAGTGGAAATTACTCATTACAGTAAACCACCTGTGAGGAGACTGATACAGACCCTACTGGTGTAAATATAAATATTAATATTAATGGCTCCTTTTCTATCTTGACCACTTCATTTTCACACTTTACCCAACTCCCTCTTTCTGTTCTGAAACAGGTATTCTGTGATGCCAGTCAGGTTGTACAAGCTGCGGACGTGCTGGACTGGGAAGACAAGGATGCTGCAGAGACGCTGGTTGACAACGTGGTCCACTCGAGGATGATCAACCCCTTACGCCTGTTTGTTAAGCCATCTCCAGTACTGAAACACGGCCAGGTCTCCTACTCGGACAGCATAGAAAACTTTTGGGATTGGTTGTCCAACGTCACGGAGGTTCAGGAATCTCTGGCACGAACTAAACGCAGACCTATAGTAAAAACGGGGAAATTCAAGAAGATGTTTGGATGGGGCGATTTCCACTCTAACATCAAAACTGTTAAGCTGAACCTCCTGATCACGGGGAAAATCGTCGATCACGGCAATGGGACCTTCAGTGTTTATTTCCGACATAACTCCACAGGTCTGGGGAATGTTTCTGTCAGCCTGGTGCCACCTTCCAAGGTGGTCGAGTTTGAACCATCTCCACAGTCAACGCTGGAGACCAAGGAGTCCAAGTCCTTCAACTGCCGGATCGAGTACGAAAAAACAGACCGCGCTAAAAAAACTGCCTTGTGCAATTTTGACCCTTCAAAGATCTGCTACCAAGAGCAGACCCAAAGCCATGTCTCCTGGTTGTGTTCCAAACCCTTTAAGGTCATCTGCATTTACATCGCTTTCTACAGCGTCGATTACAAACTGGTGCAGAAGGTCTGTCCTGACTACAACTACCACAGCGAGACGCCGTACCTGTCCTCCGGCTGACACGCTGCCCTCAGCACCAGTCGTAAAGAAGAAGCATTTCCCTTAACCTTTTGGAGAAGAATATGTTTTTCCTATCAGGTCAAAAAAAAAAAAAAAAAGTCTTTAAAAACTGTAGCTGTGTTCGTGCTGTATCGTAACTAATCAGACTGTTTATGTAACAATCATTTTCATTTGAGGCCGTTGCATTTTAGGTCTTGCTGTCATCAATGAGGGAACTGCCAGGCAGGCGTGGGACAAAAACCAAACAAAATGATGTCTCTAATGAATGTTGTTGATCTCAAAAATCACTTTTCTAAACTACTTCATGGCAGAGAGGTTGTCTTTTACTTAAACTGGACAGCACTTAGCGGGATACTATTTCTCATTGGGAAATTTAGGTGACAATATAAAGAACAAATGATGAAGCAGCCCCACAGCTGCTCATATACAAACTCCAAATAAACAGAGCTTTCCCACTGATTTAATAAAGAATGTTACAGAGAGGGTTCAAGTAGTCAAGTCCAAATACTAAGAGAAAGTGCTAAAACTAGGACTAACAAAAAAAGGAAAGGAATCTGCATTTTTATGTAGTAGCTGTAGGTACTCATTGAAGTGAAGAGTGAGTAGTTCTTCCTTCAGCCTTCTTACCCATGGATATGCAGTGATGTAACTTGACATTGATGAGCTTTAGTTTTTTAGACCCCCCCAGGTGTGCACATGTGGTGTACATTCCTTTCTTCTGTGCCCATCACTGGTTTTGATTCTTCTTAAACACTCACATACACATTGATACTAGTTTTACAGCAATAGAGAATACATAAATACCTTGGAAAAGGGTAATCTCTGTTTAAGTCAACCTGGTCTAGCGGAAGGTGTCCCTTGTTGGAACAAGATGATCTTTAAGGTCCCTTCCAACCCAAACTATTCTGTGATTCTGTGAAGTCTGAGGAATGTAACAGAGGCTGGCTTCCAAGCAAAGGAAGCAATTGTTTTGCTATCCAGCCTCTTAACATTATATGTTGCAGCAAGGAAAACACATCACAGCACAAGGACACCTGAACAACAAAAGCAGCTTTCTGCTTCATGGCACCAATTGTCTTCCTTAGCAGTGCACTGCACACCTTGAGTCAAAATACCAGCCACGACAAAGAGAGAGAGCAACAAAAATCTATGCATATTCACCTTCTAAAGCAGGTTTCAATCTATTAACATAAATATTCAGCCAGGTTTTCCTCTAGTGCAGAACAGAATCCCTCCAGTGCAGTTAGAACAACGGCTGGTCCAGCTGTGGTTTTGCTTCAACAGGACAGGTGTTGTCCCACTACAGTCAACAGCAGTTGGCTCTGGCAATGCAGGTTCCAGCATCATCCCCTGTGCTTTCGCTGGGTATTGATCCTGCTGCTGCTGCCAAAATGCTCTCATGGCCCTTTGTGACAGCTTGATGCCACAGGCACTGTGGAAGAAGCTGGCTGAAGAAGTGCTTTTTATTGCCTCCAATCAGACCTGCACGAAGGGTTCAAGAAGTTACACAGAGCTTAAATAAAGCACTATTAAAGTACTCTGTTTGAGTGATGTGCACATAGACAAGTGACTGTGGCAGCTCAGAAGGACTCAGTCATGAGATTAATTCTGATTTCCTTGGTAGAGACTCACAGAGAAAAATTACTCTGTTAAAAATATACGACTAACTGGCTGATTTGTTTTTCTCTTTTGGTGACAAATTTAAATGTGTGGTTTAGTTTGATCAATAATCTAAATGTTTTCCTTCATCTTATTTCATACAGAGTCTCTCCTGGTCTATAATGATGTTTTTTAGTTTGCCTATTCCTGTCAATTCCTACAAGTTGGTCTACTTTGTATTCTGTATAGTGTGTCCTCGCCCCAGCTGTACATGAGCTTGGATTTATTGCTACGAGTTCAGTGGTTGGTGCTTTTGTAACTTAGCTGTAAGCCATGATTTTATTGCCATGTATTTTTACTCAGCACTGTAGGCAATTAAAAGAAAACCCTACATGCTATTTATTGTAGAGTATGTGGAAACCATGTATGTATATACACTTAAATATGTGTACATATACAGCACATATGTGTACATGTATTTGTATGTAAATAAAGAGAGTTTACTAAATCTGGCACTTGCTTCTGGCCTATTTGATTTTTTTTTAATGGTGCATATATAAAGACACCAAAGCACAGCAACACGTCACTGAACATTTTTCCCCAGCTGGAATTTGTTTTTCTAGGAGATATTTAAATATGTGCTATGCTGAACTGTGTGCAGGCCTGGGCAGAGTTCAACAGTATTCAGGTGATATTTGAGAAATGAAGTGCATGTTTTGACGAAGACAATCATGAACTGTTTAATAATTGTGCAAGTGAAGGTGTTAGTTTAAATTAGACAACATTCCCAAGCAGAAACATGCTGGGAGACAGAGCAGCCCACTGCTGATTCAGCCCTCGCTCAGTTTCACATGAAAACAGGAGTTAGATTCTCCTCCTCCACAGACATCCTCCGGCTGCAGCACAGACACCTCCCAGGCTGAGGTTTCCAGGCCTCAGGAAAACAAACGATCGGAGAAACTCGAACTGCTCCCCTCCCTTGGCTCAAGGAGTCAGCCTGGCAGCTGGAGCAGCAGGAGAGGGAGGGAGGCTTGGTACCAAACTCCATCACACCCGGAAACTCACCACCACACTTTTTTCCAATCACAATACCGTACAAACCAACTGTAAAGCAGTATTTTTCTTTGAGATCAGTTTTGAGAAAGTCACTGCAAAGAAGCGCTCATGATCTTACTGCAGTCAAAATCCAATTAAGAAGAAATTATTTACACCAAGCAAAGTAAGCAAAACACAATCCAATGATGACAGACTTGATTGGGTCAAATGTCACACTTCCCATGGAAACAGAACTAACTTGGATTGCATTTCACACAGAACAGGCCAAATTTTTTAAAACGTTTTTTCTGTATGACAAGTGATTATTTCAGACAAGTTTCAAATCTCAGTGACTGTTCCTCTTATGGCTCTTATTCAAAGGATTTTAAATCCAAACCTTCAAAGATTAAATACCGTTTTTGGAAAGAGTTTCAAGTGGGCAATGACAACTTATGACAGCGACAACTTAATCCAGAAGTTTTTAATATACATCCTTTATTTAATCCAAATCTTAACAGGATAGTTTTGCACACGTTTATCATACAATCATAGGATATCTTGAGGTGGAAGAGACCCACAGGGATCATCGAGTCCAATTCCTGACCCTGCACAAGAGAATTCCAAAAACCCCACCACGTGCATGAGAGCACTGTCCAAGCGCTCCTTGAAGTCTGGCAGGCTCGGTGCCGTGACCACTTCCCTGGGCAGCCCATATTAAATACATTAAACAAGTATTTAAACTTCTTGGTGAATACATTTCCTACTATTCTCCTCATCCATGGATATTCATTAAAAAATCCCAATAAAAACATCAATAAAAAACCAATAAAAACACACACCAGCATCAGCTTTTCTTCTTTGGCCAGCATTCTGTACAGAGCTGCAGGAACTGTGCACATCCATATTTTTAAAATAATTTCAACTTGAACAGGGAAGTGAGGTAGTTTGTTTTTCTGTTTCCCCTGAAGGATTTTGTCCTTTGTGCCTTTTCATCTCCCTGCAGCTCTCCCCAGGGGTCAGAGCCTGCCACAAATTCCTTGCCCTCGGTCACTGGATCCCCGGCACTGTGGGGACACATGGCAGTCCCTGAGCCCTTACACAGGGTGCCCATCCTGCAGCACAGAACCCAGCAAACAGCAGAGCTGAGTGTTGTGTGCTCTGAGCTCCCTGGGGTTGGCACTTTTTCTTTTTAGGGAGAATTTACTGGGCAGTGCTGAACGAGCCAACCCCTGAATGATCCCAATGCAACTGGAAAAACTCTCTCACAGCAACTAGGAAAAGGTGTTCCATGCGAATCAGCATCCAGTGCTGCTTTTCTTTTTAAATTGTAATTCAAGGACATTAGAATTTGCTATTTGTTTTATGCTCTGTTGACCAGCATAATCTGGATAATGTTTTATTTATAGTATAATAATGATTTGTCATTAGCACTGTCTCTATTCAAATATGCACAGTGGAAAAGACAATAACAAGCTGCAATACACTAAGTAGCTCAATGAAACACACATCAATCAAGCAGATTTTTAGCTGTAGGGTGTCTCGTTTGAAAAACTAGACTTTGCCATTCCCAGCTCTCCCTCGTGAACACCTCTTGCAAGCACCCATCAGGAGCAGCATCCTTCTTTTAGAAGTAGCAAATAAATTGGGTTTACAGAAGAGGAGTTGAATTGTCATGAAACATCCCACTTCGTGTCAAACCACACTTCCCTTGGTGGGTTGTTGAACTCAGGGCTGCAAAAACCTGTTCAGATGTGCAGTCAGGAATGACGGGAACTGAAGGCCTCCAGTTGTTGGTACTCTCAAGCAAAAACCCCAGCCCTCCAGACTGAATTTTGAAGGGGGGGAAAAACCAAACCAACATAAAAAAAAAAAAAAAAAAAGAAAAAAAAAAGAAAAAAGAAAAAAAAAAGTTTTTTCCAGTGATGTAATTTGGTCTCCAACTCAGCACAAATCCAGCACCAGCTGCAGCCTCAATTAAAAAGCCATCACCAGTCATGGGAAAACAGTTTACTCCAGGAAGAAAAAAATTCTACCTGCATAAACAGAGGCAGGACTCTCAAACAGACTCCAAAGAAAACATCGGCATCTTCCTATTCACCAGTAATGGAACAGCCAGCCACGTCAAACAGTCTCTTACACTGTTCTCTGGTTTTGTCCTCAAGTCAGAACAGAGGAAAAAAAATTCCTCTGCTTCAGGGACATTTTAGTGTATTTTCTTTGTTTTATGGAAAATACACACCCATGACTCCTCACCCAGACACAGGAAGCTGACTAATTCTGAGGGTTCAGAGGTGCTGAGCATTCCTCTGTGCAAGTCAAAAAGCTCAACCACCTTTCCCAGGTGGATACCAGGAAACGAGCCATAGGGGAAGCACACAGGGAGACTGTGGTCTCTTGTTAGCTTTTCAGCAGGCAGGACTCATGGCTCTCACCCAGAACTGGGCCACTGGAGCAGTGCACAAGGCACCACAGCACACAGCCTGAGGGCAGCAGTGGAGCACAGCCGCAGCGGAGGAGCAACTGTGCAACAGCTGCCCCTGAAACACCTTCCGAGACATCCCACTGCTCACCTTGCCTCTCTCACGTTAACTGTCCTTGGAAAACAAGACAGCTTTATTACCAGCCTGATCCCAGATCAGCACCTCACCTTCAGTCAGCACACTGCTCACCTGCCCTTGGCAGCTCTGCATTTCAGCCCCCTTGGATGCAAATGCCATTTCTTTATTCTCCTGCCTCCTTCTCAGACAGTACCTGGCTCTTTCATCATTAGCAGTCAATTAAGTTTTGGCTACTTTATCTTAAAAGCTCTATATAAACTGGTGATATTCCTGAAAGATGATACATTATAATTGGTTCCAAACTGGCAAGAAAGAGGAGACTTGGAGGCTGTTTGAATTAGCCCTGAAGTTAAAAATGGCCAAAAAAACCCACCCTCCACCTAAAGCTATCAGGGTGTCTGCTTTGAACTTGTAGTATTTATCAGGTTTGTATCATCTGTTACAGGTGGTGTTACTTCATAGGACACAAGGCTTGGGATATTTCATTCTGGAGATCCTACAGCCAGCAGCAATGCTGACAGCTCCCAAAAGCAGGCAAAGAAAGAGCTCTGCTGCGCTCACTAGCACCCAGCCACCTCGAGGAGAAGGGGAAGGGCACAGAGCCCAGCACAGGGCACAGTTCAGGTGCCCACACTCCGTGGGTGTCCCTGGCACATGCCGACAATTTTTCAGAGCCCCCAGCTCAGATAGTCCCAGGCAAGCTCAAACAAACTCTCACTTCTCAGCTGCAACATCACAGTATATTTTTTTGCATTGCAGTGATCCTTGCTTTCATCCCTGTGACATTTCACTGGGAGGGTGGTGAGGCCCTGGCACAGGTTGCCAAGAGGAGCTGTGGCATCCCTGGAAGTGTTCAAGGCCAGGTTGGACAGGGCTTGGAGCAATCTGGTCTAGTGGAAATTGTCCCTGCCCATGGCAGGGGTTGAAATGAGGTATCTTTAAGATCCCTTCTTGCCCAAACCATTCTATGATTCTATGACTGAAGTAGTAAACACCTAATAAACACCAACCATGAGAAAATCATCCCAATTATGAGGTTTTTAGATAGGTGGACAGCAATTACACCACCTTCCATCCCCATTCCCAAAGTCCCTGATGAAACGCAACTCACCCTGGGCTCTTCTAAAGCACAACAAAGGTATCTCTTTAAAAAAATCAGTTCAGGTTTCCAAAACATGTCAAGCTGATTTAATTTGAACACAAGCACATGCGTTCTGGCTTAGCAGGAGAACTGCTCTGAGAGGAGCCATCAGTCTATTCTAAACCAACACTACATACTCCTTAAAAGAAGAGGTGGGGGAAAAGTGTATCTGAAGCAGGTGATGCTGAGCAGATGTGCATTGCTGTCCTGGGAGTACAGAATATTTTAACACAGATTTCTGAGCAGGTAAACCAAAGGATTAAAAAATATTTCAAGTTGCCTTATTGCAGATGATAAGCAAGCCTATTTATTAGATAGTACTTAGAGCTACTTAATTCCAATCCACTTCTCATGTCAGATATATTTAACTGTGATGTTTCTGACTTCAATCACTGAAGATTTGGATTAGCCAAAGTACTCTGGGAAAACAAGATGCCTGCTCACACCAGCTTCTTGGAGGCGATGCCAGACAGGGAGATTGCTCTGTCCCAAAGGAAAAACCTCTCTTTTCCACCTTTTTCTCCTGGTTTTAAAGCAATTATATGATAAATACCAGGCACACAGTGTTTGGTCACAGCCAAGCACAACCTGACTGCTCAATGCAAAAACAGCACCACAGATGAATGGTAGCAAGGCAGCCCAGACCCACGAGGTCAGCCAAGCTCATCAGTGTGTCCAGACATAAAGGGATACTTATATTTGGCTAAAAGTGGAGAGGGAAATCTATTTTGATTCACTACCCCAGTTATCTTTTAAAACAAGCACAGCCCCTTATTTAAAATACGAGTACTGAATTGTGTTGCCAGAAGCAGATTAATTGCAGCTTCCAGGAAAAAACTCTGAGCTTATTTCACACAGACTTTATTCCCACTTGAATTGAGTTCCTTATGTTACACCACCTCATTTGAATTTTTTGAATTGGTTTTGCATAGTATCATTTACTGATGTACTATCTTTAATTACATAACACACATACACTCTCCAACTGCATTATTAATGAAAGTGTTTTTAATTAAATGGCTCTCAGCATAATATTCAGTCATTAATTTCTCATGCTCAGGGTGTGGAGAGATTCTATTCTGATGGTCTGGGGAAACTCTGTACTTTAGATGAGGGATACTTGCAAAGTGATAGTTTTAGAGAGAAGCTGAAATCGTTATGAGCACTGAATTACCCTCTCAGCAGCTGGTGCCGCAGTTCTGCTCTACTGGGTATTATCTGTTCTTCAGCTCAAGTGCTCCTTTTGCTCTGCCACGCTTCACCACTGGTGATCTCTCACTGGATTCACGTACATTCCAGGGCAGATAATACCAGAGTGATCTTTTAGGAACAATTTACACTTAGACAATGGCACTAAGGCTGCACCCTCTACAATAAAACGCTCTGCACCCTCCTCCCCAATTACACTCACACACCTGCCTCCACTCTCAGCCTTCCAGTGCTGTTAGAAGTGACAAAGAGCGTTCAGTGCTCTTGGGACTGGGATTTTTTTTTGCCCATGCACCCCACGGAGGCACAGCACACACTGGAACATCACAAGGCGTTGCTGGGAGCACAGTTAATGCTCGCCTGCTGCAAAGGTTGCCAATCAAGGGCAAGAGGCAAAAGAAAAGCACCAAAATATTTTTTTTTTCCTCCAAACTAGAACAAATTTACCACTGCACCACACAGAGATGGCAGGCAGACCTCTTCTCCAGTCCAGCTTGGGAAAGAAGGCCCATTCAAGCTTTTCCCTTCCACAAAGTCTGCAGAAAGGATTAATTTTCACCTCCATTTATGCTTTCTATTTATTGATGAAAAAGACATTCCTATGAAAAAAAGTTCTAGGACAGCATTTTCCAAGAATACTTTGTAAGTCTTGGAACTAATTTTTTTGTTTTTCCAGCAGTCTAAAAGGGCCTTGAGAGGAACAAGACTTCACACTATAGTACCTGTTTGACCCATGAATTTTGTGGTAAGTTTGTCCATCCTCCCCAAAGGCAACTGCACATAAAACTGTATTTGTTCCTGGGACTTGTCATCTAATTAGTCTCCAGTCTTAATAGTCCTGGACTTTTGTTTTTGAGTAACAAAGTCCTTCCCCAAAAAAGTCCTTTAACTTCTCAGGCTCAAAAGCCTTTTCCTCAGTGCTAATGCACATGAGGAAGGGAGCAGCTCTTGCCCATCCCATTCTCCTGAAAGCAAAACACCCTGGATTGCATCTCCCTTACCAGACCCCTCTGCTTCAGCTCCATCTCCTGCTGTCAGGCACACACCTTGGACTCCTCTCTCTGCTGTGCTACCCTACTGCTCTGTCCTCTCTGACCTCAAGGCTGGCCCTTCCAGCTCCTTAAAAAAAAAAAAAAAAAAGTGGTGAACAGAAAAAACTTTATTTAATAAAGATCTACTCCATCAAAAAGATGCATGGACCTCCAGTGCATTTACAGTGAATTTTTGAGAAGAGAAATAACTAATATTTTTATATGACAAGACTAATAATAATACATGCCCACGTTCCCAGCACTTCATGTCTACATAAAACATTGCACCATAATGAAGATAATTGAGAGTATGACTTCCATCAATATTTAATTAGCATTTGGTGCTAACTCATTATTTCAGTACAATTAATTTGACATCTTGCTGTACGGCCTGCACAGATTTCCTTCTGGAGGACTGTTTTATTGGTGGGACATAAGTAACATAAGACATGTGCACCTTCCCCAGGGCTTCTAGGGGACTATGAAATATGGAGAATATGACTGACATTTTAATCTACTGCAGGACTCAAAAGCATGTTAAAGCTCAAAATATGCAAGCGTATTTGCCTGATGCATTTTTGTAATAAGGGAAGTATTCCACCAAATTAACATTTTCAGAAGACAAATCGCACCGTCATCACGACGACCTTTGCCTTTTCCTCCCTCAATCGTCTGATTTATGTATCCAGGAACAATTCAGCAATCCAAAAGTTCCCACCCACTAAATGAAGTGCTCCATTGGATCCTGAGTGTGCTGCATGTGGGGATTTTCTGAACCACCTTGAGCCAACACGGAGTCATTTCCAGAAGCAGAAAGCAGTTATCACACAATCCAGCATTTTAGAAAGAAAAGGGACTACAGTTGTAGTAAATATACAACAGTACTTTAAAAACTGTGGTGACACATTCAAATTTGTCACTTATTGGAATTTTTCACCAGTTTTAGGCATCTCAAAAGTTGGCCCCATCCCCAGAATTTGAGACTGCTCAAACCACTACTTTCCTACGCTTGAGACATTTGAATGAACTGTTCAACAATGCTTGGCACTCACAGCAGAGCCAGAATCTATTTCTTACTGTCATTTCTCTTCACCTTCTTCCAGAAGCTGTCACCCAGGAGAAGGGGAGAAAAATTTCTGCAAGGTGCAAATGGGAAAGAAGAATACTTTGCCTGCCATGTGAAAGGGCCAGAGTCCTTTCAGCTCAAACTCAATGGAAATAAAAGCACTCATAATCCTCTGCTTATCAATTACTTGACGAATTCTCAGCTTTGAATATCTGACAAAGACACAAAAGAGAAAAAAAAAAAATCACAACATCAGCAAACTGCAATTGCCCCATTCCTCTTTTGGCTGCTCAACTGCTCGTTCCTACTCCCCTGCTGGAGAGCACTGCTGTGGGCAACACAAATGCCCTCCTTTATTTCACCCCCAACTTCACTATTTAAGCCAAACTTGCTGAACAAACAGCTTTTGACAATCCCATACAGGGATATCAGCTGTTTAGCAGGTAAGCAGTGGTTTCTCAGCTCTACCCACCCAGCCACCCTTTGCTTCCCTCCAAGGCAGTTCCTCTGGGGGAACTGGCATTTCCCTTACAGATGCTTAAACCCTGTGTATCTGCAGGCATAGAAGCCAGTTCTGACAAAGTTTAGCCTTACAAGAAGCAAGTAAAGATTACAAAACTATGCCAGCAGCATTGGTGGTTCTGTGACAAGAATCTCTACATACAGGTAAATAAAGTTTATTTTTATTGAAGATGCTGTCCTTGTGGCACTGAACACTGCTGAGCCAGCCCTGGGCTTTGTGCTCATCTTTAAAGCACGAAAAAAAAAACATTCATGCCAGGAAAATTCTGTAATTCATGCTAAAACACTAACAAGGATTATTGTTAAGGATAGTATCAGTGCACCACCACCTTCCTTTACATATTTTCATCCAGAGGAATCAGCAACAAACGTTTAGTTTGCTCTCTGCAAACATGGACTTGATGATAGCACTGACATAAAGTAAATACAGTGACTGTTCACAGTATGACTACAACCAAGAGCATGGATGTGATTATTTATTACACAAAATGTGCCCAACTTCTAGATGCTCTTGGATTTATACAACATGAAGTATCCTCAACAGCTGACTATTAAAAAAAACAAAAAAATCATCCTTTAACATCCTTTCTTAATATTGAGTTATAAAATACCTAAACTTTTTACCTCTATCTTTCTAACTGCCCATAATATCACCTTATTGGAAAACTGCAGCCTCCTAAGTGTGCACCTTGGTTACCATCTCAGCACCTCCGGAACACCCACACTATTTTTTGGGGGGATGATTCTTCCAGAAAGCCAGTTTCTATATTAAAATTTGTACAGAATATTCAGAGGTGAATATAAGCAGGGCACACTGCCCCAGCAAACACTGCATATTTAACTAAATGAGTGGCAAGACAACTAGAATGAAGTACTTATTGATTAAAAAAGTAGTTGAAAGTGCAAGCACTCCAGGTCTTTGATAAAGTATGTCTAAAGAAGAAGCCTTTGTAGAGCTATTTCAGACATACAGAGCCTGCCACTCTTGCAGGCTTCCAACCACAGGTTATCCTAACAAGCACCTGAAATACGAGTCCTCCACATGGTGGGCAGGAGAGCTGCAGAGTCACAGCTGCCCCAGCAACAGCCCCAAAGGTATTTTTCCTGCATTAGTAGCCTTAAAGCATCTCCTTCACACAACATCTGTTTCAGCTAATTGTCCTGTCAAATATGAAGTTCTGTTTCTTCAAGTTGAATCTTTATTTCCTGCCAATGAAACATAGTTTTACCCTACTGTGCCATTTTCCTACTACTGAAAAAATACCTTTGTTTGATCTCATTCTTTCCTCTGGACGAGCATTTGTATCAGAAGGTAAAAGGCTAATTAACCAGAAGCAAAAATTGCTGGAGGTTTTTTTGTTTTGTGGGGTTTTTTTTAAGAGTCAAACAATACATTCCTGCAGAGCAGCATGGAAAGCTTGAGTTCCTATGCAGACAAAAAACCAATGGCTTTCAAAACTTCATGCTGCTCCACTGATTTCAAACACAAAATTCAGATCATGATCTATTTGGATAAATCCATCCAAGTGTGCATGTCAGGAGTAGAACAAAACTGAATGGCAACATAAAGAAGGCATACAGAAACTCTAAAAATGAAATAAAATAAACAAACCAAACCCAACCTCTGAAGAACAGATGCCCCCTATTGCAGATGTTTTCAGATGTAGACTCAAGGATGAGTTAAGCTCCTGACAATAACTTTGCATCCCTACATTCCCTACCTATCCACTCAAGAGTAGCTGGGAAAACATCTTTGCAGAGAAGATCGAAGACCTGGGTTATGCCCAAATTATTTATGTGGAAAGAGTATATTAAGCTCCCTAATGCATCCACCATATTCTCCTTGTTCAATTGGAAGCACAAAACTGAAAATACGAAAAACCCCAACACCCCAAAGAAATAACAGACAAATGTGCCTCACCCACATACACAAATCTGTATTTTTTTAGTAACACTGGAGATTGAAGATGCAAATTAAAAGAATGTATTAATTATCATTAATCATTCTTTCACAAAGACTAGAACTAATTGGAGAAATAATTTGAGAAAATTGAAGTACATGACAGAAAGCATTAAGATTCATTAAGTTTCAATTCTCTGGTCTGTCAGCTTGTCAAAAGTAGATGCCTGCTATTCTAGCATTACTGGTAAAATACTGCATATTTTCCTAATCTAGTACACAATTTAACCCTTTTTACAGTTTGTTCTGAGATTAACTACATCTGACACCACACATTTTTGTTAAAATGCACTGTCAGGAAATTCACATCTTCATTTCTTTAAATCAGGAAAACTGAACTTGATGACATTTCATTATAAAGCATTTGCAGGTTCACTAGGTATTTCGTATTTCTTTTTATTATTTGAGTGGTGCCAGCACACATTCCAAAAAACCCACCACAGCAGATAAACAACAAGGCATTTCAAGAATCCAAAAAGATACCCACGCTTCTCCACACCTCTGTCTCCAATTCACCTTGACCACAAAAGGCAATAAACACACACAAAAAACATTTTATGTCCCTCTCTTGACTGCCCTGCAATAAACCCCCCAGGGAAGTTGTATCGGTACAGACTCTTTTGATCCAGCACAGTAAACCCCAGTCCTGCTGGAAGGGAGGAATGAAGGCTTAGTAGTGGAAGAACTCCCTCATGTGTGTGCCTGACAGGAACAGCCCATCTGCAAGATGTGACAGGGAGAAGATGCACAATTTAATAGGCTTTTTTTCCCTCCATTTAAAAACACAGTGTGGGCTTCACAGAGAACACACTATCACAGCTCTTAACCTGGGGATGGCACACCTACCCGAGCAAGAGTCAGCCTTTGCTGACCACAGAAAGGTAAACATTTCAGCTGAATACTTCAGTAGCAAGGAGGTGGTTTGTTTTAAAATTTCAAGACTTGATAAACACAGCTGGGTTAGAAAACTGTAAACATAACACATGAAATTAACTTCAAAGCTTAGAGAAAGTCACCAACTTGAAAATGGAAAATTTAAAAGAGTTTACGTGGCAATTCCTGTTAAAATAGGTCAGCCTGCAGTTAAAGCTTCTATGCTTTAAGATGTCGCACTATTAGAATCTTTTTTTTGCATATGCTTCAAAATTTACCTTTTGTAACTGAAATGGCTCAGTCAACTATGCAGGGAGAAACGTGGGAAGTCAAAAACTGTAACTGCTTAAAATGCAGCACCAGCCGCCTCCGTCCTGATCAGCAGCGCGGAGTCTGACATGGTGCAATTTATTTTCTACATGACTATCACTGCCAACGCATGAAACATGCATAAGTTGGGCAAAGCAGAGATTTCCACTCATTATATACAAACCCTTGATTGAAATACAGTACCTGCACAAAAATATTGCTACGCTCCAAACCCTGCTAAAGAATGCAAGACAAAAATGTCGGTGTCAGGCAACGCTTTCAAAGAAGTCCAATCTGCTCCCTGCTTGACAGGATGATAATCACCACCAGCTCTAAGGCTCCTTCAAAATACTTTATCTGAGAACTCAAAACACTCTTGGTTGTTTCTCTATAAACCAAGGCCAAGAAAACTCTGCAAAGTTATTTTTCCCTCCTGAGTCTTGAATCACAAGCTCATTTCTGTTATTTATACTTGACTCATGAGAAACCCAATTTTGCACTTAGAGCATCAACTTCACATACTGTTTAAAATATAACTTATTTGACACCCCCTGGAATGCCATTCCAAAGCACTCAGGAATTCTCACAGCTGAGAATATCTCACAGTTGATATTTTTTTTTGCCTAGACGCAGTGTTTCCAACGAAAAAAGCAAGTTCTTTGCATCATACATCAGAAATGCTTCATTCCACTCCTCTACTTGTATTTTTTTCCAGCTTTCTCTAAAAGTACAAAGAAGGAATCTTCAAAATTGACAACAAAACCCATGTTCCTCTAGTGGAAAATTACCAAGAAGTTTGCAGAAAGACAAACTATTCAAAACTACTCTAATTTTTAATGGCAATTAACAGCATTTCCTGTTACCAGCCTATCACAATGTTCAGTGGAAAGTTATTTGTGTATAATGGAAGCAGTTTGACTGTTAATCTAATTAACTTAATAAACGTGGCAAGGTAAAGTTGTAATGGAATGGGTAATACTCTGACTTAAATAGTAACAGAAGTTATCTTAAAATACAGAAAACCATTAATGCTGTGAAGTTTGGAGAAGTGGCACAAAGACACACTTTAATCAACATTTCCCACCTGTGACTGCTCAGGCTGCACTCTGACGTAACTTCTCTACTCGTGGCAGTAACAGGGACTGGTTAAACTGGCACTACTCTGTAGGACATCAACCTGTCCCTTCAGTGTATGGCAGGATGGGCTATTTTGATTGGCAAGAGATGGTTTTTAATCCAACAGCATATATTACCAACTTGTTACTCGAGTTTTCCCTTTTTAACGAAAGAGAAGGACATCCACTGGATTGGACTGACACTGTAAAACACTCAGAAGCATTCATCTCAAAGGAGAAAAGCTTTCTTTAATTGCCCAGTTTTTTCACAAAACACTATTAGAATTCATTTTAGAAAGAAAATAGGTGCTTTTTTTTTTAATCAATGCTCATTGAATCCATTTTGCTGAATAACAAAGAAAACTTTTGTACGATGACAAGATAAACATCTCTGAAGAAAAATTACTTCAGAAAGACTGAGGATAAAAATAAAGCCTTCTAAAAAAAGAAATAATGAAGTTTAATATTTTTTTACCTAAAAGATGAAGCTCATTTCAAAGAGTTGGGCTTGCACAAATAATTCTTATTACCAATCACAGTGGTAACAGTCCTGATTTCCTTGCAGGTTACTGGAGCTGCCTGTGAAGGTGTGAGTTATGCCATTGTTAAACCTTGAGAATTTTGCATGTACCTACATGCAAACAGTTTTAATAAAATAACTTACCATGACATCCATTGTTTTCTGGAGTTCAGTGTGTCCAAAGTCAAATACACAGAAGGGACCTCTGAATATCAACAGTCCTACACATCATTGCAAAATATTTATAACCATGTTAAACCCCATGAACTCCCCATAGAGATTCCTCTTACAAACCACTTCTCCTGTAACAAATGCAAACAGCATTCCTGTTGGATATGGTCATTATAGGCCTATACTCTTTGACAGGACAAAAGATGACAGTTTTTGATGGCAGGGGGAGAAAAGAAAGCAAATCTCTTAAAACCCACAAAGCCCGTCTTCATTACCACAGCACCAACCCTTCTTCCCACCAAGCATCAGTCCTGACAGTCTGTGTAGAGGCAGTCACTTCTCAGGTAGGCCAGTTAAGCTGTTCAGAGCTCTAAGATATTTGTAAGTGTCAAAATGGAAAAACAACTAAGTTGGTGGAGATCAAAGCAAGGCTGCAAGATGATCCTCCCCAAAAGAGGTTTCCAAAAGCACAGCGGTATATTTTTCACTAGACTCACAGTGCTGGTAAAATACCTTCCTCAAAGCAAAGGCAGCCATTGGGAACAGATACAGGGAAAAAAAAAAAAAACAAAACCAAAACAAATACAATCCAGACAGACACATTCTGTATAAGTAACAACTTTATTGTAACTTGATGTGCTGAAACGCAAAAATATTTTCAGCAACAAGGTACAAAAAGTATTTCACCATTAACATCAGCTGATAAAAAAAGGCTGGATGGTTTTGATACAACTGTTTACATATCTGAATTCTCTTAATCATTTCCACCCCAAAACAGGTCTAAGTCATTTCACTGGTTTAATTTCTAAAATAGGACTCATTGATCTTAAGCCTTCAAAAACCAGGTTACAAATACAGTGAAGTTCCTTGCAAAACACTTGAAATTGTGAATTCCCTTTACAAACATAGTCCATTTACTGTAAGCAGAAGCCAAGTTATGAGACTAAGTGTCTTGCTAGCTAAGGAGCTAAGCTCTGCACTAAATACACTATCAACACCAGACAAAGGACAGGTAACATTCCACTTGTCAATTAAAAAAAAAAATCAATTAAGCTTAGAAATTTTAACCAACTGTAAAATTCAACGAAATTCATCATTTCAGGCAGCAATACCTCACATTTTCAATTCACTGTCTTCCATGAAACACAGTTTCAAATACTGCAGATCATTTTATACTCCCAAGGGAGAAAACTTGCTGTGAGGATTTAAAAGGAACATAATCTCCATGTAGGTCTTCTACTGATCTTCTGTGCAAAGGTGAATTTTAGACTAAATACTCAATGTTTAGAAAAACATCAGAACTAGAGTAACTCTGTGTCCATGATTATCACGTTTTGACATACACTTATCTTGTAACAGCAAATATTATCACAATTTCACAAAATGAAACCATTACTCAACTTGTATCTGTAATACTTATTCCACTTGTTTGTGTAGTTTCTATCTTGGTGAAACTGAATTTAGGAAGCAAGAATCAACATGCAACTTTTCCACCTCAATTGAGTAGCAAATAGCATTCTCCTTCACCTTTAAAAATACCTTTCACAAAGACCTTGTATCCTGTCAAACCTTCCCTTCATCTCAACAGTTTCCTAAAAAGGCACAATGTGTTCATACTTCTGCATGCAGTAAATGGACTAGGAAATAAGGATTATTTATTGAAGCAACTTCCACCCAAAGCATCTCCTTAGGAGAGGCTCGAATGGAACAAAAAAAAAAAATATATATATATATATATAATACATAATAGCATTTTAACAGCAAATTGAGTCCTTATTTTTAGAAAGTCATTCTTGACCAAAAAAAAACACCGCACAGTCATACACACACGCACACACACACAGGACACATGCAGGGTTCTCCCCAGAAAGGTATGGAAGCGGTGGTTCACATCTAGCTGAGAGGGTAGTGTTGGCAAGCCAAAACATGGCACCTTCATACGTCATAGTCCTAATCTGGATAGAAAACTAAGGAAAAAAAAAACGAAGCAAAACACAAAACTAAGGTTTCAGCCTGCAAAAAAATCTCTCCGTTGATTTAGGTAGATTTTTCTATCTGTTGCACTTTGAACTGACAACCGAGGCTTTGAAGGGCAAGTCTTTGAGGTGTGGGGAATGAAATTGAGCTACTGAATCCGAAGGAGAAGGTTGTAATTACCAGCTGTCCCATTCCAGTGAGAACACTGCATGTAGGTAATCAAAGAGGTGAATAATTAGTGCACTCATTTAAGAATACAGCAACTGTTTTACCTTTTCCTTAAGAGCTGACAAAACTTGAAAACATACATAATAAATAAAATCAAATCTAAACAGATCAATCACCATTGGGTTTTTTCCTGTTAGTGTAACATATGGTTTGCACTGCCTGACTGGAGAAGGGGGCACTCTACGATGCAGATGATATTACAGCACAGTGTCTGACATTTTTTGGTACAAAGTGTGCTATTAAGCTTCCTTGAAATAAAAAATTCACAGAAATCCTTAAGCTTTCCGTCTGATTACTGTATGCTGTTACTTCAGGACAGGCTGACCTGGGCAATCATTACAGCATTAAATATTCAAGTCACTTTGCACGTGAGAGCTGCGAGTTTTACAGTGATCAGCACGAGGATCTGTAGTCCCAACGCATTACACAGAGCAGCAAAAAAAAAAAAATCATGATTTTGGAACAATTGCCTTTACTTTCTTATTGTGGAGAATGCTTATGAGACCTGATTTCAGATAAATACTTAAAAACTGGTGAAAGGATAAATCTCTGCAAATATATAATCTGATGCCTTCTGTATTAATTTTCTGATTTTACACATCACAAATATTTAGTCAGAAGGTAAGCAGAAAATGCATGTTTAGAGGTTTTAGTCTTCAAAACTGTTGCTCAGGGGTATTTTTCCCTATTTACCTTTGCTAGTGCTTTACAAGAAGCCAAAGTATAAAACTATATATTCTTTCCTCCAAAAATTTCCTTTGAGCAATCTAGATGAGTCTCCATGAAATGAAGATGGAGATAGATTTTAAGACAATAAACAATCCAAAATTCTTCCTCTTTCCTCCCTGTGTAACTTTTTTTTTAATAGGCCAACTCAAACCCTTATGCAAGTGTGTTTATAAATTAGGCGAGATCTCCTCTCATTCCCCATTGCTAAACCCAAGTCTTCTCAAACAAAAAGAAATACAGCATATTATCACTATTACAGTAAACTCAATGCAATAACTCAGGGAACACTTAGAGTGTGCACTACTGCAGACTTTTCCTCCCAATTGTAAACAAAGCTATCAAACACTGAGGATGTTGATATTAAAGCTAAGGTTCATATAATAAAGAACTGGCCCGTGACAAGCAGTTTACAAATGTTTCGTCCTTTTTCACATTATGCAGAATTTCAATACCATCCACAATGCTAGTACAATAACTGAAATGCAAGACTGAGCAAGCCTCTGCTTGCAAACACCATCTGACATTTCAGGGAAATACTCCTCGATGTGTACACAGCCTCCTCAGGTGTTAATAGAAGCTGTGCACATAAGTCAAGATGGGAAAAAATCCCTTCAAAGTTTTTACCATTCACATGCCTTTTTCACATGAGCGAAAATATTCTGTTACTTAAATATGAAAGCTTGCAATAGCCACCTTCAATTGAGTCTTAAAAAGACATGCCTTTCTTTTCTAACAAAACTAAATCCCATGTGGCTGTGGGCATCTTAAAATGTATCTAAAAAGTTAAGCCACAATTACCTGTACCTCATTAATTCATCAAAAGCAAAATATATATGTACCACACAACATATAAAAGTTACACATTAAAAGTGCATATTCAGAATTCATTTGGCCCATTTCCTCAATTTACATTTGGTCATTCTATGCATCCTTTACTTTTCTATGTAACCATACACGTGGGATATAATTTCTCCATATACAACACTATTCCTTTTCACACTGAACTCTTCACCTCTCGTTCAGTTCTGCATTAAATGTAAACTAATGATGGACCGTAAAGAAACACGAGCAAGAGGTTTATTCTGTGTTTCTTTTCACCGCTCGGACAGCTTTGACACACACACAATAAGCATTACAAACTGTAATGAAAATACATTTTTGGGCCAAACCATTGCATATTTGCCCCCACAATGAAAAATAAATTACGTTCAAAGCAGTATATTGCCATAAATAGCCTGTAGGCATTCGCTGAAGGTAAACAGGCTCTCCCTATATTTAGCACTTGTCTAGGGTACATGATGTGCCTCTGGTTCAAGTGCTTTTAATGAGAGGCCAGTCAAAACCTTCCAGTTAGCACAGGACCAAACTATAATCTTTTTTTTTTTCTTCTGAAAATAATGGAAGATCCCTTTCAAAAATTAATCTTCAGTTTTCAACTTTACTGCATTATGGAGCTAGTGCAATCCTGCAGAGCCTAGTCAAAAAGACAAGGCACATTAAAAAATAATAATAAAAAAATCAAGATACATTAGACTATATGGACTAGAGAGTCATTGAAGATAATTTAAGGCCTTTCAGTGAATTAATCAGTCTAATTTAAAGCTGAGGATTAAACCATAAATTATCCATCTGAAAAGCAAACAATAGGCTTTTTCAGCTTCTGTTCTGTGGACAAGGATAACAAAAACTCTTGTTATGCTTTGT
This sequence comes from Lophotriccus pileatus, assembly GCA_035583135.1. Classification (NCBI taxonomy): domain Eukaryota; kingdom Metazoa; phylum Chordata; class Aves; order Passeriformes; family Tyrannidae; genus Lophotriccus; species Lophotriccus pileatus. The sequence continues at coordinate 5,154,993 of JAWWES010000171.1, forward strand.
GAAAACACCTCTGGACATGGAGGAGTAGAGTCAGTCCAATTTCTCTAAAGTTCATGGAAGATTTCATGACTGTTTTAGCCGTTTGCGTGGAATGCCAAACTGTGGACACTGTGCAGACGCCAGTGCGCGAAAGGCCTCTGCTACTAAGTGAGGGTGGGAGTGGATCATGGACTTCCAGCCTGCTGTTTCCATTATGTCTGTTGCTTGGCTGAAAACAGAAGCATTAAGAACAGTCACACAATTTTACAAACCAAAGGCACAGCGGAGAAGGGCAGGCAAGGCAGGGCTAGCACAGAAGAGCCGCTGTAAAGCGACAGACGATAAAGCCGGTAAGGATGCCGATGGAAAGAAGCAGCAAATTGCAATATGGGTTTATCACCATAATCAGATGTAGCACATAAGGTACTTATTCTGCCCTGCTCAGCTCCAGCAAGACCTCGGCTAGAGAACTACATCTAATGCTGGGCACTGTGTTAGGATAACCACCTTGAAATTGCTCAGGAAAACCAATAAAATAAAGAGGAAAACTAGAGGAAAATGAGGTCTAGAGCAGAGACAAAAAGCAAGGCAAGACATGATAATCTCATTACATAAAAGGGCATGCTCAATTTGGGGAGAGAGAAGGATGACAAAATGAATCAGCTGAAACTGCAGCAAAAATGATGTAGCTCATCTACTGTAAAGAGCCATGAAGACAGATTAGCTGGCTGGCTCCAAAACCCTTCCCTGGGAGTCTGCAGTGCCAGTGGAGCATACTTGAGAACATTCACCCTACAGATGATGGACTACATTCAAAATGGCTTTCAATGGCCACTGTTGATTTTTAACTAACATAGAAACAACAACAGATTTCAGCAAGTATCACACTGACATCCAGGAGATTAAAAACTATGCATTTACTCAATGTATGGATTCACTTGTTTGGTGAAATACTGTAGAACAAAAGCAAAAAAATTCACTCTGCACATGAAGAATATTACACTCATTGGGATGAATACCACATTGACACAGGATAAATTTGTAATTTGGAACTAACATTTTATGCATCAATCCCAAGTTTCTGTTGCTCTGCATTTTCAAAAGCCTTTCATGAGCACCCTCATATTGTTTCAGGAACACTATCAAACATAAAGTTAGCAGCTGACCTCTATACCGTATGATCTCTAAAACACCTTCTGGCAGATTTCTAAAGCAAGTCTTTAATCTTCTGCTGCAAGTCAGTAATACAGGTAAGTGCCTTGAGAAACAATACCAAAGTTCAGACTCGCTGGTGGCCAGAGTCAGTAAATTAAGCCAGGACCTCTCACATTATTTCTCTGATTTACTGTGGATGCTTCAGCTGAAGCAAAGATGGCCAGCATGTTAACTAGCAATTATTGAAGACTGAAGTCAGATCAGGAACTTTCAAATCACTTGAGGAACAATAAATACATCAACTAGTTTACATAGTTACAATTCTGACTTATCTGTATTACTGGTTTTTTACTATTTACTTTCCACCAGGTCCTTCTTTTCCACATCATGCTTAATCATTAGGCCTGTGAAGCCTTTTTTATTTAAAGGAGAAATACTCTAATTTAAACTAACTGGTACAACCCAGCCTTTAACTTCTCTAGAGATCCTGACACTAAGAAATAAATGCTCTACTGCCCTTTTACTGTTTGACCCCACCACTGGCTATTCGAGTCTCCTGTCTTCTACCCCATGACTCACTGGAGCTGCTGCTGCAATCAGTCCTACAGTCTGAGCCACACAGTCTCAACCCATTTCCAGTGCAGGTAGGAGCTCTCAGAGTCAGCCAGATCCGAAGGACCTGCCTGACTAGTTGTGTGGCCTCCAGAGCACCAGTGCTGGCATGTGGGAAGGTGCACAAACTTGTCCCTAAAGGCAAAAAAGAGCAACTGCCCTCCTGTCTTTGGAAATACTGCAGGCCCAGGCAACACTGCAGGCTCACACTGACCTAAGCAAGTCTTGAAACCACACTGGGGTTATCACTCCTCCAGGCACAAACCTGGTTGGTGAAGAGAATGGTTTCCTTTATAAAGGCTGCTGCCACCATCTCACAGCACCATGTCCCTAGGAGTGGGACAATAGCCAGCTATTGTCAGGTTCTCATCCTGGAGGGCAGTTAACATTCCCTATCATTTAAAGGGGAAGTCACAATCATAACTGGGGTAGCATCTGCTGAATCCTCCTTTACTTACAGTCAGTGACAGGCCTCAGTAGTGTGGAAATGAAGCAACAGTTCTTAAGATCTGCAGTCTATTTAGCAGTGTTTGTACAGAACATCGTGGGGCAGGGAAACTTACTTGCTATTCCAGTTTTTCCCATCTTTACACCCAAGTTGTCTAAGAACACTGCACCTGTGAGAGAGAATTGTGCCAATATTGAGAAGGTACACAAAGCACAAATACAAAGGTATTTAGAGTCCCATAAGCAGTACTTGCCTGTTAATAAAGTCTATTGCTTGTGCTTTTAACTGTTCAGCGCTGTGCAAATCTGCGAGGATAAGAATGTCAGCAACGTTTTCTACCGAGAGGTTACTGCAGAGTGCTTCCTCACACATCACCTTCAGCCTTTCCAGTGCATACTGGTGAAAGAGAAAAACTACACTAATCACTCTTCAAACTCATTCCTCCTGCCCTTATCTCCACAGCTCTTAAGACAGCTCCAGTCACGAAACACTTGGTGCCTCCCAAGATTAACATCAAACCACCTCCAAAACACGCACTTCAAAACACAATCTGCTGCACTGAAGAGTTCTCAAACATAAGACATGCACTAGGCTTGACCAACTGATCAAACACGTTACTCACAGAACTTCTATTAAAACAACAAAAGTAATTAATTCAGAAGTTTTCATCTCCCTTCAGTTTGCTAAGGGAGGAAGAGCAAGGAACACACATGGGCTCTTTATCAAAATCAGAATTAGACATGATCTTATCTCAAAGCAAGAGGCAAGATATTATATAATGGAGAGTTTCATCAAACTGTTCAAGTGAAAATACATTAGCCTATTTAAAACCAGCCCCAACCCAGCACTGAATTTCTTAATTTCTGTCATACCTTTGACACAGCCTACCAGAAATTTGATGTAAAACAAATGCATTCCCATACTATATTTTGCATGAATAAACTGTGCTTCTTTTTTTGAAGGATGACACAGTATGAACAGTTTGCATTTTTATTTGCTGGTAATGCAGACAATCATACAACTGTACCTTATAATAGTCTCTATATTTACCAATTATTCCCTAAATAAAGGCCATCATTCATAAAATAACCTTAATTGATGAGCTGCTGTAAGTCCACTTATCTCAAAAATCACAGCAGAAAAAGTATTTTTCTACTGAGCAACAATTTAAAGAGTAGACAAGATCCCAACACAGAAGAGATAAAAGATTAGAACTATTATATTTGTAGGGAAGACAAAAAGAGGAAAGTTCTAAAGTAGCAATACTTTGGGGAGCACAGTTAAATCAGGAATTTGTGTAAATCTTCTTGAAGAACACAAAGATCTAAGATACATTTTATTCAAGACCAATTTTCTAAATAATATTAATAGTCCCCAATTTCTAAAAAAAAAAAAACAAAAACAAAATTGATATTAAATAAATATCCGAAACACTTCTGTTCAAAAAGATTTATCAGCCTCCTACTGCTAAAAAAAAAAAAAAAAAATCTCTTTTCCATCTTTCATCATTTCTGATGAGATCTGCTTCTCATATTTAAAAAAAAAAATCAAAGTATGTATCAACATTAAAATAAGATTTTTTTTTTACAAGAACATTCCACAAGCAAACATGAGGTTTGAGAACTTCAGACTCAATTACTTACTTTGTCTGCAGCTGCCAACAAATTGTCAGCCATTTTTTCAAGGTTTGGTGCTTTTCCTGTGTAAATGAATCTCATCATTTCTTTAAAAACTTCAGGGTCTACATCATTTATTTCCACACGATTCTGGGAAACAAGAAAAATCAATAAAAGTCTTTTAAATTTAGCTACAAATTTAAAGTGAATATCCATTATTATCTGCATGCACACTACAAGTTTTCATTTGCCATCCATCACACAAAATCCTTACAAATTTAAGTTAACATTCAACAACGTTAAGCAGAAAGCAAACGAGAAAGCCCTTAAAAAGTCAGGTGGAAATCAGTTGGAAAAGCTTCAGCAATAAAAAGTAATTGCAACTTTCTTTCTAGAAATGCGTAATTCTGGAATCTATCGTACAGGTTGTACATAAAAATCAAGTTCAGGAATATCTAAAGATGCTTCTAAGTTTCCAATCCAACAGCAATGTGTTTGGAATATCAGAAGTCAGAGCAGCAGACAGAACAAACTGAGGCATTTTTTGCTTGACTTCAACTGAGTCCACACATCCTACGTTCTGTTCTCAGAATCCAAAAAAGCAAACAAAGCAGCACATTGAACCGACATCATGCAGCTGAAGACCATCCTAATACAACAGTGGTGTTGCATGTTTGACCCAACCCTACAATAGTGTTCCCTACAGGCAACTAAGGACCTAGGAAATTATGTCAGACATGTAGATGGAAGCACCAGACCTTTGAACTGGAGTACAAACATCACAGGCCATCGGCACACAAGAGGCATTGGTGTGTTCTGCTTCCCTATCACACTATTCAGGAGTTGGGCTGTGCTGGAGATTTACTGCTAACAAGAAGACAAAGGCCTGGCATGGCACGTTACTGAAGCTGTAGCATAGCTGGGTTTGTTTCAGCCAAAAAACCTCAATACAATGCTCCAAATATTCCAATTCCACCTGTGAAAGTTTCCAAGCTGGATAAGTGCAGGGAAGCAAAGTGCCATGTCTGTGAAACTCAACTGCACTACAGCACCATATCCCTCTGATATATTTGCTCACACAGTGGCATCCTGCAGCCTTCAAGAACAAGTGATGATCATCTATTCCTATTTTTGATAATCTTTTTCATGAAAGACACAAACAACTCCTCACTGTGGGAGGTATCAAGTGCATAAAAGCAGAAGCAGCTCTCTGCTGATTAACTATCCATCCAAAACACTTACACAGGTCAAGTGCCTGCAGAAGCTGTGAATGAAAAGCAGCATTTCACTGCCTCAGGGCTTAATTCAAGTCATAATTCACCCCTTGTTTCTTGGCTACCATAAAAAATGCTTTAATACACAATCGCAAAACCCTAGTCAAGTCAGTCAGTTTATGTGAAGATAAAAACTAAAGCAGAAAGGGGCAGAGATTACCAGGTCAATTACAGCAGTAGCTAACGTTCAGAAACATTATCTAGGGCAGACACAAGTACCTGAAAAAAACAAATCCTGCAGCACTTCTCTGTTCTATCTACACAAATTCCCTCAGAACTCACCAGGAGACAATTCAGGAGCAGTCCCTCCTCCCCTCATGCACCATCACACCATTCTGATCTTCCTCAATCTGCAATATCTCGAGTTTTCTGCAAGTTTTCCCCTTTTCACAAAGTACAGGTAATATTTTCAGTAAAGCCTTACCTTTTTGCTTTCCTCCATTTCATGTTCAAACATTGCATTAAAAACTGGAGACCGTGCTGCACCAAGAAAAGTTAAGTATTAAATATCATCAAATTTTAAACTTCTAGCAATTTAAATTGCAAAAATAATAGCGAGACAAAAGTAGAAAGTACCTGCAAGGACAGATTTATGAGCTTTGAATTCTTGTCCTCCTACATAAAAACTGCAATCTGTAAATCTTGTGGTTTCCCAGAGATTCCCTAAATCTTCTGCTAGTCGACATTCAGGTACCTTCAAAGTGTTTGTATTAGACTGTCCTGATATATTTACTGAGTCTTGGACCACGCTTACCTAACAGAAAATCACAGCAAGACAACTCTTTCATAATTGAATGCCAATAATAATAATATTTAAATTACAGTACCTATTGCTAGAATTTCAGTAATTCCAAAACAAAGTAAAAAAAACAGTGATGTTTCTGGCATTAGACCAGAACCATAAACCAATGCTTTACAGTTTACTTTTAAGTAAAATAAAACAAATAGGGCTTTACTTAAAGACTCTAATATTGTTTACTTATCCAACCAAAACAAAAAGAAAGATCACAATAGCACGTGCTACCTGAAAGAAATGCCAAAGTAAATAAGTCGAGGAGAGATGTGGTTCTTGGGATATCAGTGGGATCAAAAAAACCTTAACAGTTTAACTATTTCAGAGTTAAATTAACAGTTCAACACTTCACACTTAAATAAAATATATACAAAATTTTATACAGATCATGAGGATCATAAGGCACAGAAAAGCTTCATATGGATAACCCACAGAAATTTTTAATCAGATAGCCCTTATTCTAATGACAGTAAGTTCATACTTAACCTGCAACATGAAAATGCAAACTAAGTGCAAGTAACAGCTCCTTCCTTATTTCCTTTCACTGTGTCCAGCTGAGGCAGGAATCACAAGTGATTGTTTTTCAAATAAGGTTAAAAGCCATTATTTTCAAAATACAAGATGCAGCAGGTAACTTCAGTAATGAATGGCATGCTCACAGGATGTAATTTCTGTACAGCACTACTGAAGAAAATGGTGAAATGTGTATTTGAAGTGAATATATTGCCATTATTCCCCATGTTTAAGTCTTTTATATAAGAAGTAAACAGGTCAGTAGCACTCCTACTTGCTTTTTTTCAGGGATCTTCGCTAAATCCTTTTAATGAGGGAAAACAGAAGAGCTCAGCAGGTTTTGCTTCTCTTGTCTGAGAGTACACACCTGAGAATAAAACCTTTGTAAAGAGCCATGCTACAAGACCTTGATCATTCCATCTCCCAAATACAGAAAATCAGGGTTATATGTTAAGAGAAAATGCTGATACTGCCAGGATCAGGGCTTTGGTTGATTTCCAGAGGCACAGCATCTGGAATAAATCTGGCATAAAGCAAAAACAGCACAGCTAAGCTTCACAGAAAGTTGGAGCACTGCAAACCAAACTCCAGACCAGAGGAGGAGGAGGATGATCCAATTATGACAGCAGCTTGGGGATTTGAGTCATTGCATAATTCCCTGTATCAACCCATTACCCCTTGTGAATATAAGAAATCGCTTTACATTCTGCCACCTTTTAAAGGAAAAAAGAAACCCAAAGCCCTGTAAATTTTCCCTTTCACACTAAGACTTTACATTTATAACGCTGAAAAAATTTATAGAGCTTGTTGTGTTCTCTATTTCACAGCTTTCACACACAATGATTTCAGGAGATAAACATGCACACAAAGGAAGTTTTAGCTTAGCCAAGCTCATCTTCTGTTGCCAGAGGAGAGTTGTGCTTCTCTAGAGCATTGACTCAAAGTTCATGATCCCACTTGTCCACTCGACATCCTCTTGGGAGCTACAGACAGTGATTAGGAAGGTCATCTACACACCCTTCACGTGCACCTAAACTGACTGCTGACCTTCCAAACTTCCATTTTAGAATGGTTTCTAATACATGTCCCTGCAGAGAATATACTATTCCATTAGCAAATGAAAACACTTGCAAGGCTTCAGTATTTTGAGATTACACAGAAGGGCAGAATTGAGTGAAACAGAGATCAGTTCACTTAAAAAGGAAAACCAACCAAAACTTGAGGTTTTATTTACTCAGAAGGCCACTTGTTGGTGGCAGCACCAGCCTTTACAAAGTATTTAAACTTAACAACCCTTCAGGTTCCAATTCAAGGGCACATCCAGCTGATCTTAAGAACCTCTGGCAACACAGAATATCTTTGCTGCCAAAGATAACCAAATAGTCTTCCTGCAACCCAACAGCAAGAGGAGCCAACCAACAGTCAGTAACCAGTGGCCTTTACTAAATACCTGCTGTGTCTGAGCAGTCTCATGCAGTAGAATTTTAAGTGCTAATTCAGTTTTCCAACCAGGACACAAACAGCAAAGTAAACACAGAAATTAGCACTTTAAGTTTCAAAAGGACAAAAACTTCAGACTTCCCTACAGAAATAGGTCCTTCAAACAACATCTGTTATTTCTAATGACAGTGAAGAGCTAGAATCACACATCTAAATAAATTCTTAAAATATTTGGATTGCCATTTTTTCCTTTATCCTGAAGTAAGCCAGAAGTTTTTTTAACATGTTCACTATGCAAAACTGGATGTTTTATTTCCTTCAGCATTTATAATCTGAGTAGGTCAAGCACTTCACAAAAGTCACCCACAATAAAACATCGAGAATTTTGCAGGGAAATACAATTTTATGCAACAATTAGCATCAAAATTTAAATAACAGTATTTCTCTGTGGAAAATTCAGTACTTCTACTTTTTTTACTTCATTTCTAAAATTAGACAGTGATCTATTTCCAAAACCAAACACTACTTTTAAGAGCTGTTCATTTACATCAAAGTGTTCATTAAGAGGACAACTTAAAATGAGAAAATACTCAAAAGTATCTTTATAGAACCATAAAACACTTGTTTTATCTGCTTTTATCACCCAAATAATTGTATTCATAACAAATTTATCATGCAGCTAATTTAACTTGTCTAAGTGAAAATAAGATGCACTATATTTGCAATATCTAGTCTCAAGGGCCACATTTCAATTATTCTTTCTACCCAGCATAATGACATATAATTAAATTGTAATCTTGCCAAGACAATTTTACACATTTCCTGTAAATACACAGATCAAAGCAAACTTATTAGCAGTTAGAGCATCTATCATCCTCCTAAGTCACTAATCACTTTATGGCAGCCCAGATAACCAGCCAATGTATATTTAACATACACTCTACTTACACTCGCTACTTTCTCTAGTTTCCATTTTTAACACTAAGTAAGCTTTTTACTGAATTTTAATATGATAATTTAGGTTACCACCATAACTGATATTATAGAAGTGAACCATAATACTCCATGAATTTAAATTTATACCACAGCTCTCAACGCTAATTTTCAGTATCAAGCACACCTTCTACTGGATACTTGCATTTGCCCAGAAAACAAAATGTAACAATCAGAACAAAAATAAAGTGTTTAATTTACTGGAAAGACCTGTTAATTGGTTATAGCCATCAATTAGGATACTACAGGAATAAAGATTCTGGCAATTAGCTGGGGGGGGGTTTATAACATGAACCAGTATGTAAATATTTCCTTTTGCTTATCCAGTGAAAAACAATCCTCTAATTCTAAAGAGAGCTTCTTTAAATAAAAGCGACCTCAGTAAAACAGCACTTCCATAGACAACACATATGCACATGCATAAATAATTCTACAGTTGATTCTAACATACTCCTGGCAGATTCATGGAGAAGTCCAACGGTTTCCAAGTGATCAGTTCAGACATTCCACATTTCAGCACACATCCATCATAAAAGAAAACAAAATGCAATGCAGACAAAGCAAGTAAATGTGTATTTTACCATGATTACAGTTTACAGAAGACAACTTCTAGAGTATGTTACTGTTTAAATGAACATAAATCTCTACTTCTTAGAATAGAAAACACTTTTTATTTAAAAGTTTACCACTTAAAACCTCACAAGTATCAACTTACCTCACAAAATAATGTAAGCTTGTCATCTGGTAGAAGACCATTAGCTTCATCTAGCAAAAAATCTCTTCGGATAAATTTCTTAAACCCCCAGTCCTTGCCTTGCACAAATCGATAGGCTCTTTGGCTTTCTGATAACAAACAGAGCAAGTTAAAGGGAAATATTAACAAACAGCAACACCTCATTCTACATCAAGGCTAAGTGTTAATAAAAAAAAGCCGAATCAATATCACACATTTGGATCGTGTGTCACATTTCTAGAAAACCCACAACTGACTAAAAGCTTTTTAATATTGCAATAGTGTTATTTTATAAAACACTTGATAGAACTTAGTAGAGCACGATTTGCAATTCAAACCATATCAAGCTCCTTAGATCTATCTCAGGCACCTCCCAGCACGAGGAGCTTTTCAGTTCATGTTTAAGGATGCCAATGTGTCAAAACACAAATTGTTCACAGGGAAGCACCATTACAATGAATTTGTCACTACAAACACATCCTGACAACGCTCTGCAGTTGTCATAACAATCTGTTTTGACTTCTTCCTGAAATGGAAAATCTTGTTTCACAGGTTGAAATTAGTTTGAAATACAGTAAAAGCATTAAAATAGCCAAGCAGAAATATAAGTTTTCAAGCAGCAAACTAATTTTTGGTCATAAAAAGATATTATTTACATTTACCTTTTAGCCATAGTTATACAATTTTTTTTTTTAAAATCCATTAGATTTGCCGTGGCCACACAACTCTTTATTTTCCAGTTCTAACGTTCACAGCCCCCCAAAAAAACAATTTCCACAGTCATCTCAGTGCAAATACAGATAATTCAGTAAGATGAGGTATTTTGCATGACTTGTTCACTGTAAAGTGGTCACTTGTTCCCCAAACTGAACTACAGGGAAGAGCACCATCTACTTTTATGTAGAACTAAAACATGGGAAAGAAGTTATTTGGGAAAGGCTTTGAGAATACCTGTAGAATAAAGCATATTCTGGATTATATTTAGAAAGGTCATTCAAAATGAAGAAAGCAAGAATACTTCTGAAATAAGACCAGAGGGGAAGTGGGGAGGGATCTCAAGAAGAATTCTCCAAGATAGAACTTTCCTTTCATTCCAAAAAAGCCAGGCAAGAAACGCATCACCATCTTTAGGCTTCTGGAGAGCAATTCAGAAGTTTGTATTAAAAGGAAAGTATTTTTCATGACAGAAGCTGTTAAAATATCAATTCCTTCTACAACATCCAAAATAAAGCCAGAAGGAAAATCACTTCTCTAGACTAATTAACTTGGTAGCATGACTGGAGCACACTTGACCACGTACCACACTGTGGGTGTCAGAGAACATACACGTGTCATACATTGTCCTCCAGTAGCTGGAAAAATGATATTCAGAACAGTCTTCCACTACAATTATATCAAGAAAAATACAGTGTACAGGTTTTGATTATATTTTCCAAATGCAGTGAAGAACCACTCAGGAGCTGACACTGCAGGAGGTTTGGTGTCTCCATCCCTGTCACCTCATCACACTTGTATATCAACAACAATCCCTCACCTGTGCAGAGCACAGAGGGAAATGCACTCACTGAAGTGCAGTGTGGGCTTTGAGGGTGACAGAACAAACACAAACCACTGTTCACATGTTTAAATCTGGACACCAAGGAAGAAAATCACATTTTAAAAAATATCATATAGACTTTTTGGCATCTGGATTAGTGTTTTCACACACCGGCCAACTTTTAACCTCATTAAACTGAATAAAAATCAGAAAAAGACATTCCAAAAGGGTTTAGAACTTTCCTCTCTAGATTCAGCCCAATTCTTTATTCTGCAGACTTCGATTTTACTCTTACCAGCAATAAGCAGTGTTAACCCCCTGAAATGAAGTCATCAGAAGCATTTTAAGTATAAAAAACCACAAAAATAAAGCAGCATAAAAGTGTAAATGTATTTTTCTTTTTATAAAGTTAAAATGTTAGCTTGCTATCTATTTTGCACACAGCTTCATCACTTGAAGCAGCAGTCTATGCATGAATTATCAATTTACAAAGGACATCTGAAGTGGGGCATAATTTCACTGTATAAATAAAAACATGGCACCTCCAGCAGATGGCAAATGGCTGGAAAGTCCAAGGAAAAAAGATTTCTGTTGGTAATTTCCCAAAGTGAGAAGACATTTAGATTTCCTGTGGTGCCAAATACAGCACAGCTACTATTGCAGAAACTGAAGACACCTACTTCACAGGATTTTGGGGGTTTGACACCTTGTTTTAGCATTGCAATGGGTGATGAACCAGCTGAGAGCTTTTAGGTCAGGATTAGAGGCAAGGCCAATGTCAGCAAGGCTGTGCTCAGTGTCTGCTTGGACCTACTGATCAGGAAGAAACAGGTCACTGGAGATTGGGGTCCTGGTGGACAACAAACGAATGAGAGCCTGCAGAGAACCCCTAAGGCAAAAAAGGAGCAGCAGCATCCAGTTAAACACTAAAACAGACTGCCCAGATAAGGTGTGGAGTCTGTATCCTTGGAGATACCCAAAGCATGACAGGTCCCAAGAAAACTGCCCTAGTTGACCCCGTTTTCAGCAGGAGGTTTGGGGTAGACAAACTCCAGAGGTGCCTTGAAAACTTAACACTTCTGTGATTCTATGATTACCTCAAAATATGTTTTGATGCACACACTGCAGTTTCACATTTTATTACAAACACTGGACTAGAAGACTGTCTCAAGCCAAAAGATCCACCAAATGTGTACAAAGATTCAGCAAATCTATACAGGTGTAGCTTTGCCCACATGAGCTCCAGAACCAGGTGGCTGAACCAGAACCATCTCCATCAGTGAAAGAGATGAAGCAGAGTGAAACATATACATGAAACAAACACACAGTTACTTTCCTTCAAAAAAAAAATCTCACAATTTAATTTTTAGATTTGCACTCAGTTCTGTGGATTTACTTTACAGATTACATGTGGGCCTAGGTACATAAGGAGAAAAGGCATCAACTTTGGGTACAAGCACTGCTGAACTTTTTGGAGGAAATTCAGAACTTGCAAAACAGACCCTGCAAGATCTCTTAAATGCTGGAGTAGAAGGGATGAAAAGCTGAGATTCTTCATATACTGGACTTGCAACAGCACAAATTCAGTGCAGTTCAGCA
>JAWWES010000171.1:5167784-5182857 GCA_035583135.1 Lophotriccus pileatus
GGGGCATAATTTCACTGTATAAATAAAAACATGGCACCTCCAGCAGATGGCAAATGGCTGGAAAGTCCAAGGAAAAAGATTTCTGCTGGTAATTTCCCAAAGTGAAAAGATATTTAGATTTCCTGTGGTGCCAAATACAGCACAGCTACTATTGCAGAAACTGAAGACACCTACTTCACAGGATTTGGGAGTTTTGACACCTTGTTTTAGCATTGCAATGGGTGATGAACCAGCTGAGTGCTTTTAGGTCAGGATTAGAGGCAAGGCCAATGTCAGCAAGGTTGTGTTCAGTGTCTGATTGGACCTACTGATCAGGAAGAAACAGGTCACTGGAGACTGGGGTCCTGGTGGACAACAAATGAATGAGAGCCTGCAGAGAACCCCTAAGGCAAAAAAGGAGCAGCAGCATCTAGTTAAACACTAAAACAGACTGCCAGATAAGGTGTGGAGTCTGTATCCTTGGAGATACCCAAAGCATGACAAGAAAACTGCCCTAGTTGACACTGTTTTCAGCAGGAGGTTTGGGGTAGACAAACTCCAGAGGTCCCTTGAAACCTCAACACTTCTGTGATTCTATGATTACCTCAAAATATTTTTTGATGCACACACTGCAGTTTCACATTTTATTACAAGGACCAATCCACTACTGGACTGGAAGACTGTCTCAAGCCAAAAGATCCACCAAATGTGTACAAAGATTCAGCAAATCTATACAAGTGTAGCTTTGCTCACGTGAGCTCCAGAACCAGGTGGCTGAACCATCTCCATCAGTGAAAGAGATGAAGCAGAGCGAAACATATACATGAGACACATACATTTACTTTCCTTCCAAGAAAATCCCACAATTTAATTTTTAGATTTGCACTCAGTTCTGTGGATTTACTTTAAAGATTACATGTGGGCCTAGGTACATAAGGAGAAAAGGCATCAACTTTGGGTACAAGCACTGCTGAACTTTTTGGAAGAAGTTCAGAGCTTGCAACAAAACAGACCCTGTAAGAGCTCTTAAATCCTGGAGTAGAAGGGATGAAAAGCTGAGATTCTTCATATACTGGACTTGCAACAGCACAAATTCAGTGCAGTTCAGCATTAAATTACACATTTTCACGAGAATTCCAGCTTTTCCAACAAGCATTTCCAATGAATGTTGGGCTCATACTAAGACCCTTCCATACATTTTTCATATCAGCACAACAATTAAAACAAATCACCAGTTATTCCAAAGTCTTCCAATTCCCTGGGTACATGGCTCATGTTTTTAGGCCAATTCCAGTGTAAATCAGATGAAAAAGACCAAAACATTGTAAAGGAGCGTCTAAAAAAACTCAGCCATGAATGTTTATCCTAATTAACTACGGAAATCAAACACTTTCACTTTAGCTATAAACAAGCAAATACACCTCTGCTAATAGGAAGCAAGAATAATCTGCTAGAAAAAGTAAGTGACAAGAATCTGGAGTGACAGCAGTTAGCAATGTGCTGTAATTTATACTGCTCAGGATAAAATTAACATAGCTCAGTGATCAGAAACCTATGAAACATGAACAGGATTTTTTAATTAAGTTTCTAAAAGGATATTAAAAAGATATTTTTAAAGTTTATCTCAATATTAAATTCTGTTCTCAACTAAAAAAAAATTACATTGCTGATGTTCCTCAGGATGTTCTGACAAATCCACACTCAACACATTAATATTCCCTTACCCATTGCTTTTGTTTCTTCTCTTTTCGCATTCAGCAGGGAAAATTTGAATTTTGCTCTGACTTCACTTTTTGGACAACTGACTAGAAGCAAATATAATGACAGATAGTCTTTGCTTTCATCATCTAATCCCTTTGGATTCACTCTCAGGCACCTAAAAGAAATGGACAAATTGTAATTTTTAAATGGTACCCACAATAAGCTCAGAAATATTTTTACAAAATGCAATGATACATACTACTGAAGCAAACATTTCCATTGTGTCTGCTGAAACTCTGAAATTAGAACCAATCCATACCAAGATTAAAAACCCAAGAAACGTTCAAGTTTTAATATTCATTTGTAATTTAACTTTATAGTTTTGTGAATAACCCCCCCCCAAAAAAAACAAAGCAGTTGCTAGAACAAAGACCTTACCACTTCATTTTGTCATTTGGCCCTGATGAAAAGGTAGAACTCTTTAGAACTTCACCCATTTCTTCTCGGCAAAAACTGAAGTTATTAATGGTCCACATGTAGGAAAATTTTACTACTTTAACCTGAACAAAAGATGTAGAAAATAATTAAGAAAATTTAATTTACATGTCAAGCATTAACTATTAGAGCTAGTTAGACTGTCAGCTATAATATTTCAATATGTCAATAACTTTAGATTGGTCTTTTTTTAAACAATAACTTTGACTAGAAAATAAAGCCATTGGAATTTATGTAGATTACCTGTGTGTAACACCAGCTTTCAGCCACAGGTCCACTGGACATCTCCCCAGGAGGAGGTGGGGTGGGAACCCTTGACATTGCCCCTTATTGCAGGTTTATAGAATCAAGATAGCAATCCAAACTTCAGTAATTCTCCTAAAAAAAAAGCAATTCATGGATTTTGTTCACCCTTTTTGAAGTGTGGGAAATACAAAAATCCACATTACTGTGTTTACTAAATACGCATCTGAAAATGAAACCTGGAAAGAGGGCAGTGGTTCTGCTGGGTGTCACACATGAACAACTCCTGGTGCTCAAAACCTGCAGGCTGAACCCTCATGCAACACTTTACAAAAATAAGCACCTATGTATGCATCACAACACCACTAATGACAATATTTCAACATCCCCTTTGCAAATTACCATCTTGACCATTCCAGTCATGTTACAACTTTCTTCAGGATCCTCTCCTTTGATTTGCAGAATAACCAGGGCCCTGTGAGCACTCAGTTATTAATACCAAAGCATTAGTTTTCCACACTGGCATAATTCAGCCCTAGAAGAACACCCAGCCACCTGGGAGAAGAATAGGTTCACACAGATTTCTAAAGGGAGGGTAAGAAATTAAACTTGTATTTAAAGTAGGATTTCCTTCACAAGTCTTTCACGGATGCTTTCTATCTTTAACTCCACGAGATTCTACTCAAGAACTAAAATCACCACAACCATGTGCTGGTTCCCTATCGAAGTATGAAGCTGAAAAACAGTTTGAAGTCAACTCACCAACTCTCCAGAACTTTCTAACTGCAAATGAAGCAATTTTGTTATGAATTACCATCTAAGAGAGCACTACAGTTTCTCCTGCCCATCAGGAATTGAGTCACATACCCAGATCCATCACATAAAACCTAAAGACACATAATTAGTCAGCCTACTCGCCTTTGAACCTGGCTAATGAGAGAAGGTGGGACCATCAGAGGGTAGCTCTGGGTTACTGGGCTGACTCTGCTTTAGGGAGGGTTTGTTCTCACCTGCAGACAGGTTCCTGCCAGAAGCACAGCCTCTCACTTAAGCCGCTCCATTAAGTTGCTAAAAAGTGAAATGAACCCTGATCAAACCAGATGAAAGTCAATTATTTCTGCCACAAAACATTTTCTCTTAGTACAGAAAGTTTCTTTAAACGTACCCTGCTATCACTCAGAGCAACAATCTTCCTGCAACATTTGCCATAAAGGTCTTTTTAGTTGTGATAGAACAGCAGTTATTGCCCTACTCTACGGATGTGATTGCACATCACCAATAATGTTGGAACTCTTCCTCCAGGGATGGACAATGCTTAGAAACAAGGTTTCATGCAAACACTGGCAAGAAGACACTGCAAGACCACATGTAATTCAGCCATGAGGTAAAGGAGTTTATTATTCCTACAGGAAGAATTCTCCTTTGTGAACTGCTGTGATCCTCAGTGGATATTTTCCCACCCACCTTTCTGGTACTGCTTCTCTCTCAGTTGTGGTATGAAGTAGCCCTTCCACATATCCCCTGCTGACATGGGGATATGAATCACAAAAGTATAAAACCCTGAAAACAAAGCTAACTCTCAGTTTTTACCAGATGAGGAAGCAGATGATATATAATCACTCTACTGACAGATCTGCTAAGATAGGATGAAAACAAAATATTGAATAGGTCTCCTGCAAGATATGGATCACTGAGACACTGAAGACTAATCATAACTACAGTTCAGCTGTCTCTCATAAATGACTTTTCCCCAAATAAAACTTGCATTTATTTACAGCAATATTCAGTACTTAATTAGCACTTGCCATAAATAAAAACTAATAACAGATAGCACCCCCAAATTTAAGATAATGGAACTTGTTTGCCCCATATTTTAAGCAGGAAACTTATGCATTGCTGAAGTTGTGTTTACACAGATTTTGCTTACAGGTTTACCATTGGTTTTGATTCTCAGTACAGAACCACCCGGAGTAAAATTGCTGGGAAGGATACACATGAACATCCCTCTTTCATAAAGCAAATATTAGCACTTATACTACCATTATTTCAGGGAGCACATCCTACTCCGTGATAACAACTGAAGCTGTTCCCCAAACACGATTGATTTTACACAGAACCGTATCCTGAAAGGGTTAGAACAGC
Organism: Lophotriccus pileatus; assembly: GCA_035583135.1. Taxonomy (NCBI): domain Eukaryota; kingdom Metazoa; phylum Chordata; class Aves; order Passeriformes; family Tyrannidae; genus Lophotriccus; species Lophotriccus pileatus. The sequence goes on from JAWWES010000171.1 coordinate 5,172,345, forward strand.
TTAACTCAGCTTTACTGAACCTGTTTGCTGCTCTTCAATTCTCCAAAGCTAAACCCAAGAAGAAATACAGCCCATTCCTTATTCTGTCATTTGCATGAGATGCACAGGACTGTCTCATCTCTCATCTGCACCTCAATTCTTCAGTCCACTGGACCAGTCAGCTCCCTGTAACCATGAAGGAGCAGCAGATCTGAGCCAAATTTGCTCTGAAGGGGTTTCTAAATTGAAAAAGCCTGAAAATAACTGCTGTACAGGATCTCTTAAGAAAGTGTTCAGTGACCTCATGTCAGCTACCTGTCCCCTCCTGTCTCACAGTTAAATCAGCTTGATTCAATAAGAACTTAAGCAAAGGTAGTTATTTTCAATTATTTTCAGGTCCATCTGCTGCCTTGTCTCTGTACCTCTTCTACCCAGGGCATCTGTACTTCAGAGGATGCTTTCACCTGGTGCTTTTAATTCATTCAGGTTCTGAAAGAAAGCCTGATTTTATGTAAGGACACTTTTCAGGTCTTTCAAAATAGCTTCAGCTTTTTGTAAAGCTTCCAATTACAGCATTAGGATGAGACAGCTGATTTTCATGACCTCCTGATACATCTCTGAGAAGCAGATTTACATCTCACCTTTTTTTTTTTCACATAGATTTACTAAGCAAATCAAATTTTTCGATTGTGAAAACTCGGAGAAAGCAATAATTTTAAATACTTGATATTATCCTGGGAGTCTGTGCTGAGGGGCTGTTTATATTTTTTAGTATGCCTGGATGCACAACTTTAAAAAGCTTTACCCACTTTGAGTGGCCACTGATGGTCACCAGGACAAAGTGGACGCTGCATGGGCAGCCTGAAGGTGAGGACAGAGGTGCAACTACACACCCACCCCTTTGTTCTGCTGAGCTCTGCGTGGGGAGAAGCCTAAATACTACTTTGAAGAAACTGTTTATGAATCATTGATTAGCCACTGTCATCAGCTCTGACAAAAAGGTTTTTCAAGCACCAACCCCTCATCACAGCCCATTAGAACAAATGGTTGGGAACAGAGAGAGCTGCAGTTCACAAAACCAGTCGGAGAGCGACTGGGCGGAATTAAATCACTGAAGTGCAGGAAGACAGGCCTGCTGTCTGCAGGATGAAACAACTTAGAGGGACAATTTTCATGCTACAACCTGCATTTATTTCTCTGCAGGCTATCCTGAACAAAGCACCAGAAGTGACAGGACATTATCAGGCAATAGCTCCAAGAGTTTTCAGGCAATGTCATACCTGTCTGGACAGGGCTCAGCAAACCAGTCAGTGTGGCCATTCTGCCAGGCAGAAATCTCTGAGCATCTGAGGAACTTGCACTGGGAACAGCAAAACAAGTTTTAGCAGAGGAGGGCAAAAGAAGTGTCTGGTTTTCAAAAGCAAAGCAGGATGTATTTTTAAAGGATGTCAAGTACCTTTGCTGTTTGTTTGGGGTTTTTTAATGAAGTGATATGCTGAATGTGGTGCAGCAGTCAGTGCTGATTTTACTCTCGGAGAATGTGAGTTCATTGGCTTAGGGGAAAAAAAAAAAAAAAAGAAAAGCTCAAAGATACTTTGCTTCACCTGTACTCCCTGACCCTGAACACTATGGGCTTACCACTTCTTCTACTGGTCTCTTAAGGAAGGAATTGGCTTCACCTGATAATCACTCTGCTCTCTGATAAACTCTCACCAGTCTCTGATAAATCAGGACCTTCACAGAGCTCAGTACTACTTGCAGAACAGTGAGCAAGTAGGCACATAACATAAAAAAAGGAATTCTCACAGTAGGTTTTATTTAGGGTTCAACTGAAGTGCTCTTCTAGTCAAACAAATATTTGTGTTTAACTTCAAGCCATCTGAAGTTGATTATTGCTAACTTATTACCTGCACATAATGTAAAGAAAGCATAGGCTACCTTCCATAAAATGTATTTACACTGAATTTCATTAAAAGCTTTCTATTTTCCTAACTTAAGATGAGATCTTAAGATTCAAACCTACTTCCTACATCAATAAAGTGAACTTCAAAAATACTATTTTGTTTCCCCTCTCTGACATTGAGTATTTATCAACATTATTCTAAACAAAGTTACTTTTCAACCTCTCAGAGCTAGACAAAAGCACATTCCCAGTCTCTTACATCTTGTGCTGGAATTACCTCAACTTTTTCACTGCAAAAATGACTAGCTCATGAAGAAAGCACCACATACATATGAACAAACACAAAGAAGAACTCTCTACTCCCCCAACAATAAACCCACAAAACACTTCATAAACTTATCTGAAGAACTGCCCTGTTAGCAGGTCCTTGGGCCAGCTCTCCCACCGAAGGGCAGCAGCTCCGTTTAAGTAGATCCTGGGAGATCTTTCAGAGCAGGGACAGTGTAACAGGTACACAGGAGCAGGTGCTGCACGTTAAGCACTGACCATGGCAAGGGTTTATCTCTGCATTTCAATGAGGGATTACAGTCAGCAAATCACTGGCAGGAATGGGAAAACAAACTGCCTTCTGCAGGGTATCCAACACACCCCGAAAGTCAAATCCACCCTGGCAGAACCCAACCCACAGATCAGTTCACCAAGCAAATCAGTGACCCTGTCCTGTTCCCACAGGAACAAGAGAAAAAGCACATTGTGAACTGGCTGATCAGTCCCTGCTGAGCCTCTTCTCTCCCATTTCCCTTCTTCCCAGGGCTTGAGCCTCCAAGATCAAAGTGTTTCCCTCCTGGGCCATACCAGCCAATCCCACCTGCATGTACTGCATATTCCCTTTGAATGGTGATGGTCTTTGCCTGAGCAGGGCTGAACATTTCAAGAAATGCAATGCTGTTGAGAATTAACTTTTTCCCCCCTGTCATGGTTTAACCCCAGCCAGCAACCAAATTAACGCTACCCTGGCCAAAAGCAGCACAGACCCTTTGGAAATACTGATATTTCATCACTGGTTGAAATAGAAGACTCCCTTCCGAAGGTTAACTGGCAAAAACACCCTGTTCCTCCAACTTTTTATTCCTAGTAAATACACGATTCAGAACCCAAATACAGTTTGGCTAACTGTACAGACAAAAGTTTTAATTTTGTTTTCTTTTTTTAAGTCTGAATTGAATAACCCTTTCATTCAATAAAATCAGCTTCTAAAAACCCATTCAAAATAAACACACTCTGCTTACAGAGATATTGATTTTATTTCCTCTCATTAAATGACCACCAGTGAATAAATTATGACGTAGTATTATGTAAATAACATCTTATATATAAAACTATCCATCAGTATTTGTTATTCAAGGAATTAGTTTTGCTTTTCAAATGACTGAGAAGGAAAATTCTTGGGAAAAACATTTAAGTCCTTTAAGGTTCACCATCTTACCACTTCTTGGGTAAGCGAGAATACATTTCTGAAGGTAAAGATGGGAGAAACAAACAAACCAGACCAAATAGTTACCTCTGAGGTGAAAGGCACTCTAAGGCCCAAGACATTATCTTTCTCATTGAATCTCAGAGACTAAAAAAATATCCAGTTGACGAAACTGGAGTGTTATTCCTGTTTAAGGGTTTGTCTTATAAGCCAATTCTGCTTACAAAAATTCATAAGATTTCTACTAGTAAGTAGAAAAAAGCCCCAAGTTTGTGAAAAATAAGAATGTTTTTTAATTGGCAGGATTTGCATCTCTTCACAATTGATCTTTCTGAAAGAACTGTTAAAAACTGGCTGATTCCTGCTGGATGATCCACAACACAACAACAGACATTTGAAAGGTCCGTTAAGTTCAGGCAGTTTTCCAATTCGTTTGGTATCATCATTTGCTTCTCAGAAAACAGACTCAGGATACACCTAAGAGAATTTAAATACAGTGTTTAGGATTTATTGAATTTAAACCCTATCTATTGCTGCATCCTTGAAGTGAACAGAATTACTGATACTTAAACACTGCAAACACACCTATCCACCCCCTACGCTAGAAAACCTCACTTTACATTACCTATAGTACTTCTAACATACAAAATGTTTGTTTTTCAGGGCCAGAGAAGGGAACAGGAGTTGGCCTGTGCACAGAAAGATCCTATGACACTTACTGAAGAAGCAGCCTATAACAGTTAAAAGGGTTTGAGGCTTTTTAGAACATAATATTAAAAAATGCTTATTTAAGTATATGTTTTCCCTGGAACTGCACAATAGCAACCAAGTTTACACAAACCCAAGCCAGCTGTGGGGCTTAAAACATAAGCTCTGGCTACTCCCATGTGCCTCATGGTTAAGATCTCAGCCTTGCCATCCCCCAGCTCTGTTGGAAGCCTGTGCCCAGCCAGGAGACACACACACACACACATCAGCACCCACACCGCAAGCCAGTTCCTGACCCTCTCCACGCTTCTCCAGTGAGAAAAAATACTACCCTGGACTGGACCATGACAGCTGAGAAACTACATATACACCCTGTCACCCCTGCCCAGGGGACAGTGACCTCCAGCAGGGAGGGCAGGCAGAGACAACTTAAAATAGCTGCAACTAAGACTCCAGAATTCAAAAGCAAATCCTCACGGTGGTTCCAGCAGAAGAGCCCCAGCAAAGCAAAACCCAGCACGTGTGAAATGCCCAACTCTTCAGGAGGATGGGGCTCCACCTGTAACTGGTAACACCGAAGTCAGCAGCTCAAAATTAACAAGGTGATGATGATATTAGTTGTAAAAACTGTGAAGCTGAATATATGCAGCTTTCATGCTTTTCTCTCAATTTTCTTTCCTATCCCAAGCCTTTGAAAATAAAGTTGAATTTTACCTCAGCTGAGAGAAAACCCTAGTGCTCAGCACAGCTTCAGCTGTAACTATCTAGTTTACATCAGCCAAGCTTACTGATAAAAATCCCTCAGCATTAGCCTTGCATTATTGTTCTGTAGTATAGGAAACCCATTGTGCTCTGTATTAGATATCCCAGACCATTCCCTACAGCAGTCATCTGTGTATTTCCCTGGAGAAGAAATGCAAGATTATTTCTTGCAGCATTTTTCATTTTCATTGCCCAGTCTAGTTTTATGGGACCCAAAAGATGGGTATTTCCACCACAACTCCTCTTGGGAAACTATTCTATTTAAATAAACTATTGCTGTTGGGTTTTTTTTGTTCCTGGTATACAGCCAAAGTGATCTTTTCCCCTCCTTAGTTTCACTCCATTACTTTTACTCCAACAAACCATTGACATGTGAAAGCATATTAAATGAAGACATTTTTTCCCTTAATACTCCAGTTACACACAATCAAGAGTTCACCAAATCCAAAATGCTAATCTTGACTTTAATCTTTGGATTGGAAACAGAAGCTTGTATTAGCCAACAGAAAGTTGACTTCAGTTGTAGCAAAACCCCATCTTTCTCTAGCACTCACAGCTAGTTTGGGCTGGTTTGCTTTGTTTTGTTTCTCTTTTCTTTTAAAATTCATAAGAGTTGTGAAAAGCACTGGACTACACTCTCCGGAGACCGGTGCTTTCATTTGCTGCAGAGAAGCTGTTCAGGGCAGCAGAATGCTCTGCCCATTAACCTCTGCAGACTGGTATCACCTGCAGAGCTCACACTGAAGTGGTCCAACTGCTTTCAGCAGCCAAACACTGGTACTCGCAGATGTTATCAGGAGGGGGGTTGATCATTCATTTGTTGCCCTGTTACCTCTCTGGCAAACAGTGGACACGTTTGTTCACACAGCTGCATCTTGGAAAGGTTGAGAGCTACAGCTCGTTTCAGGCCTGTTCCATGCCTGAGGATCACACTTTGTGCAAAAAACAACTGATACTTATAAGCTAGGAAACTGAGGGGAAAAAAAAAACCCCAAAACTGAATTCTGTCAGAGGACCAGACTGCATTTTGTGCTAGTTCACCCAAATACTCTTGAAACTGAACTAATTTCAGTGGACTGCGTATTAAATTTCATTCATGACAGTTCATTAGACACATCCTAGGACAGACAGATAGGTCAAGAGGTAGAGCTGCACACTCATTTGCTTTGGTGAATATCAAGCTGGAATCTCTGAAAGCCATTAGGGCAAGGAAAACTTGACATCTCAGTATTGGACTTCAGCTAGACAGGTTTACACCCATAGCAGTAAAGAAGAAAATCCTAAAAGTTCATACAACCATAATATATCTTGAGTTGAAAGTGACCCATAAGAATTATTGAGTCCAGCTCCCAAATTCAGTCCAAGAGAAACTAGTTTCTGAAGTTCAAAGACAAATACACAATTTCTATCATTCTGCTGTTTAGAAAACTTCCAGATACCGTTTTGCTTATACTTTTGTGTTTAAGAACAACTCAAATATAATCTGTTTAAGATCTCTTTTTCCACAACTAAAGCAATTTCAAACCTTTACAGTTCTCTGTAAGTTTTCCCACTTACAGCACAGTCTTAGTTGCTCAATACAGCAGAAAATTTCCCAAGTTTGGAAAGCACAGTCAGGCACAGAGGCTGCTGCAGGGCTGTCAGGGTGGCCCCATTATCAGGCACAGTTAAGCAGATTTCAGTCTGACAGAAGCAAAGGGGTTGAAAAAGGGCAGCAAAGTTCTATCACACCAAACTCTCTTTTCATGAGCTGCCTCAGCTGCTTTCAAGAGGCTCTTTCTGGCAACACACTCCACAAGCCACCACGTGGGTGTCTGTCACCAGAAGCTGTGCCTGCACAGGCTGCATCACCCAGGCAATCGCCCACTGACAGCTACGCTTCAACCAGCCAAATATCCCTCCCAGCTTTGCTGAAGCACGGTCGGGCTTGCACTGGCTGTGGCAAGTAAACAGATTCGGTTTCATCTTCGGTGCCGTCAAACAAAGCAGACCAGAAGCAGATGCTCTTTGCCTCCATCCAAAGAAGACATAACCCCGGTGTGACTCACCCCGACGAGGCCACCTCGGCAAACGCAGTGCGGCGCCTGCGGCACTGCCACCGAACAGTGCTCTCCCAAAGCAGGAAAACAAACAGAAGGAGAAAATGCAATTTCACACCAGGAAATCAAGAAGTCAGCCAACACCAAGTGATGAGCCTGTCTTTACAAGTGACTCTGAAAACCCCTGGGAAGGCCCAGACACTCTAATTTATTACTTACCCAGACTAACACTTGATGATGCTACTGCCATATATCTTTCCTCTCACCACTCAGTGAGTGGAGTCTCACAGTTGTTGGAAGGGATGGCACGTTTCCAAACACAACTGCTATTTAAATCATTAAAAATTATGCCTGGCCTGTAAAACAATATTCAAAACCGCTGACTGCAGAATAAAGGTTGATTTTGTTTGATAATCTTGTTAATACAAGTAATCATAGCAACTAACTCTGGATATGAAGTTTACCACCCACAAATTTTGAGCAGGCTACTGCCCATGGAAGCTTTTCTTCTGCTTCTACTTGTATCATGCTTCACTTCCCTCCCCCCAGCCTTTTTTTTTTTTCTTAAAGAGAACAATCCACTTTAGGAGAACATTACTGACAGAGCATCTTCTGCTACAAGCAAGACAGGAACTTCCCTAATCAGAAGCCTCTCTTAGGATGTAACAGTGTTCATTCAAGACCATCATATCTGTTTACTGTATTTTTTCCCTTAAATCTTCAGTAAAAGAACTTTCAGTTTCTTATGTTTATTGCAACACAAATCTTCTTCTGCTGTTATGCACATAAGTAACCAAAAAATGTACTTTGACGTGTTCCGCAGAGATCAAGAAAACACTGAAAACAGATTTCATATATTCTATTCCTCTGAAACCACCATATGCCAAGCACAGACCCAAGAGTGAGATCACACCCACTTGGACAGTCAGTACAGCAATGGATTACATTAACCTGCAGTTACCCAAATCATCTAAAGATTTTGGACAAGTTGGTTTCCAGTACAACATTTCCAGAACTGAAGTAGTATGACTCGGGTCTTTAAATGAGTTCATACAGGCTCTAAGAACTTTCCAAATGCATGAAAAAACCACCTAAAAATAGATACAAATCCAGATGAACAGAAATAATTGCTGCAGTTAACTTTGCACACAGCACAGATGCATTAGTTAAGATGACTGTATTTTGTACAAGAACAGTTATTCCATTTGATACACAAATATCAGTGTGCCCATACATCTGATGCTGACAAAAAGGAGATAAAATTTACTATTTCCATGATGTATTGCAGCATCCCCAAAACTGAAGGAAATTATTTTAAGCCCTCGTCATCTAAATTCATTACAAAACAGGTCTGGTTTTATCTTCAAGAGTTTTGATTACAAACAAACAAGTGACTCTGAAATCAATTTCAGACAACAAGGAATCCATCTGTTTTAAAATTTAAGAAAAGCTGCCACCAAAGAGTATTGGTTTTACTGCTGAGGTAATGTCTACAAATTAGTCCAGAGCCCTATTGTGTTGAATGCTGAAGGCAGTACACACGTGCCTCTTCTAAAGAACTTTAAGAAATTATTAGCTAACTAATCTGAATAATTAGATTAACCCATTAAGCGCTCAAAACAACAAATTACATGTATTTAGATTTTATTTCAACTTAAACCAGTGATTTTTAACTTAAACTCTGCATATTGAAACCGTCTGTCCTTCACAGGCTGCAGGCCACGCTGATGGAAAAAACAGATCCATCGATTAGAAACCGAATATGAACAAAGAAAGCCAGGAAAATTAAAACCTTTGCGAAAAGAAGTTTTCCAAAGAAAAAGTCAACATGGAACAGGGAGCTAGAAAGTAGGACACCAGAGGAGAAAGTTAAACCAGCTCTTCCTCGGGCCAGAGGAGTTCTGCACCTACACATCATTTCAGTTGTTCAGGAAGCAATTGCTGATGCACCTACCCCTTTTAGAGACACCCAAGTCTGACTAATTTGCTGAACATTTAATACACACGAAAACAAGTAGTTTGAAGGAAATCAAGAGCAAGTCATTGCTCCCCCTATTCCCTTCATCTCCACCTGTGACCCTACCTATGAATGGATTTTGCAAAAGACTTGACCAACTGGTAAGTGAGCTCTTGGGAGGGGACACACATTAAAGGAACAACCAGGAAGGAGGCCGGGAGAAAGCTTGGCTCCCAAGTTTCACCCAGTGATCCTTCCCACTGCACAACAATAAGAGGTTCCCACCCCATGAACTTTAGAAGTTTCCCAACTGCTGGAGACATTTACTCCACCAGCAGCAGCACTGCCCACGCCAAGAGCTACTCTGTTGCATTCTCCCTGGCACACAATTGCTTTTTCTTTCTATAAAGCAGCCAGGCAAATTACACATCAAATGATAATTCACCTTTGAACTACTTAAGGAGTCAAGTCACAATAGAGTGCAAAGAGCAAATGTCAGGAGAAGGGAGGCGGATGAACTGGCATAGGCTGTTCCCTCCTCAGCTGCTTGAGGTACCACCAACCACAGGCTCAGCAGCTGCCTGTGCCAAAGCAATCCTACAGCATGAGCACAATCAAACTGCAGCTTCCAATAATGCCTGTCAGCTAGGAGAGCTGAGACCTGAAGTTTGTTCCATTAAAAAAAAAAATTGTCTCAAAAAACCCCACAAACCCCTCACAGACACACAAGAAGTCAATTGCCATCTTGCAAGTGCTCACACAACCCACCAGCTTCATTCCTTGTATTTTGCAATGAAATCAAAGGAAAGCACATAGACATTTATAATGCTTAAAAAAAGAGGTTACAAGTACATACAGCAGCCTTTTTTACAGAGGTGAGAACTCAACAGCAATTCTCCCCATTCACACATCACCAAACTTTATGTGAAGTCCACTTCAAAATCACTTAGTCCATCTTTAACCTCTGAAGAAGAAGCCTGATGAGGAAACTGTCTTTTTTCACTAAAGCAACATGTTACATTTGGTTTCTAGCACCTATTTTTGATGACTTCCACACAGAAAAAGAGAAAAGTAACCAATTAAGAGTGGCAAGCGTAATATTTTTCACACACACAAAAAAAATCAAGTGATAAATGGCTTCTGAGAGATGCAAGGCAGTATCAAGGATAAATAATCTAATTCAGGGAATTTGGACACATGAGCTCTCTGGATTATTCCATGCCAGTGAGTTTCTGAACCAGCTGAAAGAGTATCTCACTTTCCACTACATTTCCCAAATGCTAGATGCAAACACTGATCACAGCAACGTTGACAGACACATACATGCTTGCAAAGTGATTCCTTGTGCAAAACATAAAAAGCCTTTATAGCTGACAAAGAATAATTTTAAACCAGGTTACAACAAACATACTGGAAAGCTATTAAACTTGGATAAAATGGAACCAAGAGAGTTGAGGTTTTTTAGGTTAAACTCTTTCCAATATTCAACATATACTCCTGCCAAAATTCCACCACACAAGTTGAACAGCTAAAACATTACAAAAAGGAAAAAAAAAGAAAACATTTATGCAAAATACACACTCTGTAACATACTCATACACACTACCTAAAAAGCCCACTGAACTAAGGCAAGTGTCCATTTTCTCTCAGTTAAAAAACACAACATCTAAATTATAATAATATAATGGCCC
>JAWWES010000171.1:5182957-5236505 GCA_035583135.1 Lophotriccus pileatus
CCGGGGGCTCCCTTATTATTATTATTATTATTATTAACATCTAAATTACCACTATTAAAACCCTTCCACCTCTCACACAGTTGCAAGAATTCTCCTTTAAATACTGATCACAAACTGAAGGAGAGGTTTCCCACTTCCATTTGAAAGCATAGATCCAATATGAAAACTTCTGATATCAGTGGGACAAGAAGAAACAGAAACAAAGTGCACTAAGGACATAAACTGGAAAGTTCCTTGAGGATTCAACAGAAGGAAGAAGTCTCTTGTGAATATGTACGTATTTTGCAGAGGGGGAAGGGAATTTTGGAATCATGGAGTGTGTTGGGTTGGAAGGTACCTCAAAAACCATCCTGTTCCAACCTCCTCTGCCGTGGGCAGGGACACCTTCCGCTAAACCAGGTTGCTCCAAGCCCCATCCAACACAGCCTTTAACAATTCCAGGGATGGGGCATCCACAGCTACTCTGGGCAACCTGAGCCAGTGACAAAAGCCAAGGCACAAGAGCCTCTTGGAGAGCAGAATCTTATGTGATGGCACAACCATTAGGCAAGCACCGAGGCAAGTGCCTCCTCTTCTATCCTAAAAATGCAGGGCCCAGGATGTGCACAACAAAATGCACAGTCCATGCTTTGATCCAGGGCTTAGGATTTTGAAGACCTCAGGATTTTATTACAACAAGTATCTGGTTACTGTTTCTAGGGAGTGTAACAATCTCATCTAGACTTCCTTAGTCTTAGCCATGTTTTGCTAAATACACAGCAAGCAGAAAGGGCAGCACGTTGTCAACTGCTTTTCACAACGCGACAGAAATGCCCATAAGGAGCATATGAACCTGTCACACAAACTGTGAGAAAAAGAACACCAAAAATATCCACTTGTCATCAACAGGAAAACACAAGGAAAAAAGTAAAAAAAAAAACAGGATGGGGTGGTTTTGCAATGCAAGACACAGAGAAGCCTATGCCTGAGCATGTACCCGAGCCTGGAAACAATTCAACAGCACACATTTCTAACCATGATTAGAATCACTTCTACAAGGGCATGAGATGTAAAGAGAAAAACGTGAACTGATAAGGTAGAGATGTGAAGGGATTGTATATGAAAGGCTGGAAAAACAACAAATGCAGACAGAAAACCTGGGAAGAATGAATGAAGAGAGAAGTTAATGAGATCGATGTGCAAGTCGATCGATGCTACCTATTGGTGTCCTCAGCTATTTCTTCTCCACTCTAACTGTTGATAGTGACAACTGGTTTCATTTTCTCTCCTGTATATTTATGTTTAGATGCTTTCAAAGGCACAAACAGAGAAACATAACATATAGAACAAAGAACGGAAAAAAATAGTTTTATGGGATTTCAACTGAACATCTGAAAACTGTAAAGAGCGTGCACTGACAGTCGAAATCAGTGATTTGGGCCAGAAGAAAACCTGGTGGCTTTTCAAATTAGTTTTTTATTTGTCTATAGTATATACAAGTTTTTAATAGCAACAAGTAGCTCACGCTGCCTATGCAAGCACAGAATGTAATTCTTTATTTTCACTGACAGTTTAAAAGCAGACTGCAAAGTCCCAAAGTCAAAAGTTTTGCAGAAAGCTGTTTCAAGGCAATATAACACCAAGGATATTTCTGGATATATAAAATCTCAGGTTTCCAGAAGAGAGTTAAAAGCAGTTTCTGCTGAGGTACCAAAGCCTATATAAAGTTTGCAGCTTTATATACAAAAGATATATTGTTTAAAAATTATTTGCCTTTTCCTGACTAAATATCCACTTACAGAGTGGGGGGGAAACACCATGCAGTAGACACACACTGGAAATCCTTCACAAACATTTACATTTGTCCTCACCACATATCCCAGAAGGCCCAGAGAGAGGGAAGCCAGGTAAAACTTTCAGAAACAACAGTGATTACTACCTGTCCCTCTAAAGAGGGATATTTATTTCCAGAAATAAAGGTTTTAGTAAAAACAGAAAAAGAAACAAACCCTCTTTTTTAACAGTTAAAACAAAACGCCCTGGCAGTCATACAAATGGCTCAGCTCAGAACCACTGTGGTAAAAATTCCTGTAACCATATGGGATATCTATCAAAATAATGCGTTCTGCAGAACTGATAAGAATAAGGAATGACCCGGCTTGACTGTCACAGATTGTTCTTCCTGGCAGGAGGCTCGAAACAATCCCTTTTGTTTAAACAATCCTTTTATAACTCTTAACACCATTTTAGAAAACAAGAACATATCCACAAAGCAAAGCTACGTTTTAAAACAGAATGGGTTTATATACAGCAGTTAAAATAAACAAACAAACAAACAGGAACTCGGCGATATCGCTTGCGCTGCCTCCTTTGTTTTGCTGTTTTCCATTCTTTACGTTCTTTCTCACCTACTCGTGCTCTCAGAGAGGCTCAAAGTGATGCAAATTCCCCCGGACTCCCGGGAATTTCAGCAGGCGACATCATCAGGTGAAACCCAGCCTTAGTCAACTCCACTTCCTGACCACGTCTAAGATGGAGCGCGCAGCCCCGATGAATCAACCGGCAGCTGTTTTACACATTATTCACTCGCCCTTACAACCTCCATCAAAGTTCTCCGCAGCCCCACGAAGGGAGAAAAACCCCCTCCGCTTCCCTTCCTTCTTTTACTTCCCTACGAGACGCGAACTTCCCAAAACAAACTGCGCTCGGGGGTAACGAGGGCACAGGCGGCACACGTTTGGCTGGGCTCTCCGCGGCTGGCAGCGCTCATCCCAGGGCCCGCGAGAGCCCAGGGCAGGGATCCTGGACCCCTGGAGCAGCGGATCGCTGGACCCCATCCCCGCCAGCACCGCCCGCCCCAGCGCCGGGCAGGCCCGCTGCCGCCCTGCCCTTCCCGCAGCCCCGCCAGGCCGCTGCCGCGGGGCAGGGGCACCGGGGCGCACAACGAAGGCTTCTCCATCCCCATTCCCAACCCCACGCACCCCCATCCCCGCGGGCCCCGCGGCACGTACCGGATCGCGGCGCTGGCGGGGCTCATTCCGCCGGGGCGCGCAGGGTGTGACGGTCACCGGCGCCCCGCGGGGGGCGCGGGCGGCGAGCCCGGGCGGCGGCGGAGCCGCATCGCTGCCCTGCCCGCTCCCCGCTGCTCCCGCTGGCCCCGGCCCCGTCCCTGCCCCGCGCTCGGCACCTCCCGGCTCCCGCACGGCCCCGCTCCCGCCGCACTTCCGGGAGGGAGCGGTCACGCGGCGCCGCTTCCATCCGGGAAGGCGCGCGGGGCGGGGCGGGATGGGCCGGGCTGTGGGAGCGGGGGGGCGCTCCCGGGATGGGAGCGAGGTGGGATGTGTGGTGGAACTGCCTCCCCACTCAGGATGGAGCCCAGACCGTCCTGGAATATCTCCAGTGAGGGAGACTCCGCACCCTCTCTGGGCACGCTGTTCCAGTGCCCTGTCGCTCACGGGTTCACTCCACCCCCGTGTTCAGGTGGAACTTCCCGTGCCTCAGTTTCTGCCTCTTGTCCGTCCAGAGGGATGGAGCACCTCTCCTGAGGTGCTGAGGGAAAGGGATTGTTCAACCTGGAAAAGAGAAGGCTTTGGGGGTGACCTAATTGCGGCGTTCCAGTAGTACCTGAAGGGAACTTAGAGGAAGACTGAGAGAAGGGGATAGACTGGAAAAGAGAAAGCTTTGGGGTGACCTAATTGTGGCCTTCCAGTACCTGAAGGGAACCCTTCCAGTACCCCCTCAGGAAAGGCTGAGGAAAAAGGATTGTTCAGCCTGGAAAAGAGAAGACTTTGGAGTGACCTAATTGTGGCCTTCCAGCACCCGAAGGGAACTTACAGGAAAGATGGAGCAAGACTGTTTATAAAAGCATGGAGTGACAGGACAAGGGGGAATGGGTTCAAACCGAGAGTATGTTTAGATCAAATATTAGGAAAAAATTCTTTACTGTGAGTGTGGTGAGGCCCTGGCACAGGTTGCCCAGAGAAGCTGTGGGTGCCCCATCCCTGGAAGTGTCCAAGGCTAGGATGGATGGGGGCTCTCAGCAACCTGGTCCAGTGGAAGGTGTTCCAGGAGGGTTGGAATGACATGATCTTCAAGGTCCCCTTCCAACCCAATACATTCTATGACACTATTGCTTAGCATCACCAAGAAGAGCCTGGCTCCATCTTCTTGGCACCCCCCCCTTAAAATATTTATACACATTAATGAGGTCCCCTCTCAGTCATCTCTTCGTGAGACTGAATAGACCCAGCTCCCTCAGCCTTTCCTCATAAGAGAGATACTGCAGTTCCCTAATGATCCTTGTTGCCCTCTTCTGTACCTCCCCTCAGAGTGGTCCCCTGCCTGGTCATTACCCTGATTGCCAGGAACTTTCACACTCTGGGGCAGATTTGGGGCTTCTGAGGACTCCTTAGTTAGTTAGTTAGTTAGTTAGTTATAATTTTGGACTTATAATTTTGGATTTCAACCTAAATTTGTCAACCTAAAATTGACACTTGCGAGCTCCATCTGTTCTCTGGTATTTGGCTCAACAAGAACCAGCCCTTGGTGGCTGCTCCCCGACTTACAGGGCTGATGTTGGGTTCTCAGCCTCTCACCTGGTGCACAGATCTGCTCCTGGCTGGCACAGCCATGACCAGGGCTCTTCTGCTCCTACTACATGTGTTCACCACCCAGCAGTTCTGAGAGCTGTCGGTCAGATTGGTTTCCTTTAGGCACAGGTGAATTTCTCTGCATCATTGACACATCTTCCTAATTGCTTCTAAAAATAAATGATGTGATAATTTGTAAATTGCATGTACAGTACTGCAAACTTCCCGGGGGGGGGGAGGTGGGGGGGGGTGGAAATAAAAGTTAAGCAGTATGTTTTGCTTCGTTTTTCAAACAAATGGGACTTTAAAGAAAACATCCTCTATGGACACAATTAAGACTCAGTGACACCTTAATTGCTTCTCTTGAGAATGAGCACTGAGAATACATACACACAGCATTGTGCTGTGTAAGGATACCCAGGCTAGCAAGGTCTCAAGATCAATACAACTGCATTAGTGAGGCACAGAGCCCTGGATAATTCATCCTGCAGAGAAAAACTGCACTGACGGGGCCATACTGCCTTTGGTAGTACTAGTTCTCTCAGAACTATTTCAGGAACCTGTCTAGCATTGCACTGTATTTTCAGATATCTCAGCATTTTATTTTTTTTTTGCTTAGAGTCTTTTTCATACCAGGAAATAGTTTTACAGCCGCAGCCAGAACTTACTCCATTTAGAAAGCCAGATGAGTGCCAGAAGGACCAGGCTTTTACCTTTTATATGGCCCATTACTTAGAAGAAAACAGTGTACGTTTGTTGTTTGTATCAGACACAGGTAGGACACATGGTATAGGAATTTTTGGTCTTATCAGTGCTTGGAGACACTGTTGCAACTGGGAAGTGAAAGATGTCCACTCTTTCACAGGGCAGAATTCAGTCATCTCTACTGGAAATCAGGAGTGGATTCCTAATTGTAGCTGAGTAGTCTGACATGGAAATCTTGGGATTTAACTAAACTAACTTAGCACATAGGAAAAACAGTAAGCCAGATGAATCTTTGTATGTAGTAACCATCATTTCCCCTAAATCCTGCTATAGAGAATATCTGCAAAGATGGATCATTAACAGAAGTTGAGGAAAACCTGCATATTTGTCAGCAGACAAAAGGTGAGATTACAGCTCATGCACCCCTTAAGCTGAACAGTCCTTTTGCTCACCCTCACCTATACAATATTCTGGTGTGCCACAGAAGGGTGTGTAAATGGTTGCCAAGCAAAGCAACTACCTCCTTCCAGATTTGGAGTCTCTAGTTGGTTTTAACCAAAGTTTAACTTATTTTCCTGTACTTTTCATCCACTGCTCAGTCTTATTCCTTGCTATTCCCCCTTAGATTACCATTTTTGTCCCCTCTCAGTGCTGAATTAAAGCACACCATATAGTACTGGCCTCTTGTGTCATGTTAAGGCAAAATAGTGTAGTGTCAGGATGCACTGGTGTTATTTGCATTATGGCAGCACTTCGTGGGTCAATTGAGATAAGTGACCCTTCATGCCAGACATTTCACAAAACAGAGTTTGTAATTTAATTATATCAGGACAGAAAATAGTAGAGAAAAACAAGACAGGGTGAAATGATTAAGTTCCAGAACACAGATTCTGTCAGAGACAAGGAGGACTCCTGGGTCCAGAGTGAATGTCTTAGATCATACTTCCTCAGATCAGACAGGAGGTTCCACAGGAATATGCTCTTACAATACACACCACTTTCTGACAGAAAATTAGTGGTATTTATACTGTTCAAAGCATAGAAAGAGCCTATGTTAGTTTATTGTCCTAAATAAAGCCTAATACTAAATATATTTAGTTTTCAAGTTATAGCAAGGGAAACTATATTTCTAAAGAAACCTCAGCATAGCACAATGGCTGCTGTAGTTGGTTTTAATTGTTCACAGAGCCAGTAGTACTGACTCCTCTATTTAGACTGCTTATCTCTTCTCATTGTACAAAAGATCTCACTGCACACATAATGTGTAGGGGGAAGGGTTGTTTAATGTGTGAGACCTGTAAACATGTCATGATTGGAGCAGTGATTAAAGTCAGAAGAAGAAATCCACTGTTGTAGAAGCTCTTTCCTCCCAGTTTCCACTGGGACAGAGCAGTGTTTCCACTGCACTGTGGTGGTACCATCCTTCATTATGAAGTCCTTATATTTAGAATAGAACAGAATAAACATTTCAGTTGGAAAGGTACCTACAGTGATTATCTAGTCCAACTGATGATATTCTTTTACTACAATCAAACTGGATCCCTTCTTAAAGGCTGTTTTGAACACGTTATCTAACAGTTCTTAGGAGTTTCTTTATAGAATAATTTTGCTTAAGAATGCTTCTAAAAAGATTAAGTAAGCATGTTAACATATACAAGGATTAGTATTTGGAGATTTTAAGTGCTCCAGTCTGGGCAGACAGCAGAGTGATCCCAGTGTGATCAGGTTTTGGGCTGTTGGGACTTTCACCTTAGATAAACCCTTCAAAATATGAATTCTGCCTGCTGTAATATTTAATATCATATTTCCTGTGATCCTATTTGAAATAGAG
Organism: Lophotriccus pileatus; assembly: GCA_035583135.1. Taxonomy (NCBI): domain Eukaryota; kingdom Metazoa; phylum Chordata; class Aves; order Passeriformes; family Tyrannidae; genus Lophotriccus; species Lophotriccus pileatus. Next base: position 5,190,062 of record JAWWES010000171.1, read on the forward strand.
AAGGTATTCTAGATTATTGATGATGTTTCTTCATCCTTGTTTTGTGATATGAGGTGAACTGAATTAAGCTGCTGCACATTATGATATTAACACTCAGAGCATGTAAAATAGATTGTTTTCAGTATTAATCCCACAGATTTAAGGGAGGTAGTTGCATATGTAAACGTAATGAGGTTATGAGTAGAAGCTATTCTCTACCCAATAAGTAATTTCAATGAAATTACATATCCTAATTAAAGATTCATTATAAGCCTCTTTGTGATCTTTTTGGTGAAAGGAGGCATTATACACACATATGTAAGCACATTCCTGCAGTATGTTTTCAAGAATCACAACAGGATTATATCAATAAAATAAACTTTTTGAAAGAAATTAAAGACAAGAATATTAATTTCATCTATTTTCCTAATCGGTGTGATTATTTTTATTGACATATTCTAGAAAAAACAATGACAAATAACTCAAGAGTGTTAGTGTCACATGCTTTCTGTTTTCTTTTCCAGTCTGTTGTCCAAATGAGGGCACTTTCTGGAGGAATAATGATAAATCCATAACATCTTATTTTATTTTACCCTATTTAATTTTAACAGAGCCAGCAGACAAGATTGCAAACATACTGCCAAGATGCATGGGTGACTCTGCATTAGGTAAATGCAGAGGCAGATCTGGCTGATATGAGTCACAATTTCATGGGCAGTTTTAAAAGAATATAAAATTTCAGCAGGGAAGTTTTGAGTCTTTTCGTAGTACAGTAGTTCCAGAATTTGAATTGGTTTCTGGAATTTAAAGTTCCAGGGTATTAGGGCATACCCAATTTAGACTAAATTTTCCCCTTAACTTCTTTTTGTATTTTCCTTCTAGATGTCCTTTCTGAAAAGGAAAACAATAAAACCCGTTAAGTAGCAACAAACGAATTCCTCAGACGGTAGAGATACAGCTGTAAAGTTGTTCAGTAATGTTTAAACAGAATGGGTCTTCACTTGAAAAGGTCAGTGTTTTGGAACCAGCACTCTTCACTGTGAAATATATGCTAGTTTTGGCAGAAAGCTTTTAGCAAAGATGCAGTTTCTTCTGAGAGAGGAGGGTGAGTTTATTGTAGGAATAAACAGTGTTCCAGTGGCTGCAGCACAGAGCCTGCCAGTGTGGGTGAGTCAGTCAAGTCTGGTTTTCCTGAACCAGTGTGAGTTTTGATCCGTCTTTCACACCACAGATAAAAGCTTAACCACCAAGCTACTGCCTGATATGCAATTAGAGCCTTCTTTGTTTACACTTTGTATGAACAAACACTACTTCTAGCAGAGACTTGAACTTGGGACTTCCAAACTTTGCCTGAGCTCAGCAATTGGTTGGTGTGATCTTCTCTTTCTTCTTCCATTAAAAAATAAATAAATAAACACTGCAAAGATTTTCATGCAAAAGGTAAAAAACACTTAATTTTTCTAACTTTCACAAAGAAATGAAAATATTTTCCATATAGTTTTACTCAGTTTTTCAACACATTTTATTTCAAGGGATACTTACATGTTATTAGTGTTAAAAAAGAATTATTAAATAGAATTTGCTTTGTGTTGTCATGTTCCTTTCTCTCAGTTTTTCTGTGCTTACTCTATTCACTGTTATGCCCTAAAATAGATAGTAAGGACTTCAAAGCAGGTCTCCTATCTTCCTGTGGATATTTCCTTAATGCATAATGGCAGAAAACTTCCTGGAGATTGGTTGCAGCACTAAATGACAATAATTTTTCTGCAGAATGTCGAGCTGCAAATCACTACCCATCTTTAGTTACTACCTCCTCAGTGTTCTCTAATGCATTATCACCAGTTTCTTGTCAAAAAAATTCCCATGTTTCTTTCAATCATTCACCCAGACAAATCTGCTGATTTTTCACTTATTTTTCTATCCTGCAAACTTAAGTTGAATTCAATCATATTTGCTAGAACTCCATGACCGTGACTGTATAACCATGTGCTGCATCCCAGGGTCTTTCCTCTGCCTTCACTATCATTGCAGGACCACAAGTGATATGGCAAACCAGGGGGGTATTATTTGATGTACTTAATTAGACACAAACCTGACAGGTACTACTGCTAACACTGGATGTGGTCAATTTTTTCTAATAGTTTCATGTAGGAAAGATGATTTTTTTTTTTTCTTTTTTTTTTTTAGTAAATTTAATAGATCCTTTTTGGACCTTGCTAAAGGATGAAAACCCCTCTTTTAAGTTTTTTGCAAATTAACATTCCTCTCCTTTCCCCCAAGAAAAGTAAAATCAAAGCCTGTGTTTTTGAATGTAATGCCAAATCTTTCCTTGTCTACTTCCTTCTGCTCTCCAAAAAATACTGAAACACAAAGTGGCTTCCCTTCTATAGACTTCAGAGAGCGTAGAAACTTGTTTTTATACCAGAAAGCAACAATAAAAAGCAAATTTTGCTTTGTGGCTTATACTCATAAATTTGATAGTGAAGCCAAATGCATACTCTTTTCCTCATTTCAATACCAAGTAGCTTTTAAAATGCCTTTAAAAGTAATTTTCAGAGAGCAAAGAACAAGCATGAAGTTCTGAATTTTATGTAACCCCCAAACATCATCATTTATAAAGGCAGATAAACCCAGCAACTGAACACAATTTCGCTCAGAGAGCACACAAATAGACTTTCAGAAGCATCAACAAATTCTTCACTGAATGAAGATCAAGTTGCTAAGGCACATTTAGAGAAGGAAAACACACACCTCAATTCAGTCTGTGAGGGAGACAAGTTGTTTTGAGCTTTATTAGCCTTTTTTTGTTTTGAGATTCTGTGGTATTGCCTCTTGAAACATCCTGCTGCTTCCTAACTGATAAACAAAATCCTTAATCATGTTACTCACAAGAGCACTTTTTAACATTAATATTCCCCCAGTTCTCTCGAGTTTCATGACAGGACTTGGCTCAGTTGTCTCTGTGCGTAGTGAGAAAACCAATATTCCTTCTAACGTAGCATTTTATAGGACTGAGCTCTTTTGTCATACTTTGCAAACCTAACATACTTAGCATGGAACACTAAATACATAACTTTTAATAATTCAAATAAACCAGTGCTGTCATTTCAGTAAATGCCTATTTTTATACCTGCCAAATATGCAGAACAGGTAACTGGATATTTACTGATTGTTGCACAATTAGTATAATTTAACCATGGATTTATGAGTCACACATGCAATTGCCTATTTTGTTCAGTTCTGCATATTGCACAAAAATTATCGTATTTTTTAATTCTTTTTTTCCCCGTATTTTGCAGGTTTTTTATAGGAAATAATGGAAAAAATTGATTTGGTGAGAAATATTAAATTGAAAGCTCATGCTTTTATGTTTTATACATGAGTTGACCTCTGTTAATGCAGAAGGTTAATTAACCCCTAATGAAACATGTTTTTACTGTGTGTATCAAACAGCATTTTTGTTTGACCATACATTGTTTTTCTTCTTTTTTTTTTTTTTTTTTGTATTCCCTGAGAAGTGAAGACATTCCACTGGCTGGTTTTTTTCTAATTTTTCCATTTCACCAACCCCCCAAACCCTATAATTTACCCAGATTTATTCACCACCTTTATCTATAATTGATCTGGTCATATGGTCTTAATAAAGTTCAAGTAGTTAAAATATAAGAACGTGGCTATCCTCCAAAAAAGTTAATTTTAGAGTGTGCTGAACCATGCACACCAGATAATAAGCAATATTAGAGATATATGCATGTAACAATATATGTGTATAATAGTAATCAAAATAACATGACCTGTATGAGTGTCTATTGGAAAATCTCCTTAATTTCTTAATTTTTCTGAAAGGACACAGGGTCACTGAATTTCATCTCTAAGAAATGTTGGATATTTGTATAAGACATTCACCCTTGATTATGAATAGAAATGAGGATAAATGGCATATTCTAAATATCAGAAAAAAAACCCCAAACACCTTTCAGTATTATTGGAAGGATCCCAACAAAAATGTTAAGTACTAAGCTGGGAACACAGAAGAGCCCCATGATAATTTCTAACACAGTTATGCTTGATATTTGAAATTTTGATGAAGCAGACCTTTTTATTTTAAGAGAATACAGGTGTTTCTTACCCCTTTTTTTTTTTTTTTTTGGCATCTATTTAGATTTAACACCTTTTTACATAGCAGTATGTGCTATGAGTATTGTAGTTTTCCTTAGCACAGAATTTTTACTGTTCGTGTTTTCATCTAATTGATTTCTCCTTGCTGGCAAGCATTTAATGTCTCCAGACATATTATGATTCATAAGATGAATAACTTCCTCTTGCTCTGGGATTCAGGAGACCAACATGGAAGTATCCTATTCCTAGAGCAAAAGCTCCGATGAATAATGTAATATGACGAGAGTATCACTCAGTGAAGGAGTTATTCCAGGGAGTTTCTTCAGCAGCTTAAAACTGTTGGTCAGGAAAAGGTAGATTAAGGCAGATAATGGTCTTCTGAGTCAGATTTTCTCTGGCATAAGAAATATATAGTGGTGAAACAGTGCTAGAATCATTTTGCAATACTGTGTTTGGATGCAAACTTCATTTGAGATTTCAGCTTTCAACTGCTTTGCCAAATTTACATAACACAATTGTTAATTAGGGTTGAAAATTATACAGCAAACTCTTATGCACACTGCAGTTAGACAAGGTCAAAATCCCATTTTTATCAAAAGGTTAAAGTAGCTTCTTTTTTTTAAAACAGTCTATTGACACCGTTGATTTGGAAAGATTTGGTATTTTCAGTAATTATTACATCATGATACAGTATATTTGCTTATAGGTTTATTCTGTATCTCTTCATTAAAAAAGTATTTTCCATAGTTTTCCCATACACATATTAAAAGCCCTATTTTCTTGTAACCTGAATTTGAGTTACCGATTGCTTTCAAGTCTTCCTTGTTTTATACTTTGTATACCTAAAATTAAATAATTGAGGTTTAGAATCTTATCTTTCAGTGTAGCTGTTTTATACCTGAGTATCTCCATTGGATTCAGCAGATTTGTTCATAGTGGTAAAGAAGATGATCAAGTAATGTTCACATCCAAAAATCAGTAATTAACTTTAGAACAATTTCAACATATTGTGTTTGAATTCGTAACACATAAATGAGAGCTCCCTAATGAGTCTTGGTGAAAAAGACCATATAGGTATCAAACCAGAGAGGTATCTTGCATTTCAGTTGTTCAATAGTTAAGAATTGGAATGTCCTTTGAATTTTAGTATTTCAAGGTGTTTATATAAGCCCATAAAGTAGCTAATTAAAAAGGAAGAAGTTAAATATGATCACCCTGGTTATCTTCCTTGAACTGCCCTTAAGTGCCAAGTGTGTTATCCCAAAGTCATTGGCTGCAACTCTAAAAAATGTCTTTAAGAACACCAGTGTCAGATTTGTCATCTAAAACACTTATTTGGCCCTGCAAGTTTTAAGATAATGGAAGATGACATCTTCAGAATGAAGGGATTCACAGGAAGCCATGATCTCACAGACACGGAATAGCTTGAGGCTTTGCTCTGAGTCATCTCCCTCATGGCAGTTTTCAGGTCACTCCTGAATACGGTCAGTTTATTTTGGAGACAAGAAACGATACTTGGCAAGAAAGAAGCGGAGATCAATTGGCACAATACATGACTATAGCTCAGTTAATCAAAGTGCCTTTGAAATACTTTTAATTTGTAGCTTTGGTGTTCTGTTGTTCTAGAAATCTGTTCTAAGTTTTCATCTGCTACTTTAGAAAGGAGTCTGAATTCCATAACATCTGGCTAGGGTATGATTTAGTTTTAGTACTTTGGTCAGTCTTCATTAACAAAGCTTCATGAATGAGATTCATTTCTTAGTCTTTATTTCAAAAATTTGATGCAAGGAAGAGACATATCACATATGTTATTTCCTTGGAGTTACAGGCTAACTCAGAGACCAGAAAGAAAGGGACATTTTGTGTTCATATGATAAGCTTTGTCAGAACAGCTGCATAGAAAGTGAGGAGAAATAAATGTCTGTTCAAATAACTTCCACAAATGTTCCAGAGAAAGCAGAAAGCCTAAAGGCGACCTAGAGCTCATGGCAAGGCTTTTTCACCAGGTGTACTATATGTGTCCATGCGTGCAGATAAAGAACTCTCTTTTCTCACTTTCTGATGTGGAACAGAAGGATTCACACCCTCTGAATACTTCCAGCTACTAGTTTTCTAGACATGTGATCCTATCTAAACTCACTGTATGACATCCCTGCCTTCTACTCCTGAGAGCTCAGAGCTTGCTTCTTCAGGCCAAGGAGGGACTGTTATCCCTGAGCCCTGAAGTTATCACAGAACTCACAGTGCTTTTACTCCATCAGTACTGTCTGCTTCAGGAAAACTGTCTTGCAAAATGTCTGACATGAAAGCTAATTCTAGGGAAAAATTTAAATATTCATTCAAGATATGATGAAGACAAATAATTTCAAAGGTTTGTTTTCATTAGCGAATCACAGCTATTAACGGCGTGATTTCTTTTCCAGTGAAGGGAAAGAATTCCCTTCTACTTTCCAGCTGTTTATCTCAGTTAATATTACCTTGCACTTGCTTTCAGTTCCTTGATTACTCATGTGCAAGGAGGTGGATAGGTCTTATCTCATAACTGTGTGCACCTTGTCTCAAATGCTTTTAGCCGAGCTTGGGAATTTGGCTCTTTTCTGCCTAAATGAACAACCACAAAAGAAGCTTTAAAAACTAGTTGATGAGAGTTCCTCATCACTAACAAATATATTTACTTCTGAGAAATGTGGATGGTGACACCATGTTTCCATTCCTATTTAAAAAGATTAGTCTATTTTTATTTGAAATAAATGGAAAACTGTTTTCCATTCAGTCATTCATTAGTTCTTGAATGGTCCATATTACTTGCTCTTCTCCCTGTGCACTGAATAATAGAGTACAGATATACTACAGGGCTTTCAGAAGAAGTGTGCAAGAAGAGAGGGGGTTTGTGCAAAACACATTTGTATAGGTGAAGGAGGAACTTGATCCCAGGGCTTCAGAGCACAGAACTCTCACAGAAAACCTGTTCCTGGGAGCAGTTACAGACAATGCTGAAATAGAAAAATCTGTGCTCCTGATGCTGCAACATTTTATTCATAACAAAATTGCAGTTATATAGTATGGCATGCTGGTTCATGAAGCTTTAATTAGCTCTTTTTAGACACCTTAGAAGTGTAGGCCCTATTTGTACACTATTGACCTTTGTGCCTTACCTGAAAGAGAGCAAATAACAAATGGTGTTAGTGCTACCCATGAAGATAAGGCTGGAGTTGAGCAGCAGTTATGGCTGAAAACCTGAAACATTTGAAGCCTTTTCAATTCTTGTGCTCTAAGGAGTCTTTCATGCAAGTAATAAATTGGATGGCACTTGGATGAGCAGTACAAGTTGAAAGAGAGAAAAGTGAAGACCAGACAGTGCAAATCTCTGTGCACGACTCAGACATTTGCCACAGTTCTGGGATTTCTGTAAGTGGCAGATAAAGAACAATTTGACTGTAAAGCTCAAGCTGTTACTATTCAGCATTCCCAAGATGAAATTTGGTGTCACTGAGCAGATTCATGGCACCCACAGCATGGCAGGAAACGCAAATAAGAAGGAAAAAAATGCAACACCTACAGGAAATGGTGAGGAAAAAAAGGAAGGTAAAATTGGGGGTTGCTTTTTTCATTTTTCTTTTTTTTTTTTCTTTCTATATTTTCCCATTGTGAAGCAAGGACATAAAATGATTGACACTGTTACCAGGAATAACTCCTGAAATACTGAAATAAGTAATAAGTGTCTGATGAGAACTGTGACCTGAGACAGAGAGAGGCTGTAGAGTGAAAAGGATCAAAACATTAATAGCCATTAATGCAGAACAAATACAAAAGTTCAAGGTAAAGGAAGGGGGAAGCAGAACAAGCAGACACTAACTGGGAGAGAAGACATTGCTGCTTAAGGTAGAGAAAGCTCACAGAAGGCAGGAAGCAAAATGCTCAGCTTAAAATATTACTGAGTGTTGTGTGGGCAAAGAAAATATCCCAGTGTTTGTTTCCTAAAGAAAATGGAAGCTGGAGCACGTGGAAGCACACCAAGAAGCACAAGTTGTATGACAGGATTGTCTCCAGGGTTCTCCTTATGCACACTCCTTACCCAGACAAAGCTGACTGCCATTCTTTCCACTTTGCCATAAGACCAGGGTTCTGGCTGACCAGCAGGGCTACAATCTTATTCCAGCAACACCAATAAGCAACTGATACGTGACCATGAGAAGAGAACTTCAGTATTGCAAGACCAGAACACTGGCTATCAAAAAGATTAATCACAAGCTGGTATATTGTTGCCTGAGTATTTTAAGAACTGGCACAGAAATACCCCACCTTCCAAGAAAACTACCTCTCAGAACAGCCAAGTAAATCTCAGATGAGCTTTCAAGTTGACCCACCACTGAAACGTTTCTTTTTTTTTTTCAAAATCAAATTAAATGAATTAATTATTTTTTCTACTTCTCTCTTTAATTTTAAAGTGACTTCTAAAATGTTTCCTAATGAAACATTATATTATATATTATATATAAAATATTATTGTCATATAATCTAAACAAAGAATGTTTCTACTATTCCAAAATGTGTTGATTTCTCTCATTGCCTGCCACTTTTGACAGTTACCTAGGCAAAATTTCACTTGAAATCACAAATAACTTCTGTTCTCTTCAGTATTTTGGCAAATAAGGAAATACTTGGCCAAGGGAATCAAAAAACGTGCCACAATAAGGAAAAAATGTGTCTTGATAGTGAGAGACAGAACTCATTCTGGAGTAAGGAACTGGTTCCACTTTGCACATGGGAGACAGGACAAAGCCTGAGCTGACAGAGCTGTCTGGAAGAACCAGAGGGTTTGCAAGTCCTCTGGTTTGGATTGTTTGTGAAAACAAATCTCTCTGTGAATTACCGTGTTATGTTCACACCTCACATTTTTACAAACCCCAGTCTCTGTTCTAACAAACTCTCACAAGTGACACAATTATAAAAGTAGACTAACAAACATTAAAACTGACAGGATATAAAATGTTCTCAGTTCAGTAGCTTGGATATAAGCTAAAAGCAAAGACAGCATGTTTCTTCACTTGAAAAACTTCCCCCAGAATCTTCTTTCAGGGACAGCTTGAAAAGACAAATTGTACTGGAGTTTTCCAATCTGTCACAGTAGAGGAAATCTTCTGAGCTGTAGAGAGATGGCTTCAAATGAATAATATATCATTTTATTTGAGAATTTATAAACTCTTCTAGTTCAGTGGGTTTTTTTCTCACTTCAGATATCTGAAATACACCTTCCAACTCTAATCCAAATACATACCACCAAATCAACTGTATTAATCCAAACCAAGTGTTGGAATACCTCATTAGTTGAATTTTGTCTGTATTTGTAATGTTAATCCTCTCTTCAAAATTAAAGCATCAATGTAGAGCAAAGTGAGCAAGTACTCCAGTGGGAACTCTGGGCTAAAGGTGATCTCCCATCCTGCATGAAGCTGGAATTCAGGATCAGTGGATCTCACTGAAAAATAACAGTATAAGTGAGAGGTTATTGTCTCTCATGCAAGAAAAGAGATTATGTATAAGACCCTAAACAACAAGTTAGTTTTAAGATTAATGAAAAACTCTACCAACCTCTGGCTTAAAATCTGTGGATTTAACCAGTTTATGAGAAATCTGCCTCAGTGCACAGGAGTTGGTAAAATCTCATCATGTTCTGACATGACACACATAAAATCGAAAAAGAACAGTGTTTTCTGATCAAGTTATTCATAGAAACATAATTTCCTCAGTGGCTGATTATTCAGTGCTCATCTATGATCATCTGTAGGGTTACACTTTCATATGAACTCTGTTCTAGCATGCTGTCATGGTTTGGTGAAGTTCTTAAAAATGAGCATTTTACAACTCATTTTCTACTTGTTGTGATTCCTCTTGTTGGGAACTATGCTAACTGCAGGTTTATTTTCTTTTCCTCAAGGAAGATTCATATATATTTTTTCAGTTAAGCATTTTGATTTAATGAATCACTAAGATTTTCTGTGAAGTGAGTAAGTGATGATATTCATGTTTTATAAATGGGGAAGCTGAGGAACAGAGAAGGAAAGAGACTTTCTGTTCTGTAAGTGGCAAGGCTGGGAATAGAAACTGGAGATCTTTACTGCCAATTCCACTCTACTTGATGGAGACCACTGTTCCATGGGTGACATCCCCATTGCTCCAGTCAGAGCTGCATAAAAAACTTCTATACAGTCTCAGTAGTTTAATAGCACTGGCTGAAGCAGGGTCCAACCATATCCTTCCCTACTTTTTTTACCTGAATTTCCTTTTTAAAAGTCATTTTCCTTGTGGGAAGTGGTACACTAAGTCACCTCTAACAGTTTCATGCAGTTTTATTATAAAATAGTAGGTGATGCTCTGGAAGTGTTTTGGAGAAAATAAACTAAACTAAAACAAACAAACAAACAAAACCAACCAAACAAACAAAAAAGCAACAACAACAAAATAACCCAGCAGATCTTAATTCTGATTCTTTTGAATTTTCAAAAATTAGAAGAAAGTTTGAGAAATGGACACATAGAAAATTCAGCAAATTATCAAAAATATTCAAAGAAGTGGTTATAAAAGTGAGAGCGTAGAAAGCCTGTAATTCCTTAAGGGAAAGGAAATGTGTAGTGGACTTGTTGTGATGACTTTTCATTTGATATAATGATTTGAGGGTGTAGTAAGTTAGGATTTTGAACTCCTATTGCCAGATCATAAAGAAAATCTTGTGCTCCATCTGCAAACCACTATCTCACATAAATTGCATTTGCTAATTAAGATGTTCTGTCTTCACATCACGGTAGAAAACCTTCATAAACATCATAATTGGTCTGGATATTCAACAGAAGTTCAGTTTGCATCCCTGGCTGATGTGGATCAGATTTATATGGCAAAGGGATTTAATCCTGTACGGATCTGGTGTTAGTGAGTCACGACCTGAGTCAGAATGAGCAGTAAGGACCAATCTGGAAAGAATCCCAGTGTTGTCACTTCTTTTACCATAGTAAAAGTCTCAACCAGATGTGGTTCTGCCTCCATTCTCTTTCTGGCTCATTTGTTTGACCTGTCCATGAACAGTTTTTTGAACATGGCCCCTGGTTATCCCGTAGGTGGCTGGCTGTTCCCAGCTGTTGGGCAGTTCTTGCTCCTCTGTTCTCAGTCTCATTCTCAATGGACATATTATGGGGGTTTTTTCTGCCTCCAGTATGACCATCCCTGCCCAAAAACCTGTGTGCCAATAGGATCCTTACTCAAGGTGACAGGAAGATTCAAATTCCTTACACTGGTGTTAGGCAAATAAGAAGTCAGTAAATTACTAGGGTTATTCTCTGATTGTGTTTAAAGTTTTACTTAAAAGACCCACTTCCTGAGCTCTTACCCATCTGCTCTTGGACAGACTCAGGTGTTTCTTTTGAAAATATACTCTAGCAAACTTTACATCAGACAGCAGCAGATATTGCTGACTCCTTACCAGCAGATTAGGTTGGGGAACCCCATATAGCAGCCTATGTTGGTGGGAAGTGAGCTGGGTTGTGCAGAAAAGCTGCATGAAATGAGCTAAGACATTAAATAACAACTTTCAGCCAAGAGTAAAAATTTTATGCCTGAATTATGAGCCTCCTGTAATAGAAAGTGTAAGGGAAATTCAAACAGGCTATTAATTGTAGCAGTGCCAATATATTAAGATGAATAAGATTTTCTAAAGGTATATACTAAGCAATTTCAGTTCCTTTTACTTGCTTCATTAGGATGAAGTTCTTCGCAGATGCATTTTCAATAAACGCGTGTTATGATTTAAGAGCTCCTGCGTTGGAGTCAGTCACCTCTGCCAAGGCTCAGAAAGCACCACGTTCCTAATGCCATCAGGGTTTATACTGTGGTTACATGCTCCCCTCTGCCTTTGGCTTTCTATAATCTTCATTTGACCTGTGGTAAATTCATGCTGACGGTTCTCTCCCTCAAGGGAATGAAGTAAGATTAAGTATTCTAAGAGTATAAAGTTTTGAAAATGAATCCCGTAGTCCCAAAGCCTCTTGGCTGTTTTAGAAAATGGTACAAGTCCATTGCTCATGATATTTTGTTCAGTTGGCAAAACTGTTCTGTGGAAAGGCTGAAACTCCTGCTTTGAGAAGGGCAGTTTCAGTTGTTCTTGGTCAGTGAAGGTTTCCCTGAAATTCTGCCTGAAATTTCAAACACAGAGAGAGATGATCCATCCAGTGTTATCCATGGCATGGTGGCTCTGTCACACAGCAAGACAAGAAAACTGGCTAACTTCCCTTCTCTGCCTGATTCAGGTTTTAGTCTCAGTTGAGATCTTTTCTCATAGCACTCCCTTCACCTAGTCTGTTTTTTTTTTTTTTTTAAATGTTTATGCACTAGAACATTTCTTAGGAAAGACACTGAAAAAAGAAAATTACTTTTAACCAGATCTTATTTTGCCAGAGTGGATTGAGTGAAGTTCACAGTACACATGCATAAATATGTTAGCCACAAATCAAGGAGAAAACCAGAGAAGGCTTAACTTAAAAGTGATAAACCTAAGCACATTAACAAAGGAGACAGAGTAGAGTTCTAGACTGAAGTAAGAACTGTGTCTATAAAAGTGATTCTTGTCACTGGGAGAAGAGAACAATTTTGTTTCCATAAAGGATCATCTGCATTGTGCTTCTTTCTCCTTGTGCATGAGATTTTTTTATGTGCATAAGGTTTTTTTATTCCATTACTGGTTCTCCAATGTTCTTCCTGTGTCAACCTTCTGCTGTGTATGCATGTATGTGTTCTACTGTGATCACAAATTTGTGTTACATCACTGTAGAAGTGCTTGCCATTGTATATCTGCCTGCTTAGGTATATTTAGGGAACAGACATCTCTTTCAGAACAACTGAGTAAAAAAATATGCATCAGCATAAATGGTTCCCTTTTTTTCCTGAATATTCATATTCTCATGGGAAGTATTTTCAGACTTCCTTTAAAGGAATGAAGTGTTTGGAAAACTTAAAGGGACAAAAAACATTTCCTCTGACTAAACATCCTCAACTAAAATGTTAAACATAATTTTCAGAATACACAAAAATATCTGTTACTTCATTTGACTTTCTCCATAAAGAATTGGTTTTCTGCCAACCTCTTCCTTCCTTCTCTGAAAATGATATTTCCATTTGAGGCCAGTTGCAAAAAAAATTAAGGAATCTCATCAATGGCATAAAAGAAATGTCAAATTTATCACAGATGAGACTGGACTATCACTGAAATTGGACTATCACAAGATAAAAAAATGATTTCTTTCTCACATTTCGTGGTGTTTGATGTCTATTGTTATTATGGTAAGTCCAGAACAATGCTTGTTTCTGTCTGTCCAGGAGCACATGCAAGACAGTAACTTCTCACTGTTTGCAGCTGCATGGCACCTACCACACCACATTTAGCACCTCGAGCTACAGGTGGATTTTCTCAAGAGATCCAAAGACTGAAAATAAAACCTGTGCTTTATAGGTACCAGAATCAGTGAAGCTATTCCAGTACACACAAGCTGAGGGTCTGGCCTGTAAGAGGCAGTGGTGACCATCTGTACAAGAGCATTTTCAGGAGGCTTTTGTGCTGCCACCACTATAAAGCACCTCTGCTTGCTTTCTTGCTCATTTTCTCTGCTCTGAAATCATGCAGCTTCTTTCCTTAACTGCTACTCATTACAGTTCTCTCTGGAAAAATACCAGTAATTTAAAGGTTAATAGAATGCTGATGTCACTGTAATTAGAGCAGAGGAAAAACATTTCTGTAATTACTGTTAATGCCTTCTTGCTGTTCAACCAATAAGATATGGCCCCCAGACTGAGATGGAAGGTGGGTGTAGAGATCTGTGTGAGCAAGAACTTGTGACAGGGTGATCAGACCAGTGCAGAAATGACGCCTGAGTCACTGGGAGCAGGGTGGATATCGGTCGTTAAGCAATCCACCTGGGAAAAATAGAAGTCAGAATGTCAAGGATGAGAATGCCATAAAAGTGCAGTTTATGGAGCTGGCTAGCCAAAGAAATTCAGGACATGCAGTTAATCAAAATTCATATTTTGATATTCACTATACAGCGTTACAAACAAACCCATTAGTGTAGGAGTGTTACATTTTCAGAAATAACTGGTGATGCTGCAGAGCTGCCCATGCTGCCCCTGGCAGTGACCCCTGGGACAGAGCTGGCAGCTGGTCACACCTGGATCATTATTCCTAAAGCTGTTGTTCTGTGCTGTGCCTGGTCACTTCCCATGGAGTGAGGTCTCTGTTCTGCCTCCTCAGGTGGGAAGTGACATTTCAGAGCTCAGTGAAATAGCTGTGAGCAAACAGAGTAGCTGAGCTTGGGAGGTTTTCTGTTCTGCCAATGGGACACCTCTCCAAATAACATGTATAGTTTCTATAGTGTCAAAAGATCATAAAAAGAGAATAATTTCTGCACTGTAGTTGTTCCAAGAAGTGTCAAGTAAATTCTTTCCTTGTTTTCCAAATGGCTGGTTCATACACACCTGAAGTCACCCACTTCTGGGTGACCAGTCCCTTGGTTTCCTTCAGCATTGTTTATTTTTTTAATTCACACACAAACAAACCTTTATCTTTTAAATAGGTATGAGTATATATATTTAATGGACACAAGTTCAAAATTGATGGGTTTTTTACTAAAAAAAATGTTTGTTTGCCTGCACCTGAGACCTTAAGGAAAACCTACATACAAATAAGTCATCATATGAGTTTTGCTGATTTTAATGGAGTTGCATTTGCCCGAATGCTAATGAAATTCTACTCTCTGATGGATACCCTGATAAAGACACACTAACTTCCCTCTCCAAAGCAGTGTAACCCTGCTGGCATGGCACTGTGCTCAGGCTGACTATCTCTGCTCCCAGAGCTGGCCCATTCAGTAGTAGCTCAGGCATCCTGTGAACTGTAGTATTCTACATTACAGACATGCCCTAAGAAACTCATCAATGAAGAGTAGAAAAGAAGAATGAACTTTGCTATTGGGATTTTACAATCGCATATTTCCCAGGCTCCCTTTGGTAGTCATTTTTCACCTCATAGTTTCCATGTGTCACAATGGATGTGGGTTTTTAAAAAAGACTTTGCAAAAAAGAAGCTACATGTTTCTGTTCAGATCTGGCATCCCCCGGAGGAGCTTGGAATGAGAGAAGGAGCACGTGCAGGGGGAAGGTCAGGAACAGCAGACACAAGTCAAAGGATGTGATAATAGACAGGAGCAGATAACAGTAAGAGTTTCATTGCAGGGGGAACAAGCATGCTAGATTAGGGGGAAGATAAATAGGACTTTGAAACTTCAATCTTCCCCTTTCCAGTTAACATATGAAAGTGAATTATATCGGAATGCTTATGGGCATCTAAAACTGAAAAATAGCCAAGAGTCTTTTTGACTTCTTTTAATGTTCCAGTAGCTCAGTTTTCACTTTGAAACACAAGTGGCAACCAAAATTCTCAGGATGTGATCTGTACATTTCAGAAAGGCATGTCCTCAGAGATGATTATTACAGCAGCAAGAGTTCCTTTCTTGTATCATCACTGCAGTGATCAGGAGTCTTCTACAGCTCCAGAATGTTGCACCAAACTGCTCCTAAGTGACTTTAACGATTTGGAATTGCAAATAAGTTATAGTTTAGCTGTAGTAAGTCAAATGTAATACTGAAACTACATCCTTGAGTACACATTTCTGTACTTCTTTACTGTCAACTTAACTATGTGATTTTTACCTGGTACTGGGTATGTAGTCTGCATTAAATTGTGATCATGGTTAAAATTCTGAGACACCTGAGATCTTCATGGTCTCTGGCTTAGAACAGTCCTTTTCCTACAGGCCAAACTGATTCACAAAAATTGTAACATCTGAAGACTTACTGTAAATTCATTATCTCTAATTATTTTTTAATCTGATTTAACTGAGCATGGCATCGAGTATGGACAAAATACATTAGACATTTCAAACAAAACTAGAATTTGGAGGAATTGCAACTCTTCTATAGATCCAAAAGGTCTTGATAATTCAGGTAAAAATGCAATAATAAAAGAATGAAGAATATCCTTTACATCTTGGATCTTCAGAAAACAGGAATCCTTCCCTTCAGTTAATTGTAATTGCTGTAATTCAATGAAAATATTAAATTAATAACTTTAGTACAGCTGGAAGGTCACTGTTCAAAAGGTGGTTTATCCCTTCCCTTTTAGGTTCAGGCTCCAGCTTTTTCTCTCTGTCACTTCTGTTTAGACTACATCAGGCTTAACTGAAACCAATCACAGACATGCAATGTGGCAAATCTGCTTGACCAGAAATTTCACTCCCTCTTCTCACAGGGTTACATCCTGACACTGTGTTCACTCAGCCAGACTTTTCCTCTGGTCAACAGGGTGACTAATGGTGCTGACCTTAGTGTTTGTCTCAGGTGCAAAGCATAACATGGCAGGAAGGACCTGAACCTGTCATGTTGGACCATCAGCAATGTTTGTGTTGCTGTAGAACTTAGGGAAGCTGTGACCACGCAGAGATACTCCTGGCTGGGAGCATTTTCAGAGGACCTATGGTTTGCTCAGGCTCATGGAAAGGAGTTGACTTCTTCAAGCTGCAGGGGAGCAACTCTTGGACATGGAGAATGCTTATTTAGATTGTGCACTGACCTCCAAAGAAAGGTTCTGATCTCCGTGAAGGCCATTTTTCTACAAGAATGGTAGCAAGCTGCCTGACCAACAGTAGTAGTTATCAAGAGATTTAATTCCCAGACTTCTCCAGGAGTATCCATGCATATTTCTGAGGGACAATTTGCCACTGAGTTAGAAGCCATGTTATCGATGTCAAAGAGCTCTTATGCCTTTTTGAATCTTTTTTAACATCTCTTTCTCCACCTCTTCTTACTTCTGTTCCTCTCCGCTCCTTGTTCCCATTACGCCCTTGACCTGAGATTGGTGATTGGCAGCAAAAGTTCTTTGTCAGGTCCTCAAAACCCACGTGCACATATTTTATCCTCTTTACCAGATATTTCATTTTAATTTGGTACAGTACAGAAAACAGTGGTATACAGAAACCATATTGACTGACATAAGCTTCTCAAAGGAAAATCTGATGTGGATTCCATGCACATGTTGATGGAAACAAACCATTTAATTGTCTCAAACAGCTAATGGCATGGAACTCTCAAGGACAAATAAAACAATGAGATAGTTTTGTAAAAAAAAAAAAAAAAGTGTGAGTTAATTCACCAAATACTTTTGAAACCAGTAAATGTTCAAATGTCCTGGTTTTGGCTGGGATGGAGTTAATTTTTTTCATCACTCCTCCTGTGAAACTATGAATAACATTTTTACTTCATTTTTAAATGCCAGTACTGCAAGATTATTTCAGCAACTTCATGTGCAGTTTTTTTTTATCTAGGGGCAATTTGCCCACAGCAGCTGTGGCAGTTGCAAAGTGAGTAAGAATAGTAATGAGGTAGTAGTTTTACTATTGCAATTAAAAGTGACAATTATTTCTTTTAAGTCTGTAAATACTTTCAGTAGATACTGGGCATAAACTTACAGACAGCTATATAATCAACTCAAGAATCTACACTGATTTTCAAAGGTCAAAGCAGTTGCATAAAGAAGGTAAATGAGATGTAATGTACTAGTTTCTATGACACCTACTTTCATAAGACTGCTATCAATAGCTCTGCTATTGTAACACAGTCAAAAAATTCTCTCTTTTATGATGAAGTTCATTTTCATAAATATTTTTACATGCACATTTGTTAAATACAATAGTCAATCCAGCTGCAATGCTTTTCTCCTTTACCTTTTCCCATATGTCTAAGGACCGAAGGAAAGATGTGTTTTCACTTGTTGATGTCTTAGCACAATAGTTACACAATATTTTTCATGATAGGAACTCTCAAGGCTCTTAGTAATATATTGAAAAAATAAAACAACAAAACAAAACCCCCAACAAATCAGGAACATAGTTAAAAAGAGAGAAAAACCTAGCAAAAACAAGTGATAAAAACCTGTCAATAACATTTCTGCTATTAAGTGATGCCTTCTGTGCCTTTAAACTCGCACTATTTCCATTGCCAAATGGCTGCTCTTTTTTTTTTATGTGCTGGCTTTTGCCTCTCTAGATAAAAAATACTGCTGCAGTAGTATTAATAATGCAGGCAAATGGTTTAATCACAGGAAGGGACAAGAAGTTTTCTTGTAATTGGATAAGAGTATCTTCCCCTGGTTGAAAGTTTAGCTTGTGGCCATTTATAACCTTTCTATTTCCAGCTGAAACCTGAATCCTTGCTCTTTACATGGAGAAAGCTGCTTTCTGATAATATTCCCCCATAACTGAGGGGTTGGGTGTTAAATGTGTATTTATGGGTCAATATTAGACCCCTAAATTTCTTGGGGATACATTTCCTTCTATCAAATTCTTTACTGAAAATACTGAGTATGTAGTTCTGTGGATCCCCTGTCATGATTTAGCTGAGTAACAGTGATCCCCAGACCACACTTCAGGAGCTACTACCCAAAACCATAAAATAATATGAAATGCAAACCACAGTAAGAATTTCTATTACAACTGTGTTATGTTATTCAGTACTGCCAGATCATGCTGCTTCTTGAACCCAGTTTAAGAGAATTTTCTTTCCTATAAAATAGTAGTAGAAGTGGTCAGTACAACCACGGCATTGGAAGAATTTTCCTCCACAGTGTGACTGTTACACTGAGAAAAAGAAGTGAAGAGATTTCATATTTCTCTGGGCACCAGTGGATGTTTATTTCCACACTTTTCACTGCAGGGAAATGATTATTTCCTATTGTACATGAGCTTGATTATTACAAAATATTTTTTGAATTTGATTACTATGGAATACTTTTTGAATTTATGTTCCTAGTGTGTTTAATTAACCAAGGTTCAGTCTACGTCACAAAATCTCAGCTTTTTTCTCTCTTCAGTTTAGTGCAGCTAAGAAGGGGCAATTAAGTTGAGAAAATAAATGTGTGTTTCACATGAAACTGCAGCAGCCTGAAAAACTCTCTGTTCACAACCTCTTAACTGATAAGTTTTTATTTAGGGAGGCTGTATTAGGTGAACAGCTTGAGCCTATATCATACTGAAATGTCCTTGTTGGTAGAGACAGCTGTCTGTAAATATTCTTCAGTTTTAAGATGGGGACAAAATTATGAATATGGGATCAAATTCTGTTAAATGGCTTCATGTTGTATTTAAGTCTTGAGGACTCTAGCTAGCTACAGATTTTGTTGGTTGCAGTGCTTTATCTGTATTTTGCCTGTAGCACAGGATGAAGGGAGCTCATTGCAGGGCCTAAGTGTGCTACACATGAAACTGGCTGCTTCTTTATTTTAGTAGCAATTCTGTCTTTACTTCTCCTGTGCAAACCTGTACTCTTCCACACAAATGAGTTTTAACTCGAATGGAAACAGTTTGTTTCTCATGTACAGATTTGTTTTAACCATCACTTTCATTCTCTTCTTGTGTGTGTGTGGTTGGCTGTGGTTTTTTTCAATGGCACTTGGCTACCTCTTTCATGAGGCATTTAACTTTTTTTTTTAAACAGATGTATGAGAAGGCCTTCTGGGAGCTACCAGAGCTCGCTTTCAAAACTCAGTGAGTTCCCAGTCGAACGAGCCCTCTGCAAGATTAATTCAAGTCAATAGAGGATTTGGAATGAAAGGGGGGAAAAATCAGGTCAGCAAGAAATATGAATAGACTGATTAAATCAGTGGGAAATGCTGTGGTAAAAGACACTCTCCTTCTAATAGAAGGATTGAATTTGTAATATAACTTGGTGCAAGTGTTTGGTGTCTCTGCTTTTTAGCAGGAGTACTGTGAACACAGCTCCTGAGGAAAAGATCATTTGTGTTTCTTTCCACCAAAAGAATGGAGCATCTAAGCATGCATTTGATGCTGTGTGGTTACATGGTTTCTGTTCTAAAATAATGGTGACAAAATCTGGGTGGACCTAATTCATTCAAGAAGGTCAAGCTGAAGTCCTGATCTGATGGTCAGTTCCAGAGCCCTTGTTATTACTTACACGTAGGTATCTATACCTTCCAGAGGATAGTTTGCTGTCTTTAAGTCCTAGTTTTACAGTAGTGAAAACATCCTCAGCTGTACTGAAAATGGATACAGGCAGGAAGGAGTGTGATTTGGATACTCTAGGAAGAGTTAAAGTTGAATTAAAATTCCTAGCTTCTCTTAAAACCTATTTATGAGAGAAGTATCTAGTCTTGCTAGAACGTGCTGTCATGTGGGTTTTGGATCATGAGAGGCAGATGCTCCCTGGGGTTTTGTCATCTCCAAATGAGATAAATATTTTAGGCCTGTGATTGACTTGTTACAGACATGCAAAAAATTACAAACACATCAGAACCCCAAACTTCATTGGGGAATCCGGTCACCACTTCTGTATAAATATTCAGCAGTAGAAGATGAGACAGACTTTCTCACTATGACATTATGTATGCACCCAGCATGAAGGCATTTTAATTCTCTTCTTGGATGGTACAGCACTGTCACCCCCTAGAAACTAGAAATTAAAAAGTCTGTGCCAGCCTGCACATTCCCCATGCTACATGGAGGAAAAGCCTTCTGAAGTAACTGAGGGTGCAGAAGCGACAGAGAACGCCCGGATTAAAGTTTGATGACAAAGGTACACATACACTGAAGATCTGACTTTTATCACTGCCATCTGACACTTCAGAGTGCTGTTCAGCAGAGTGTGAATCCACAGCATGCTGTTTACTTCTCCTTGTGCTGACTCCCTGTGTGAGTTTTGTGTATATTCATATGTATATATATACATATATATATATTTATATCTATATGTATGTATGTGTGTCTGTGTGGACTCAGCTACCATCACTGCATGGGGAGTGAGTGTACAGCCACCAGAAATGCAGAAATTTGTAGCCCAGCTTTTTGTACACTAATTCCTTATGTAGAGACCCTCCCCTAAGCAAATTTAAGTCGCTAATTATAAGTGCCCACAGAGAGGATCCTTGCAGTCAAATAAACTGCAATAAAAAACGTTAATTTGCCCATTTGTCCCTCTGTAAGTGAGCCCTAAATATCTTCATCATGTTTTCCAGCAGCCTTCACAAATCCTTCATGAGTCCAGTTTCCTGCTGTCAGAACAGGACTGGGATCTGCAACCACATCAAAGTTAACTTGTGGGATTTTGCTTTGCTTTTCATAGTTATGGATGCTAAGCTTCAATAATGTGCTTAGTGCTGTAAGAGGCAGCAAAAATGACACTTCCTGGCCCAAGGAGTTGCAGTCTAAAACCAGACACTGCAAACTGTGCTGGGAGACCTGGGGAATGTCCTTCTGAGAGAAATGTTACTCCTTAAAATAATGGTTGGGTGCTTGATAACATTTCCATTAAATTTGGTGAGTATTCATGGCTTCAGGAATGACAAGAGTTTTAAGGAAGGGATTTGGCTTCTGCAGTTTTTATTCTGCCACATGCAGAGGGATTGGACCAGTCATCCATTGATGCTTTAGGCATAGACGTTCCTTCCTTACTTTTATTAACATGTGGTTTTTGGGCTTGCTTTTTGATATGTGCCCCTTACACTTTGCACCCTGACTAACAGGCTGCTCACCAATGCAGAGGAGTTCATGTTCTGCTAAATGTGTAATTACTGCAGTACTCCAGCCACTTCATTGCATACTAAGGAAGTTTTTGCTGGCCTTACATTGGTGTCAGATATTACTGTGCCAAAAAATCATCTCCAAGAAAATAAGCTTCTTTAGCCTATGATTTTTAGTAAGTCCTTCAAAGTAAAATTGATATATTTGGGCTCTTACTTCCTTTTTCTTAGTTATGTGGATATGTGTAGGATTAAAACTTCTTTCTCTACTAGTGATCTTCTCTCTTCTAGTTAAAAAAGTGCCTTTAGTTTTTGAAGAGACAAATCTATTAGTAGCAAAAAGTGTTTAAAGTCAAAAGTGAGAAACTTTCAAGCATAATAACAGTGCAAACTGATAAGGTGTTTTGAGGCTGGTTTTAAAACAGAATACACATGAGGAAATAATTTGTCGTGTGCTTAACTTGCATTTGGAATACATTAATGAGCATGATATCTGGGTCATGCAGTAAAAGTGAAAAAAATTGACACACAGTCCAAGTCAATGAAATTCTTGTGTTAGAAACTGGAATAAGCCTAAAGAGAAAACAAGAGGGTCTTTGGGGTAAAGCTGATGATTATGACACACTTCCCTTTGCTCTAATTCTTTTGCTCTGTTTGAGCTTTTGTTTCAGGTAGAGATCCTGTACCTTGCCATGCTTGCCTGTATTTTAGCTTTGATTCTGGAAGCAGCTGAAAGCTCGTTGTTTCCCATTGCAGACGTGTGAGAGATCAGTTCTCAGCACACAGTAATTGTTTATTTTGATTACCCTAAAGCAATTGGATCTCTCCCTTAGAGTAGTGATCCAGTCTTTTACCAAGCTTGAGGGACTGATGCCATCCAGGGGCCCTAATACAGGAATGAATTGTTGTGTAAGTGGCAAATTAGCAGATCTATATCTTTACTCAGATGGCAGCAATTACCATAATCATTTGTCATGATTAGTTTGAGAATATTAATTATCAATTCCTCTCAATCTATTTACTCTGAATTGGGCACAAACCACTGATAGTGACCAACTTTGGGGGACTGGTTTGTGTCACCACTCTTTCCTATGTTTCTGCTGTTGCCTCAGGCCTCACCTGCACTGAGTGGCTTTAGCAGTACCACTGGTTCTTTCACAAGAGCTCCTGTAACTCACCTGCTCTGGGTTCAGAGAGTCCTCACAGAGACTGGTTTTACCTGCAGATGTTATGCCCTGTTGTAAGTGAGTGTTTTGTTGTCTCCTCTACAATGGCTGAGTGGGAGTTCATTTACAGTGTGCCGTGGGATGCTTCCCTGGGACTGTGAAATCCTTAGCATCAGTTCAACTGGTCTTCTGCATCACATCAAACTTTATTTGACAAACTTGTTGTTTGCTTTAAACTTGTGTATTGATTTCTCTTTAAAAGAAAAGAGTAGTCTCTTCACAGTTATCTTTTATATATATATATATATATATATATATATTTTGAACTGCACTTGTGATTTTTTTTACTTGTTTTTTCAGCAGAGAGGGTAATTCCTGGGAGGCTGTATTTCTAGCTACTCAGCTGCAGAAGCAGATAATTGAATTTAATTAAAGATGAGTGTGTTCTGGTGATGTGTCCTGCAGGCTTTGCCCAGCACCACTGGCAGCACACACTGCCACAGCTCTGCACCTGCCTGGTCTCAAAGGAGACAGACTGCAGGTCAGGGCACCCTTTTTGATCAGATCACGTCTCTAATATCAACAAGTCTCAGCTTGCTGGGTTTCATCTGGGCATGCCTGTGAGTATCTCAGCACAGGTTTGCAGGCTCTGACTTGCTGGTTGCTGGAACTCTCCCTGTCCTTCAGGCAGCACAGAATGCCTGGCAGGCTTTGCATGGGTTGCACACTGAGCCAGCACCAGCAGCCCCTTCTTGAGAGTGGGTGACAAAGCTTGGTCAACAGAGGCCAGAGAGAAAATATTAATGTAATGTGGGAACAGAGCTGGTGGCTCAGCTGTGCAGAAATGAACCACCAAGTTCAGGCCTTCATATTCAAGCTGGCAGGGGCTGTGTGTGCTGATAAAGCAACATCCTCAGCTGGTGTGAACGTGCCTCATGTCACTGTGTCTCAGCTGCTCTCCAGTGTGAGGAACATCCAGCCTCCTGTGACTGGACTGGTGATTCAGTATGAGAATTTTGTGGTTTATGTGGAAAGGGGCAGTCCAAGGATGGAAGAGGAGGAATCTTTGTTTTTGGAAAGGGCCAGGGAGGTCAGGTGTGGAGATGTGGTAATAGAAAACAGAAGGAAAGAAGCAATTTGTTGTGACAAAATGTTGCTCTTCACTGTTCTTCATTTGTGAGCTCTCCTTTGAGAAGAAATTGAGAGATGGGATTTGCAAAATGGCTTATATATAGGTTGTGTTTTTACTAAATATATGCTCTTGTTAACCAAACTTTCTTATTTCATCTGATAAAAAACCCAACCAATTTCAATCTGTAACAAGCCAAATTCACCATGAGATCAGATCACTGCAGCTTCTAGAACTTTGCCACTTATATCCACAGAGTTAAGAGCCAGTATTTTTAAAAAATGCATATTATGTGGTTTTCTTTTATGTTGAAAATTGACAGGATAATAAAGACAGCAAGCATTTTTCTAAACTAATTGTTGAAGTCTAAATGCCACAATGGCAGTTAGGTATTCTATAATTAGATAGAGAAACACATATATCTTTATGTATTGACTTCTTAAAGTGTTTTGTTACAGTTTAACAATCGTTTTGGGATGCCAGGTAAAGGCATTTACACCCTCAGCCTTCATGGCCACACCAAACCAGATAGCAGCAGGAGGTTAGAGAGCTTACAGTGTTGCAAGTGAAAGCAAATGGTGTACAGCTGAGGTTTTTGTTGCAGTGAGCATTTTATTTTCCTTAATTCAGAGACCATAAAATGGTACAGCAGATAAAACATTTAATGTGTATAAAAGATTAAATTAGAGGCTGCAGTGCAGGTCAGTCGGAAATGCTCATAAAAGGCATGGTTGAAGGTAGCACTAATCAGTTTTTCCTCTCTGATTCTGGTGATCCTCACAAACTTGCCTGGACATTTTGTGGGAGACGAGAGCGCTCTGTTGATGTGGAACCCCTAGAAACATGGCTCAGAGCTTTCCAGATCACCTGGAGCTGTAGTGGCTAATTGGTTGTTATCTTCTCCTCCTCCCTTGTCTTTGACTTGCAAACTCTGCCTGTCCCTACCAAAATTATCAACCTTCCAATCTCAATTTGCTTGCAAAGCCTCCAAGGTTTTGCTTCTTACTCCACCCCAGAGTGGTTGCAATGGAGCAAAGTGGTCAGTGCAGGTCTGGGTGTGCTTTATTTTAACCAGTTGACATTAGAGAAGATTAAAATAGTTCAGTACAGCTTCCAGCAGACCACCCCTCATAGTTTAAGGAATCACATTTAAATGATTCATAAGCTGCACGGTTTTCAGCAACAAGTAGATAGAAGAACTGTTAGCATGGCTGCTATTTCATTACATAATCTATCGGGCAGCTGGTCTCTGAAATTTTTGGAGGTTGGCTGTGCAGATGGGCCCAGAGAAGTTGGAACAGCCTCTGTGTCCAGAGGAACAGCCAAACTTTTGATGTCCGAAACCTCTCTGTCCCCTCCATTAAATTTCTATAGTGATTCCAGGTCCCATATTGAACACTCAGACTCTCTGCTACATAACTGCCTCCACTGAAAACCCAGTTCATACTGGAAAGCAATGTGTGTGCACCCTATCCTGCTGAACAGAGGGAAAGAAACATGGCATGAACGTGGGAAAAGCTGGAAAGTTTGCAAAGGAATGTTCCCGCGGCTTCCAGCGACAGCAGCTGTGCTGTGACATACAGGCTGATGTACCAGTTGTCTGATCCATAGGTTTTACTTCTAGAACTATTATTTCTTGGCAGCCAACCTAATGTAATTACGTATGTTTTCCTGCAAAAAGCAAACACTTTATGTGGTTGAGGAAACAGCTGCAGTACACTGAAGAGCTCATTTGCATAAATGTGAAAGTATAGTCACAGAATTGCAAAATCCCATATTGTGTAGGGTTACATGCTAATGGCAAGGATTATAAATACCTATAGGGATTATAAATACCTATAATTCCCTTTTATTTAAAAGGAATTAATATTTAGACATTTTGAACATTGAAAGGCAGCTTGTCATCTGCTATTTAAAAGTGTGACTATTTAGTGTAAAAATAACTATGAATATGATTGTGAACTGGAGATCTTTGCATCTTTCCGTATTTTCCATTTTGAGTTGCTCTTCGGAGCTGGAGAGGACACCATCAAAAAGGATTGCCAAGCCAGATAAAATTTGCCTTTTTTTCTTTCAAACTTAAATTGGGCTTCTTGTTTATAAATTCTGCAGCAACCTAGTGGAACACCTTGTGTATGAACTATGTCACACAGAACCTAAACTCCAGGTTGCAGGTGAAGTGCAGGGTGTTAATACATCACCAAGGATACTTACTGAGTCGTTACATGAAGCCTTTCCAGAAAAGACCTGGTGACAGCACAAGCATTTGTGCAGATGTGTGTCAAAAAGAACTGATTTGGGCAAGCAAAACCTAGTTTGTTTCAGTCCCTCATTTGCTTCACTTCATGACTAAACAAGTGCTTGTGGCATAGAAGAAAGATGTACCAACCGGAAAAGGGAGGCTAAATATATGGAGGATATGGACACAGCACCAACCTATACTGATATGTGGAATTACAACATCACACTGGGACAGCTGAGCTCCTGCAGAGGTTGCAGCTTCAGAGGCCTTTAGCCCAATGTTTTAAAAGAGACTTGGCACCTGCTCTGGGTTACCATAAGACAAGGAGGCTGTAAACTGCCCATACACCCGCAGTAGGGACAGAAACCCTTCAGAACAGAGAACCATGGGCTGCTGGGCTGGCAACCATGAGCTCAGCCCTCTCCTATGCCCCCAGAGCCCTGTGTGCTCACAGCACATTCAGCACACGACAATGCTGACGCAGTGAAATGGGTCCAGCTGAAGATTTTGGCACTGTCCCCACAGTAACATGTTGTTTGGACTTCTTGAGTGGTTTCCTGCAGATTTGATTGACGTGCTCATTTCAGCTGATAGATTCAGTTGTGCAATTTGTTCGGCTTTTCATGAAGTAAAAACAGAGGCATGCTCCAAGTGTCATGACAGTATGATGAGATGAGCTCTAACTCATCTTCTCATGATATTTCAAAATACACTGCCACGTTTTCCTCCACCAGTTTATTTTGTCCATCTGCTGGATGCTGCATTTCTTGCTGGCAGCAGTAAAACCAGTGCCCAGAGGGTGATGGGTTTTTTCTGAGTTGTTTTTTTCTCATAGTTTTAACCTGTATCTACGCTTGGCATTGAAGCATCTCAGGAGCACGAACATGAACTGTTGAATGATACTGCATTTCTGAAAGCCTGCTGATCTCCATGAGGAACCCTACTTCTGCCCCTGCCTCTTGATTTCATCCTTTTCCTTCCATCAGCCTTTGAGAACAGATCTAATATTAACCAGGAATCAAATTAGCACTGTTTTGGCCAAAACAGTGTGGGCTTAGTGCCTTGAGGAAACAGTGAGAAGCAGAAGAAGAAGGAGGAAGAGGGAGGGCACCAGCCCTCCTGTGGGTGAGCTGTCAAACTCGCCTATTTGGATTACTGATTCTGCACCATGACCCCACTGTCACCTCCAGCAAGAAGATGGTTAACCCCAATCTGGAGGGAGGAGGTGTCTAAAGCTCTCAGTTTTCTGACAGCAGATTATTGTAGCTGTTCAATGATGCATTTGCATCGACACTTTGTGCCTGGAGAAGATAAACCGTTAGCAGTCAGCAAATACATCCTTGTTACCTTGGGAAGAAGGTTCTGGACCTCATCAGAGTACACACTCCATTTTGGGCAGGGTAAAAGGGATCACAGGAATTCTTCTGGAGGGGGGATAACAGTAGAGAGAAAATGGCATGTTTGGGGGCCGAGGCTGTTTTTTTGTGTTTCCATACTAGCTAGCACACTGGATGTGTGCCTGAGGATGTTGTCATCACAGACGAGTCCTGCCTGCCATCCAAAGTGCTGAGATAACAGCTGCTTTGATTTGGAATGTGTCTAGATGTGTTAGGGTGGATGTGCAAGACTTTGAGAAAATTGAGTCTACCTTCTTTGTGCAGAAGCTGCTGAAAGGGCTGATGAGCCCATTCGTGCAATGTTTGAGAAGCTTGTCAGTCACCTCCTTAAAGGGTTATACACAGACAGCATAAAAGCCAATGGGAAAAAGTGGTGGTGAGACCAGTCTGAAAGCAGGGACTGGAAGGAGCTTAGACTCTACTTCCAGTGAGCTGCCAATTGCCCTGGAAGGGCAGGGTGCACAAAGAGAGGTTTGGTAGTAAAGACCTCTTGTAACAAAAGCTTCCACTTCTTGTTTCAGAACAGCTGAAGAGACTCTTCTCGCTCTGTGTCTGCACCCGAACAAATGAAGGTGATAGGCTGACAAAAAAAGATGAATAATTTCTTTGGTCAGTTTGTTTGTTTTCATTTGAAAATTTTAAATCTGCCTTTCTTATGAGACCACAAATATAAAGGATTACAATGGTGCTTAATCCCACCAAAGTAAATGAGATTTTAATACTGAGATTTAATGGGAGTAGAGTCAGGCTTCAAGAGAAATCCAAAGTAAGATTTAAACACTAGCAGTGATTGAAAGGATAGTTAGATGAGGTCAGTCTTTCTGCTGAGGGACAATGTGAGAGGCAGAATGATATAGGAAGTGCTGAGAGGAATACTTACCATCAGGGCAATAAAGAAAATATTTGAATACAAATCTTACTGACTATGAATCTTGAATAGTGAAAATATTTCAGTCATGCTAATTTTTCCAAGTTTATACTGGAAGTTAAGGATTAGGGGTGAGCTGTGTCATTATCAAAGTCTTGTATTTATTAGCAAAATGACTGGAAAAGCCTTTTAAACACATACTTAGGAAAAATGTTTTCTGTGGAGGCAGAACTGTCTTAGGACATTCATAGAATGCCTGTCCTCTCTAATATCCTTCCAGGCACAGATATCACACAGTTACAAGAACACAACAGAGGTGAAGGAATGCATGGGGTGGGGGGAAATAGGAACTTTTTAAGCTGGCTTTGCTACTGAGAAGGAGGAAGGGTGAACATCCACATCAGCTTACATTCACCAGCTCTGGGGCATGCTCTCCCACCCATGTATTCCTCATCCCTTTCTTTGTGCCACCAGTGATGCACAGGAAGTTGATTCATCTAAAATTTCCTGTGGCAATAAAAAAAAGAGCTTAATATGCTCCCTTACTAGCACGCAAATACATGATGAAAAAACATTTCCTCAAAACACTGCTGATAGCTCTGAAACAACTTCATCTGCTGAGACAATCCATGGAGCTTTTAACTATTTCCTTGGACCCAAAGTGACTCTTTCTCATCATGTGGTTTAGAAAGGCAAGTTACTGAGATGAGCTGGAAACCTGCAGAAGAGTCCAGGTTTGGTTTTGTGCTGAAGCAGATAGACTAGAATCAGTATTATTAATAATATTTATTATATACAATATTTATTATTTACAGTAAGATAAAAAGAACTATTCTAGGAAAGTAAGAGCCCAATCAAAGATGTGGAATTAAAGAAAAGACGGCTAATGGTAAATATGGAAAATGTGAGTTGGAATCATATGTATGGAAGGTTTATGAAATAGCATTACTTAACATAATGCCAGTAAGTTAGTGCAGATAAATCAAACATGCATATAATGAGGAGAGATGAGTGAAGTAGCAGCAATTCTCTTGTTGCTCAAAGAGGGGAGCAGAAATCTGTATATGTATTCAAAGAGCATTAATCTGTTCAATATGCCTCCTGGGTATTCTTACAGCTCTCACAAGCTGCAGGAAAGTCTATTCAGCTTCAGAAGAGGCTGTTTGTGCTTTTCAGACAATCTTGTTGAGACAAATAAACAAATAGGGCCAGGAAATGGTCTTTTTGGAATTTAAACAGGTGTATTACTCAGTATGGAAAGACTGCGAATTGATGGAACCCTGTGGAATTACTATAAAGATTGGATGATAAAAGTCTGCTAACACATATGAGAACTGAAGCTGAGAAGGCATGTCAGTTAAAAGTGAGGCTGGAAATGCAACAGGATTTTGTCTTGTTCTCCAAGTTGTTTGAAATCCTCAAGGATAAGCTTCTTAACACTTGCTGGAAGAAGGCATGCTAAAGATTACCAGCCTGAAGGTATTAGGGTATGCAAGGCATTAGGAATGGTAATTACCATGACCTCATACATAAATAACCATTTAATAACACAGCTGATTTCTGGAGACTTATCAGTGTGCTGTCAGTGTAGAAAACACAAGAAGAAAATTTCTTGAAGCAGGAAATCCTTCAATCTAAGAACTATACAGGAAAGAAACAGGAAAAACAAACAAACAAACAAGTACAAGCATTCTCGTGCTCCATAAAAAGGCGGTGAAGTTGAGCAAAAGATGCTGAACAAGAACCTGCAGGCAAGGTTTTCAGACTTTGCCAATGGGAAATGCTAATAGAAGGTTCCTAAACACAGCAGGCCAGGCTTGGATGATACTGGAAAATATCAACTCCCACTAGAACAGAGTACTTTTGGTACCTTTTCAGATCAGCTCTTTTCTAATTAGCTGAAATAGGAACATAAAGTCTAATTTTAAACATACTTGTGTTTGAAAAGTGGGACTTTATCCATACAGTTACTTAAAATGTCTGTTTTATTATCTTGTTTATTACTCTGTTGTCTGAAATCTCATCAATATTGTGGTTAGCATCAACTCTGGCAGTGTTTCCAGAGCCAAACAAACTGCACAACATCTCTGTGGTGTAACATGTGTAATAACTTGTAATTCACTGTGCAGCTTGACAATAATTATTCATAGCTTTAGCATTTGCAACTTGATAGCCTGTTTTAACAATACTGCAAAAAAAGTTCTCAAATAAACAAGTCTGTAACTAAGCAATCCTAATGTATTTACATAATGAGTTATAAGTGCATTTGATTTTTAATTTAAATGGAACTCCAGTTGGAATACCTCTGAAATCATTAATGGAAATTCAACAAAAAGTCATGAATGATATTAATTGAGAGTAGGAGACTATTTTTAGTCTCTGTTCCCCATGATCACAGAAGACTTGCTTTTAAAAAAACTTGGTTTTGAGAATGAGCCCTAGATTTTTGGTTCAGATTTCTACAGGCAGACATATTTTTAAAGAGGCAGGTCATAAAGAGGCAGGTTGTAAAGACAATAATTACATGGAAAACTTTAACACAATTACAATATTTAGATTTTACTTTTTAATAGATAAATTTTCTCAGCTACATAGCAAAAGTCAAAGACATATTGAGTAGAACAGATGTTTTCACGTCTGCACTAAAATTTTTCTTCTTTTCTCACCCAACATTTAAAAAGTGTCCTTCTGAGGGCAGTACTAAGCTAGAAATGAGCTATCCAAAGCTGTGGGTTATTTTGTGGGGAGAGTTGCTTTTGTTATTTATACAAAGGACAAGGTTTGCACAAACACATCCTCACGCTATCCTGCGGGGAGTTGTAATTAAATGAATTAAGTTAGTTAGATGCAGAATTACAAAATTGGGGCCAAATCTAGTAATAATAATTTCAGATTTTTTTTTTTCCACAACCTTTTAACTGAGAGGCCACGAGGAGGGTTGAAAACTGTGCTGTTTAAATTATTTTGTTTCGGAACTCAGTGTCTGCTTCACATTACACATGAATTGCCCTGAGTTTCCTTGCAGGATAGCAAGCTTTTCGAGGAGCTCACATCACACTGTAGGAGTATTTTTTATTTTTTTCTGAGGGCACTATTTTGTATGTTGAAATGTAACTTCTTTATAGCTCCCTTTGTTCACTGAATTTTCCAATTAGTGTCCACATCAGCTGAAGCCTGTGAGAACTCTCTGTGAATTACAATGTCTTGTCGAACTGCAGCAGTTATGAAGGTGTTGTGTCAGAAGATATGAAGCACTTTACCCAAGTACACATCTGCAATTGCATTTATTTTAAAACTTGAAATAGAAGTTGAAATTGCGGTTTTCTTACAGCTTTTTTTTTTTTTCTAATCTGTGTTTTTCAATCTCCTCTTTTTTTTTGCTTGAGGATCGATAATATGTATTGTGCCCAGAGGGTACATTTGTTTGTTACAGAACATCTCATAAGCTGTCATTTCCAAGCTGCTGGACTGCAAAGCCGGGCTGAATAGATTCTCTAGTTTTCTTTTTAAATGTCACTGACTTCATTTCAGGTTTATGGAGTTTTTCCCCCCTACTATCTTGACAGCTAGCTTTCTCTTTGTGAGTGTCTCTTCATTCATTTACTATTTCAGAGTAACTTACAGTTTTTCACATAACAATTGAAAGGCTCTAGTCCTCTCACTTCTTCCAGACAGAAAATCCCTGTGCTATGATTTGGAGTATTAGGAGGTAGGCTGTTAAATTAATGACTCAAGGGGTTGGATGACTTTGGATGTGACCAGTGGCTTATGAGTGACTCTGAAAATTATTACATCTGATCACTGTTTCAACACCCACTGACTGGAGGAACACTGGTTCAGAGTCTGCATAAAGCAACAGGATGAAGCTCTGCATTCCTTCAGGACATGACAGGGCCACCACTGCAATTGTCCAGTAGAAAGTGGGCAGTTGGATATTCCTCATAGTCCTCAGAACTCATCTGACATCTGGAAGATCTTAAGGTGAGGAAGACTGAGCTTTGTGATTGCATGTGTCTGCTTGCACTTCCATTCCAGGACACACCTCAGAGGACAGAGGAGTCCCTAAAGGGGCAATCAGCAGTAATTCACTGTGTGCAGTCTGATTTAGATGAGTCACACCAAATAGTTCCCAAAGCAGGTACTGCATTTAGACGTCTCACCTTTATCTGCAGATGCATATCGTGGTCATGCAAGTAGTCCATGAAATTAGTTCATAGTTACTCTTCATCCTGTGATTCACTGGGGTAGCAAGAGATTAGAGGCAACATACAAAGAGTAGAGAGCAGCAGAGGGAGTTCCAGCTCCCTTTAGAAGAGAGCAGAAGGCCTCCTTCTCCTCCTTTTCCTTCTCCTTCTTGAAGAGAGTGTCACCTACACTGGGTGTCAGGCACAGTACAAGAACTCTTTAAATGGTGTTTGATGGTGGTTACTACTAAATCAGTCCCCACTATCATTTAATCAGTTTCTAAAGTCATGAATGAAGCTACTGATGTCAATAATGGATCATTCATTCATTTCACAAGTATGAAATCAATGTTTCTAGTATTAAGCCTGCAGAGGGAAAAATGCTAAATCAGCCATAAAATACATTATTACAGAGCATTAATTGGAATTCTAACTAGGATCCTTTGTTTTAACTTTTATTAGGAATTGATTACAGGGAAAATTTAACAACATTCTTGACTCCAATCCAAATTCTCTTCAGTTGGAGATGGCTATTTGACTTGACACAGATGGGAGAGGAAAGGAAGAGGTGTGAGTGATAAAGGTGGAAAACTCAGCTGGGCAGCTGATCTGCT
The DNA here is from genome assembly GCA_035583135.1 of Lophotriccus pileatus. Lineage (NCBI taxonomy): Eukaryota > Metazoa > Chordata > Aves > Passeriformes > Tyrannidae > Lophotriccus > Lophotriccus pileatus. The sequence continues at coordinate 5,223,383 of JAWWES010000171.1, forward strand.
TCTGCCAGGTTACTGTTCTTTCAGATCTATTTTAGAAGTCCTGTACCCTACTGTTTGCATGGGCCTGTTCTAACCACAGAGGGCGGAGTCCTTCCACAGTGGGGGAAGGAAAGGCTTTTGACAGTGAGAAGTTCTTGCAATGCTAATACAAAGCTAAACTGAGTCTTGTACTGAAAATAGTAATAGAGTCAATACACAAACCCTCTTATCCTTTCCATCCTGGATAATGAATCCTTTCTGAGAAATATCTTAACTTTGAATCCAGCTGAATTTAAACTGCAAGCTGTATTAAACCTTTCTAAAATACCACTCAAGACAGCTGGATTTTGTTGATGGGTGAGGGAAGAGAAAGTTGCCTCATCTGAAGACACGTTCTTAGTACAAACTGCTGTTTGAGTGACGTGAGTGAGGCTGAGTAGATCACACTTTAAAAGCAAGTCTAGTTATCAATTTCCTGTACCACTTCCTTAGCCTGAGAACACTCTTGTATTCTTTCATTCCACCCTGAAATCATAAAAACCGTTTGACACCTGGTATAGAATAGTTGTTAATTACCAGAGGCTGAAAAACCACTTCTCTTTATAAACAGAGTGACTGCTGAAATAGTTGATACACTCTTTCTTCCCTCTAGCACCTGAACCTGAATTCCTGTAGTATTCAAAGACTGTGGAGTTCACTCCAGTCAGGTCTTGGACTGTAGTGTAAAAAAAGCTTAATCTTTAATTTTTGAATTGAGTTTGTGTTTAAAAGGCGGAAAATCGCAATTGAATCCTGGCATTCAGGCTTCTCCAGTAAAGCACTTTCTAATATCTATACATCATATTTGCTATATTTATAGTATTTATTTCTGAACTTGAAATCCCAAATAGTTCTCTTTCCTGTAAGTTCAATTTCTTGTAAGTTCAGAAACTATTTGAGATACTGTAATGGCATTTAGCCTTTTTTCCTTAACTTTAAATAGCAGCAGTTGATGAAAAAACATAGAAAATCAGAAAAGCAAAAATGATTTTGTCACAGATCAGCATCATTTCAATTTAAAGTGATGTTTGACCACTATCACTTGTGATTGTGACCTGTTTTAATAGAAATAATAAGAGAAACTAAGAGATATGGAAATTTTACCCAGTGACATTTTTTAAAGAATATTTGGAAAAAGATATTGAAGCAAACAGGATTATCTCTGTGCTCAAATAACTTCTGTGGAAATGAGGTAAAACTACTTTAGGGTATTTAGCATTTAAAAGAGTTTTTAGTCTTGTAGGAATGTTAAAAATACAGCCAGTTTCATGTTCCTGTTTGGCAAGTTTTTGACCTCAATGTTTTAATTAGATGCAAAAACTCTTCTGTAACCTTGCATCTGAAACAGTTTCCTTTCAAACGTGTTTCAGTGTAACAACCCAAGAGTATGTGAGGAGGGAGCAAGATAAGCAAGAAATTAATTTTACAGAATGGTCATAGAATAACTTGAATAATTAGCTAGATAGAAAAATTACTATTGATTTGAGCAGGTCAGGCAGCTGCCTGGGGCAGTAAATTACAGCTTTAAGCTGCAGAAATGAATTTTTGCTGTAGGCCTGTTGAGGGTTGGTTCAGCAGTGGTAGGAGGACAGCTCCTTGTGTTGGGTTTGCCTGGTAAGGGTTTGGTAGCAGGGAGCTACAGGGGTGGCTGCTGTGAGAAGCGGCCAGATCTTCCCCCTGTCTGATGGAGGAGATGCCAGACGGCTCCAGGACAGACCTGACCTTGCCCATCAGCCACAGAGGTAATGCCTCAGGGATAATGTATTTAGGAAGAGGGAAAAGAAGCTTTGCAACTGAAGCCTGAGAGAGACAGAGAGGAGTGAGAACAAACTTTTTGCAAAACAAACTGCACGTGCTACCCCTTGACTCGTCTGTCTCTTTTTACAGTCAGATCACGAGTTCTAGCAAGGACCCAAAAGAAATGCCCATTCTTTACAATTGTTCAGTCTTAAGGAAACCTCCATACTATACAGAAAACTCACTAAAAATAAGATTTGAGAGTACAAAAACCTTGGTATCCATGAGTGAGAAGCCTATTTGCTATAAATTCGGGTAGGGATTTTAAGTCTGGATCTGTTTTGTTGCATATCTCTTTTTATAGCTAAGCTCACACAGAGACCTTGTTCCAGTAGATCATTCTCTCTGTTAACATCCCTAGTCTTGTTCTGTTGTACAAGTCTTTCCAATTCAGAATTGCTTTTTTTATTATTATTATTGTAGGTGAGGAATGAAATAAGCTCACATCAAAGCTGTTCTTCCCTCTGTCTATTTTGACTCTCCAAGATGAGTCAGAGGACACCGACACATATACTTAAATCAGTTCCACTGTTGTGAATGCATTTGGACCATCCATTAGAGACAAAGATTCAGTAAAGGAGGCTGACAAAATAGCCAGGCATCTGATTAGGCACAGAATAATTTCAATGGCTAATCAAACGAATGAATCCTTACTTGATTACGTTTCAGTTTTGTATCAGCTAATCATGAAACCAGAAAATACACTAATGGATGCTGGTTTCTGGCAGCACCTGTACTCACAGGTACAATTGCTGTAATTTGGGAAGAAGAAGGGAGGGGGCAGCACTAATTTCCTAATCAAGAGCTGAGACAAGCATCAAGCTCTAATATTCTTAATGCAATAGGTCGTTTTTTCTCTAGAAGAAAACAGGAACTTTTCCAGGACTTGAAGATGTCAGCAGTCCCAGCACCCATTTTTTTACATGTATATGTTGCTCCTCAGGACACCTTCTGTATAACATGGTGAAAAGAGACCTTTCTTAAGAAAATGGGACAATATGACCTTTCTCTCACCCCTCAGGTCTCTTTCCATACTGACTCCTCAGCAGCTATTACCAGGGACAAGAAAGGTCCCTTCAGAAAATCAGAATGTTTGTTGTATGTGTGTGTTTGCACAAGTCCATGTTCTTTTTATACTCCTGGTGTCTCAGGAGATTTGGTCTCAGATGTAAAAGCCACAAGCTGTCAGATGGGGGAGATGCTTCTGAGTGCTCTCCACCAAGGTCTCTGACTGAAGATGTAATAAAAAAGCATAGGAACCATTTGCAGTCCATGGAGGAAATCCCATTGTGCTGCATGATAGTACAGAAAGCAGAAGGCCCTGCCCCAGCAAGCCTACTATAGAAAACTGCACATTTTCTTTTCATAAAAAAGGCAACATAATGGAAATAGTAGAGGAAGAAAGGCTTCTGCTTTGAATACAGCCTAGACTTGACAGTCCTTAGTTGCATGCAGAGAAGAGTTTTGGTGCTAAGTTATGAACAAGATCTGACATCTACTCTCACAATGAGTCCCACAGAGCAAAGCCAGTCTTGAAGCTTTTATTTTCACACTACCTGTGGTAAAGTATCTCATGAGGGACAGATTGAAATAAAGGCTGAGCCCTGACTCCTGAAAAGTGGGTCCTACCTTACAGAAGCCATCCTTCTGCTGCTGTGTAACCTCACAGTGTCACTAGCACCAGGAGAGCTACAGCAGTTTGGGCTTGTGCACACTGGGCTGAACCTATTGCTAACAGAGCACAGGGATGGCTTTAAAACATCTGCCAATCAATACTGTCCAGTTCTTTGAAGAACTCTTGGTTTAATGCTGCTTACCTACGCAGGAAATGCCTCTGAGGTGTAAGCAGAGAGAATGCAGAGACCAAGGGCAGCTGGATTAGCAGCACTAAGCCACAGTCAATCTACTGCCTCCATTTTAATAGCTTTTGCAAAAGTGGAACGCTGGATTCTCTGCTATGTAAATCAGCACAGATCCATTGAAATTGCCAGAACTGTGCTGATTTAAACGGGCTGAGAACTGTCCCCGAGACTTTCAGCAACAGCTGTTGTAAATAGTTGAGTTGGATCTGTCTTTTGAAACACTAAGCCAACAGATAGATTGCCTCTAAATTATCACTGCTGTTTAATATAGGAGATACAACAAACCTTTCCTAAACACAGCTCAGCCTGATTTCCTTACTGACTTAAAGTACACTCATCCTGAATCTTCTTTAACTTTTCATACAAGCTCCTAAGATGTAGGAAAACAAAAATCTTTGAAACGACAAACATAGATGAACACTTCATTAAAAGGGTATGGTGTTACCACCTGTCATTTCATGGCTCATATATCTGTATTTAAAAATAACAGTAATTAAAAAATCCCGAACAACAAACCAAAAATGCACCATCTGAAGTGCCTAACATTATTTGAGGGTAAAAACTGAGTTGCTAGAATCACATCTGGTGTTGTGTTTAGGATTTTTGCCTACATCTGAGCTTAAAAGAAGGGAATGAGAGGTCCACCCTACGGTGAACTGAGCACTTTTTCAGAGCTGCTAAGTAAAACTGACTCATTTCAGAGGCAGAGTAGATGTTTGGTGTTACTCAGTATCTCATGAACAGAACAATAGCTGCGTTCACCACCATAAACATGGTTTTTTAATTTGCAAGTTAGAAGTTAAGAAAATAACGGTAGATTTTGGCTATAGAAACAGTAGTGGTGTTCTGGAGGGTTTTCAGATGTCTAGGAGGGAAAAATGTTTCTTTCCATGCTGTCATAAGTCATAGTCTTCCCTTCATATTTCTGGCCTTCTTATTCCTCAAGTGTGGTCTCTTGCCTCTTTTCTCACCTGTGCACCTGTACACTTCTGTTCTGTGCAGATCTTGGCTTCATGCATCCTGAGCTCCATGCTTCTTCCCTGCTCTTCTCCCTGTCCTTTCACCTCTGGATGTCTCTTATCATGGTTCTCTGGCCATTGTGATAACACTCATCATTTAATTACTTCCAGAACTCCCTCTTTCTTTGTCAATACCAGAAATATTTTCCCGGGCATGATTTTTGAGGTCAGTGTTGTCACTCTGTTTCAATCCATCTCCTCCATTTCTTTCATGAGGAGCTGAAAAAATAATTTTTGAGCTTGCTTTCCTAGAGGTTCTTGAAAAAGCAGAGGAAGGAAAGGAGTAAGGTGGTGGATAACTATTAATTGACTTTGTTTACCTTCTCTCTCCTTCATGTTCTTGTACATTAACAGAGAAACAGGAAGCAAGAGGAGAAGGGAATGACTGCTGGTTACAGATTCTAAAGGAATATGGTGTCCACGAGCACTCTCTGTTCCATACTTGCTCCATGCAGAGCAAATAGTCCACTGGCATGCTGACTGAATAATTAGTTTTACACAGTACCTTGCAAATGGCAGTCATGGACCAGGACCCCCTGTGTTTGCTGCTCTGTTAACAGAAGGAAAAAAAATTTTAGAAGGCAGTCACCACAACCAGAGCTTAAATCCAAACCATAAGACAGGAGACACCAGATGGAGATGGACAGATGGTGAAGTGCAAGGAAACTCCTAAACAGTTGATAAGCATGAAGGCAAACAGTATCAGCATACCAGCTGCCCAACATTTGTCCATTAGAGATGTCAAGCCAAGGAATGCTATAAGAATGGTTTTGAAGGATAATGGGATAGCTCTGTGAGTGGTTGGGGAAAAAATCCATCCCAAGTGGAGATGGCAGCAGGAAATAGTTTATCTGGAAACCCTGCTAAGAGACAGTGGAGGCAGGAGCTGTAATTTCCAGTGAGGGAATGGCTATGAAGGGCATGAGGGTGAGAACAAGTAACTTCCCTTTAATAGGATCAAGAAGTGGGACCTGTGAAGGGGCAAAAAAGAGAGGGGTACCAGGGTCACTTACAGAGTAGTTACAAAAGAGGCAAGGCTTACACCTGCAAGAAGAAGAAAAAAATGGTGAAAGCAAAATCTGCATGATTTTAAGCATCTTATTAGAAGGAAAAAGCCGTTTCACAGTTCCTGTGTAGAAAGAATCAAAGCTTTGACACATCTTAGGCTCCCTTTTCAGTGTTTGAGTGACAGGCAAAATACATCACAAGGGGAAAGAAAAGGAGTAGCAGGGTTACGTGAGATGGAGTAAGGGGGCTAACAGGGACATTTTAATCATCCTTATTGTGACATAATAGCTAAATATTTGTAAGGAGATGCCAGGGAGGAAGGCCAAGATACTGTTGAGGGCTTGTAGAGACAAGCACAAGCTGGAGAGGTGGATATCTGTGCTACTACGTGGATGGCAGTCCATGTAAAGAGATACTTGAATTTTGCTCACAGATCTAGGCAGCCAGAGATAAAAAAAAGATACCAAGGCTGAGTGTTAGGGCAACCCTTTGAAAAATCTGGGGTCCCAAGAAGCACAGCCCTTTAAAGGACACTCTGAGTGACCAGAAGGCAGTGATGGATGCTGGTGGAGGGCAAGACTTCATGAAATGTGGTAACTTTCATTGTAATTGGTTGAGAAGTCAGGAAACTCCCTGGATGTTTAAATGACTCCTTCGGGAGAATCTGGCCTTTCACAGATGATGTGGGTTGGCTTTTGTTGTTTTTTAATCCTCTGTGGTATTTTGCTTTTTTTATGAGTGACTGCATAGCAGTTAGTCCATTTAACTGCAGCTGCTCACCCTTTTCAGAGGTGTTTTGAGAGTGGAATAAATTAAGGATTTAAATACAGGTGATAGCAGCACTGCTTGGAATGAGCAGAAATGTAATATTTATAACACAAGCATATTGGTCTTTGGGTGGGTAAGTGGTTCATAAAATTCAGTGCAGCATGATGTGAAGTAATGTAGCCAATTACTAAAAGAATAAGCATGAAGATTGCAGGCTAAATAAGAACACAACAAGGAATTCATAGTAAGAAAAGAACCTAGAAGGGACTGCAGATAATAGAGTAAACCATTAGCACTGTTTCCTGGTAACAATGACAGAAATGAAGAAGAGCAAACAAGTTTGTGAAATATATTCAATATGCAGTGTGGTGTATAAAGCTGCAGGAATTATCTTGGCCTGCCACTGGTCTCATTAGAAAACAGGGCTCAGCTTAAGGAAGCTCCACTTCCTTAAAGGAATACATTAAGAAGGTGCAGCAGGAGCTTCCAAGATGATTTAGTAATCAAGACATGATTTATGAAGAAAGTTTTGACTTATTTGTCCTCTGTAGATAAGGAAAGGGAGATTAGGGGAGGATTCTTACCCAAGTATGCAAGATCCTGAACAAGGGGGAATGGATCATTGCTAAAATACAGTTGTTATGGTCATACACAAACTTTGAAAAAGAGATATTGGATCAGTGTTAGGGAAGAAAATACAAGCAGATTTTCAAACAGAAGAGAGAGCTTCATGCAAATGATGGAAAAGAAAATGATTTTATCTCAGGTCACATGAGAAATGTTTGAGGAACTGACTATAACTGTATAGAGGAGATTATTAAAATTCTTCATCTTACTTTTTAAAAGAATAAGTCATGAGCCAAAATTAGTTCCTGTATTTGTTACATACTGATGAAGAAACCCTCATACAATAGACAGATACAAACAGAACTCTGTCAGCTGAGCACTTAAGACTGCAGTTTCACAGAGAAAGAGTTTTGCTCTCAGCTACCTAAGAGAAGTAGCTGGCCTATCTCTCAAAGGAGATGATAATATAAAAATCTACAACAAAATATCAGTTTCCAAATTCATTACAACTATATGTATTCCCAGTATAAGCCCCTGTATTTCCATGTATGGATTGCTTTTTAAAAAATGAATCAGATTGGAGCTCTTCTTTTGAGTTCTAATGGGGAACATTGTCCAGAATACAGAACGTGAAGATCAGAATAAATTTAAATATACATGCCACTTCTGATCATCAAAATGTCATTTCTTCAGTTTATTCCCTCAGATAATACTGGTAGGCTTGTACAAATACCTTCAGCTGACCAGAGGAATTAGATTTTGTTTGTTCCCAGACCTGCACTTTACTTAGATTATCTTCTTTATTGATTTACATTGGAGCTGAGCATCCTCTGGCGACAAGAAGGGGTGGGATATTGTGTGCATGGACACCTCTTCCATACTGAAGAGTGGTCCAGCTCCACCTGTACCACTGCTCTACCCCTGCCCCTATCCAGTTCCAAGTTTTTTTCCTTTTTAAGTGAATTTAGGGAAGGACAGAGGAAGGTGTTCTGCAAAAGGTGTAGGAAAGTGTTGGAGGCAGTGATGTGTACCCCCTCAGAGTTTCCCAGAGAACCAGTACAGTCAGACTTCCCTATATTCCTTCAGCAAATGGGATGGCTGGCTCTCCTTCCTTCTGGCCAAAGGTACTGCTAGGTAAATACAGTGACAAACCAGTGACATACAGATCCTACCATGAGTGAGGACAGAAAAGCCAGTAGTGTGAGTAAACATTAGGAGAAATGATACAAGACCATTTTGAGTAAAGTGTGTAACAGAGATTGAATATTTTTTAAAGGACAGTTTTTGGTAGAAGAACACCAAAATATTTTAGATCTTAATTAAACAGCTGGTATCAAAGGTCTACACATGGATGGCTTGCACCTGTTGAACTGAATTCAGGGTGAATGTAAGAAAATCAGAAGTATTTCTATGGAGTGAATTCGTCTGAGGAGCCCACACTGATTCTTGCTGATGTGATATATCCCATGCACTTCAGTGGGACAGGAAAGCTCTGAAGGAATTATCCCAACAGACTTCTCAAGCTGCTAAAAGTTTTGTTTGAACTACTGACTGCATTATTTAGCCTGTGGGTTTAGATGCACATATAAAAAACAGATTTCAGGGCATGTCTTGGAATTATGGTGAAATGTGCATTTGCTCATCAAACTCTAGACATTAGAACATTAGACTGTTCTTTATGCACTCAGGGTTTTGTACAGGTAGTTGTGGTGACAGTGATTTGCGTGGAAATACTTGGAATTCTTGTATATAAGTCTTCACAACAGTCTCTTAGGCTTTGCAACCTGTTGCCATTTATTATATTGGTAATGGGGAAGACAATTTTTCTGAAAACAGGGGTGGGTTGTTAAAGACTAAAATTTACATTAAGATGCTCTATTATAACAAGCAAAGTGGGAATCTCTATTTATGGAAGAAAAATGTTGGGTAGGTGTCTGCATCTTTATGTCTGTTTTTTTGGTCTGGTTGTCTGGATTTGGACAGTCATGTCTGCAGAGCAGGAACAAGTCAACTACTAGGAGGGGATTCTCCAATCACGTCCACAAAGGTGTGATTTTAAACGAAGCTACAGGTCTCTAAATATTTTTGTAGCACATATTCTAGTGCATGGAAGCACCACCATAAACATTTAATTTTAAAAAACAAAACCAAACCTATGTCCCCTTTGCAACTGTTGGTAGCTGTGGAGACTAAAGTCTTTTACAGATGCAAGTGAAATAAAGTGTTTCAGCTTTTGGCTTCTACTCAGCCCTGAAGGGCTGCCTCACTGTCTCCTCTTCTTTGTTGACACTGCCAAGAATTGGACGACTTACACCGATGCTTTGTTTACCTGAAGTGGTTGCATTTCCCAGCCAAGTGCTTCAAGGAGCAGCCAAGTCAGGCTCGTGCAGTTCAGGGGAGCTCCCTTACCTCCTTGGCAGGAATGCTGTTTGGAGTTGGCTCCAAGGAGCAAGGCACACATCCTCTGTGCGTGTGATCCCGAAGGTCTACCGGTGAATCAGGCGCTGCCTCTGCTGCCTGAAATTTACACAGACTTGGCCACTGCTGTTCTTTTATCCCTTGGGATCAGGATCTTGACATGGATGTTCAGGTCCCAAGTCCCTGTGACACTGAACAGGTCAAATGAGCTTTTCAGTGTTATTATCAATCAAATGCATTTAGTGACAACTCCTTACATCACATGCTCTTAAAGGACATTTTTTTGGTCACAGATTTATGTCAAAAAAGGCTTTGACATTTTGTGGGGGTTGTTACAAAAAAAAATGTGATATGCTGTTTACTCATAACATTATGGCATCTTTATAATCTCCAGGTCTTTTAACAGCTTTATAAAGGATATGGAGCCTCATGACATGTGAAATAGACACTAAAACTACTTTTTCCTGTGCAGTAAGATAATAAGATGTTACATTACTCACAGGTCCAATTTTAAATTTAAATATAATTTCATTTAATTTTACTTTGCAATCAGGTAAATTAATGAGAGAGGATCAAAACAATATGCTGTAATTACACTTGAAAATTATTCCTTCTGTCCTTCAAGAGGGTTCTTTCTCTTTAAGATATTGAAATTTAGTGTCTAAATATAAAATGCAGTAACATCTGGTACTAATTGCTGGTTTAAATAATATAGACATTTAGACAGATATTTCATGCTTTTGAAAGGAGGCTTTTAGTAAGATGTTCTGAGTCAAAGGTTATAAAAAATTTCATGCCACTAAAAATAACTAATATTCCATTTGTGTTCTAGATCTAAGGGATCTTCTACATAAAAGATTTTTCTTACTAAAATATGGTTAATTTACTTTATTTGGAAAGAACAACCAGTGTGTATGACTTTTACATCTGCTCTTCCTTGGTACACGTGAACACAGTGCAGGGAAATGTTGGAACAGTTTATTTTTAGTCTCAAATATTGTTACATTGTCCTCAAAATCTCTGATTTTCAGCACAGAAATTTTTTCCTTCCAAAATTATGTATTTGAAGTCTTCTATTTGCTTGCAGTTTGCCAATTATTTTCCCCACAAAGGAAGTAACTTAGACAGGTAGATTGACATCAATGCTAAAGTGAATTTGGCTTCAAGCAAAGGAGCCATGGTCCAAAACTTATTTCTCTTTGATGCAAACTCTTTGATGTATTGATAAAACCACTTTGAGGAAAATAATCAGTGGTCCTATTACTTCCCAGTTTAGTGCATTTTCTTACCAAAATGCCTTTGAATATTTTGGAATAAACTGTCCCATCCCTGGCCTGTCTCCTTTCATCCCTGACTGGGCTCCCTGGATGAACCCTGGCCCTGGTTCATCGTTTGCCTTGTCTTGGGCTGTTGATGGACCCAGTGAGCAGCTCCTGGCTCTGACACCACGGTCAGAGCCTGAAGTGCTGTGTCCCTGTAGGACAGCTGTGGCTGGAAGAGTGTTACTGGTAACTGAATCCCCTGTGACTGTGAGCTCAGCATTCCTCAGCAGCAGGAGGGGTTCAGCCAACTCTGTGCCTTGTTGACTGTCCCTGATAACTGATGCTAATCAAGGAATGTAGCAACTAGATGACACTACATACTGAAGGTTTGTCATCAGTGGTAATTTCCTCTGTCAGAAGACATTAATTTTGCCCATCTATCCTCTCCCACTTCAGGAATCTATGTAATCCATTTTTACTGTGGAAATCCACAGCTTTATGTAATGGTGGGAGGCAGCATATTTGGTTATGTCAGTCACCTGCTACTTTCATCTGATGTTTCCTGGATATTCCACTGGGTAACACAGGCAAACAGCATTTCCTTCTCCCCTCAACCTCTCTGTTTGTCTCCTCACTCTTCTGCAGCAGAACCTAACAGGTCTGACTCTTTCACTCTGGATTTATGCTACCTAACCATACTGACTGCAAAACTGCTTCAGGTATGGAGTTTAATACTGAAATTAATTTAAGCATATGTAGAACTCTAAAAACATCTGGAACTGCCCCAGTTTTGAGAACTCTCAAAACTGAATTGGTCCCATCTATATAACCACTTTCCCTAGTTTCAGTATTGGAGGGCTTGGCTGAAAAATTTGGTTTGTGTTTTGCTGTGAAGGGATTGAGTTTTGTGGCCATTCTGACCTTTCCAAGGAAGGAGATAGCTTGCTTCCAATCTGTTCAGCCACCTGTATAAAAAAGCTACAAATTCAACCTCACACGACCTACAAATGATTCATTGTCCCAGTCAGCAACATTTATTAGTATTCTTGAAAGAATCTCCTCCCTCCCCATCCCACTGACCCCAGGCCACCTTCATGCAAGCCTGCACTTCATTTATTGTCAGAAATTCTGAGAAACAAATCTAAGCAAAACAAGTTATGACCTGATCTCTCCCTGGTCTGGTGCATATCTTTTCCATGCAGGCACAGGAATAAATTAAAAAAATAGAGGGAATAATGAAATGGAGTAGTAGTGCCTCATAAACTGATCAAAGGCAGAAAATATTAAAGCCTTAGTAAGGAAATATCTAATCCAGGTACACTTCAGCTCCCTGGCCTTATACAGTGTGAGATTTTCCACTCTCTGTTATGGAAAACTCCCCCAAACCTCTCTGGCAGCAGCTCTGATCAACTGTAATTTTTATTTCCATAGCCAAAATGTACCATCTGACATCTACACACTGGACATTCAAGACAGCAGCATGAAAACCCTGACATGAGGTATGCAACCATGCTACCCTTCTGTGTAGGGTTTGCTTGGAGTACCATCCAGGAAACCTCCCCTCTTTTCCCTATTGTTTGGAAGAGGAGTGTGCAGATGGATATAGAGTTGTAATTACACCTGTAGTTCCACCAGTTGTTGTGCTGTTGGTGCTGATTATTAAGAAACCTCTCAAATTTTCTTATTGAGAAACAGCCAGAATCTGTAATTGTGCTGAACTTTAGTACAGCAGCAGATACAAAGGAAAGAGCTTGTGAGGGAATCAGAAGAATTTGCATGTCTTGTGTAGCCACTGTTACCACTGGTTTGTTTCCATCAGAATTTTCCAAAGGTTGTTACTCAACCAGGATAAACACCTTCTAAGGACTGCAGTTCTAGGGGGGGGTCCTTCACATCTTCAGACTTCAGAGTAAAACCTGGACCATTAGAGGAGTTAGAAAGAAAAGGAAACCCACCCTTCTTCTGCTTCCACTCATTGTTTAATAAGACACTGTATAGGTTTATATCTTCCTTTGAAATATAGCAGAGTTACAGTCAGAAGCAGGACCAAGAGATACAAGGATAAATGCTCTGTTCCAGTAGCTTGGGATGTTTCTCTGCTGTGCCCATCTAAATTCAGAGAGATTTGATGCCCCCTTTTTAGGAGATATGAAATCATCATGCTTTCTGCCTTAAATTTCATGGGAAAGATGTTAAATGATATATTTACCTTCTTCTGTTACCTCTAAGTAAGATAAAATATTACTTTGAAAAAAACAGAATAAAACATACATTGCAGGTAGCAATTAATAATTAAATCAATTTTTAAATGCTCAGCCACCTCTTTTCATGTTTGTTTTTAATACACTCAAGTTTCAGATCTAATTGCTTAGACACTAGTACTCCTGTGATTATTATTAGTTAC